>OU565267.1:10144461-11344461 GCA_913789895.3 Seladonia tumulorum | reverse complement strand
TCCAATCACTGCATACCTTCGTCAAGGTAGTTCCGGCACTCTTCCTGACAATCCTTGTCGCAACAGCTACCTTTCCTCTTGTGTTACGAGCATAAGTTCGTATCAACTTTGTGATAACCAGTCGTTGTTATTATCATGTTGTACTTCTGTCGCCGTGTTTTCCACGCAATGGTCTAGTACAGTGATGAGCAACTCGCGGACTGCGGTGGGCCAAAAGTGAAAATCTAATACTACGCGCGGGCCGCAACGAAAACATTAAATACTTTGTTGCGTCGCCAGTCGTGGATGAAGGCCTGCGGGCCACAGCGCCGCAGCGCGCCGTGCCGGGTTCCGGCGGGCCGCAGTCAGTATACTACTGGGCCAAATGCGGCCCGCGGGCCGTACGTTGCTCATCACTGGTCTAGTGGAAATGCGGTGTGTTTCGGAGGGCAGCCAGCCCCTCGAAAAAGTGCACAGCAGGTTCTCTCGTTCGTTGCATTCCCGATCAAATGCCACTTCTTTACGCGAATCTCGTTCGGTTGCATATTGTTCGCGTATGCTGGGGAACGTGGTTTAGTGGAAATGGCAATTGCGCGGAGTCGACGCTATAGCGGAGAAGCGATTGGCGGGAAAATATACGACCGATTGGACACTTCGTTCATTGCAATCGGATCTTGCTGTGTACGTACTTCCGGTCCCGTTTTCGTGGAACCGAGGGGTACCTCGAGGTGGTGGTACCGGTGAGGCGTCGGGTTCGGTACTCGGTACACAGTTCTTACTTGTGCACGTATGCATGCACCGGTATGCGCGGGCGGGTGTACATCGATCATTTGAAGTGTGATCACGCCCACGTCCGCGCTTACATAATCGGATTTATAAAGCGACGGCGAATCGCGTAACGCGTTCCCCCGCGGCGAGGCGAGGAGAGGCGAGGCGAGGAGAGGTGCGACGACAACAACTCATTAACAAGCGGGCAATTGAGCGATCGGTCCGAACGGTCCGCGGTCATGCCCGAAATCGAACGAAAGGGTTGCAACGCGGAACGACGAGACAGAACGATAAAGGCTGCGTGTATCTGCTTTTAAGCGGTTTTATTCACAACCGAATTACGGGAACAAGAAATTCCATGGAGTGGTCTGACAAATGGGTGGAGATGAAAGGATGCGTCGCGCGATTAATGATTCGTGTTCGGAGATATGAACAGAGAGGGTCGAACGATCGGTCGACTGTTCGGTAATGTGGTTCGGTACGGTTTGATTCGATATGATTTCGGTGGGCCGCGTAGACGGGACCACCTTAGTAGATGATGTTCTTGTAGATGAGAGGCGAGGGCACATAGTTGCCGTAGGTGAACGGCGCACCCGGCACGGCCGGGTAGCTGTAGATCAACGGCTGGGCGATGTTCGGGTAGAGAGACGGGGCCAACGGTGCGATCAGAGGGCCACTGATCAGCGCAGCGCTGCTAGGAGCCGGAGCCGGAGCCGGGGCAGGAGCCGGGGCCGGAGCCGGAACCGGTGATGGAGCGGCGATGGCCACCGCCAACAATCCAGCGAACAACAGCTGCGTCGAGAAAATCCCGTTATCGTTAGTTAGTCTATATTTGTTAGTCTAGCGTTATTGCTAATTCGATACTATACTCTACTCACCGTCTTGAACATGGTGGCTACGTGTAGAAGGAATACGTGAATGCACGACAGGCGAGTCGAAACGATCATACTCAAAATCGCGAGGATTCGCAGTTTATATAGGCGAACACCGCGACGAAGATTCTCATCTTTCTGCATCCCCCTCCCCATCGCGCCGTCAGCTTCTCTCCCCCGCGGGATCGTTCTTTTTACCCGTTTTCATCGTTCCGCGAAGGGCAACAGCCAGTCCTCGGAGCAGCCTACCTACGAACAGAGAGATATACACTTGTTGCCCCCTTCTCGTTGCTCCGGCAATTTTTTCCAAGTCCGGCTCGACCAATCGACTCGTCTCTCCCCTCGCGTGGCTCGCCGAGAAAGGTTTTGCGCCCAAGAAACCGCGGATTTCTTCAAGGTCTCGGGATCGCCTCCCCCGGGTTAGGTGTGCGCGCCAGGCGTGGTCAAACAATGCGCTCGGTTTCCATTCGGTTTTTTCGCCGTTTTCTATTTCTCAATTTTCTCTCTCTCTCTCTCTCTCTCTCTCTCTCTCTCTCTCTCTCGCCGCGGCTACCGGCCGCGCTCTTTCGGACGAGTTTTTTCCGGCAAAATCGCAAACTGGTTTTCCCCTTTTCACGATCCACCCGTCGGCGTCCTTGCGATTTCGAAAAAACGCCACCTTGCCGATCGAGAACCCGTCGAGGATTCCGTGCCGGATCTCGCCGAGCGTTCAACTTCCCTTATCCTTCATCGTTTATCCTTTATCGATACAGCGTGCGCGCGCGCTCTCTCCACAGAAAAACCTTGTCCTCGGGAGCCCGCCGATTTTTCCACGGCTTTTCCCTTGTCCTTACAAGGGCTGAGTTGCGCGAGCCACCATGCTCCCCGTGCGATCGCGAAATTGCGAAACCTGTTTCACTTTTCACTCGTGATCGTTTCAATCTTTGCTTCGATCACGCATAAGGGCTCTCCTAATTGCTGAATCTCATTTCAGCCTTCTTGACCGTTTACGGACACGGACCGTTCCGTGGAATATTTTTTCATTGAGCTCCGACAAAAGATACACGGTTCTATGTTCTCTTGTATTGTTAGTAGTCTGCGGATTCTATGCATTCATAACACAAAAACGAGAGGCAAGAGAGACCATGGTCTATGCGACCATGGTTTCTTGCAATCGATACAGACAGTTTTTATTCTACATAAAAATCCGCAGTCCAGGTGTCGATACAGTTTCCATTTGTCTCGTTTAAATAAACTTTCTGAACTCTCAAAATTCGCGCGATACTTTGCTTCTCGTTTGAAGCTCCACAGGCTAAGCTCAGAATCAGAATTACAGAATAACCAAAAATTGAAACTTCAACGAGGATCTGACAATGGAATGCACGGTCTGATTAGATCCCACGCGATTTATCCACGTAACTCGTTCTAATCTGCTCGACGCCCACGCTGGAAAACAACGGTGCAAAATTTCCCATTGAAGAGCCAGTGCCTTTGACCAGGAAACGCAGGAATTCGCTGAACCAGCGAACAATGCGTATATGGATGTCCACAAAGCCGGAGAATTACCCTCGCAAAAAGCCCACGGCACACCCATAGTGGAAGCAAGCAACAGGCGTTCTCCCGTTCCCGACTCGACGAACTTGAACTTGAGAAAAAACCGGGTGCTTCGCCTTGAAGTTGTCCGGCCTTGCGGAAAAGGAGAGACAGAGCGAAGACGTTGTTGCCGCGGTAAGGAGAGAGAGAGATAGAGAGAGAAAGGGGGGCTACGATCACCGACCGCGGGACTGAAACACTACGAGCGAACGGATCGAAACTAAATCGCGGAACGGATTCGTTAAAAGTGTCCACGGATCGCTGAGAACTGCGAGAATTGGCAGAGAAAGAATTTTTTTTTTTTAATTTATTTAGACAGGTCGCATCAACACCTAGGTCATTAGCGACCACAGATATTATATCGTAATATTACATTATTATGTCTTTGTACTTGACATAAAAATCATTTAGAAGTATACCTTAAAGTTGGTTTCTTGAATACAAATTACTCTAGGGTTTAGGTTATTTTTAAGTAAAACTAACTGTTCCCTTTGAGGGTGGAAGCCTCAAGGTTAATGTTCCATTGTAGAATTGATTTAGTCATTTTCCTTAGACCCTATAATTGAGGATATGTTTGAGTGATCTTCTATGTTTTCGTCGGAGGTTCCTTCTTCTAGGTTGTCATCGGACGCCCAGGCTTCAACGAGGGAGAGTTTTTTTAAGATACGGCTGAATCTGCTTTTCATGACTCTCTCCTTGAAGAGAAGATAGGTGAACCTGAGCGTGTGTGCTATTTTTCCCATATCATGTCCGTATTCCTGGCAGATTGGTTCGATGTTGGCACATCCTGTTGTTTTGTCGACGAAACTTTTGAGTTGTATGTAGTTAAGGCATTTCCGGTCTTTGTTTTTATCTGGGTGATTTCTTATTTCAGATAGATGGTAATCGATGTCTAATGGCTCATGCTTTGTTTTCTTTTTTCTATGTGTAATATACTTGCCACCTTTATTCAGCATCATACCGGAATCAGATATATTGTCGGAAGAATAATAACTGTCCCTGGGTTTGTTGGAGGTTTTCTGTGTGATATACGTATTGCTAGAATCAGATGTGGAGAGAGGCCTCTTTGGATTATTGGAAGGAGGTATGAATATCGTGTTGGAAACGTTGTTATCATCAATTGCAGGTGGAACAATGTTTTGGTCCGAAGGAATCTCACCTTCGTGTGCAGGGGGAAGGATGTCTGTTATGCCAGTATTGCCAGTATATTCAGTGTTTGATGTGTCTACTGAACAGTTTTTGGCCAGATGACTCGACTGTTTACAGATGAAGCACTTGACGGCGTCTGAGGATAGATATGTATATCCAGAAGGTTGTGTTGTCGAAATCCTTAGCGACTCTGGTAATTTGCTAACATCATCAGGGTGGATGAAAATTTGACGCCGGAAGCTCATAATATGAGCAAGACCGGGTTCAGTAAAACCCGCGCGTAGGGTGGTCATTTTTGAACCCATTCTTATGTTCATCTTTGAGAGGTGATCTTCCAAGACGTTATCAGGAATGATAGGGCACACGTTTGATAATATTATTCTCTTGAATTTCAATATTAGTGGACGAATTTGAAGCTCCTTGTTGCCGATGATAATTACTTGTTTTGCTTCCGTGAGTTTATTGGTTATTTCAATGTTAGCTAGAAACATGCGGATTCTGTTCATAGATATTTTCGACACAGATTTGATGTCAGATGGGTTAATCAGTTTTCAGATCTCGTTAACATACTCCTTGATGGGCACACCTTCCAAGGCGTCGATGATGATGGCTTGTTCTCTTGTAGGGTAGACTGAGTTTTGCACAGCAGCTGCATAATTGGTAGCTTGAGACGAGGAGGATTTCCGTAGAATTCAATTTCTTGAGTTTAAAGGTTCCAACTGACTCCTGTAGTCAGAAGTCATTGAAGATGATGAAGGGTGCATAGTGCACCCTCTGGCAATATGGAGAGGCACAGAAAAAACCACTATTTTAACGAAAAGTATACAGAATTCACTACACTGTAGGTACTCGTGAACCAAGAGAAAGAATTGCTCTGCGATTTCTGAAGGGTTGACCCAGCTGAGGGATTAGAATTGTGAATGGTGTTAAATGGCTGCCTTAATATTAGGAGAACCCATAAGTAATCAATTATTTTGAAATCTAAAACAAACTTTGTAGTAAAAACTCAGATTTTTGTTTCTTAATTTATTGTATAATCTCCACCATTATCAAGGACAGTTTGCCATCTTTCCTGCAAACTTTCATTCCCCCTCTTATAGAAATCCAAGGTTTGTCAAGCAAAATATGACTCAAGCTACCCCCTTAAACCAACGTTGACACTTGATGACCGTCAATACCCCCATAGTCATTGCAAATTTGAAAATGGAAAAGTATGCAACGACGAATATGATCCTCGGAAGGTACAGACGCCGCCATTTTATTGCAGGGTTGTAAAAAGAAATTATACTTTTTAGAATATTTTGAAGACAGGCTGCTTTACCGAAAACTGTAAAAGAATACTTGTTTACTCTTCAACGATCGGCACGGAACTAAAGGCAAAACAAATTCTTTGCACATAATTGATTATCTACGGGTACCCCTAATACATTATGCCTTAATACATGGCTGCCGTTTCATCTCTCGGACCCTTTGCGGTTCTGCAGGATAAAAATAAAAATGAAGAAGGCTAAACGAAACGTTGGATACAAACTATGCGGACTTTATGCTGTCTCTCGGATGGTCATCGCAACGATGCTTCTTAAGGCAACTAAAGCGCTGTCCTAAGGGCGATTTTCTGCCAGCGTGTCCACTTTTTCTGTGGAATTCTCGGGATCTTTCTGACAAGGAAGCGTAGCGTTATCAAAATACAAACGATCTACTCTCGACTTGATCCCAGCAGGTCGTAATGATCGATTTGCTTGGAAAATGATTTTATTCTAGTAGGGTTCTCGACCCTTTCCCGTACTTTGGACGAGTCTGACTCGTGATGAAGATTTCGGCCCAAACGCAAACACCAGGAGTGGGACTCGCGGAATGATTTACAAATATCACAGGTATTTACATTTCGGCTAGTATTGCAACTGTTTTTGAACAGCACTTTGGTCTGTTTATCGCGCGTTGACCCCTATCGCTTCGACCCGGAGTTTGTCGAGGTTAACCCTCTTAGTGCCAGCGGGCCGGTCTATCGGGTGGGCTTACGTGCTGAGGGACTTTTTCTCAGCTTCGTTTGAAGGGCCTCGCTTGTTTACGTAAAAAAAAAAAGAAGAAAAGAAAAAATAAAGAATAAAAAGAATAAATAAGAAAAAAAAATTTTCCTCCAGGAAATCGGAATTTTGTTCCTTATAAAGCTATTCATATAAGCACGCATATCAAATCGGCCCGTGGCATTCTTCGCATGTACCCGGTAAAATGCCTGGCACTAAAAGGGTCGAGGGCGCGGGGAGAAGTTTTTCTAAAAATCTGTTCGACAAAGTGCACACATATGAACGTTCGCGTGTCCGAAGCGCAACAAGGAGCGTCGCCAAAAAAGGTGACTGGCACGGTACCGTTTCGAATTCTATAGATCGAAGGGGGAAATCACAGGCGAGAAAGTGTGAACCGGGTCGGCAAAAGGTGGATCAAAGGTAGCGGAAAGTGAATTAAAAGTAATTGAAGCTGTGGATCGTGTGGGAGGCGAGACGCGGCCCGCGTAATCCTTTATAACCTTGTTACGCTTTTCAATCGGACGGATGAACGGACGGATAGTCGAGGGTGTTATACAATTTCTCCGGCATAGTTGCTTACATAATTCGACCATACTGGCGGGGTACGCGTCCGGTCGCGGCGTCCCTGTTCGGTGATCAAGGTCACCGAAATCGATCGATCGATCCTACAAGCCGGGGGATGAAACGAGGGGATCAAACCAGACGGGAGTGCGACACCAGGCTCGTGGATTGAAAACACGGCGGCGGCCACGGCCTATGGCGGAATCGACGCAGGATCGCGCGCAGAAAGCGTGCACGGAAGCGCGCTCGGCATTTCAATTGCGAGCGCTACCAACGAAATCGATACAGGACGTGTCGTGGCCAGCTATACGTGCGGAGGTCGAGGCTTTCGCAAGCCGCGTCGATTCGCTCCGCTCTGCTCCGCCCCGCGCCGCGCCATGCTTCGAAAATTTTCGTAAGTCCGGTGACGCGCGACAAGAGCGGTGGACATCGGTATAAAGTGAGGACGCCCCGACGACTCTTCACACTCGCCCCAGAGTTACCGATTCGATCGCTAAGCTTCAACATGATCAAGTCAGCGGTAAGTCGTTCTCGATCCTGCACCCGGGACTCACCCACGGTTCGCTATTCTAACTGCACCAACTTAGAGAAGTCCAACCGATTCGATTCATGACTGGTACCCGGGTACACTTATCTTCAATTTGTTTTCAAAATTACCCAAAAGAAGAGACCCAATTAGTATCGAGCCTCAGCACTCGAGCACCGACTTTGAAATATCGTTCACGTTATTAAAATTTTTTTTTATTTAACGAATTGACAAATATTTAAGTATTGCATGAGTGATTTGTATCGGCTTCGTATGTAGAAAATTAACAAAATCATATAGAATTAACACGTTGACTGCCATATCACCCATGTATGGGTGACGGAATTATTTGTTCAGGCTTTAAAATGAATTTTTACGTTAATATATTCATTGCACCAAATTTGATTAGGACCTGTGAAATGCAAAGAAGTTGGAGAACTACAGAATATCATGAATTTAATTTTTTTCAATTTCTATTTTATTAAATAACACTTTGATTTCATGGAATTTTTGTGCTTTCTTACCGTAGATCGAAAGAAATATTTGGTTTTCGGGTTGAAATAGTCGCGAGTGCAACGGGCTAATGGTTTGTGGTTTGTAAATTCGATTCAACCGAAAAGTTGAAGTCGAAATCCAGCTAGCTTCTCCTTTGAGTAATGATCAGGGTTGCCGAAGTCTTGGTACCGTTCAAACAGCGATTGCATTTGCATTTGATTTTTCAGTGCCTCATCCTCGCCATCGCCACCATGGCGTCCGCAGGTGTGATCCCGGCAGCCCCGCTCGTAGCGGCTCCAGCAGCCCCGTTGGCAGCGGCTCCATTCGCAGCTCTCCCAGCACCTATAGTCACCGCAAGGAGTAGCCAAGTCGTCGCCAGGAACTACAACACATTGGCCGCTGCACCGCTTGCTCTACCCGCTGCTCTGCCCGCTGCTCTACCCGCTGCACCGTACACATTCGCCGCTGCACACGCTGCACCGTACACTTTCGCCGCTGCACCAGCCGCACCGTTGTCATACTCTCCGTTCGCCTACCCCGCGCCGTACGTGCTCCCTTGAACGACAATCTGCTCATCGAATTCACCGATCTGTTCTCCGTTTTTTGTTCCATTAAATAAACCGCCTCCCTAAACACGTAAACAAACGTATTTTCGTACTTTGGAACTTGCGACCCCCTAATTCGACGTCCCACGATCCTCAGCCCTCTACATTCCAAATTTGGACCCCACGTCCGCGAATAATTAACGCGTGTACGTGCACGATTTAGTCTAATTATAACTCTCCGTGTTTATACTGGGTATATAATAACCGTGACACAACATTATTCGTGGAACACGAGTCGAATCAATACTATCGCGACAATTTGTTGCGGAAATTGCATATAATCTTTTAACAACGATATCGTTTTCCGGACCTTCCGAAACGTTTCGTACTATCGTTCCAGACAATAGAAATCTGCGGAAATCTAATGTGCACGAACATACCTTTATATGCCAGAGATATGACGTACGCGGGAACCTATAGCATTTACACGATGTTCGAATGTGTATTCAACTCGAACAATCAGACTTACCCCTTGGATAGACTTTCAATACGGACTTCAGAAATGCATTGTTCCAAGCGACCACATTCGATACTCGTCCTATTCAATATTCATAACAGTCATGAATCTTCAAATAGTTGCACTGACGCGTGGGTCGGCAAACATTGAATATCAATTACGAACCGCGTCATGATATTTCCACGTCAACATGTAAAAATTGTTTAAACAAACGCAGGAAAGATTACTCGGTCGTCCGTAAGAGCAGTAATAATTATTGGAAACGTATCACCCCCATTTAACACCAGGTTTGCGGGACGCGTTCTACTATTTTTAATTGTTGAGATTGTACAGATGATTGTACAGTTGTTGTTGAGATTGTACAGAGATCGTCCATGGTGAATTGCGGACTTTAAATTAGGACTATTTTTCTTGGGTGAAAAAATTCTCAACAACCCAGATAGCACTCGACGTCTTAAAGACGTCTGTTTTACGTCCATTTTTGGTCTGAACGTCTTACGTCCTGAAAAGACGTCTTTAAGACGTCTTAAAGACGTCTGTTTTACGTTCACTTTTGGTCTGAACGTCTTACGTCCTGAAAAGACGTCTTTAAGACGTCTTAAAGACGTCTCGTAAAAGACGTCGTTTTTACGTCTCATTTCAGACGTCTTTAAGACGTCTTTTACGAGTCGTCTTTAAGACGTTTCATTTCTTGACGTTTCAGTCATTCTAAACTGCTAGAGAAAAGCTTTACAAACTGTACACACGCAACACAATATAACACAGTTTTCCATCCTTCGAATAGACGTTTATTTATTTAGGAAAGTTAAATAACTAAATTGTTAATTTAGTACTATTATAATATATTACATATATATTCGCAATAGAATTTAGCAATAAATATTGTTTAATAATAAAACTATACATTATATATCACAAATCCAAAATCCAAAATAATATATCAAAATAAATAGATAAATAAATAAATAAGTTAAATAAATAAATAAAGCATAAAATGTCAATGTTCGCGGATATGCTGAAAAACATTCTTTTAATTTATTTTTTTATTTATAAATAAATAAATAAATAAATTAAATAAATAAATAAATAAAGCATGAAATGTCAATGTTCGCGGATATGCTGAAAAACATTCTTTTAATTTATTTTTTTTATTTATAAATAAATAAATTAATTAATTAATTAAATAAATAAATAAAGCATAAAATGTTAATGTTCGCGGATATGCTGAAAAACATTCTTTTAATTTATTTTTTTTATTTATAAATAAATAAATAAATAAAGCATAAAATGTTAATGTGCGCGGATATGCTGAAAAACATTCTTTTAATTTATTTTTTTTTATTTATTTAATTTTTTTGTTATATCAAACATTCAATTTATATTTCTTGTACATGTATACAATATTCAAATTCAATATTTTTCTCACAAGAAAAAATGTGGCTTAAAAAATATTTTTCCAATATTTGACAATCATATCTATCTAATATTTTTGTGGTACTAGGGGTCTGTTTCGGGACGTCTTGAATACGTCTGTTTCGAGACGTCTTAAAGACGTCTTTTAAGACGTACAGTTTTTTCACAAAGACGTTCCAGAGTCGTTCAGAAGCCGTTCGGAAGACGTTCGTAGGACATTCAGACGTCTAATAGACGTCTGAACGTCTTCGACAGACGTCTTAAAGACGTCTTTAAGACGTCTCTGTGCTATCTGGGAAATTATTTATTGTCGTTTGTATATTTTAATTTAATATTCCGAAGTCCCGTTGCTGTAGGAAAAAAATTACAGAGCATAGAAAGAAAAAACCGGATAAAGAATAACAAAAATAATTTCAGCACAAAGAATCAAATCACAAAATTCAGTTACAGTCAAGCATTCGATGCAATCAGAAGCGAAGTGATTAATTCTGAGAGAAGAGCGTTATATGTTAGGAGTACCCATCAGTAATCAATTATTTGCAAAGAATTTGTCTTGCATTTAGTTCTGTACCGATCGATGAAGAGCAAAAATGTATTCTTTAACAGTTTTCGGTAAAGCGGCTTGTGTTCAAAATATTCTAAAAAGTATAATTTCTTTTTACAACCCTGTAATAAAATGGCTGCGTCCGTACCTTCCGAGGATCATATTCGTCGTTGCATACTTTTTCATTTTCATGCGGGATTTAATGCAACGGTGACAACAAAGAAAGTTTGCGATGTTTATGGAGATGTATTGAAGGTCAACGAGTGTCAACGTTGGTTCAGAAGGTTTGCTGCTGGTGATTATGATCTCTCTGGCAGGTCTCGAAGTGGACGACCCAGTTGAATTAAATAATGACACCCTAAAATTTCTAGTGGAAGCTGATCCAATATTAAGTGTATAAGAATTGTCGAGAAGCCTTGGGTCCACATAGTCAACCATACATAGGCACCTACACGAAATGGGAAAGGCATGTAGGCAAGGAATATGGGTGTCGGATCAATTATCTGAGATTTCTATAAGCGGGGGATTGAAAATTTATAGGAAAGATGGCGAACTGTCCATGATAATGAGTTTACTAAAAAGTTTGTTTTAGATTTCAAAATAATTGATTACTTACGAGCCCCCCTAATATCTATTTTCTATTTTATAAATATACAAATCTAAATGCAACGTAAAATGTTCATAAAGTATCACAGGCTTAAATACTACAAAACTTTTTCTTTTTAAAAACAATTTTTTTTAGGAGAAATGAGTAAAAAAGAGTATGGATTTCGAGGAGTCCCGCTTGACCGTGACCGCTCGAGGCTTAGGACGAGGTAGAGTTAGGCGTCTGTGCATCGCTAACCGATTCTACTTGTGTCCCCTGGTAAATTGGTAATCCTATACTCTAATCCTCCTACGGAAAGTAAAACACTGTTATACACCTTCGACTTATTTGCGTCCATAGAGACTGGCCCCCGTCACGATAATGTTACGATCGTGACAACGATCCTTCGTATCTACTTATGACGGATTGCGCCACGGGTTGCACCGCGCACGCAACAACGCAACAAAGGGAAAAATTTGGTTATAAGCGTATATTATTCATAACTCCGCGTGATGCAAACAGGTTAATATAAGCATTCCAGTGTTGGTTACGTTGTGCGAACGTTACGCGTCTATCGACATCGACGGTGTACAACAATAACGGTATGATCCGTTCTCCTGTACCATTGCGTCACATTGTCCAACAGTAGAATTTCGGAATTTCTCACGCGACGGGAGGATCGTTAACGCGGGGAAACCGGTGTAACAGGACCTTTCACGGCTGGCGACAAAATGCGAATAGTTAATTATACTTAAAATTATATAAAATTACGGATTCGGAACGGTGTAACGTGCTCACCGACACGCGCGAACGGTCTTGTCAACAGCCGCGTTACGTGACAAAATATTAATTACAAATCAAATATAGATTAAGTTTGCGAGCGTCCGCTTTGAGGCTCAGTTCGCGAATACCTGTTTCCAATTATAGAACAACTTCTCGTTATCATCGTAACAGAGTTCGGGCGACGGATCGCCTTGGAGCTGCCGAGGCGAAAACGCAAGCCTCCGCTTGAAAACCGGCCGCGGATTAAGAAATCAAACTTACGCGACCAAATTAACAATTAAGTTCACAGAGAAAGTCTAGGAATGAAGTCATAGCTAGCCGTGAAGGTCGCGGATGCAATTAACTAAAACCTTCCTTCAACCCTTTCGCTCTGACACGAAAACATGCGATCCAGGGCTAGCAGGAAATTGCGTTCTCCTGTTAATCGTGCTCGTCTGTCGTCCGCAGTAATTTATCGAAATAAAAATGTAACAACTTCTCCAGAGCCAGAGATCGGGCAATTTTTCTACTCTTTTCGAGCCTGTTCGTTGCAGTCGACCGCGGTTCATCGACACTGCACATCGCCGCGTCGGCGATCGTCGTCGCTCTTCCCTCGGGGCTCTCGTGACGCGGTGCTCTCCCGGTCCTTGGCCATGAAGATAAATTCTCCGGATCTCGTTTTTTCTCGTCGCCCAATTTACCAAAAAAGAACAGTTACGATTCGACACGTTTTTTCCGGGCCGGCGCGACGTACAAAGGGAAAGTCTTACCGTCCGAAGGAGAATCGTAGACGAGACGCCATTCCACTAGGAATTCGAGTCACGATCGTGGAACGATCTTCGAAACTTACGGTGTCACAACCTCGCGACGCAAAACGTATGTACGCCCGTTTTTCGTATTTAGAACGTGAACGAGCCGCACCCAATCTGTATTACTGGTTCAAGTGAAACTGGCATACCTGCTGGCCAAGGATTATGTCATCCAAGGGTCGACGGATGACCCGGCCTCGCGGTGCCGATGACACCGTCCATCTTCCGAGAAATCCTCTCGCCATTCTTAGAAACCCTCTGGGAAATATTTCTCGCGAGGAACAGCATCCGATCGATTCTTCAAAATTAATAGAGAACTCATACTTATTTGCTTCCAAAAATACCTGTACTTGAATGCTCGCCATGTAATGCTTCAACAGATTTTATTTCACTGCTGTCGCCTAAATGAAATCGGCAGAAAACATACAGTAAAAAACAACAATAATAATACACTCACACGAAAGCGTAAACAACATAGTTGCATTTTTCGAAGAAATCAACATCTATACCAAACTGTGGTAGCAAAAATTTGTGGACCTGCACTAAATGTTCCTATATTGAATACACTTATTTTTAAAGCATAATGAATATTGAAAAAAAAATATATATAACATATCTGTATTAACTAATTTTAATGAAAAATTCTATAACTCTTCTATAAAATTCTATTCTCTTTTTCGATATTCATTATGCTTTATACAGAAGTATAATTAATATACGCACAGTAATTGGTACCTCCGCAGGAACTGAGTCCCTTATCCTAACATTGGAGAATAGAATCAAACAAACACGGTGGCAAAAAAATAAAAGCAAATAGAGAACCATTTGTTCGACTGTATTTCAATTTGCAATTCCTCGTTGTAGGGACAAAGAGGCCGCCGATGTTTACAACAATCTGCGATGAAAGAATGCAGCACTTCTGACAATATACTGAACCTTTTAAATGAAAATAAAAATTGTTTAGGTGTAGTTGAGCAACTGAACGGACAATATGATAGAAGAAAACAGCGCACATGTCATCGACTAGATAATTTTGTCTAGAAAAATAGTGTACATCGAAGCAACATTCTTGTAAAGAAACACGAACGGATTCGTTGCCGAACCCAACGTAAAGAACAGTACACTGGTTTTCTAAAGAGAGATAGATCGTAAACACGATCGGGTCCATAGTCCGGCGATGACGACATCAACCCGGATGAACGATGGAATTAGATCCGATCGGAGATCATCGAGGTCCTGCAATTAGTCTATCCACAGGCCGTCGATCTCCGGATCTCGGAGCTCGGAAAAAACGTGTAGATTCGACCTTAGAGCCCGGCCGATGAAAGTAACGAACCCGAACCCGGGCGTCCCGGTACAAAACGAACAAAGCGATTTGGTATTCCGAAGCGTGTTCCTGGTCGCATCGTGCCTCGCAACCACCGTTCCGTCGCCATTACCGCGCGTAGTGGGAGTATGTGTCTCGCGCGGAACCACCTATAAAAGCGGTCCGCCTAATCGTTTTGGTATCACAGTTTCATTCAACGTTCCACTCGAAACACCCTCTCGAGATCTCCAACAAGCAAAATGAGTTCCGCACAATTCTTGGTAAGTGGAGTCGCCGAAAACGCGCACATGTTTCGAGTTTACAGTTCAACCCTTTGCACTCGAAGCTATTTTAACTCCAAAACGAAACATTCCTTCCGACCTATAATATTTCCCTATATATCCAATTCTACTGTAATCTAATCTAATCTAATCCGTATATATCTAATAATAATATTTCCCTACTATATCTACCTAAGAATGTTTCCCTTCTATGTTTTTTTTTCATATTATGATACATAATGTGAACAAAATGTTTGATTAAAATTACAATTGGTCGAAATTGCAGAGAAAGTACTAACAGTTGCTGTACTAACGAAAGTCGCAGAATTTTGGCCTTATCAAGGAATTTCGCCCATATGTGATCATTTTCTGAATCTGTATAATAATTCATACAGATCTACAAATCGTACTTTCTATATTTTCAATGTACATAAGTTCAGATAAAAATATTGCAAAATACAACTTTTAGTATGTTCTGTGCAATTTCGATCAATTGCAATTTTCGTAAAAATTTTCTTTCTCTTTATATATAGCAAACCAATTGTGC
The DNA here is from genome assembly GCA_913789895.3 of Seladonia tumulorum. Taxonomy (NCBI): domain Eukaryota; kingdom Metazoa; phylum Arthropoda; class Insecta; order Hymenoptera; family Halictidae; genus Seladonia; species Seladonia tumulorum. The sequence continues at coordinate 11,329,205 of OU565267.1, read as the reverse complement.
TAACTTCTTAAGAAAATCCAAGTCGTGTGGTTCAATGTTAACAAAGTTATACGATTTTTAATCGCGTCCGAATATTAATGGGAGTCACTGTATACGCTGCAGTCGTTTCGGCTTTCAACCTAATCGATATCGTTGTTTCTTTTTTTAAAGGTCCTCTTCGCCGGTCTGATCGCCGTCTGCTCAGCCGGTTTGATCCCAGCTGCCGTTCCAGCGGCCGTGGCAGCCCCGATTCCAGCGGCTCTGACCGTTGGAACTTATGCTAGCAGCTACAACGCTCATGCGATCAATCACGCTTTCGCCGCACCCTACATCGCGAGCCCAGTGGTCGCTCATGCTGCTGCACCCCTCGCAGCTCCATACGCACACTACGCCTACACGGGCTACCCAGCAGCGACCCTGATCGCCGGCAGACGCTGAGTCTTGTGCGAACCCTAGCCCGTTATCTCGAGAAGACGAGGATCATGGAACATCCGAATGCAACCGCCATCTCCGCCGAGGAACCCATCCGTTTCCGGTCCTCGTTCTCGAACGACCCCGCCGGATGTTCCAGCAATCGACTTCGCTACTTTCTTTTCATCGAATTGGCAATTTCTACCGTGTACATTCTACAACGCTTGAATAAACAATCACTTTACCTCTCTTAATTTGATCTCTTATCTGTTAACTCACTCCGTGTACCGTATTGTTGCTCGCTGTTAGAGAGACTCGATATGTTCTTGTCAAAAAATTATTTATTTAACCCTTTGCACTCGGCGATATTTTCATTCTAAAACTAAATTTTTCTTCCGTCTTAGAATATTTTCATTTATTCATACAAAACTGATCAGATTTCCACATATAATGTTTAAATGTTTAGTAATCTATCAAATACAAATTTTGTAACTTAACAAATATTTTATAATATTTGTTGTAATTTCTCTGAAATAATGCCCTAACAATTTCTAGTGGTGCTTCAGAGTCACCACTCGAGTGCTAAGGGTTAACTCTGGTAAATATTGAATTTTTTGGTTGTGTTCACCTTTTTCTACAATTGACTGCTAGTGCGTTTATTTACTACCACATTTTGACCAACCATTGCATAATCTTGTCGTCAATATGTTTATTTTTTCGCTCATGCAAACAGAATACAGGTCGGTCACATTAGCCGACGTTGAAATAAATTTCATTTACAAGTAAAGTTGAATGGGTAAGGGACCCCATTGCTGTGGGGGTACCAATTACTGTGCCCATATTAATTACACTTATTTTTAAAGCATAATGAATACTGAAAAAGGGATATATAACATATCCATATTACCTAATTTTAATGAAAAAATTTAAGATCTCCTTTTTAATATTCATTATGCTTTAAAAAGTAGTATAATTAATGTACGCACGGTAATTGGTATCCCCGCAGTAATTGGGTTCCTTACCATACAGATAGAAACTGGAGGTAGGACTTGAAAGATTAGGCTTCTACCGATTTTAATGAAAAAATTTAATATCTCTTTTTTAATATTCATTATGCTTTAAAAGGTAGTATAATTAATATACGCACAGTAATTGGGACCCCCGCAGTAATTTGGTCCCTTACTATACAGATAGAAACTGAAGGTAGGACCGATCATTTCGTATACAACGACCTAATAGATACACGAGACTATTCTTGTTACAAAAAAAAAAATGTAAAAATGCATGGCTTCGGGACGTGTACAAACAGAGCCGAACGGAACAAGTGGAACAAGGAAAGAAGTAGCTCTCAAACTTTTTACGGAGCGATTCTCGCGGAGACAAATTAGTTTTAGACAAAGAAGAACCATAACTTCGACGTACCTCCGGGAGAGGCGATCCAGTTCGACGTTCTCTGCCGGAAACAAAAGATGCATGGCAACCGTCGAACAAACGACGACTCGTTGATCGTCGTTGCCGAGGTCGAACCTTTCCGTTTTGGTGCGTACGCTCGGGACAATCGCCTCGTTTCGGATTAACTTCACGTTCGTGTCTCGCTGGTGGGATCAAGCGAAGAAAAATCAGGCGAGTCGTCCATACAATTCGTCCAAATCTGTTACATCCGTTCCAAACGAGAGACAGAGAGGGAATCCGTCGCGAGAAGAAAGAAACGAATCGTTCGTCCGGAATAAAAATCAAAAGAACGCAGGAAAGGAACCGTTGCGAAAATGCGAGAGATCGCGCATCTCCAGGCGGGCCAATGCGGCAATCAAATAGGAGCCAAGGTGAGCCATCCGAGAACACCCGATTGTATTTTCTCTTGATTCGAGCGGTAGAGGATAGAGCACGAAAAACGAGTCTAATTTTCGGAATTTCTTACGGGAATGTAATGAAAGAAATTGAAAGATCTATTTATCGATCTTTACTACACAGACTTTGAACAGAAATTGTTGTCTATCATTTTCTTATAAAACATCGATGCTATAGCTTCGCAACTTTAGCTTCTTCTCATTCCATCCTTGATCGCATTCCCGTGAAAAATTTTGAAAATTAGACTCGTTTTTCATCCTGTAAAATGGCTTTTTCCCTGAATGCGATAAATGAACCGATTATTTATGATTCGGGACAGTTCTGGGAGGTGATCTCTGACGAGCACGGCATCGATCCGACCGGAACCTACCACGGCGACTCGGATCTCCAGCTAGAGCGGATCAATGTTTACTATAACGAAGCTTCCGGTGGGAAATACGTGCCCAGAGCGATTCTCGTCGATCTGGAGCCCGGAACCATGGATGCGGTTCGATCCGGGCCGTTCGGACAAATCTTTCGACCAGATAATTTTGTGTTCGGTCAAAGCGGCGCCGGAAACAACTGGGCCAAAGGGCACTACACGGAAGGCGCGGAATTGGTGGATTCCGTTCTGGACGTTGTACGCAAGGAAGCGGAAAGCTGCGACTGTCTGCAAGGGTTCCAGCTGACCCATTCCCTCGGCGGCGGGACCGGAGCCGGCATGGGCACGCTGCTCATTTCGAAAATACGCGAGGAGTACCCGGATAGGATCATGATGACCTTCAGCGTAGTTCCGTCTCCCAAGGTATCCGATGATGACGCTCGTTCGTCTCCCTTTCATCTGTTCCGACGCCTACAGTGATGCACAAAAGTATTCGCGCGGAACAACCTGTTCACTAAATATCGATAAACACTGCGATTCACGGAATAATATACGTATTTAGCATATACTGAAAAATATTACTTTGACTGAAGTTTGTTTTCGATTATTTGGACCGGCCAGCAGAGATCCATATTGTGTTTGTGGGTTGTTGCATATGAAAAATTCAAGAATTACTATTACAGATTAGATTAGAAGAATTGAGCCGTTTATTTTGAAAGTGGCCTAAGTCCATTTATCTTAAAATCGAGATATTTAAGGGTTTGCATTTCAATGAATTTAAAAATATACGTATAGGACATTAATGAGTCGCACTGCTTAAGTGTATCTAAGGGTGTTAAATTTATAGTTCCTATTAAAATAGTGGCAATTATTAAGTGAATAATATGCGTTTTCTTATCAAGAATGGAGTTAGGCCACTTTCAAAATTAACAACCAGATTCATTATAAAATTTGAAGGTGCCCAAGTCCATTCAACATAACTTAAGATGCTTCAAATTGAAAAAAAAAAACAATTCTGAATTTATTTTACATATCCTTAAAACACTTCAGGAACATAATTTATGCAATTCAATTAACTACATAACGTGCAAAATTACAAACATAAATTTATTGCAAAACAATTTACTACTCATCTACATTTTGTGCGTGTAAAAGGGATTTGAAGTAATCATGATGTTCCGGTGGTATATATCGTAATAGGTCCATCATGTCCTTGAATTTTGTTGTTGTAATTTGTCTGACATTTTTATACAGTGGTGTCAATACAATATTTTCGAACTTTTTTGGTCTACCCCGACATGGTAATAAATTCAGGACTTTAAAATTTTCATTCTTATTAATTGGTCTTATAGAAAATTTTATACGGTTCATTTCTGACAAAGCGCATCCAACATATTTTTAGCCAGTTTATTGATTCTCCATTAGAATTTTTTACTCTTTTAAAAATTGCATCTTCTAATAATTTTGTTGATACAAAATCTTCTTGTCTCATTTCATTTACAATAAAATTATTACCTTGATATATTATCTTGATTATTTAAGTATAAATAGAGTTAGGCCACTTTCAAAATAAACGGCTCAATTAGTTTACATTTTACAAATACAAAGCTGATTTTTAGAGTAATATCTTCGGTTCTTATGTAGATATCTAATTTTAGTTTTAGTTTATTTCAACGGGTCATTGATGTGCTTGCCGCGTATGCTCTTTTTTTATATGAGTGGAAAAATAAATATATTGGCGATAGCATTATGAGATGTTTCATATAAATGCGGTGGTCAATGAACATTCTATTTATCGAACTCAAAACTCGACGTGACAGTCTTGTAAATGGAGAACATGAGCAACCACAAAATTCAATATCTACTGGAACAAAGCAGAATATGTTGATTGCAATAGCTTTTTATATGAAAAAAAGTTGTTTGTTTAATATCAAAAACAGTTTGCCAATACTTCTGTACAGTACTGTACGTCGTTTCTCGCTTTCCAGCGTGGTTTGCGTAGGCAGATCGATAACAACTTCGCAATTCTTTTTTTTTTTTTGCCGGAAAAAATCGATGTTATATCTTAACATAGTAATCTTCGATATTCAACGTTTAGGTGTCGGACACTGTGGTCGAGCCGTACAATTGCACCCTGTCGGTGCATCAACTGGTCGAAAACACGGACGAATCTTATTGCATCGACAACGAGGCACTCTACGATATATGCTTCCGCACATTGAAGCTGACCACGCCGACTTATGGCGATTTGAACCACCTGGTGAGCGCGACGCTGAGCGGCGTCACCACGTGTCTCAGGTTCCCGGGACAATTGAACGCCGACCTGAGGAAACTCGCCGTGAACATGGTGCCATTCCCGAGACTTCATTTCTTCATCCCTGGCTTTGCTCCCCTAACTTCCAGGTGCGCAAACAAAATACGTTCACAGGTTTCCCGGAGCAGAGTTTCCCCAAGTGGACGCTTTTGATGGACTTCGAGAGAGACTTTGGAGACATCGAGATTTCAGTTTACCTAGTCATTTCATCTTCTCCTCTTTCGATCTAACGTCTTAACATTCTGAAATTTATACGTAATTCTGTACATCCATGACTAAAAGCTTCCATCGTACAGACAGATTTCTAATAGAGAAAAAGAAGCTGAGAGCTACAGGAAGTTGTGGAAACTCTGTTCCAGAGCATTGTTACAAGTATAGACGAGCGTAGGTAGGATGATTACAATGAACGTCAAAGTGGTGAATGGGCTTGTTTACTTTGCGTCGCGTCGCAAACCGTCATTGTCACTTAAACAATTTTCAAATAAAATATTAGGGGGACCCATAAGTAATCAATTATTTTGAAATCTAAAACAAACTTTGTAGTAAATTCAAGTTTTTATTTCTTAATTTATTATACAGGGTGTTCACGCTATTACTAGCCAGCGTTCTTCTTGTGAATAGTAAATATTAGAAAGAAATGGAAGAGGAAAAAGTAGTACTGTCTTTTATACGTAACACAATGGCGTATATAATTTTTTTGTGTTTATACTATTTCGTTAGATATGAAGGTAACCTTTAATTTTTTAAATGGAATGTTGTATATTTTTGTATATCACATGAAAGTGTATGTCTAGATGAATTAATCCGTATACTGTACAGTGACCTTCGAGATGATGCAAGGTCAGAAATGGAAGAAACATTTAGAATATATCATATCAATGCGTTTACAAGTGTTCCTTATTTATGCGAATCAGATGATGTTGTCATTCACATTCAAAGTGTTTATTTCTAGTTTCTACTACGACGAGACAATTTCAGTATTACTTCCGAATGTATCGTTATTCGGTGGACGGGAAGATGGATATGGTTCGCATTTATTAGCAGTGCAAAGGGAATAAAAGACGAAGTAAATTGAAATACCTAGAAGAATATCCGGACAGAGTGCAAACAAATGAAAATCAGTTTGTTTTGTGTACAAAGCGTTTGAAGAAAACAGGGTCTTTCCAGAATAAGTGTCATAATCGGAAATGTCTTCTTTCGGAGGATGAAAAGTTAGAAGTTCTTTTACATTTTGACGAAAATCGGACAACTTCGGTACGAAAAGTAGCCTTACATTGCTATGAAATGTTCAAAATGTTTCTTCTATTCCTGACCTTGCATGACCTTGAAGGTCACTGTGCGGTATACGGATGAATTCGTCTAGACACACGCTTTCATGCGATGTAAAAAAATATACGGCATTCCATTTAAATAATTGAAGATCATCTTCATATCTAACGAAATAGTATAAACACAACAAAATTACATACGCCATTGTGTTGCGTATAAAAAACAGTACTACTTTTTCCTCTTTCATTTTTTTCTAATATTTACTTTTTGCAAGAAGAACGCTGGCTAGTAATAGCATGAACACCCTGTATAATCTCCCTCATTATCAAGGACAGTTTTCCATCTTTCCTGCAAATTTTCAATCCCCCTCTTATAGAAATCCAGGACTCGTCAAGCAAAATATGACTCAAGGTGCCTTCTTACATCTTCTACAGAAGCGAATGTTTTATTTCTTATATAATGCTCTAAAGATCTGAAAAAAATGATAGTCAGAGGGAGCAATTATCCGGTGAGTACGGGGGATACGGTAAAACTTCCCCTTGGAATTCTTTGATTTTTTCCTGAGAGAGTTTCGCTGTATGGGGCCGGGAATTGTCAATTTGCAGTATTACACCTTTTCTCTGGACTAAAGATGCCCTCTTTTTCAATAGTTCTGAATACAGCCGTTGTAATTGCTGACAATACAATTCAGCAGTAACTGTTTCTCCAGGTTTCAACAACTCAAAGTGAATTATGCCACGACAGTCCCTCCAAATGCACAGTAACACCTTTCTAAGTGATAACCTAGGTTTAGGGATTGATATTGCGGTGTGATTTGCAGAAAGCCATTGCTTGAAACGCTTTATGTTATTACAAAGAATCCATTTTACATCTCCGGTAACGAATCTGCTAAGAAATGGATCTGTACGAAATCTGGATAGCAATGAAGTGCAAATTGATCGGCGAATATTCTTGTTGGTTTCAGATAATTGATGCGGTACCCATATTCCTTGCCTATATGCCTTTCCCATTTCGTGTATTTGCCTTTGTATAGTTGACAATGTGGACCCAAGGCTTCTCGATAATTCTCGTATACTTAATTTTGGATCAGCTTCCACTAGAGATTTTAGGGTGTCATTGTCAAATTCACCTGGTCGTCCACTTCGAGGCCTGTCAGAGAGATCATAATCACCAGCAGCAAACCTTCTGAACCAACGTTAACACTTGTTGACCTTCAATACATCTCCATAAACATCGCAAATTTTCTTTGTTCTTACCGTTGCATTAAATCCCGCGTGAAAATGAAAAAGTATGCAATGACGAATATGATCCTCGGAAGGTACGAACGCCGGCATTTTATTACAGGGTTGTAAAAAAAGTTATACTTTTTAGAATGTTTTGAACACAGGCTGCTTCACCGAAAACTGTAAAAGAACACGTGTTTACTCTTCAACGATTGGTACAGAACTAAAGGCAAAAGAAATTCTTTGCAAATAATTGATTACTTATGGGTAGCCCTAATAGTTCGTACTCGAACGAGTTTCTCGAGTTGCACTGACGCCGTGATTTTCTTTCAGAGGATCGCAACAGTACAGAGCCCTGACGGTTCCCGAGCTGACACAGCAAATGTTCGATGCGAAGAACATGATGGCAGCCTGCGACCCCCGTAATGGTCGCTATCTCACCGTGGCAGCGGTGTTCCGCGGCAGGATGTCGATGAAGGAGGTGGACGAGCAAATGTTGAACATACAGAACAAGAATAGCAGCTACTTCGTCGAGTGGATACCCAGCAACGTGAAGACTGCCGTCTGCGATATTCCCCCTCGTGGCTTGAAGATGTCGGCGACGTTCATCGGGAATTCGACGGCTATTCAGGTAGAACGTTCGATGTAGGAGAGCGTCGGGAACTTAAGAAATGATCGGTCGATCAATTTCGCATTTTAGGAGCTGTTCAAGAGAGTGTCGGAGCAGTTCACGGCGATGTTCAGGCGGAAAGCGTTCCTGCACTGGTACACAGGAGAGGGCATGGACGAGATGGAGTTCACCGAAGCTGAAAGCAACATGAACGACCTGGTGTCGGAGTATCAGCAATACCAAGAAGCCACCACCGAGGAGGAGGGCGAGTTCGACGAGGAAGAGGAAGGCGAGGGTGAAAACCCGTGAAGTCGACCGGCCCTGTGCAAATTTCCACGCGAATCTCGCCTTGCCTGCAAACCGGCATCGCGACGGTCGCGTTCAGATATCTCTCTCTCTCTCTCTCTCTCTCTATCTCTCGTCTCTATCACAATCCGTTTCGTTCTTCTCACGGTACAGCTTCCATGGAATCAATCCCGCCGACTGTATGCACATGCGTGCGCGCGTGTACCCTCTCATACATACACACGCGCTTCCGCACGCGCACGCATGCGAATGCAGCCCGACGCCCTCCTGAATCCCACCCCCTACTTGTAGTTGACCGTTTCAGCAGCGTTACACCGCGCATCTATCGCGTTACAAACTTAATTCTTTGTTGTGTTCTTGTCTCTCGAAACTTGTCGTAATACACCATGTGAAATATAATGACATCTGTTTCTATCGTACCCTGGATAACGATAAATAAACAACGCGTCGTTCCTCCCTTGGACCCGGTAATCGCGGAATACTTTCCACCTCGACAATGTTAGACCATCCCTAAACCATTCGAGACTTCCGATACATACTCGTCCAGTCCGAGCAAATTAATTTCGAGACTTTCTAACAAAAAGCTTAGCGACATCAGTTGCTTTGTCTGTATCTGGTATTTTTATCGTGTAACCACTCGGTTGTTACGTTCCGCGTCGCGGTGCTCCGCAAGCAAAGAACTTTATCCCTTTGCACTCGAAGTTATTTTAACTCTAAAACGAAAAACATTTCTTCCGATCTAGAATACTTCCCTTGTATATATATATATTTTCATGTTATACATACTGAAGTGTTTAGCAATTTATTAAATAGAAAACAAATTTAACACATTGACAGCCGGCCCCGCGAAAACGCGGATTTCTGTGTCTGTCGCTTGAGTAGCTGCCCCACGATGATGTGGATTTTTTTTTGCTGGCATGTGTGTCTTACGAATATGCAAATAGAATGTACTATTTTACGAAAATATATAATGTTTTAAATATTTTTTTTTTGGCTATTCAGTGATCAGATACAAGCGAATAAGACCGGCGTTCGGGGTTTAAGTGGCCAATACGTTGCCGGCGCTCAGGCTTTGAATGTCTCTTAGGTCGCCGGCTGTCAATGTGTTAATAATGTAAAGAATATTTTGAATAATGATTGGACTGTGGAACTTTATGCATTTATGGCTGATAAAAATTTGCAAAAATTCCGGGAACATAAAATTCGATAGAATTTAGTACGATTTTTATGTATTTATTATATATTATTCGAGTGCTAAGGGTTAATAACAAGACCGACCGAGTGGAAACTGTTTTTATCGCGGATTAGATTCTACCATCGGAGTTCCGTGGGACACGAGTATGGGGTCGCTTTATTTTTTCGGGGTTTAGTTTTCTCACGGCCGAGATTCGATCGCCGGTTCTCAGAGCAGAATGAAAGGTCTGTGGGTCGTCGTCACGGTAGACGTGGTTCGCGATTCCTCTTCTAGCCGTGACACGTTCCAACGTTCGAGGTCTCGACAGGGATAACTGGATGGGGCGTGAACCGACGGAGATCGCAGACACGCGAACCGCTATCGATATCAACGGAATCGCGCGTCGGCGGATACGTTTCAAGGATCCCGTGGCGAACGCGCGCGGACCTTTCTCACGACAGAAACAATACTTTTATTCTCGACCATCTATCGTGCTCGTTAGAAGTCCCGTGTTTTCAAGGTTTCCGGCGGTAGGCGTGCTCCAGAGAAACCTGCGCAACGCCTCGAACGACGTCAATGAGACGAGTACACGGTGACGTTGTTAAAAGCCTCTAGCTTGGAGATAGAAACGTCTTTGATCACACTATTTCGACAGAACTATGGGAAATTGTACACTACCGGCCATAAGTGTTTACCCACCCACATATTTTTTAACATTGTAGTCCACGCTTCTACGGTTCAGCTTCAATAACTTTGCTATTTCTCTGTTACTTTTTCCGATGCTATGATGGGACACTATTAGATCGCGCGTTTCAATCGATAATCCTTTTCTCCCTGACATTATTTGAAATTTTCGCAAAATTCTGTAGACACGTGAAAATCAACTGTTTACTGTATGAAAGCTTAATGCAGTATGAAATTTGAGAAGACTAAGATACCTGTATTACCTGCGTTCATATTCCCTACTGACCGTTATAAAAATTTCAGAAAAATGGGTTTCTTTACCTGAACTCCAAAATTGTCGTTTTTCATAAAAAGCTATGAACTCATTTACAGTACCTGATTGTGTATGTACAGAATATTTTGGATGTTTTTTATTAGCCTTATAATTAGGATTTAATGCTACGGACATTTTCATAACAATAAAATACCTATTATTTGAATAGTAACGAAATTTGAAGGTGGGTAAACACTTATGGCCGGTAATGTATGTCCTGCGAGCAACGTTTACAAGCGACTCTTCCGGACATACGAAGAAAGTTTATCCGAATAGGGGTCGGAATTTACTAGACCGGTTCATCGTGGCCGGGACGGGCACGGGTTTTGGCTATGCCATACTGAGTTCACCGTGTTCTAGAGGCGCTCAAGATGCTCGCTACAAAGGCTAATGCCACGAACCACGGGGGATTAGCTTCCAGAACCCCAAAACCATAAATTTTCCTCTTACCCCTCGGGGTCCTAGGTTAGAGTCCACCGGGCCGTGGCCAGAGTTTCTCGAAATGTTGTATTGTTTAAAAAAACAACTTTACCGATGATGATGACCTATCAATCGAATCTCAATGGATTTTTCGCAGGTTTTAAAAATTGTTGACTTTACAGACGCGTAACAATACGTGTCACCCTTTTTTCATTAAATTATATTGAAACTTCCATTTCCAAAACTACCATTCTCCATTGTGTATTACAGGTGGCAATAATGAGGGTACAACCTGCTATACCGTTCGTCCCTTAGCATAAGCCCATAAATTTTATGACAGACAAGGTCAGATGCTGGTCGACATTAGTTTCTGCGACTTGTAAATTACTTTAAGACCACCATACATTTTTTCGCTATCGACCCTTACTTCAGAATATCCAAAGAATATCCAGCAATTTTATGGACCTAAAATAATGAATAGTTCAAGAAATAGTTTTGCGGTTCCGCGAATTAAAAAACGAAATTTCAAAGAGAAAGATGAAGAAACATAAAATGCAGCCAATATATTTATTCAAATTTTTTCAGATTTAAACCGGTGGTAAAATTTGCAAAACAAAGATATTTTTAATATTTTTGAATTGAGAAATGACATTCGCGCAGAAAAGATGAATTATTTAAGAACAGCAGTCTTTTGTGATAATGATAAAAATAAGAAAATTTTTCCAACTTTAATAATAACTGCGTTATAAACGGTGTTGTGAAGGCAGTTTTCATAAAACTCGTCCAAAACGGCAAACTTTGAAGATCTGTATCAACTCGGCTCAACCCTCGCCTCCCACTTTCTCTTGTACTACAATATAGTCCCCAAAAAATGATCGAATTCACATGGAATGATCCTCTTCCTAATGTGGATATTTTCTTAAAAAAAAAAAAATAACAACTATTCCCGTTTTTTACAATATATGTATGTTTAATTTACATACAATATAAGGATGCATGATGCTGTTTCGCCAAGAGGCAGGAACGTTTCCTATTTTCATGTTGTAGAGGAGAGGTACCGACAGTTTACCTAACGAACCGTAAAGGCCCTAAAACATTTTTTTTGTGCCACTCACAGCAGGGAACTGTCAACGAGCTCCCGAAAAGCCATCTGGAAATGGTCAGACGCTCGAGGTAATGACCCAACCGGGGCGAGCAAAAATATAGTCGAGAGAACCCTGATTGCCCCATCGGTTTTAAACCTTAGACCCTGTTTTCGAATCTAGCGACCTTACTAGACACGACCGGTTTCCCGGTTTAGTAAAATCCGACCCTAGATCAGTGAAAATCTGGAAACGTTTGTTCCACCTTCTGCACAAGTCGAAGAGGTAGAAACGACTTTTCGAGAAACCCTATTTTTCGACGAATTCCCAGCGAAACGAATCGTTCGCATCGTATCTTGGGCGTTTATTCGATCGAGATCGAGGATCTAGGCTTGCGTTAGGAAGGAAACCGTGCGCTCGATCGGAGAGTGCGTGCGCGCGAGGACGATATCGCGGCGTAGGATCAGAATCGGGATCGTGGCCGAGGAGGCAACGTCCTGGAGGAGCGAGCGATCGCATGGAGCGTCGACGTCGATGCTGCTCGGTGCCCTAATAAACCTCCACTGATCCGGGACTCGAGGATGACGGGTTCTTTTATAGTCAGGCGTGCGCCCGGTCTGAAAAGAAACTGGTTAACGTCGCTCGCGGCCCTCGTCTTGACAGGACAGGCCAAGGTCTTCCGGATTTGGGCGTAGCTATCTCGCGAGCCGGATCTTCAATCTTTTTTTTATTTCTCTCGATCGATCAGCCGTCCGTCGACGCGTCAAAACAGCAGAGCTGGCGAAGTATGAACGACGTTAAAAAAAAAAAAAAAACCGGCGTATGAAAAGACGAAAAGAAACAAAACACGAAGCTGAAAGAGCGCGGCGGCGGTGGGTTTTATCGATAGATCGTTAGCGGTTTCTTCGGCGGGGAGAGCGGCGATTTACGAAATCGTCGACCTTGCTACGAAATTGCTCGGCAAGCGTGGTTGACAAAGAGAAGAAAAGAGAGGAGAGAGCTAGAGACGGGGACAGGCGCCACGGAACGGCGAGGGGAGAGTTAGACCAGGTGGACAGGTTCTGAACAGAACAATCGAGAATTAATGCGCGAGCCTATCCGAAGAAAATTTGCAGTCCAGACAGGCAAATTTCTATTTCGCACGGAGATCCGCGGTGGTCCGATCCATTACAGAAAATGCTTCGTTTTTGAGTTTCCACTCAGCTAGGAGTGCACGCTAACTCGATTTCGCAAGCTACCGATCGATCGATCGGTCGGCTCGTCTTGCTTAGGCCCGATGGCTCGTCGGTATGCGATGCGTCGCGACGCGCCTCGAAGTGGTAGCGGGTGGGCGTCGAAATGGTTCACTAATTGTTACGCAATTGTGTTCTACCGCTCGAAGTAAACACGATGTATAACGTAACGTCATCTGTATTGGCATTAGCAACGACGAACCGCGCGCCTGGAGAGAGAGATAGGTACTCGTTACGTTATCGTGGAAATAGGGAATCCGAACTACCGGATGGGGATCGCGTTTATTAATCAACGCTCTGTCAATACGTTAATTAAGTGGAGTTATCTCTAAATGCGAGGGTTGATCGCCCGTTATAGACTAGTCGATAGGGGACCGATCCGATGCGCTGCGCATTATCTAAGAACTAAAGTTCTCCGATCTAATAATTCGTCGGGCAGCAGGCGTTAGCCTAACATCCACCGCGATCAAGGGCGGCATGGCGGCATTTCCCCGTATCCGACGAACGATATCGAAAGGTCGGTGACGCATAGTGGTCGAAAACGCGAAATTTAGTGACATTTTGGTGTAACTTCTAAACTATCAGAGATATCGAAATGATATTTGGGGTGTAGAATGTTAATCTTTCTAAATTTTTGAGAAATCGCTCTTTAAATAAAATTTGGTTTAGTGCCTAGAGTGCCTAAAGAATTTTGTCCTAATCACGACACGCTGTAACGAGTACAGCTGATATCGATAGGAATGCCATGGTACCGTACAAGACGAAGGAACTGTTGGTCGAACTAAAAATGGAACGAACGGATAAATCGAACGATTAACGAGTCAACATCGATCGGATCGGTTGTTTGAAAATCGAGCCAGCACTTTTGATCAGCGATGTAAACGAAGGCCGGTGCGAACTTGCCGCGAAGGTGAGGAGAAGGGTGAGGAGGAAGAGGGGTCGAAGGGCCGTTCGAGTACGTTGCACGCGGATCCTTGCTCTCGCCTGGTCGATCGGTTCATCGTCCTTGACAATGTACGTCCACGGGCGAGGAACGAAACGAAACGAAACGAAAGGAATCGAAGGGAAGCGAGGCGTATCGGTCGGTGGAGACCCTGAACCGTACGTTGTACTTGTCGACGAATAAGAGGGAAGTGGTAGAGCGTTGCGCAGGCAAGCAGACAACGAGCGTTGTCCCAGGACGCGGAGGAATCGGGGTCGGTGGTGGCGAAACCAAACGAAACGTACAACGATACAGTGATCGCGTTTCGGGTGGGAGAGGTCAGTCTCGGACTGGCGGAGGAATAAAAGGCGCGGCGAGTTCGACGGTAGAGCATCATTCGTCTCTCAGCGACCACAGCTGCCTAGTACGAAGCTTTTGTTCTCTCGTTGAATCAACTCGACCCAACCAACAACCGCAACCATGTACAAATTCGTGGCTCTGTTCGCTCTGTTCGCTTGCGCTCTTAGCGCACCAGCTCCGGAGCCAGCGCCAGGCTTCCTGGCCGCTCCGGCAGCTTACCACGCCGCCCCGGTGATCGCCGCAGCTCCGCTCGCCGTCGCACACACCGTCCCGGTCGCCACCAGCTACGCCAACACCTACAAAGTCAGCGTGAAGAGCCCGTTGATCGCCACGGCCCCGTACTACGCCGCCGCTCCCATCGCCACCGCTGCCGTCGTCAAGGCTCACGCTCCTCTGGTCGCCGCCGCGCCGGCTGCCGCCGTCTACGCTCACGCCCCGGTCGTCGCCGCCGGATACACCCTCTGAGCAACATCACCAGCAACATCACCCGACCGGCCAACCGTTCCACCATGAACAACCAGCCGCTCTAGTCGACCCTGATCTGCTCCCCAAAAACACCTCGGCGTCGATGCTCTCGCATCACCGACCAAACACGCCGCGATCGCGCGCCACGCAATCGTCTAACCTTCGACAATAAATTTTATCGATACTCAGCTCAAACTGTACGTCTATTCTTCTATTCGTTCGCTCCTTCCCCGCTTCCTCCTCCTCCTCCTCCACCTGCTCTCTTCAAATGCCAATCCCTGGCAATTTATTATACATTTACAGACCGCCTAATCGTTTTGGTTATCACAGTTTCATTCTACGTTCCACTCGAAACACCCTCTCGAGATCTCCAACAAGCAAAATGAGTTACGCACAATTCCTGGTAAGTGGAGCCGCCGAGAACGCGCACATGTTCCGAGTTTACAGTTTAACCCTTTGCACTCGAAGCTATTTTAACTCCAAAACGAAACATTCCTATCGCGACCTAGAATATTTCCCTATACAGTAAGGAGCAAAACATTTTAATTAGCACGACATTTAAGGAGCACGACATTTTAACAAAAATTTTATTCAATATTTGCATGTAGAATACAAAAGAAACAAAATACTTGGTGTTATCTACAATCTATTGGCTTTTCAAAACAAACTTAACTTTTGTGATATTATTATTATTTCGCGTCATACAATTTTTTCTCGTGTGGTCGGAAATCTTAAGGGCGAAAGTCGCAGAATTTTGGCCTTATCAGGGAATTTCGCCCATATGTGATCATTTTCTGAATATGTATAATTCGTACAATCGTCATTCGTTCGATCTAGAAATCGTACTTTCTACATTTTCAATGTACATAATAAGTTCGCGTAAAAAAGTTGCCAAATACAACTTTTAATATTTTCTGTGCAATTTCGACCAATTGCAATTTTCGTTAAAATTGTCTTTCTCTTTATATAGCAAACCAATTGTGCTAACTTCTTAAGAAAATCCAGGTCGTGTGGTTCAATGTTAACAAAGTTATACGATTTTTGAAAGCGTCCGAATATTGATTGGAATCACTGCGATTGGAACCCCCATTCTACGGATTTGCTGTTACGTTCAACCCTTCCCCCCTCCATATCTATTAGAATCTGACGCGGTTGCATAGTATAAGTACCACACGCATTTATGGAAATGTATTATAACGATCTCTGGAGGAGGAGTTATTATAGTTCAGTTATGTCGAATTCTAATTAATAGGTTCGGTGGGAAAGTCCCTAAAATGCCGATTTTACAAGTTATTCGTAGAGTACGTCCCATGTTATTAAACAACACAGGATATGTACTTTTATGCTTTGTTCTCGTCGCCAATTCTTATGGTTTTCTCGCAGTTCCAACATAAACATACCTTTAGCTTCAAAACAAACTCGATAAAATTCTCGAAGCAGGCAAAAACACTAACCCCATCGTTCTCAAAAGTCTATACACTGAATTATCTAATGAATACCCACACCACACGCAAATTTTCACTGATGCCTCAAAATCAGGACAGGGGACCGGATGTGCGGTATGCACTCCCGAACATGAGCTCCTATTCAGGCTCCCGGAATCACTCACAGTATTCACCAGTGAAGCATTAGCTGTTCTTCAAGCCCTGAAGTGCATAAAAGAAACAACACACAATAAATCAATCATTTTAACTGATTCCAAAAGCACCCTACTCGCTACACAAAATTTGGAAACAAATAACAGAATAATCCAAAATATTATCGAATTGAATGAAACCCTTAAGCGAGACAAAAGAGAAGTTTTATACTCCTGGATCCCCTCTCATATTGGTATTGAAGGCAATGAAAAAGCCGACACAGCAGCAAAGTTGGCTAGCTCTAGCTCTAGTACAAATATAATGGAATATGAGCTGACAACTCATCAAGACTTCCAAAAGTACTGCACAAAGGCGTTAACGGAAATGTGGAACGAAGAATGGAGAAATAGCAGACCAACTCTAAGCTACACAAAGTCCGAAACAACATAAATGACTTCAACCCAGCGCTACTACTAAATAGAAAAGACCAAGTGAAAATAACCCGATTAAGAATAGGACACTCAAACTGGACACACTCATATCTCATCACAAAAACCGAACCAAATTTCTGTGACACCTGTAGCGTACAAAATACCATTGAACACATCTTGACAAGTTGCCCTAAATACAATACGAAGAGGACTCAACATAAGCTACAAAACCCACAAACGATCTTACAAGGAACAGAATCCTGTAATAATGTCCTAAACTTTTTAAAAGACATTAAAGTATATCAATTGCTCTAAATACGATAGGCCCCACTAGGCAACCCAAATGTGGTCACTAATAACCTACAAGGTGCATGTGACCTAAAACGCTCAAAAAAAAAAAAAAAAAAGGCTAGAAAGAAAGAACGACTTGAAAGAAATTAGAAGGTGCTAGAAAACTATCTTGAGACCTCTGTCGAGAGAATCAGCCTGTATAACCGAAGGTAAGCCGAGAAAGAGAAGAATCATCGAGTGATCAGAATCATCGAATCATCTTTGTCGGAACCTGTCGTTCGAAACAAGAAACACGCCGATTGTTTAATAACCGTCTTAGACTTTATCAACATAGGATCAGACAGTTACTAGGACTCCGGACGCATTTCAGTAGAACGGGTCGCCGGGAAACAAGTAGAGACGCCCAGCCACGAACAGACACCTTATTCCATATGCATATCTCTACAGCTAAATTGGCCATGCGGAGCAGCTTCTTTTACCCAAGACTCGCCTCTGTCCTGGAATAACCTCGGCGATACCTGTTGCGCCACTTATCCGTCGCGTATTCATTAAAATTTCTCGAGCAGCATTAGTAGATCGATCGTTGCGCTGGACGCTTATCGGAAGAGGCAACGGTTCTCGCTAAACCAGTTCCTACCACGGAATCGTGCTGGCTAAGAGCAACGTGCAGGAAATAGATTTTTAATTGACGAAAGAGCTAGGCTATCGTATTTTACACAAATCGTCGATGTAATTTATACAGCTTTGGAAATCGGGATTAAGCCGGGAAATCTTCTGGACGGCTTGCTCGGCCGGGCTCGCGTAGGGACGAAGTACTTAGCGGCTTCGGGAACCGGTTATAATCATCCCGCTCGATTTTTGTCGTCCGAACCGGTACGCCCTTGCCTCCTCTTCGCGGGCAGCAGGCAAGTCCGCGAGGAAAAAATCGACGGGAGCGTGTTTCCACGCTCGCGATTTATAACACGGAATCTGTGAAATAATCGGCTACGTTCATCGCGAAATTTCACGGGCGAAAAAAGAATGGCCGAGAGTGTCCTCTCCCCAAAACTTGCTCGATGCTCCCCGGGCAGAACCGGCCTCTTCCGAGGTTACGGCAGGGAGCACTGTCCGGGATAAACTTTTTCTTTTTTGTTATTATTTGTTTTTTTTTCTTTCTTTCTTTTGCGGCGCTGCGCCGAAACGATCGCCGAATCCTGTTTTTCGACCCGTTTTTTGGACGGGGACTGGATACCAAGCGCCTCTTGGAATTTTCTGTCGCGTTCCGGCACACGGGGGACTCAGGGTGGAGCGAAGTTATGGGGCGATAAGTCCCGCCCCGCGGTCTCCGGGGCGAACAGCGATGCGCAGGGACTGGTGGTCCCAGCAACGAGGACGAGTTTCCTTTTTACGGCGCCGCGCCGGCAGGATCTCTATAAGTACCGGCCGGCTCGCGGCGATCCTCGACTCAGAAATAGTGGTGCGATTTGAGAGGTTCTCGCTGAATTCAACGGAAACGAAATCGTCATGTACGCCTACGTGAGTACACTTCGAGATAGCGTTCGCGCCGTTTTCGAGGAGGAGAAGGAATCGTTATTTGTATTTACGCCCGTTTCTCTGTTCAGATTCTTCTAGTTGCTGTGCTCGGTTCGGCTACCGCCGCTCCGCTGGCCTCGCAGGTCAAACTCGAGCCCCAGGACGCTCCGGCAGCAGCCCCGTTACTCCTCAAGGATGCTAATGCCGAGGCAGCTGCTCCCTTGCTCTCCGAAGCATCGGGTTCTGAACCCGCAGCCGCAGCCGCAGCCGCAGCCGCGCCTGCACTTGGAGCTCCCGAAGCTGCACCATCCGCTGCGTTAGCGGACGGTGCACCAGGCGGACTCAAGGCTGGCGTCCCGTCTCCGAAGTCTCTTTCCCTCATCTCCGAGATCAGGAGCCCGCTGATCGCCCCCGTCATCACGCCGCTCGCCACGCCGATCCTCGCCACTCGTCAGGTTCGTAACGTTCCTCGCAATTCTTTGCCGTGATACCTGTTTCATCACACGACTGTCCATCTACCCGACAACCGAGGCAAAATTCCCTCTTGGTTGCTGGCCAGGATCTTTGGACACCTAACCCCTTTCTCGGGTCGCAAAGGCGGTCCATTTTGTTCTTCGTCCTAGAATTTCATACGTAAGTACACAGGCTCGCGAAAATATTCGAACGCCCTTTAACCCTTTGGCTACGGCAGACTTTGGCACGCACCGGCCGTACGGTACGGTACGAATTCACTCGCGACGTCCACTGGGTACGGCGAAGTTTTTCGTTAGACATGCATTTCTGAGGAAGTATATTAAAATATTCAAAATACTGTAATTATAGGCGCCTCTCGTGGCTGTGAATCAAAATAGGTTAATCGAAATCGGTAATCTACATTACCAAGAAAGGTCTACATTACCATAAGAGCAATTATAAAATTTTAAAACGAAACAGGCGAAATTTGAGCTGGACGCCTATTGGCACCCACAGTACCAGGAAGCCAACATGTGTCGGACGCCAATAGGCGCCTACAGTATTTACCGGGAAGCCAATATGTTTCGGACGCCAATAGGCGCCAACAGTAGTCAAAGGGTTAAACTAGTATAACTTTTTTTAAATTGGATCAAACGACCTAACATTTTTGAGCAATTAGAAGAATTGGTTTTCCAAATGATGTGCAAACAAGATTTTGAAAAATTGCAATTGGTAAGAATTACATGAGAAAATAAAAATGGCGCTTTTTACAACGTTTTTTATTTGAGCCTGTAATGAAAATTTAAAATATGCGTTTTGTAGATCTATGTTAATTATACACATGCTGAAAATTTCATCGAAATCGATTAATATACACACGAGCTACGAGTAGTTAAAAATGTTGAAAAAAAAAGCGTAGATTTTCACTTTAGCTCAGTTTCTGCTTAAAATCCTCAGATTCTAACATCTTTCGATGCGCATCGTTTTTATCTGCATCAACCGATTTCGATGAAATTTTCAGTATGTTTATCATTAACATAGATCTACAAAACGCATATTTTACATTTTCATCACAGGCTCAAACAAAAAAGTTTCGGAAAGTGCCTATTTTATTTGCTCTTCTAATTCCTAGCAATTGTAATTTTTTTCAAATTCTTTTTTGTGTCATTCGGTAAACCAATTCTTCTAATTGCTCAACAAATGTCAGGTCGTTTGGTCCAATTTAAAAAAAAGTTATACTGTTTTAAGGACGTTCGAATACTTTCGTGAGCCTGTGTATATATTTCGAAAACTTTCAATCGCATTAAACTACATAGTGTGTGGTACAGAGGCTGCGAATTTTTATGCAAAATAAAACTTTGCCTGTACAAGGTGCAATGTACAGGAGCCATCCAGTTAACTAAATGCTGATTCGAGCTTTTGCCCAATTGTTTTGTGTCACACTTTCGAGAACAAAAGGCTTGTCCGTTTGGTACGAAACCCTGCTCCGAGCAGAATTTGGTCCCTATTTTGTATGAATTTCGCAGCAAAACTTGTCGACAAATTCCTAGCCAAAGGCGGAAACAGATAGAGCGGAATTTGAGTGTGAATTTTTCAATTGGGGCCAAACCTTGGCTTCCTTGTAGATGGCAGGTCGGCCGTACTAAGTCAAAAAAGAAAAAAAAATCGAAGTAAACCTTGCTGTAGAAGGCAAAATAGAATTTTATTTAAACTTCGAAATTATACAATTTTAAGTTCCATATATTTTCAATAATGTAATTCCGTTTTCCCTCCTACGAGCAAGGTTTACTCTTAGAACAAGGTTAGGTTCGCTCTCGGTGCGACTGACCTGCCCTCCATAACGAAGCCAAGGTTTGGCTTCGATTTGGTCTTGATTTGGCATGGAATTTTGGCCGCAAACTTTGCACTCAAATGCCGAGCCTGCTGCGGAAACAGATGGATCGGAATTTGTAGACAATTTTTGGCGGCAAACTCATAGCAAATTGTATACTGGTTATGCAGACATTTATTTCTTTTCTCGAGCGCTTTACGAGATTGAAAAATACAAAAATACTGTTAAATTCCTTAATGCTTTCACTGATTCAGATTTACCGATTTTTGTCATAAACACGTAAAATCAAAAACATGTTAAACTCAAAACCCGTTCTCTAGTGGACCATCCATTTCAGATAATATCGAGAAACTGGTTACGGTCAGCATTTCTGTAGCACCATTTCTATCCTTGTCGCTGAAAGCGTAACACCGTTTACATCAGAAAGCCTAAAGAGAAGCTGCGAATTCCTAGCTGCAATATGTTTGATCGCGTGGATCATTTTGGGGGATCAACAGTGATATTCTAATGAGACATTTTTTAGAGAATGACACGAGGAATTCCATTTGCAAGTTATAACGTAATGGATCGTTTGGAACGGGGTCGTTGACCGAAGCTTCGTTTGTTTCGATTGCAGATCGCACCATTCATTTACACCGCCCCGGCGCTCGGTTCTTTGGAACTGGCAGCGGCACCTCCCAGCTACTCCATCGAACAACACGGCTATCGCATTACCTACTGACTTGGCGAATCGACAGCGATCGGTGTTCCCGTTCGCTCCGCGCGGTAACAACACGTCTTCGCGCGCTGATCCAGCAGATCCAGAACCATCAGTGTATCAGCTGCCAGACCCCGGCTTCTCCGCTCACCGGTGATCCTCTTGTACCTTGCATCGATAAATTCGTTCGTCTCGCGTGCTAACGCGACCAACAAACTGAAATACATATTCCTTCTGTAAAACGAGATACGAGAACTTTGTCGACGAGCAACCCGTACCATTCCCCCCTGCCCCTCCGATCGTAAATCGAAATGGAAAGTGAAGATAGGCTCTGCTTTCTCCCGACCAGCGAGCCTTCCATGCGTCTCTAACTGTAACAATCGACGTCACTCGCGTTTTCATCCTTTTTCTTTTCTTCTTTTTCTTAATTTTCTATTCGCTCTGGTTTCATAAAACACGATCAGTATGTTAGCCCGAGAAAGTTCGGGCGGATTTAAATTACAGTCTAAGAAAATTAGGAGAAAACCAGCCGATTGTTCCTTCAACCTTGGCATCGTTCGACAACCGTTGTCCGGTAGATTTGCGAAATGGTGACAGAAATTTTTCGTCCCGGAAGAGGATGAATTTCCGTGAAACGGTCATCGCTTTAGAAGCTTTTCTAAAAAAATTTTAACGCGACGGGTCACTAAACGAGTTTCCGAGGGAAAGAAAAACCGATAACGATCTCGCGGATCGAGCCGGATCGAGCGCGAGCTGTTCCGCGTAAAACCCCAAGGGTTACGAGACAGGGTGGAAAACCCAGGTTGCGCAACGGCGTCGTTCAACGCGGAGCACGGCCGTCGCGTCGCTTTCGATCCATAGAGCTGATCATCTGACCCGAAAACCGATCGAACGCCGCTTTCGCGATCCTCGGGGAAGCTGCCGGTAATCCTGAAAGAAACAACAATAGCGATCCGATGAGGACGATCTTCTTCGGTCACGATCGCGAATAGATCAGAGTTTTCGTCAACACGGAGGAACGCTTTCTCCCGGAACTCGTGGAAGCGAGAAAGAGCGACGGATTATGAAAAAGGCGATCGAAACGTGGCGCCGTTTCGTTTCGTTTCGTTTCGTTTCGGCTACTTCTTAACCTTCGGCGAAGCTTTCGTCCGCTTCCAAAATCGGAAAAAGGCTTCTGACTTGGAACAATCATTGGTTCACTTTCCCCGCGCGATGCCGCGAAACAACACGGAGAAACTTTCTTAAAACTGCGACGCGGCGGCTGTCTCTATGCTAATCGCGACGCTCGTAAACGCAGGACTGCAGTCTTTATGCATTTAGAGCCGTTTATTTTGAAAGTGGCCTAAGTCCTTTTGTCAATTATTTCCGGTTGCCCATGTTTACATGCCCAACCTCAAGTTATCTTTAAAGTTAATTAAGTTAAAAGTTATATAAGTTTCCAGATTTCGTGGAGATCCATTTCTTAGCAGAGAGAGAGAGAGAGAGAGAGAGAGAGAGAGAGAGAGAGAGAGAGAGAATCGTTACCGGAGATGAAAAATGGATTCTTTATGATAACATAAAGCGTCCCAAGCAATGGCTTCCTGCAAATTAAACCGCAATATCAACCCATAAATCTAGCTTATCACTTGGAAAGGTGTTACTGTAAATTTGATAGGACTGCCGTGACATAATTCACTTTCAGTTGTTAAAACTTGGAGAAACAGTTACTTACTGCTGAGTTGTATTGAACTATTGCAAAAGAGGGCATCTTTAGTCCACAGAAAGGGTGTAATACTGTACATTGAAAAAATCAAAGAATTGCCATGGAAAGTTTTACCGCACCCCCCGTACTCACCGAATATTCTATCATTTTTTCAGATGTCTGGAACATTATTTAAGAAATAAAACATTCACTTCTGGAGAAGATGTAAGGAGGTACTTTGACTCATATTTTGCTTCATGAACCCTGGATATCTATAAGAGGGGGATTGAAAATTTTGCAGGAACTGTCCTTGATACTGATGGAGATTATATATATAAGACAATTATCTATGGTGTGGGATTTTCAGAATAAACTAGAAATTGTTTCCCTGTAAACAAAGTTTTTCCCCTTTATTTATTATGCTATATTTACAACAATTATTTACAGTATATACAATCTTACCTGTAAACAAAGAAACGACATTTAAAGTTTATTTCTTTATTGGTTCTATCGCTCCTTTCTTTACTGGTTCTATCGCTCCTTTCTTTACACTTTTATCACGACTCTCTTAGCGTACTTGTTTATGTCACCATGTGCCCGGTTACGTCCTCACCTGTTGTTCTCTCTTAACAATAGGTGCTCTACTGTCTACACTCTACAGCGCGCGAGGCGCGGTAAAATTTAAATCGAAGAAATACCATTTCTTTACATATATTAAATTAAGAAATGAAAACCTGAACTTGCTACAAAGTTTGTTTTAGATTTCAAAATAATTGATTACTTATGGGTCTCCGTAATATAATACCGTCAGAATTCCACGATTATTCGATCCTCCCGCGGTTCTCGAAAGAGTGTACGTTACCGATTCGCGGGAAAAGAAATTTCTTCATCCGACGAGGGTCCTGCGACGGGGTCCCATGGCCGACGACGGACCTCGAAAGAGTCCCGCTTTCTGGGAACCGTGTCTTCTCGGAGAAACACGCCCGTCTGACGCTTTACTATGCTTCTTAACGCCCATTGCGTAACTTCATTATCGAAAATCCCGCGTTACACAATTTGCTTGCGTACGTCGCACGCACCTACGTAGCCGAGGAGCGCGTCATCCATTTTTGGATGTCCTAATCGCGAAACGCTCCCTCCACGCATGAATTTAACGTCAACAATTCATCGAAGATCGAATCTTCGTGATCGCTATCAAACGATAAGACGGATCAATTAAAAGAAAAGTGAAGCAGATTTATGAACGGAGACAACTAGCAACAACAACAACAACAACAGCTAGTTGTTTATCATCTGTCAATTTATATTCACCCGATTTTTTAATGTCCAACTAGCTTAACACGTTCGTTTGAACACAGATATTTGTTTCGCTGTCTACATTCGCTCCTTTACGAAATCCTAAAACAAGTTAACAGAAGAAAATCTCTGAATATTATTCTGTTTTTCTGTATTACTTTAAACAGCAGAGTGTACAAAATTAATTTCATGATCTTTAAGTTAACTGCAAGATCCATGGATTAATGGATCGCGATGTTGTATTAACCCCTTGCACTACGCCGAAATTCTGAAAAAGCCGTGCCAAACTTGTCCGCTGGAATGGGCAGACAATTAATAAGTCACGAGTCAGACTCGTGATATTCAATTATGGGACAAAATTTTCATCACGAGTCAGACTCGTCAAAGTAGTGCAAGGGGTTAACGAAAATACAGTTACACTACCGGCCATAAGTGTTTACCCACCTTCAAATTTCGTTACTATTCAAATAATAGGTATTTTATTGTTATGAAAATGTCCGTAGCATTAAATCCTAATTATAAGGCTAATAAAAAAACATCCAAAATATTCTGTACATACACAATCAGGTACTGTAAACGAGTTTACAGCTTTTTATGAAAAACGACAATTTTGGAGTTCAGGTAATGAAACCCATTTTTCGGAAATTTTTATAACGGTCAGTAGGGAATATGAACGCAGGTAATACAGGTATCTTAGTCTTCTCAAATTTCATACTGCATTAAGCTTTCATACAATAAACAGTTGATTTTCACGTGCCTAAAGAATTTTGCGAAAACTTCAAATAATGTCATGGAGAAAAGAATTATCGATTGAAACGCGCGCTCTAATAGTGTCCCATCATAGCATCGGAAAAAGTAACAGAGAAATAGCAAAGTTATTGAAGCTGAACCGTAGAACCGTGGACTACAATGTTAAAAAATATGTGGGTGGGTAAACACTTATGGCCGGTAGTGTACGTCGAAAAAATACGATTTGCAAAAGTGAAGTATAGTGGTGCAGCTTGTTGCTGCCCTAAAGACTGTCGTCCTCGTCGAAATGCGGTGATTTCGATGGACAAGAATGCAGGCGTTTAAGAATCGTAACGGGAAACGTAGTCGTCGAAATGCATGAACGATCGATCGCCGGGATCGATCGAGCAGGGCGAGGCAAGGCGAAGAAGTTTCTACTATTGCGATCGAGGGAACACGAGCCGAGTGCAGAATAGATTCGAGACACGATCGTCGACGAGGATTTGGCAAGTAGACGCACAGGTCGACGAAAACACGGCACGATGCGGTCCGGTTCGGTTCGGGGAACCTATTCGAGACGGATGTCCGGCCGCACGATGACTCACGAGCGTAACCCCACCGTCGGTTCGGCCACCCGTTCCAGCATCTCGAAAAGGGACGTCTATATAAGATAGGAATGGTACCGGGGAACGCACAGTGTAACCTCGTTCATGGAGAAAGTGTTTGGTTAAAGAGCGAAACTCCGACAACGCATCGCAGACGTTCGCCGGCAGCCGACAGTTCGTTACAGAGATCGTTCGCCCGGAGAAATTTTGATCGAGCTGAACGAGACTCGTCCGAGCTCTAAGGTGAGTTTCCCTCGCGGCTGAAAACTAGAAACGCGTTTTCCACCCCGATCACTATTTTTCTCGCGGTTCGTCTCCATCGAACTTCGATTACGACCGTCTGTCAGAAATTTTTTTGGAATTTCTGGAACACGCGTTTTTTCGTTCCGTCTCGTTTGATAATTGGATAACGGTACTACAGAGAAAGGACCCGAAGACAATTTTGTCGTGGTAGGTTGATTGTTACGCAACAACTTTCACCGGGCTCGAAAATTTTTGAAAGAACGGACGCGAAGAAAGAGCCGGGCGTGGGATGAACACAAGACGGAGGCCACGGCGAGGCCAGTCCACCAACTTTCTCCCGACATCCTCTCGCTTTCGTTGGTCGCTCGATTTCTCGGTCAAACCGGCCGGGACTTTGCGCTCTCCGATTCGATAGACACTTTTCTTACGGATCGCGTCATCGATTTTTCTTTGCGTCGTTGCTCTGCGGTCGGCTATAGAAACGTTTAACGACTTGTTTGCAGGATGAAGCTGTGGGCGGTTATGGCAATATGCTGTGCGGCAGCTGCGGGTACCTTCGCGACCCAAGTGCCGATCGCACCGAGTCCTCAAGACTGGTCCTGGCAACCCTCGGACAACCTGGAGACCGTAGATTTGCCGAGTGGATCGCAAGCCGATAGCACAGACGCGAAATTAACCGCAGAATCAACCCCGAATAAAGGATTCTTCGGCGACGATGCGAGGGAACAAAGATCGGTAAGAGATCTTTCGGATCAGCCAAAAAGAGAAGGTCTTCTCGAAGGACCTCGGTGGGATAAATAATTTTTCTGTCGCAGGTGGAAGCCGTGGTCGATGAAATCCTGGTGTCCGGTCGGCAGGGTCGCAACATCGAAGGCTACGATCAAGTGTACGCCGATCCGAACGTGAAGAACGCGCTCGAAATCGGAAACGATACGGTCGCTCGATCCTACATCAGAGACAAGCTATGCACGCTGGGATTGATGAACGTGAGTAGCTCGGAACTCTATCCAATAATATAACCGATCGAAGATCTCGCCCCGTCGCACAGTGTACCGAACCATGGACAAAAATCAAAAAAGTCACTGCTTTATATCGATTTAAAACTATGTCCATACTATGTCAAAATGTCCAAATAAATCATTTTTTGAAAAAAAAATTCAAAAAGTTTAGTAGGAAATTAGTTACAAGCGAATTTGTAAGCGAATTTTACGAAGATCAAATAGTACCTCAGTTTATACCGTAACTTGTTCATGTTATATTATAATCCAAAAACGATTATAAGAAATAATCTTTTCAGAAAATAACGGCTAAGGGTTGACTAATTGTAGTTTATCGACAAAAATTGTGTAATACATACAGTGAGTAACGAAAGTATTCGAACGCCCTTTAAATCAGTATAACTTTTGTTTTTAAGTGAATCAAACGACCTGACTTTTTTGAGGAGTTAGAAGAATTGGTTTTCCAAATGATGTGTAAAAAAGATTTTGAAAAAATTGCAATTGGTAAGAATTAACTGAGAAAATAAAAATGGCACTTTTCACAACTTTTTCATTTGAACCTGTAGTGAAAATTTAAAATATGCTTTTTGTAGATATATGTTAGTTATATACATGCTGCAAATTTCATTGAAATCGATTAATATACACACGAGCTACAACTAGTTAAAAGTGGTGAAAAGCGTAGATTTTCACGACTTTTGGCCAGTTTATGATTAAAATCCTCAGATTCTAACATATTTTGATACGTGCCATTTTTATCTGCGTCAGCCGATTTCGATGAAATTTTCAGTATGTTTATAACTAACAGAGATCTACAAAACGCATATTTTAAATTTTCATTACAGGCACAAATAAAAAAGTTGTGAAAAGTGCCATTTTTATTTTCTCATGTAATTCTTACCAATTGCAATTTTTTCAAAATCTTTTTTACACGTCATTTGGAAAACCAATTCTTCTAACTCCTCAAAAAAGTCAGGTCGTTTGATTCACTTAAAAAAAAAAGTTATACTGATTTAAAGGGCGTTCGAATACTTTCGTTACTCACTGTATATGCAATATAATAATTAACCTGAAATGAAACCATTCAGTTTCATTGGTTTCCCTAATTTTTGGAAGAGGATAAACAAAAAGTTCCGCAAGGTTCCGCGGAAATTTTGATTGCGTTGTATTGGTAAGATAGTATACTTTGAATTGTATAAGTTTTAGCTGCAACTACCTGCAAATCTCCGAGTTATTTAACAAAATATGCAGCAAGAACCGGTTAGGAAGATCAAATAGTACATCCGTGCACAACGAATTAGCACAACTCTTATATGTGTCGAAGAGACGAATGTTATAATAGTTTAAAACAAAGTTTCAGTTTCGGAAGAACTGAACTAAGAATTCATCTACTGAAAACCAGCAATAAAAACAAATTTTGTTTATAAATATCGTTTTTCAATGTTTAAATAAATGACTATATTTATAATAATATCATATCGAGATTGCTTTCAATATAAATAAAAAAGCCCACTTTGTTTCATATCTCTATCATAAACGCAACAAAAGTTATTGAATTTTGTCCAAAAAACAGGCATTTCAACTATGAACTATTTACTTGACAGTGCGAGAACGTCGAGGGACGCCGGCCGTATTACTCTCCCCATCGTGGGATATACCCTCAGGACATCATCTACGCGCAACCTGTGACCATAAAGCCAGTGGGCAGACCATTGCCCGCTATTCCTGTGAAGAGACCGTACGGCCCACCCAAAATACCCCCTGGTTTATCAGGGTCCAGCAGTTTCGCTTCTTCTGGCTTGACTTCGGACGTTGTTTACGGAGTCGGGGGTGGACCTGTGCCTCCTCCGTCCATCTCCCATTTCCCTGGGGGACCCGGAGGATTGATCGGGTCTTATCCGGGTGGTCTGAAGAAACCTGGACCCCCGTACCCGTCGTTCGGAGCCTCGAAGCCCGTGTACGAAGGATCACTGGTCGGAAGCTTCGATTACGAGAGCAACGATCGGTTCATCGACAAGAAGCAGATCGCGTTGAGACCTGGCCTCGCGGGAGCCGACATCCAGCAGCACGTCCACCATCACTATCATCACGGCGAGGGAGCCGGTCAATCCGGCGGGTTCGTCGGTAGTCCTACGATCGGCCTGGGAACCGTCGGATCCAGCTACGATCCACCCGGCCAGTCGATCTACGCCGGAGGTTTCCAGGACTCGGACGACTATAAGAAAGCGTTCAAGGTGAAAGCGCCTCCGAGCAACGGAGGGAACGGACTCGTCGGGTCCGACGGTTCCGCGTCGGCGAACAGCTACGCCGATCGGTATCCCGTCTACGAGAAACCGCCTCGAGATTTCACCTACGGGAAAACCGACGGCCAGAAGACCGGAAAATACTACGGATCCGGCAACTATGCCTCTTCGAACGCGGTTCAGGCCGGCTCGAACGACTATTCGTTCGGCTCCAGCAACGCGAACAACAACTACCACAACTATCAGAACGAGAACGAGGAGTTCGGAAACGATTTCACCGGGAACTACGGTGGCGGGCCGACGGACTGCGTGTGCGTGCCCTACGAGCAATGCCAGGCTTCCGAGCACGCCGGTCGCAAGGACGATCTATTCCTAGCCATCGATCCGCGAAATCCGAACAAGAACATCGAAGCCGAGGGCCCCGATTCGACGAACGAGACGTCGAACCTCGAAGGAAATGGGACCGCAATCGCCGATTCGCCGATTTCCAGCGAAACCTCAGAGGTCAGGACCAAGAGAGAGGCCGCCAAGGAGGAGGACCAGACCGTCGAGGGCAGGAAGAAGAACACCGGAGAAGGGGTAAGACCGCTGATGAGTTTATTCGACCCGTTAGTCGTTAGTCGTTAGTCGCGACCCTATTCGACGCGGAAACGGCTGCGTTTCCGTGCCCCGATCGGCGTACTTTCGCCCGCGTACTAGAGCCGCGTCCGATCGGCAACGATCTATCTCGGAGACTGTGGATCTCTACCTGCGTGTCCGTTCGACCCCTGGTTGCAGAGACTCGATGCTAGCGATCTGGACTCGTCGAAATTAAACTTGAAGCCGACCTGGGGGATCAGTTTCGGTCTACCGCAATCCGGCGGCGGCCCGTACCCGATCAATCCTTACGCCGGCAATCCCCTGGTAAACCCGTACGGCGGTTACGGATCCGGATCGGATCAGGGCCTTAATTTGGGCCTGGTCTCCGTGAACCCTCTGCTAGCCGTGCAATTCAGCAAAGACGAGTATGGCGACAAGGTGGTCAAGCCGTTCGTTAATTTCCACGTGACGCCGAATCGGCACATCGTCCAGAAACTCGGTGATCTTCTAGCGCACAAGAAACAAGCGATCTACGGGAACTACGGGCCTGGACCCGTGTACGGGCCCGGTTACGCGTCTCACTATCATCACCCTCCGAAGCCGAGCGTGTACTACGAGAAGCCTTACTACCCCCCGAAACCGTACTACCCGTCTCACGGTCCCGCGTACCATCACGAACCCTCCTACCCGACCGCGGACTATTCCGATTACGATCGTGATGGCGACGATTACGATTACGACTACGACGATCGGTCGTACGCGCGATCGAACGCGAAGCAGCCGTCGTCGCTTGAAAATGATCGATCCACCGACGGGCAGACCAAAGCAGCCCCGAATAGAAGCAATTCCGGAAAGGTATCGTTCCCCGGCAGAAGAAAGCGCGAGCTAGACGCGACTCAGCTGCGATTGTCTAACGGCACGCTCGAGGTAAGTATCAACGATGGAGGGTCGTCGTCGGCGAGGATCCAAAAGGTACACGCTCGTCGCGAGTCCTCGGCGAGTCTCTCTCTCCGTCGAACATGCCGGTTCGAGCGACTCCCGTTCCTTTATTGCCCGTAAGACACCGCGATCGTGTGTCCAGCTCGTCGTCCAACGAGATGTCTGCTTGTTTTCTCAACAGAGACAGTTCATCGCCGGCCCTCCCAGAACTTGCAGCCCTGGCTTCGTCTGCTGCCGCAGGAGGCAACAGACGACCTCTAGACCGCGACCAGGCCAGTGCGGAACCAGGTACACCCAAGGCATCAACGGACGCATCAAGACCCCCATCAACGTAGACGGTGATGCCGAGTTTGGTGAGTCTTCGTTTCGTTTTTCACTCTGCAGAATCAACCTGCCCGCAGAACTTTAGCCCAACTGTCCTCGGAACTTTAGCCGTGTCTAAGCCTGGATTGTTTTATTATCCGCAGGCGAGTACCCGTGGCAAGTGGCCATCCTGAAAAAGGACCCGACCGAGAGCGTGTACGTCTGCGGTGGCACCCTGATCTCGTCCAGGCACATCCTGACCGCGGCGCATTGCGTCAAAACGTACGCCGCTCGTGATCTTCGGGCTCGACTCGGAGAATGGGACGTGAACCACGACGTCGAGTTTTATCCTTACATCGAGAGGGACGTGGCGAACATCGTCGTGCACCCTGAATTCTACGCGGGCACCCTCTACAACGACATCGCAATCCTCAGGATAGATCACGAGGTCGACTTTGTCAAGAACCCGCACATCAGCCCGGCCTGTCTACCGGACAAACGCGACGACTTCGCTAAGAACAGGCAGGTTTCCCGATTGATCCTCGTTCTTTTTTTTTTTTTTTTTTTAACACTGAACCTATCAAGTAATTAACTGGTATGGACTGTCTTATTATATTAATATAATCGAACGAAGAAATGTATTTATAGGTTTAGTGTTAAACCGATGCAGGAGAATTGTAATTGAAGCGGAGGGTTTGTAACAATGTTCTGTTCGGACAGGTGTTGGACAACCGGTTGGGGCAAAGACGCCTTCGGAGATTTTGGAAAGTATCAGAACATCCTGAAGGAAGTGGACGTGCCCGTGGTCAGCAATCAGCTGTGCGAACACCAGATGCGCAGGACCAGATTGGGTCCAGGGTTCAACCTGCATCCAGGATTTATCTGCGCCGGAGGAGAGGAAGGAAAGGACGCTTGCAAAGGTGACGGAGGCGGTCCTATGGTCTGCGAACGTCAAGGTCGCTGGCAATTGGCAGGAATCGTGTCATGGGGAATCGGATGCGGACAGGCAGGTGTTCCAGGTGTCTACTCCCGTGTGTCCCACTACCTCGACTGGATCCAACAGATCGTGAATCGATACTAAAGGAATTTTGATTCGTTGCCAGACTGCTCATCCGAGCTATTCACTTTCGAAAATCACTCATGTATCTTTATGTATAATTTATAAAATGTAGAGGGTGTGTAATATACTTGTAAGAATGCGTTAGCGTAAGTCGGGAAAGATTCGATAAATTATGTAGCTCGCGTCGCAACGCGACGTGTCGTTCTTGTTGAGGGTGTGATTCGAAATACTTTCGGATCGTTGAGTAATGCATTTTATTTGCAATTTGTTTCGTTCTAATAAATTTAATGAAATATTATCAACACTGTTATTTCTTTCACACAATCAACACAATCGAATACAGGAACCTGTATTACAGGAATACAAGAATAGTAATACGAAAAAATTTAAGATAGTGCTGATGACAATAGCTCATTATTAAATTAATATTCAGTATGGTCGCTTTTTTAAACGTCGACATGAAATTTGTATTTGTTCGAATTTTTCCGGGTTTATCATTTTTTACAACTAGAATTTGCAACTACAAAATTGGAAAAAAATAAAATACGTATCATTACAATTAATATTATACTTAATTTATATTAATTAGAGATTTTGTACACACGATTTACATGTCAGTTACATATTTCATATAAAACAATTAAGCTGTACGTTCTAATCCTGGTTAAAAAAATAATGAGCGTTCGGTTTCAAGACCGTCAAGAGACGGCCCTGGTTTCAAAAGACGGCCGGGGTTCTGATCCAGAAAAGACGGCCCAGGTTCTTTTCCTTGCTAAAAGTCGGCCGAGGTTCTGATCCAAAAAAGACGGCCCAGGTTCTATACCATGCTAAGGCTGAGCAGATGTCACTACCAGAGAGGAAATGAGAGTGTTCACGCCCGAGGTTTTAGCACCGACGAGGTATAGGCAGAGAGGATATGAGAGTGCTCACGCCCGGGGTTTCGGCGTTCCCATTTTTTGGACCTCGCCGTTTTTAGCATGGCACAGAACCTGGGCCGTCTTTTCTGGATCAGAACCCCGGCCGTCTTTTAGCATGACACAGAACCTGGGCCGTCTTTTCTGGATCAGAACCCCGGCCGTCTTTTAGCAAAAACCAGGGCCGTCTCTTGACGGTCTTGAAACCGAACGCTCATTATTTTTTTAACCAGGATTAGAACGTACAGCTTAATTGTTTTATATGAAATATGTAACTGACATGTAAATCGTGTGTACAAAATCTATAATTAATATAAATTAAGTATAATATTAATTGTAATGATACGTATTTCATTTTTTCCAATTTTATAGTTGCAAACTCTAGTTGTAAAAAATGATAAACCCGGAAAAATTCGAACAAAAATACAAATTTCATGTCGACGTTTTAAAAAGCGACCATACTGAATATTAATTTAATAATGAGCTATTGTCATCAGCACTATCTTAAATTTTTTCATATATTTAGCTAGTTATTATTAATTTAAAAAATTTTTCCACCTCAGCACCATAGGATTTTTACTAGATGAATTTAAAAACATATTAGAACTATTTTTAAATAATTTTACTCGAAAACATTCTAGTTTACTCTTTATTTCACTGTTCTACTAATTTTTTATGCGCTGCATTGCAGCTCTGTTTAACTCTCTTTTACAACTCAATACTATAATATCATCCATATTTAAAGAAGAACAATTTTTTGCGACGATCATTGAGAAAACGACATTGTTTCCACATTTCAGTCTTTTACCTGTGTTCTGTGTCACATCTAGAGTTTTATGGTATGCTAACAATTGCTATTGAGTCGCAAGCCAAACCGTACAAGCGAATACATTCACAACTTCCAGAGGCCTGCCTCCAAACTAATTAAAGGAAGGGTAGAAATACCGTGTGCACTAAACTCTTCAAAAGAAGCGGATTCTAGTCGCTCGTGTTATAAACCTTATTCGATACTTCATCAACAGAGTGATCTTACATATTTCTGTAACAGTTCCAAGTGCATAGTCTTTGTTCGTGATACACTCTTTGAATAAAATATTAAATATATTTTTCACACTACTAGTGACCCTCGCAGAGTTGGGCATTATTTGGGATAAAAAATTATTTAAATAAAAATTCGAATAAAAAATACTTTATCTTTATTTTTGTTATTTGAAGGTTCGAAAAAACCCTCTTTATTGAACGAGTGTCAAATAAATAATTTTATTAGGTAAGAATTTATCCGACGAATAAAACTACTTTTTTATATTTGCTTCAAATTAAATTTTCATTTTTTATCTGTACTGTTATTCGAAGGCTACGACTAATTCTTTCGAATAAATTTAGAATATTTTTCGTTAGCTCGAATAAGCGGCTTCGAGCCCCGTCGACCCAGGCCCAGAATCTCGTGCCACCTCGGTCGCCCAGCGATGCAATAAACGGCAGCCGGGCGATCCGAGGCGAGAACAGGTATATTGGTGTGAAACTACTACCAATCAAATTACAAAACTTCTTTATTTTTCATTATTTTTTTATAGGACTTCCACCAACCTATTTGTGGAGTTTTTCTGATTAAAATGACACTAAACACAATATAATTTGATCTGTATTTACTGGTTTTATCAGGTAGAAATTCTACCGAAGTCAGTCTTTTGGTTCTTTTCGATTGACTTCGGTAGGGAACGTCGGAGGTACTCGCTGACGTCACGAGGTGCTGACCGCGACCCTCGAGAACCGTCGCGGCCACCACATTGTCGGCTATATCGGTGTGAGACCTGAAGACCACTACTAATCCAATTACAAAACTTCTTTATTTTTCGTTATATTTTTATGAAACTTTTACCAACATATTCGTGGCATTTTTCTGATTAAAATGATACCAAATATGATATAATTCCGGTGTTATTTACTTGTGTAACGAGCGATAAAAGTTTCGAACGCAGAGGAGGACAGCGTATGGGAAAGAAAGAGACGCAGAGAGTCGCGGCCGCCGGCAGAGAACAAACCTGCGTCTCTTTCTTTCCCATACGCTGTCCTCCTCTGCGTTCGAAACTTTCATCGCTCGTTACACAAGTAAATAACATCGGAATTATATAATATTTGGTATCATTTTAATCAGAAAAATTCCACGAATATGTTGGTAAAAGTTTCATAAAAAAATAATGAAAAATAAAGAAGTTTTGTAATTGGATTAGTAGTGGTCTTCTGGTCTCACACCGATATACCCGATACTTAGTGTCATGTTACACTCTTCGGCTGCGATGGCTCTCAAGATTCTTTTCCGAATCGTGTCCTCGGCGACCAGAACCCCGGAACCGTTTACTCCCCCCTACACCCCCGAGATGTCAATGCTGGAGCGTGTCGGCCAGAGGCAACCCCAAAGACGTTGGAAAAGATTTCTGGCACGAAGACCATTCTTCGGTCGGCAAATTTCTAACCCCTATTCTTGAATCTAGGCGCCCATACAGAAAAGATCGCACTTGTTCAAGTAAAGGTAGATGAACTTATGTCACATCACACAAACCTAACAGTAACTTATTTGAAATCCGGAAAATTAACACAGGACATTTATAAACATTTATTAAAATTTAATATCTATATTTAATATATAATAATATTAAATAATCCTGTTGTTAGTAAATAAATACATGTTATTTATAATTCAAAATGCCATTTTATGAGTGAAATTTAATCTACTGAATTTAATCATATAAATAGACGATGATAAAACATAATAAAATTATTTAAAAAATGCATTACTCGGCAGGATTTGAACCCTGATCGTTCGGCTGAAAAGTTGCCACGCTACCGTCGCGCCACTCCGATTCTTGTAACCTCTAGAAAATGTGGCATTATATAGGGAATAATGAAACTTTAATTGTCAATATCTCGAAAACTATTGAGTATCTGCCCCTATAATGATATATATTCGTGAACAGGAGAACGAGATCTATAAGTGTTCAAAGTTTCAACAGAATCGGTGACCCGAAGGTCGTGGCCTCTCCTTTTAGCCTTAGAGTCAGGCCTCTGGAAGTTGAGAATTCGTTTGCTTGTACGGGCTGGCTTGCAATTCAATAGCGATTGTTAGCGTACCATAAAACTCCAGATGTGGCACAGACCACAGGTAGGTGTGCTGGGCGCTACGTCACCAACGCACTAAAGACCTGAAATGTGAAAAGACTTGTTTTTTCAATGATAGTTGCAAAAAATTGTTCTTCTTCAAATATGGATGGTACTATGGTATTGAGTTGTAAAAGGGAGTTAAACAGAGCTGCAATACAGTTCATAAAAAATTAGTAGAATGGTGAAATAAAGAGTAAACTAGAATGTTTTTGAGTAAAATTATTTAAAAATAGTTCTAATATGTTTTAAAGTCATCTAGTAAAAATCCTATGGTGCCGAGGTGGAAAAAAATAATTAATAAATAATAAAAAATTAAAAAATTCATGAAAGAAAATTTTTTTAAATTAATAATAACAGTAGCTAAATATATGAAAAAATTTAAGATAGTGCTGATGACAATAGCTCATTATTAAATTAATATTCAGTATGGTCGCTTTTTAAAACGTCGACATGAAATTTGTATTTGTTCGAATTTTTCCGGGTTTATCATTTTTTACAACTAGAGTGTGCAACTATAAAATTGGAAAAAATGAAATACGCATCATTACAATTAATATTATACTTAATTTATATTAATTAGAGATTTTGTACACACGATTTACACGTCAGTTACATATTTCATATAAAATAATTAAGCTGAACCTTCTAATCCTGGTAAAAAAAATATTGAGCTTTCGGTTTCAAGACCGTCAAGAGACGGCCCTGGTTTCAAAAGACGGCCGGGGTTCTGATCCAGAAAAAGACGGCCCAGGTTCTTTTCCTTGCTAAAAGACGGCCGGGGTTCTGATCCGAAAAAGACGGCCCAGGTTCTGTGCCATGCTAAGGCTGAGCAGATGTCACTACTATAACGGGAACGCCGAAACCCCGGGCGTGAGCACTCTCATATCCTCTCTGGTATAGGATAGACCAATCACCCAATGTATTTTTCTGTCTCACGCTCGGGGGGCTCGTCTGTGGTTTTAGTGTCCCCGGTATAGTACTGCCCTCTAGTCTAATTTTTAGTCTCGACCAGAACCTGCATCAGAGAGGAAATGAGAGTGCTCACGCCCGAGGTTTTAGCACAGACGAGGTATAGGAGTATCACCCAATGTATTTTTCTATCTCACGCTCGCGGGGCTCTAGAGCTATCTAGAGCCCCCTTACCATTCTGTGTCATATAACTATCATCTTTTATCTATCATCTTTTATCTATCATCTTTTATCTTTTATCTATCATCTTTTATCTATCATCTTTAAACTTTTATCTTTTATCTTTTATCTATCATCTTTTATCTTTTATCTTTTATCTATCACTTTTTATCTTTTATCTTTTATCTATCATCTTTTATCTTTTATCTATCATCTTTTATCTATCATCTTTTATCTATCATCTTTTATCTATCATCTTTTATCTTTTATCTATCATCTTTTATCTATCATCTTTTATCTTTTATCTATCATCTATCATCTTTTATCTTTTATCTATCATCTTTTATCTTTTATCTTTTATCTATCATCTTTTATCTATCATCTTTTATCTTTTATCTTTTATCTGTTATGTAGTCTGCGATTTCTCGGCTCATTCCTGGCCAAAAGTATCGGACGATTATCCGGTGTAGCGTACGTTGTGCTCCATAATGACCCGCAGTGGCATCGTCGTGGTATGCTCGGAGAATCTGGTCTCACACCGATATACCCGATAGTGTCATGTTACACTCTTCGGCTGCGACGGCTCTCGAGATTCGCTGTCAGCACCACCGTACAACATTGTATTTCAAATGGGACGCTCGGCGAGAACCTCCGATCTCGTATGGAAGGCAGTAAAAAGTACCGCGATTGTGTTCAACCTTATTACATACATATATTTATTATTTATAAGTAGTTAGTTATTGTTATTTATTATTTAAACAATTTTTATATAAATACATTTTTATAATATTTCTGTATTCATTATTTGAATTATTATTTAAATAATAATTTATTGTTAAAACAATTGTTTAAACAAATAAATTTTTATAATGTATAGAAATTTGTTTCTATAAAAAAATTATTTTCTCATATACTAGTCTGTTTTAGCCTTATCGTTCGTGAACAGCTATCGTGCCGTCGTCGCGTCGCTCCACTAGACAACGCGTCCGTGACAATGTTGTTTACATCTGCCAAATAAACTCCTTTTTTTCAAGGTTTCTGAACATTACGAACGTTAAATTGAGTAGCATGAGAAGAATAGAAAAAGTCAGGACGTGCAGGTCGTAGGAAGTGTAGGCGTAGGTCATTGGATTTGTCTTGATAAATGTCGACATAATACAGGAAAACATAGGGTAGTATTTGAAAAACTAAAATCGACTTAAAAATTTTCCGCACAACCTACCCTGCAAAAAAATAACGTACACCGTATTATGTCCCTCTTCGTATCAAACAAGTTATTTCTAAACTTTTTTTTACAGGTGTGGTCTTTCACGAGATATTTCAATTCTTTTAGATAAATGAAATACCCTGTATATTGGATTTCAAGTCATTGTAATCATAATCATTTGTATAATTCTTTTATGCATACTACTTTGGCAAGATCAAAAAATAAAAACTACTTGTTTCACATTTTTCATAGAATTCAACTGATCTTTGTTTATGGAAATGTCGCACGAAGCAGTTTCTAATGCATGGTAATGTCGCATAAAGGTTTGGTTGCAATATAGTTCTGATTCGCGCCAGAGGCTAAATAAAAATTAAACGGATTCTGATTGGTGCTAAAAGATGATGCAGGTTCTTTTCCAGGCTAAAAGATGATGCAGGTTCTGTTCCAGGCTAAAAGATGATGCAGAAAAAGTGGGGTCACTAAAACCCCGTGCGTGAGCACTCTCATTTCCTCTCTGTCACTACTATAACGGGATCACGAAAACCCGGCCATGAGCACTCTCCCTTCCTCTCTGCCTATACCTCGTTTGTGTTCTCGCCGACGAGAATTTCCTTAGTGGTCTTCTGCACCGACGAAATACCGTAGTTGGCCTTCTGTTTCTTAATCCAGCCAAAATCTATTCTAGAGGGCGGTAGAAGACACCGTATTTTTCGAGATACACGTCCTCCCGTAAGGCTGGCAGTCTTTAACCCTTAGAGCTCTATGGACACATATGTGCGTTTGGCGAAAGTCATACCTGTGGCCTACGAACGCATATATGTGTTTTCTCTAAGTCATTGGCCTGGACTAAGGGCGCATATATGCGTTTGTCGATTTTTTCAATGAATATGCAGTCATTTTCGCGTAAAATTAATACAGGGGTACTCGTTAGTAATTTGCCTTCTTTTGTAGCGGTTGGGCAGTATTAGTGTCATAAAAATCCCGGGAATTTCCGAAACGGAAATCCCATTTCCAAAAATGCGATGTCGGTCTATGTATTGATAATTGTTTTGAAATTTTTCACACACAATTAAATTATTGATTCCTGTTGTAAATATCAAATTAAGTTTTTTAGTTGATTGTAAAATTTAATGTTTTAAATTTTAATGTTTATAATACATAATTTTAATAGTCAAAAACAACAGTCTTTAATTATTTAACATTCTGCAAAAGAAAACACTATAATTTATTACTGTTTGCGCCTTGAATAGTCACTTCAGTGTGGCGAAAAAATATTCCGGCCCCAGCGATGGTCAGCGCTATCCGCGCTCCGTCCCTACGGACCGTTTCGGCCAGTATTCAGAGCTCAAAAGGTTAAATATATCTCGTCTGTGATAGTGCTCATGTCCTGATCTTACACACAGGAAGGATAGGGCAAATTGGTTTGCAAACCTGACACCGTAACGGTACCCTCACCTCGGACTGACGAGGTGACTCACCTTTTATTTACTGATTTTTTAAGAATATTCTACGATAGATAGGCACAATTTTACATATGAGGAAAGTACTCTGAACTCTTGCGCATAGCCTCATCTTTTTGCCTGGCAGAATTTGTTGTTAAATATACAATTATTAACAATTTTCCGAAGGCTTGTTAGTTTACCGATGTCTGTGCTGTGACGTACGTATCGCGTTGGTATCGTTTGTTTACATGTTTGTTCTGTAGCATAAATGATTTTTGCAGCTGTTTGAATAGCGTCTTGCAATATAAGCAGCAAAAATCATATGTTCCTACATTTCAGAAAATACAGTTTGAAGTACATTTTTTTAGATCACTTTATTACATCGACTGTACAAAAGTGTGTCATATTGAATTCTCAAAGAGAATAACATTACCATTTCTCAGGTGTTGCACCTCCCCAACTCTGGGTTGTGGCAGCAGTTGGTGCAGTAGTCCATTCTTCAGAAGGCTGTATAAATGAGAGAATAATAAATCATTCGATCTGCTAGAAATTTATTGCTAATTAGGTGAAGAGTTCGCTGTTTACCTGAGCAGCCCAATCTCCACTGGTCGGGAGAGCTTGTGCAGCACCTGCAGCTGGAAGTGCAGCTGCGGTTGGTGGTGCAACTTCGTCGGCCCAGTTCTCTGTTGGGACCGTACCTGTAGTTTCGATGTCATTTACCCAACCAGGTTCAGCAGTGGCTGCAACTTCTACAGGTCCTGTAAATTCTTTAGCCGGTGCAATCTCCTTAGCTGCTTGTTCTTCCTTCTCAGCCTAAAATGACATAATAAAGTTTTATGATTAATCAGACTTTGATTTGGTAAAGAAGATAAGATTGAGAAATTTATGCAGAAAAGATTAAGTCATAATTAAACGATATTAACAATTATTCTTCTAACAATTAGTGAGTCTAACAACTAGTCTCACCAGCTTGAGTGAAAAATTACATAAGAACGTAAAATGATATTTCACAACTATTGAACAAACCTCTTCCGGATCTCTGTAGAAGAACAGATCGACGACTACATCCCATTTACTTTCGCGTGCGATAGAACCCCTCAGTCTAAGAACTTCTCTGGCCAGTAACCACCACATAAGACCAACGCAGTGCAAACTCTTTGTGTTACAAGGAATGGCAATATCGACGAAACGAAGAGGGGAATCTGTATTACAGAAAGCAATGACCGGAATGTTCACGTAACTGGCTTCTGTAATTGGCTGGTGGTCGCTAGATGGATCAGTAACAATCAGCAAACGTGGCTCACGGAAGGCAGACTATAAAGAAGTATTATAAGTTATACATATGGTGACTTTATACAGTAATTAGGATTGTTGGATTTATCGATTGTAGTCAGAAAAGATTAAGCCAAAACAAACCAACATGTATAAAATTATGGAAGTGTTGTTCATCATTTAGGTGAATATCGAATGTAATAATATCTTGTAGAAATAACTGAAATAAAATGATAAATAACCTGAATCTGATTGGTGAAAGCACCAGGAGTGAAACGACCGGCGATAGGTGTAGCTCCAGTGTGTTGAGCAAACTTCAGAACTGCTCTTTGGCCGGTTTGTCTGCAACTTATGACAAACACTTCGCTAGGATGTTCAATGGCAACAATGGCACGTGC
Source organism: Seladonia tumulorum (assembly GCA_913789895.3). NCBI lineage: Eukaryota > Metazoa > Arthropoda > Insecta > Hymenoptera > Halictidae > Seladonia > Seladonia tumulorum. The sequence continues at coordinate 11,287,244 of OU565267.1, read as the reverse complement.
AGCCAACAGCAATTTCTCCCAAGTATGACAGAGATTGATAATACTAACCCCTAAAGTAAAAGTAGATATTAAAATGTATACTTTCGAGCAGACCTTTATCAATCTGATTTAATATAGATTTTACCGTCGTTCTTCTTCTTGTAGACATATTGTTCCATCTGGAAGTTGACATTTTCTGCACCCAGGTGGGTGAATGCAGCTAGCATTTTAGTAACATCATCCTCCTTAAGAGACAATACATCTAAACCTCCAGACATCTTAACGTTGTGGTTAACTTACGATTAACCTAAACAAAAGAGAAATATACAGATGATTGCGGTGTAGATTGAATTATTAAATTGTTACAGTACGCTCTGTAGCAATAGCTTTAAATCAACTTTCACAGGATCATAACCTCGCTTTCTAACCTCAACTAAATAGCGTGCTCCATTTAAAACATAATTAGCATATAAAAAATAAATAAATAACAAATTTTAAACTATCAACCGCATAATTTAAAGTCTCGTGGTTCTATGTTATAAAATTCCAAATATTAAAATCATAAGGAAACAATGCCACGTGCACTGACCGACTTGAATATTTACGTATATACTGTAACTATTTCATATTTATACTTATATTTATATAAATATTAATCCTCGTACTTTTACTATTCAGTAAATTATATCTTTATATTGTTTAAGTGAACATTTTTGTTATAAATAGTTATAATGTTACAGAACACTTACGTTATCAATGCCACTAGGAGCTTCCAATAGGAAAGGAAGTTGTGAACCTTACACAAAGTACAACTCGAACAACACATAAACAGTAAATTACAAAATAATTAGTTCTGTAATAAAAAGACTTAGTTCAGCAGGTTTTGAGAATAGAATAATAATTTTTAAAATACTACGCCTAAAATTATAAAAATGAATTGGTCGCAAATGATAAAATATATAAATAACTTTGAACCATATAGTATAGTAACGGAAGTACACTCAGATTATACTGGGAAATTTGAAACGGGTATGCGTAAATTGTATTTACTCGAATTTATGATTCTAGTTCAGGGTAATGATATCCCACTTTATTAATAATTATTGACCATTCTACATTGATAACATTAATTATTTTCACTATCGTTTGTTTTATTACATTGAGAGAATTGTAACACTCACATTAAGATACTTAATGTTTAAGCTGAACGAAATGACACGTAATTATATAAGAATGCAAATATATGATATTTTAAAATGTTCTTCTTTTACCATTGTAATTGTATGGCTATAATTATATGAAAATAACTATAATGATTTCATAGTGCCGTGTATTCTAACCTATAATATCTGAGGTCCGTGATGCACGATTCTGCTTATAACGAATGTGTAAACAATAGGGTTACAACGAATTATGTTTGAAAAAGAGGCGAATTTTTAAAATGGTATAGAAGAATGTATCCGGCAAATCATAAGACCATTTTTGTTTTGGACCATACACCGTATTTTGGTATATCCACCGAATGTCCACTGGAATTTGATTTCCTAAAGAGTCGCGGACAAAATCTAATTCCTTTAGCACCTGTTTGTAAATCTTTGTGGACTACCAGTGTAGAAGCCTCTTTAGAATATTGTAGAATAGTGTGGGATCTCTTTCCAACTGGAAAATTGGTAGAACATTTTTGTTATGTATAATTTCGTGAAAAAATTTGTACAACTCAAAAACGAATTATCACTTATTTTTGTGGTTAAATTTCAGATAAGATTTGTCGTAACCGATCGTGCAGCTTACGTACTGAACTCATGGAAGCCTTCGCAGCAAAATTTAAATCACGTAAGCTATCATGGATTATTTACTTTTGTTTCTTAATTTCTGTTAAAACGATGGCATTCTAAAAGTAATTCTTGTAACTTAGATCATGAATGGCACTGCCATTTTGGGTGTACCGACAAAAACCCCAGAACCTGGAGAAGATTATTCCGTAATCCACGGTTTAAGGGTGGCTATAGGAACGCTGAACGAATGTTCAGAAATTCAACACGAGAAGAGAACGTCCCTGAACGAGAATGCTAGCAAATTGGTGAACAGAGGCAGAGTAATATGTATTACCAGTGCAAGGGACAACAGCAATATGAAAAGTTTAGAAAACATATTCCTGAACGAGTTGGTTCAAGAAAATAAAGCCGCTTTAGCTTCAGATCAGTGAGTATTCTTTTTAGAAACACTGTTTGATTCCGACAGCTACCAATATTACAATATAATCATTTTTCTTTTGTTACAGTTTGATACCTGTGGATTATTGCCACCTAGTTATACTGAACATTTTTCCTAACAATATAGAGTCGCAAGTTACTAGCCAGGGACCTAGAGAGGTATGTTATCCGCGTTTCCGCAAATTCTGTGCATACTTTACAGAGTATTTTCCTTCAGGTTTCGCCGTTGTTAATGGTGGAAGTGCACTCGATCAAGGCACCAGCTCTACATTCAAAACTTTCTCATTTAATTCTGTCTCACTATGATTTGGCGAGTACAACGGTCACAGGTATACCCATGAAGGAAGAACAAAATGCCAGCTCCTCTGCTAATTACGATGTCGAGATATTTCACTCGTCGGCAGCGCATTCCGCAATTCTGAAAGGTATTTTGATTCTAATTGAGAATGCAAAGGCAGTAAGGAACCCTTAAATACGTATAGTCTGACGGTTTTCGCAGGAAATCCGCAAGACTCGGCGTTGATTAAAACGTTCAGGAGATTCGAGGAGGGGTCGGAGTACGAAACGATAACTTTGAAATGGTGTACTCCGCGAGGATGCAGCTCAACCGAAATGCAAAACTGCACCGCGATGCACAGGATCACACCGGTGGATGTAAACAGTAGACCGTCATCTTGCTTGATCAATTTCCTGTTGAATGGTCGATCCGTGATGCTTGAAATGGCTCGGAAAAGCGGAGGTAAAACTATATCGCACTTGCTCGCTGCACACGGTGGCGAAATCTTCATACACACGTTGTCTACTGCTAGAAGCGTGTTAGAGGATCCACCGTCTATCAGCGAAGGCTGCGGTGGACGCGTGACAGATTACAGAATAACCGTAAGTAAAATGCACGGTATGCAATATAGGTTTCTTGTCCTATATAACAACTGCGTTTGTCACAGGATTTTGGAAGGCTCATGAGGAATAACATATTGGTACCTTTGAAACAAAGTACAAACAGCAACGGCGAAGGTCCAGCAGAAAAAATGAGGTCCAGATTGGAGAGGCATACAAAATATTGGCCAATTACCATTTCCAGTACACTAATGTATAATTTAAAACAGGTAAATTCTGTTGCAACCCAATGCAGTTTATCCTTTATTTCGTTTTACCAACTAGATTGTACTAACATGACTTTCGTGTTTCAGTTGATAGACCCGCTGCCAGACTTGATGGTGAAGGAGGAGCTTACAGCGGAGGAGGTGTTACAATGTAAACAAGTAATTTTCAGTTTGTTACAACTGGAAACGAAACACGAGGCGTTACCATTACCAAGCATAGGCGGCGGACGCGGCGGGAAAGGCGGTGTACGCAGAGAAGAACATTACAGGCTGTTGTGGGGAGAACTGGAGACGTTCCTGAAGCATCACGCGAACAATTCTGCGGCTCATTCCGAAGTTTTAACGTGCCTTCTGGACGTACGGAGCAAGGACGACAAGGATAAGGTCGAATTAGACCAGGCGTTGCGCGAATTGGATGGGTGAGTAAGCTTGACGATCATACACGAATAGGGATACAAACAGAAAACGTGCTACAGCGTGTTCGTTTCGTGTTTCATAGGTTCGGGAAAGAGGACGGGACCGCCCGAGCCAGTGTGATAAGAGCAACCACTGATTCACCGATGTCGCCGCCGCCAAGTACCTCGATGTCTTTGGGAAAACAACTGCACAAGGGCGGTTTCTACGCCCCGAAGAGTCTGTTGGACATTTGGTTGCAGCGTAGCGCGCCCAAGGAGAAGAAGCCAGACTTCCACGGGAGAGTGAACAGCGACGGTCACAAGGCCAAGTTGTATCCGAACTTGAAAGAACCCGGTCGGGAACCTCGCGAGCCGATTATAGATGGTTGAACTTTACCTACCGTATTATCCGATGTTAAGATCGATTATACCCGGAGAGCCTGTCGATAAATAATAATTTTTTAATTTACTGTTTTTCCTACGAAAACGAGCGTGCGTTGTTGTTCCATTTGATCCGAAGCGAGCGCGATTTATCGCGAAATGGGAAACGAAGGAATGAATCGAGAGGATGGGGAGATCGGCCACGCGCAGAGATAGGATTGCACAGTTAGGCAGGAAAGTGTATCAGTGGTGCAACGAAAGCGATTCGCCGGCCTTGTTCCCCGCACGCTGCCAGTTCGGTCTCCTCGCTCTCCTCACCCTTTCCTCGCCCTCTCCGCGTCCCACTAGGTTTTACAGAGCAGACACGTCTGCCGGGTGTCTGAGCCACCGCGATACGTTGACCTCCAATCGAAACTATAGCTCTATCGTCGCCTCCCTACCCGCTTGAAATTCCGTTGCTAATCGATGGAAGGAAGGAAGGTACGGAAGGAAGGAGGAAGGAAGGCGGGCAGGCAGGCAGGCACGGTGCAGAGCACATAACATAACGCGAACACGAGAGCCTGTAGAAAAGAGACCGAGACAGAATCGACGGACGAGGAGAAGCACAGAGGGAGGAGAGGCGGAAGGGGATCAGAGAGTACAAGTGCGTGACGTAATGGTTCATTCATCCCGAGACAGACGATATCCCGGTCAATGGTGTACATATCACGGACACACGCACCGCTATGTACACGTCTCGATACATGGGCCGCGCGTTCGCTCGCGTTCATGCCTCTCTGTATTCGCGTGTCTGTGTGTTCGTGTGCACCAACGGTGCGGGCCAGCGTGTAATCGTGTAACCCGTATCGCTGTGTGTCACGTGAGATGCACACGTGCACGCGATTGCTCTGTTTGGTTTGCTCGTTCTTCGCCTCGCCTCGGCCAGTTGCACCGTGCCTCCGCTTCTCGGAGTTTCCTCTGGTCCACGCAACTTGCCTTAGGTCACTGACGAGGTGACGAGATCACGAGGCAAACGAGATTGCTGCAGCTTGTGTATTTTCGTTCGTGGTTCCTCCCTGATCGAAATTCTTGCGAGACTGTCTGGCAACTCTTTCGAGAGTCCATTTGCTCTTTGTCGACCGGCTAACAGCCGGAAATCGGTGCTCGGAGATCAGCCGAATCTACGAATATTTTTTGCGACAATGTCAATCGCGAAAGTTAGATGGAGCCAGCTGCGGTCACGCGTATTCATATAATTTCACAGAGAACATTGGCTTGTCGCGTCGCAGCCGGAAAAGTAAATTAGAAATATTGATCGGTGGGTATGCGCGGCGGTACGTGCAGACGGTACCGCGATGAAGAGTCCGCCGTTTATAATTTAGCTCGACTATCTAGCCGAAATATCGATCCCGGCGAAGGGTCATTGAACGTACCAGCGAAAAGAGAAACATTCCCGCCGCAGTCCACCGGATAATCGGTAACATCGCGTGATGATCGTCGGTGCGCGCGACTAGCATCGAACATTTTGAAAGATAAAAAGAAATTAAAATATATAAAACGCCACCCCTGGCTGGAAAATCGGCCCGGCGAGTCGCGAGAAGACAAATAAATTCCGATCGATGTGTCTGTGTGTAATTTCGGTGTCGGCGTGGTCGTTAGGAAAACGCATCGATAATGCATGGCGTTATCGATTCTCGGTACGCATCGCCTAGCCCCGCGAAGTGGATATCGACCCACGGTTGCCGCGGGAGAGCCGAGATACTCTATAATTCATCGTCGTTCCGCTTCCTGGTCTTTGTGCCTTCCGGGCAGGGTCGTAGCTTCACCCCGTATCGAGTTCCTCGTCCGTGGAATCGGTCTCGATTTCTCAGTAGAGAGTTCGTTCGAGGAATCGTTGGTCTTCGCCAGCCCCGATGATGGACAGCCGATCGATTCGCTCGTGAAAACCTATACCCAGATCAAACGCGAGATCAGAGTCAGTTCTCGCAGTCTGTTGGCCTCTACATTTCGACTCGTATCGCATATGCCGCTGGACGAGCAACTACCATGATTGCCTCGTAGTATGGCTTCTGTTGATTCCAGTTCTTTCCATACAAATACTAAAGGGACATTCGAGGGAGGACGATCGAGGGCTGTCTGGACGTGGCTGAACGTTCGAGACGAACGCTTGCGAAGCAACAGACGCACAATTATATCTAGGCAGAATCCACTGTAGGATACGGAAAGTTTTTCGCGAATAAAGAAAGCAAAGCGGGACCGCCGCTATCGTGCAACGGAAAAATTTGAGATTTATAACGTATACAAAAACACACCGAAATCGGAAGGTAGGTAGCTGTTCTGTAGGTTCAGCCGTAAAAGTTTTCCCTCCCATCGAGAGAGAAGCATCCCCCTATATCTGCTCGTAATATTCCGCACGGAGTATAGTCGCCGGTTGAGAGGCCAGGCGGGGATGGAAGCTAGGCGGAACGAAGCGAGCGGTCGAAGCGAGGCGGGTAGAAGCGGAGAGAAGCGAGGGAAAATAATCTCCCAGCGGGATTTTCGACCCTCGAAGCGTTTCGCATCGGGGCTAGGAAGAGACCGGGTGATCGTTAGCACGAAGGGGACTTTGAAAAACGTCTCTTCCAGAGAGAGAAGCAGCTGGCGAGCAGCGGGCGAACCAGGCATGCGGACGGGCGAGCAGGCAGGCAGGCAGGCAGGAAGGCAGGCAGGCAGACGCAGCATTGAAAAGGGGCGACAAAGGGACAGCCCTGACCCTCGGGGAACGCAGCGGGAAAGCGGGTCCTGGGCGCTTTCCTCCGGCTCAATGGAATACGTTAGCACGCGACTTGAAATATTCAGAGACCGAGCTTTTGGAGAAATTCGAGGACGGTGCTTCCGGAGTTGTGTTTCGACCAGTCGAACCTTATCGCAACAACAGATTATTCTCACTTTTTAACCCTTCGTGGTCCAAACAAGTCTCTCTTGCTGTAACATCGTACAATTCAATTATGCTTCCTGTTTTTAGAACAGTCGGGAAACATTAAAAAAAAAAAAATCAAAGCAAAATAGTAAAATAAATAGTTATTGGTAAAAACGTTAATGTCGTGTCTGGCTTGACGTAGCACTCCGAAGGGTTACTACGCGCTCCATTATCTAGACCCTTATCAAAATCCTATGACCTCATATGTATAGGCTAGCGGCGAACTTGGAGGGTTGTAGTCGATCCAACAACGATGACGTTCAAGTCTCTCTTCTATTTCGAATATTCTCTACCCAATGGTAGTACTCGTTCCGTCCAGGGCTCAATTGCCGGAGACCGTTTTGTTAAACGTGAAACAAGACCGTACGGTACACGGGGAACTGTTCAAATATTTCCGAGTATTCGTCTCAGTTGACGAAGCTGCAAAGTGCGACTGTTCCCTCCACCGTGGTTGCAGAACAATTCGCCCTGGTCTTGGCAGTATCGGGAAGGGCTAATTTGTAACATCCTCGAGCACGTGCACGTCGGTTTCTCCTTCTGGGATCTGCAAAGACGAAAGTCAAATAGTCAGAGAAAACGTGTTCTCTTCCGCAAGAGAGTAAGAGAGAGAGAGAGAGAGAGAGAAAGCGTTCCATCCGACGAGACACCGAGTCGAGTAGCGTCAGCAAGAGAAATAGAAAGTAGAAGGTAGAACGAGAACGCGAAGAACGATGCAGGAGCGGGTACGGGTGCGAGTGTGGGCGCGGGTGCAGAGGGTGGAGGGTGTCCCTCGAATCGTCCCCGCCATGGTAACGTCGTAGCACGTGCTCGCTACGTCACCGCGTGTTTACAGAGAGATACCTATAGCCGTACTCGTGACCTTGTGTTTTGTATATATCATCCTCCCTCCTGACGCCCGCGGGATTCCCCCGCTGTCCCGCGGTCTCGGGAATACCCCCATCCGGTGTGTATCGTCTCTCGTCTCTCCTCTCCCTTTCAGCGTCCGTGTTCGCGTCCGCGTCGAGGCGACTAGGCGAGGCGAGGCGAGGTGAGGCGAGGCGGCGAGCGCGTGCACGAGAGAGCTCCTCAAACTCCCCATGAGGCAACCAGTTGTTCCGTCTGTGACGTAACGGGGTATCACACGACCTGTCGGTGCTTTGTTGCATCCTGTCCCGCCCCCTCCCCCCGTCCGCCCCGGGCTACATAGCCTCGCACCCCGTTCGTGGACTAGGTTCTTTCTTCCTCTGTCGTTGGCCTCCTTCTCTTTCGATCGTTCCAACTCCCGCGCGTTTCCTCTCTGTCACCCTGTATCTCTCTCTTTCTTTCTCTCTCTCTCTCCCAGCCTCTCTCACACTCGGTCTTCGTCGTACCCGGTGTTCGCTGACCTCTCTATCTAGCCGAGTTTCCCTGTCTCTTTTCGCTTCTCTGTCCGTCGATGTGTACACACTCGTCACCTTCCCTCTCGCTCCCGTTCGCTTTACGGTGGCTCTTCGTCTCGCGAGAGAGCACCGTGTTTGGAATTCCCTTTCCAGCACCCCCGGACCTCCTCCTCCTCATCATCATCCTCCTCCTCCGCCGCTGCCTCCTGCACCTCCGGCACCACCTCCTCGTCACGGCACTCTCCGTATTCGTCCATATGTACACGCGGCTGGCTACGTACATACATACATAGACTCGTGCGGCACTACTCTCCTCGTGATGCAAGAGAGTGAAAGTGAGAGAGAAAGAGAAAGGGGGAGAGAGAGAGAGAGCGATAGAGCAAGGGGTGGGAGGATGGTTTAAATGGGTGAACGCATATCGCCTCGAAGGTCGTGCCAGAGCCGACTGGGTCACTGGAACGGCCGCGATGACCCCGCGCAGCGTCCCTCCGCACCGTGTTCTTTCTATCGTTGGCAGCTCGAAAACTTGCCACGGAGGCGGTAAAAAAGTAAGCAAGGTAGTCATCATCCTCTCGCTGTCTTTGTCGGCTGTTGGCCTATGCGCTTTGCCAATAAGGAACATGCAGATAGCTTCTTGCCGCGGGTCGGTGCACCGAGACCGTTTCCGATATTTGGGACCGATCGCAGACCATGCCAACTCCTGAACACCCAACGATAGCCTACGTCAATGCTGTTCAGCGAGGGCACATGAGGGCCGGTGAGGCCAAAAGTGGAGGTAGCGACGTCGTCTGAATTAAACCGGAGCTGAAAGAAAGTTTGCGTGTGTCCTGTTACGTATGGAGAAGTTTTCTCCACGTTCATTTCGATCAGAAGTTCTAATCTCTTTTCTGAGAACGAAAAGCGTCCCAACAGGCCCCCTTTTATTAATGGAAGATACAGTATGACTTCTTTATACGAAAATCTTTAGAGCACTCCCTTCTGGCATCCGGAAATTAAGATTCTGATAGGAAATAGCCCGGATAACCTTTCATTAACCCCCCTTTTAACAAAAATCTAACTGAGGCCTGCTTTTCGTTAGAAGTGACAAAAAATGTGAGTGTGACCTTACGTGACATTAAATTTTAAACAGAGCACCCCTTTCATTTTCAAGGTATATAAACCCGTTCACTTTCATCCTCTTTGGTTCAGTTTGATTCAGTTGTGTTCAGTAGTGTTCGGTAGCTGGTCAGTAGTTGGTCTAATCGAATCTAATCTAGTAATTGAACGTTCCCACACGATACAATCTTACCGCTCGGATTGTATCAATTCAATTATATATATATATACATAAGTTACGAGGCTTACTAACTACCCCAGCGATTAATCCAACAAAGATTTCTCTAACCTAGTGGCTCCCCAGTTTCGCATTGGGTGCGTCTACGAAAATTATACCATCCTAGCGGATCCCTAAGTTTGTATCAGGTGCGTCTGCGTTTTATCCAACTCCTAGCGAATTCCCAGTTTCGCATTGGGTTCATCCGCGCTGTTACACAACCTCCTAGCAGCTGCCCGTGTCTCTTCCAGTGACTCCTCGATTTCGCATTGGTTGCGTTCACGAAGTTTCAACCTCCTAGCAACTCCTCGGTTTCGCATCGAGTGCGTCTGCGTTTGACTCCAACCTCCCAGAGGTTCCCTGATTTCGCATCAGGTGCGTCCTCGACGTTAACTATCCTAGCGGCTCCTCGATTTCGCATTGGGTGCGTCCGCGTACCCAACTAACAAATTGAAACCATATTCCAGGGGTAACAACCCCCTCGCCGGCCTATCGCGTTGCTCGCAGCCCTGGCTCGTAACAGTTCCACTTATGATATCTGCAACGTTGCTCGGAAAAGCATGATTTTTAGCCAGCCGATTTGTTTATGTCTGGAGAAGTAAAATACACTGTCCGTACGGGTGATAGCTGAACAACGGTCTACGTCTGTTTCGACGCGTCTGTTGCTCTGATCCTGCTCCAACGACAACCGGAAGACTCCAAGGACCGATCCTTTCTCTCTCTCTCTCTCTCTCTCTTTCTCCCTTTCTCAGATCCCGATGGTCCTTGATCCGATCCTGCTCTGCGCGATCCTAAGAGATCTCGTTGGCTCTCGAGGAAAGAGGAGGGAGATCGGATTCTCTCCAAAAGATCGACCCGTCCTCGTGGAGGATGATTAGCAGCCGGTACCGACCAGGATTCCACTGGTCGAGCAGCATTCCCGACGGAGGAAAGTTTCTCCGGCGAGGCTCGCGTTCCTGGCAGCGAACCACGGAGCCGAACCTTCTCTCCTTAATTTTAGACGCTCGGGAGGCGCTTCCCCCGACGAAAATAATAACCCGCGACGTTCGTAGCTCGGCGATTCGCTTTATTTTTGTTCCCAACGCGTCGAGAAGACGCGATCGGCTCGAGTCGAAGACAACGGTCGCGCTCGTTTCGGCGAAGCTGTTCTCGGAGAAAGTCGAGGAGATCGGAGAGTGTGCGTTCGGCTTTCACTTTCGCCGGCCGCGACCCTCCGCGCCGGACGAATATTTCTCGGCCGATCCTCGTCGGGTCTGCCAAACTTGTAGCCATGTCCGCACTGAAGCAACATCGAGCAACATTTTGTCGCTTCTCGTTGCATTCTTCTTCTCCTTTTATTCGTTGAAAAAGAGTTACTCGATGCTGATTCAATGCGGACTAAAGGCCTATTCATATTTGCCGGACGCCGGATGGTTTCAAATACGGACTCTAGGCCAAATCCCGTGTTGCCGACAATCTGGCGAAGCTCGGACGCTTTCGCTTCGTTTTGGACTTTACCCATCCGGCGCCGGAAGGGTCGACTTCGATGAGCTTCCCTGCTGTGCGGGGCACAAAAGAAAAAAAGGTTTACGAGCTCTACAGCTCTCCTTAGGTAAACTATCGGTATCTCTCTTTTACAACGGCATGGGGATAGGAGTCGTTCTTGCCTCTTCGTCAAACAGCATCGCACGTCCTTATATATTAACGTAAATTATACATATATTGTAAAAACGAGAACAGTTGTTATTTTTTTTTTCATAAGAAATTATCTACACTTGTTACAAAGGGGATCATTCCATGTGTATTCGATCATTTGTTGGGCTCGACGTCTCGAATTTTAACGACATTGAAATATATTGTGGTCCGAGCGAAAGCGGAAGAAATCCTAAACAATAATGTACGGTAACAAAAAATATTATATACCAAAGCGTAGAGATTTTAACACAATGCGACGAGATACGCACAACAAATCACAGAATTTGCATGAAGAAAGACAGAAGCGCAGATATTATTTAACAGTGCTAAAATTAATTTGTGCAGCTGAGTATTTTTTTTTTTTTTGTTTGTTCCGTCTCGTGTGAACCGTCATTTCGTAACATTGCAACTCGGATGAACAATCATCTTGTCTACACTCTGAAAACGGAGATTCTGTTCGGATGCTGTCGTGGCATCCGCAGCCGGACGCTCTCCACAGAGTTCGCATTGCGTCTTCCATTCTAGCAAAGCACCACAAATTCGAGACGTAGACCCCAACAAATGATCGAATACACATGGAATGATTCTCTTCGTAACAAATGTGGATAATTTCTTAAAAAAAAACCTTCATCATAAACAATTGTGGTGCTTTGCTAGAATGGAAGACGCAATGCGAACTCTGTGGAGAGCGTCCGGCTGCGGATGCCACGACAGCATCGGATGGAAATCGGATGCCCATCGGCTGTCCGAATGGCCTACACCGGATGGCCCAGCTCATGGGCATCCCCGGGGTGTAGTGGGGAGTAAACTGTTCGGGTGTTAGGTAGAAAACCCCCGCTGTGTGCGGGTCTTAGCTTTTGTTGCGAGCATCTCGTGCGCCTCTCAAGTGACCTTTTTATGGTTCCGGCAAGTATGAAGTAGAAAATGTGGAGTCTCCGTCCGAAAACGGATGATCCGGCAAATATGAATAGGCCTTAAAGCGCTGCCATTCTCGAAACCGCTACGGTGGTTCTTCCTCTTTGCATTTGAATGCACGCTCGTCCGTCGCCGATTGCAAACCTGTACGTTGTAGCAGCATACATAGGTACATACGCGCGAGCAAGCGCTTTCGCCGCCGATCCGTTTGATCAGAACCGTTCCGCTATCAATTAACCGGCCAATTAACGGCTAAATCGTGATCGGTCCGATCGATTGGTTACCGTCGAATCGGCCAGATCGCCAGACGACTGTTCCCACCAAAACGCGAGGCATAATAGCTCCTTTTAGGTCCGATTAATTTCGAATCGATTGCCGGCTTGTTTGGGCTGCGCGCCACGCCGCAACGTTCGTTGTGGGCACGGTTAATGGTCGCATAATTGCAGCGGCAGCGCGCGATACCATTACCGCTCAAAACCGTAAACGTTTTTCCTCGATTACGCCCGGTAACCGCGTTCGCGAGTTTTCCGAAAACTTGGCCTTCGGCGATTTATAGACGCGTCGCGTTCGCTGGAACCATCGACGGCCGGGTCTTCCGCGATTCTGTTTCCGAACGCGAACGGCGCACAGTGGGGTATTTGGCCAGTTTAGCGCGCCAAAAGTCAAAATTTTTAGTTTGTTCAAAATGACTGAAACTTTTTTCTCGTGTACCTGAATGTATATGCGAGTAATATACAATAATATTTTTCTATAAATAGTACTATTTAGTAACATATAGACACTTGAAAGTGACATATTCTCGTGACCAAGAGAAGGGTCGAAAAACATGTGTTAAAGAAATGATTCTTTTCACAAGTTTGGTGTATGGAATCGGGATAAAAACATTTCTAGGATGTAAAGGAAGGTATATAAAGTAATTTTATAGCTTTTTGTTCTAAACGATTCGGTGGTTTTGATAGAATAAACAATCGAAAATGGTACAATTTTTTTTCAGAAAGTTAAAATGTATTATGTAATAACTTTCTTTCTCCGCAAAACACCTCTCTAATTTTTTTTTTTGAGGTTATTCAGTAGACATTGCTTTACAGAATCCTGAAGAGTTTAGGTGCAACAGAGTGCCACACATGGAGAAATTTAACTTTTTGTTAAATGGGGTTTTGGCCAAATGGGGTTTTGTAATAGCAATTTCTCTAAATCTGACAAAAAAATGTTTCAAATAAAAGTTTAACAGTATTAATAAACGTATAAATTGCAATACAAAAAACATTAAAAAAAAATTGTTTAAAAGAAAAAAACAAGATCGCTTCGATTTTTTAAACATTAAACTGTATTTTTGATTTGATAATGTTGTAGCTGGTATTAAGACGAATTCAACGATATATAATATTATAACCTTCACATTACTAATAACGTCGTAATAGTTTTGGCGCGCTAAACTGGCAAAATACCCCACTGTGCGGCGAGAGCTAACTGGCCCATTCGTGGACCGCATTAATCGATATTTTATAATTACCATTCCAGTGCCATTTATTACGCGTGTTTTATAATATACAGCATGATCAGACAACAACTACCGTTCCGTGGCTGTTGCGCGGTTCACAAGAATTAGTTCCGAACGTTTTCGTTTGGTTCTGGATCGGTTCGGTTTGGTCGGGTATTTAATTAAACTCGAACCCGACCAAGGTTAGCGAGTCGAATCTTTGGGTATCCGCGGTCGTGCGGGGAGCAAACGATAAAGAACAGGATTTCTGCTGCACGACGCGACGCGACGCGAGCCGACGGAGAAATCGCGTTCGAGGCTGCGGCAAGCGGAGTATCGACGCAATGTTGACGGAGAACCCGATTAATCAGCCCAGTGAACTTTCGCGCGTGTTGAAAATTAACAAAAGGCGGTCGGGAAAGGGGGATCGATCGAGGTAAAAACACGCGTTGCAGCTTGCAGCCTCTCTCTTGCTCGGTCACGTCGCATCGGATAAAACTCGACGATCGCGTTTGCCGTAAAAATGCGCGCGAGCCAAGGCTCCGGTAGAAAAAGAAAAAAAAAAATAGCGATGTTTTCGCGTCAGGAGCACCAACAGGAGAGCGCGTAAACACGCCGTGTAGGCGGGCTGCATTTTTCCTCGAACGAATTTCTTGAGAATCGACTCGGAGCGTTGCGAGAACTCTACCTGAAATGCTCCCGCTGGATGCAGGCCCGGGACCATGGGCATTTGTGGCCCGCTCGGTAGAGGCAGAACAGCACAGCTCGTAACGTTTTCAAATAATTTATTTAACCTCGTACTTCGTAATGACATCACGTTACTTTACAATGAATCCAAGAGTTACACGTCGCTATTCGAGGAGAAACGAAACGGTTTTTTTCGGTCGCTGAAGCGCTCTATACAAAGTTAGAGAGAATTATCGGATGCACCGAGGGCGAAGGTTCTGGGTCTGGGTGTCAGTTGCCGCGACCAAAGGAATTCGGGAGATGTGCATTGTCGGTGGGATGTCTGTATGTATGTATGTGTGTTTGTACCGGAACGATTCGATTGGAAGCCGCGCAGACGCGAGGCCCATGTCGAAAGCAAGGCAAGATCGCGATTCCATCCGTGCGACTGCGGCCGTGAGTCGCAGGGAATCGGGACAATAAGAGGGAGTTGCGGCCCATTCTGCGATCGCTTCTTAGTTACGGTAAATGGCAGTAATAAAGGCGGCCCCGATCGATTGTCGATCATCGATCGTTTAAAACGGATTCTGAACCTGACACGCAAACATCTTCGATCGTCCCCGACCTCGTCGGAAACACACACACCTCCGTTTCCGTTTACGGTGGGCGTTCTTCTGTCGATTTCTGGAGCTATGGAAAACCACAGGCTTGTCCGATCTGCTTATGGCTTATATCCTATGAGGGTCGCGTGGAGCTCGTCCGTTTACTCGAACATCGCGATACCACGCTCCGAATTTCCGCTCTGTCGAGAGACCGAGAACGAAATACCATTTTCCTAGGAAAATAGAGAGAGAAAGAGAGAGAGAGAGAGAGAGAGAGAAAGAGAAGGAAGAGAGATATAGCAAAAAGACTAGTGACGATTACTCGAGCAGATAGTCTCTTCTTTTCGAATGGATGTAAACTTTTGCCGGGCTTTATCGTGTCTCTCTGGCGAAAGATCAAAAAAAAAAAAAAAACGGATTATCATAAATGAGAAACAAATGGAAGAATGCTTGTACGTACGAGTGTGTGAACGTGGAATGTATTTGAATGTAGTGCGCGAAGAACAATTTGCCTCTTTGCCGATCGTCGAGATTCATTTGCAAAGAAAAGAACAATTGCGCTACACTTGAGTCCGTTACGTTTATAAGACGACTAAAAACTATACTCTCTCGCTATGATTCGTAGCAGTGGCGGTGGTAGTAGAAGTAGCAACAACGATGGAATAATAATAATGATAATAATAATGGTAATAGCAATAATAATAATAATAATAATAATAATAATAATAATAATAATGGTAATAATAATAATAATAATCGTAATTATAATAGCAATCGTAATCACCCACGTCGTGGTGGCTCGCAGACGCGCGTCAATCGATTTTTGGGCAAATTGCTAACTTTATTCTCTATTCAACATTACGTCCGCAAAAATAAATCTTGTCCGTTCATCGATCATTGTGATCGTAGTGGTCGCTGTGGTCGTTATCCTGGAAACGTGGGATTCTCGACACCCTTCCGCGAACTCGCACACGACTATGTATATGCATATATGTATATATGTATATGTATGTATATATATATATATATATATAAATAATTTATCTATATATATTTTTCTACATCATCCCTTGCCAACGCGAAACGATCGATGCAGAATGAATTAGGCGCTAAATAAATAGAACTGTTGGCTACAGTTTTGTTGTTGTTTTTTTTTTATTATTGGATAGACTGATCGACGCTAGAGCCGCGTTACCGGTACTCTTCCCTTTTTTCCTCGTTCGACTTCCTCTTGCCTTTTCGCGTATCTTTGCTTCGCTGGCACGTTTCCGTGTTAAAGGAGAGGGGGACGTGACGACATCGACAATCGATGCACCGGAACCTCTGAAATTCTCTTCGGTTCCGTTATCGTTTCCTTTCGTGCAGCGAAAGAAGCGCGGCCGCGTATCAAATAATAATAGGGTCGGTACTAAAGGGCAGCCCCTCGGCCGCGCAGTGTTCTAAATTGCAAATATATATTTATATATATTTATATTTATATAATATGTATATTTATAAAATTTGAATGAACGTTTTCGATCAAGCTATAGTGATTTCTTTCTTTTCCTCTTGTATTTTCCGTAATCTCTCGCTCGTTCTTTCTTTCTTTCTCTCTCTCTCTCTCTCTTTCTCGCGTTCTCTAGTTTCCACGTTTCGGACACACGCAAGCAAATCCACTCTCGCATTTTCACATTCATTCCGTTCCTCCCTCTTGACGTCTATCTCTCAGCGTTACGTAATCGGTCACAGTCTCTTCGCGTAAGTAGCTCCTGTATAGCGTACTCGTTTCGGATCGCGTGGTTTGTCTCTTTATTATCTCGATTGTCGTCGAGACATCATCGTCGTCGTCGGTATTTCGTTTCGTCGATCGAGCGGTCTGTCTGTTTCGTGTGCTCGCTCGGACGATCGACGATAACCGTGAATTAATTGCAAAAATACTAGTTAAATCCCTGTACACGAAAACCTCGACGCGACAAACGGTGTTTTGGTGGTCGCGTTTCGTGTCGAAACGTTCGAGGTGCTTCCGTATCTCAATATGTATGTGTACATATATATATATGTATATATACGTGTTGTTTTATGCGTGAGTGTTAGTGTGTGTGTGTGGATGTATATGGCCTGTGTATGCGTTTTGTAGTTTCTAGGTTTCTGCCGCCACTCTGTCACTCGTTCTCTCGTTCTTGGTGGATTCAAAAAAGCGTTACTTTTATTTCCTTCTAAAGTTTCTTTTACTTACAAGGTATTTGGTTTTGCTTCATGCATCGCTCTGACATGCAGATTCGTTTAGGTATATAAATTATGGTAATGATTCTGTATTATAATTATAATAATAATTATTATTAATATTAATATTATCATTGTGTGTTCGGTGTACCGCCCGTTTAATTCTCTTTGCTGGTCACGGAATCAGTTGCTCGATCTTTCTTTTTCTAACACCTAATCTTATGGTTCCCGCTTTCTTCTCTTTAAAACGCGTCTCTATCTCCATCTCTCGCACGCATTCACACGCGCGCGCGCACACAGACACGCACACACACGTTTGCGCTCTCTCTCTCTCTCTTTCTCTATCTGCCTCTCACATATGCACATTCATGCATTCCAGCAACGCGCAACGCACAGACGCTCGCAGAGACATATGCTTCTCCTATATACGTGTATACCCGAAAAAGCATGTCAACGTGTGTTTTCGACCTATTCGAGTCGCGCTCGTAATTCATCGGCAGCCTTGAACACGCGGTACAAATCATGGTACAAAGGAATGATACTATCGTTCTCGTCGATAAAAGGCTACGGTCGGTCTCGCTATCGTGCGACGCGAAAGCTGAGAAGGGCTAGATGAATGGGGGACGGGGGGCAGACAGTGTTAACGGTTGAGGCAGGGAAACGGATCCGCTGGTAAAGGCAGCATCGAGATCGCCTCGTTCGGACGAACCGAGAACAGAGGATAATGTCCGCGGCAGAAAACCAGAAAAAGCAGGAAAAGCTCCGCGGTCCCTCACTCCCTCTTTTCTCTCTCCCCCTCTTTAGTGTTTCCCGCCGTCGATTCGCGATCAAACGATACACACCAATACCGGTGGAACAAGCAGAACCGATATATACTTCGTATATATTCCATCGATGAGAACCGTCGAGAGAAAGCGAAATGAACCAGAGGCGGTTACGGAAAAAGCAAAACACGCGCGTCATCTTCAAGACGTTGGTCCGAGAGCTTTACCTCTTTTCTTTCTGCCTTCGAACGGAAGAGAGAGAGGCCTCTCCCGCGATCGATCTAAAAACCGGCAAGGTGCCTTTCGCAGGTATAACAATCCATCGTGTGCACGAGAGTGCTCTATTTTATACATGAATCTCAAGAAGAAGAAAAGTGTGTGTGTGTGTGTGTGTGTGTGTGTGTTCGACAAAGAGACAGGGCTAAGCGGCGAACGTAAAGCGTGAGAATCATATAAAAATAAAACGGCAGGAGGGGAAATGAATGGAGACAGCATTGGGAGACGTGGAACCGATTGGAAAAATAGGTGTTCGAAAAATCGTCGATGGTGCGAGAGTAAAAGATAGATGAAGAATCAAAGTGCGAGGGTCTACAAGAAAGGAAGGGAGAGTGTATATATGTATGAAAGAAAGAAAGATAGATAGATAGATAGATAGATAGATAGAGAGAGAGAGAGAGAGAGACAGCCAGCGAGCTAGAGCGAAGGAGAATCATCGAGAAACGATCGTGATGGTGCGATGGTAGCTACAAGGTCTACTATCCTTGACCCTGATCGGTGACCCTGGCGGTTTTTAGAAGCGCCTCGCTGCGATCAGCGTTAGATTGGCGGCCGACACGAGGGTGCTGACGTTGTTGCTCGCATTGGTGACTCCCTGGCTGGCGGTGGGTCACTTCTTGCTCTTCTTGGTGGGCGGCTCCTGCGCGTCTTGCGAGTCCTCGGTGTCCTCGCTGTCGGTCGGTCGCGGCGTGTTGTTGCTGTCCTCGTTGTCGTTCGTGGCGAGGGAATCGTTCGTGTCTTCGCTGGCGACCGCAACCGTGATCGGAGTCGCCGGTTTGTCCATCGAGTCCTCGGTGAACGACGTGGTCGTGCTGTTCTCGTCGATGGCCGCTGGATCAATACTGCCTGGCTCTTTGCCGTTTACCGCCACTTCCTGATTGCTGTCGTCCGATGGCTCCGTTGCCTCGCCGTTGCTCGGCGGATGGGAATTCCCGTTCTCCGTCGATCCTGGAATACCGTCGAGCAGCTCCGGCTTCAGCTCGGACGCCACATAGTGTGTCCACAGCGCCAGCTCCACCCTGTGCGGACTCCAAGTCTTCCCGTTCGACGCTGAAACCGAGCAATTCATACCCAACATTTATCTATGCCGCCCTACCCTGCCCTGCCCAAAGTGTCCCGGTTACCTTACTATCTCTCTAGGCCCTCGATCCCAATTACTTACAACACACTCTACTCCTCGGTTACCGTTGATTTCCGATCGAATCGCGACTACCACTACAACAGCGACAACTCGATTTACAAATCAATTAACACTCGCACGGCCATCAGCAGGTCTGTTTAGTCTCAGACATTTCTATAGTATTATTTATGTAAAAATGGTTTTTAAATATTTAGTTAATTTTCCGTGGAGCTATTAGAAAAGTTTCAACTAAAAGGAGGAGAAAATATATACGTTATCAGGTACGTTTTTCAATGTTATCGGTGAAACCCCGACTAATGAATGGTACTAAAAATTACGTTATTGTTCAAATCCATAGAAAAATGTCGATAGTGCAACCATGATTTCAGGCCATGCGAGTATTAACCTGCAGACCGATCCTCTACCAATCCACGGATACACGATATACTCGATTTGCGTATGTTTTGATTTTACGGTAAATTTCGAAATAAAACGGATCCTGTAACAACCGACGCATGTATGTGCGTGTGTGTATGTACACACAATCGACACATACGACCATGTGTAAAGATAAATTCTGCATTCGCCGGGAACGGGTTTAAGTCCGACCGACGGGGACACTCACTTTGTTTGTTCAGCCTCTCGACGGTGTTTTGAATGTGCTGGACGAAGTTGAGGTACTCCTTGGTGGTGTAATCGATGCCCTCGATTTCCGGTATCGCCATCAGGCATTCGTCCGCCATGAACGGTGCATTCTCCGGCGACGCCGCTGCCAACAGGGCCGACGCCATCGTCGTGCCCACGCCTTTCAAATTCGAGAGAGCCGTGATCGCCTGTTCAAGGTTCGGAAGCTTTTTGAACGCCTTCTTCGTCTCCGCCATAACCGCGCGTGGCGTGTTCACTTTGACCAAGTAGTTCAGCTGGGGGTAGAATTTACCACGCTGCGAACAATCGAACGATGCGACATCGTATCGTGAACAACATGATATCTCGAGACCTTGCCTCCTGAAAACGGTCGACGGGTCTCCTGATACATATATATACATATAATATATACATATATCTACTCACTGTTTGCTTCCATTTCATCGTTTGCACCAGCTCCTCGTGAATGAGATGCGCGTCCTTGCCGCGCGACTTGATCTTCTTTGGAAGCTCATTCTGATACCTGCGAACAGAAACAGATATCGAAACAGTTTAATTAATCGCTCGATTCATTTCGCAGCGTAAAATGTAAATTCACGGCCGAATTCTCCGGATAAGAGAATCGTGCTCGTGGACGCACGTGCATGGCAAGAATAGGGTCTCCTAATTCTCTAAATGGACGAGGAAAGAGATCGGGAATCGACGCGGCGAGATTCTCGAAACGACTTGGCACCGGCGTGCTTCACCGAACCGGTGATGTCACCGATTATTCATCGGCGGTACTCGGAAACGATCAGGAATCGCTCGGGAGGATTTAAAGAGCCCGGGGTCCGGGAGCACGCTGACGCAGAGCAAAAGAACGCGCGCGATCGTGTGTTAGGTGTCCACCCCTTTTTTTCGTGAATCTGGTTTCCCGTGCTCGAGAGGGAACACGGCCGCGATTCAGGTAACGCTTCCTACTCCTTTTTTTTCCCTGGCTTCTCTTTGTCCCTATTATTCGGGTCATCGACACGGGACAAGTTTTCGCTTCGCCGTTGTTCTTCACCGGAGAGCAACGGGCTCTGCAAGCCGTGCACGGAAGCGAGACGAACGACGACGAGACGACAAGCGGGACGGGAACGTAGAGAGAAACAGAATCACGCTCTCCCCCACCCCCTCCCTCTACCCTCTCTGTCTCTCTGCGCGTGGTTTTATTGTGGGTAAGAGTTTTCGGAGGTCGCCCCGATCAGCTGTACGGCCGAAGAGCTAAACTTAGTTACGGATAGTTTGTATTTCATTCACAATAATGCGACACTTGGACACGTGTTCCCTTGAATGACGAGCAGTCGCGTGCGTGCTCTCGCATTCTCGCATTCTCTCGTTCTCACACCCTGTCTTTGGAAGAGGCCACGCTAACTCGTACGCAGCCAGCACGATTATCGAGGCACGCCGCTCGAAACAATTACCAGCCCGAGATAGCGTTCCGCGACCTTTTCGATCAATGGACTGCGCGCTCAAAAGCGACAGCGAGCGAGCGAATACCGTCGACGATACCGTCCGGTGGCCGAGCAAAATGGTATTCGTACACAAATTTTTCGATCAGTCGTCTTTTCCGGGAGAAAGGAGAACAATTTCGTTCACCTAATAGGAGGGAAATATCCGACAGTGACTCACTTCGTTCGTAAAGTGGCCACTATATCAGACTAACTTCATTAACACTTCGAGTGTAGCATCCCCCAAAAACGCGAGACAGAATTATTGGTTCAGATTTGAAAATGTGGTTTTACGCCTATGCATTCGGGATACAACAAATTTTCTTCGGATGTGTAAAATGCAAAAAGGTTGAAAAAGTCGTTGGCGTAAACGTCTTAACTTTTTCAATGCTTATTTCATTCAATAAATTACTTTGAGTTTTTGAAGTTGGCGGATTGGCAGTGAAAGCGTTAAAATTGCACGAAACGACTTGAATTTCAGATGGATTAGAGGTCGTTCTAAGCTGCATACGACTACAAACGGTAGAAATCTCAGTTTTTCACGAATGATTAGAACTTTTTGGTCGTCGGTAATTTTTAAGCTGCGGTTTTATGCATTTGTGAGAAAAGTGAGAAGGTGCAATTTGAAGGAATAGAAAGATTAAAGGAATTTAAAAATATGAATGTGTTGCGTCTAGGTTATCGAAGTAATTAGAGAAAGGGAAGGAAGCCAACAAATTGATGAAGACAATTTTTATTTTGCATAGAGATCCGTAGTTAGCAGAGAAAAAAAATGTCTACTGGTCGTGTGTCTACGTTTGAAATGTTCGTAACGAGCCCGACACTCGTTATCATCCGCGAGGCGGTTAAAATTCGTCGTCCGATTCTCGCGAAACTCGAAACTCGCGCCAGTCGATTTTCCCGAAAGCCAAAACTCCAGAAGAGTGGCTTTACCCGTTTGCGATAAAGATGCTGCCGCTCGGGGGAAGATAAGCTCGCGATAGATCTCTCGTAACTTCGCAAAATAAAGCAGCTTCGGAGTCGATTTGCCTGGAAGCCAAAAGCCCGTGCTCGTTTCTCTCACTCTCGGCGAAACGAAGCCCGTGAGACGCGAATCGATGCGATTCGCAGAAAACGGGAAGACAGTCGTTCCCTTTCGAGGAACGAAAATCCGTCTGTGGTCGAACAGGATGGGTAGCTGGTTGTTTGGACGCGTTTTCGAGGCAGCCGTGAAATCTTTTGAGGCCTTGCGCTCGTGACAGACCACTCCACTCCATTCTACGCAACGCAACGCAGCGCAACGCAACGCAACGCAAAAATAACCTTGACACAATCGCCGCGCTTCAACACGAGGATTGTGTCTCGCGAGAACTCGACGAGGCTTGTTTTTTCCACAGCGCTTTCTGCCGGGCTCCTTTGTCACACGGTTTTTCCTTGCTGCGCGAATTGCTCGAGTGCTCTCGCCGCTGTCGTCCCGTTTCTGGAATTTCCGCTCGCTTTTCGATAAAACGAAACGAGAGAACCGTGGTGACTTTCCCTTGCGCGCAGCTGCCGGACACCTAGTCGAGAAGAATTGCGGTCTATCGGTACGAAACGAGTGCAACTTTCCAAAATCCACGGGACACCGGACGATTGTCCCGGTTTACGATTTCCTGTTTTTGCGAGGCCGAGGAAGCCTTTAATTCGGCTTGGTCGCAGAAGCGGAACACGCTCTCGCCAAGATTTATCGTTTTCGGGACGGCAGCGCAGAGGGTACCAAATCTCGACGTTGGAACCGAAATCGTTTTCCCAACGCAATGGCGAGCCTACTCGCTCGTTCCGCTGGTTATCGTCGCGCGCTATGAAAAAAACTACCGGCGAAGCGGGAAAGACTATCGTCAACCACGAAAAACACGTAGCGTGGCGTTGCACAACCAGACGTTACAGCATCAATAGACGGAGGAAAGAGCGATCGTAAAGTACCACGCCGATCGCTTGAAAAATCAAAAATGTTGCTGGTCGCGAGAATGGAGCACGAGGTTTCGATCTCTCGAGCGCCAAACGCTTCAATTTTTAACGTCTCGAAGATCTTTTAACTTCGGAGCTTAGAAATTACATCGATCTTAGAAATCTTGTTCCAGAAAATGCTTTGTACATGAGATAAAGTGAAATAAAATGCATGTATTCGTACCCCACTTTTCAGCAATTTATTATTATCGCTTTGAACTATTTTGTTGTTAACGGGTTAAGGTAGATTTATATTTCTTTTCGCTAGGAATTTTTCTGGCTAGTTCGGCTGCTCATTGCGCATTTTAATTCGCCCCCTCCGCTGCTTTTAATTTGCAAGAACTAGTTTCACGCTCTCTCTCTCTCTCTCTCTCTCTCTCGCTCGATAAAGATAAAATATAAAGACACGCTAAATATGTAAATCGATTCGGAACGAAAGCCGAGATTTTTCCAAGAGGAGAAAACCCTCGTTGTTTGGGAGAGAATTGTAATTTTCAGCGTGCAAAAATTTGAATACGCGACGCGATGAATTTCTGGGCCCCATAAGGGATGATGCCCGGGCTCGTGGAAGTGAACGAACAATCGAACGGTAAAACGCGATTGGCAGGGGAATAGATGCCATTATGATTGCCCGATTCCGGCTCGTCGTCGAGGAAGAAAGACTAAAAAGCCTCGACGCGGTAGTCGACGAGACTCGAATCTGCGTTTAATTAATTGAGGCAGACACGGTGCGACGCTGTGCGGTACGGTGCGGCGCGGCGCGAGGCGACGCGACGCCAAAGGAATTGAAGCTCGCAAGCCGTGGCGTCTCGTCTCGTCTCGTCTCGTCTCATCGCGAAAATCATCCCCGCATTTCAGGTACACATTCAGGTACGAATTCAGCTCCGAATCTCAAAGTTTATCGAACTCAGATTTCGTCCGGGGCCAGCCAAATCCTATTACCCTAACAAAGGGAGTAACCTCAACTGCCCCACTTTGATTTTGCCACGTTCGCACCGGATATCGCATACACGAGTTCTCAGATTCTTCGCAGCTACTCGCATAATTGATCAAACAACGTTCAAAATAGAATAACTGAAATTGGAGCAAACAATCGGAATTTCTCGTAAAAGCTAAATGTATTGCTAGTTGACGAGCGAAAAGAATTTTAAGAAATGCTAAAACAAGATCGCTTTCTGTGTGTTTCGAAGTTGCTAGTAGCTACACACAAATAAAACTGGTGAATATCGCAATCACAGGCTGAAACTGCGAAAGAGTATAGGTGTGCGTATCTTCAAAACTATCGAGTGACCCCGGCCAATATTTTATCATCGAGGAACTACGTGGTGGTGTCGTATAAAATCTCGTTAAAATCGAAGTTGAGGAGCCTCCCTCGTCAGTAAATTTTCTACTTACCGGTCCGCGACTCGGCGAACCTTCTAACCACGGGCTCGGGCTCGCCGAGCGCGAGATTTACGCGCCTGCAGGGATTAAGCTCGGCAGAAATTCCGGCACGCTTTCCGACGGTGTATCGTAGCCGGCTCCGCGATTTCTAAAGACGTTTCGCGCGTCGTTTATCGACTGGCGAACATTTCGGAGTTCGCGTGCGAATATCGCGCGCTATCTGCTGCGATAACGATAGAGCCGAACCACCGGGATGGGTCGATCGAAACCGTCGAGAAAACACTTTCCTTCTCGACGGTACGAACGATCGCTCGAAATTGAAAATGGAGCGAAAGAATGCTGGGAGAGACCTCCCGGCGGGTTCCCTTTGTCCAGAAGCTCGCGAGCCAGCGGGTTATTTATTTTCGCGAGAAACAGGGTCGACGCGAAGTGGGCCAGAATCGCAAAAAGGCTCGACAAAATTCATATGTCTCTGTTAATTATATACATTATTCATTACAAACGGAACGGTTTTAGAGGGTTTTGGAGTCGTAGAATCTAATTCTGGTATTACTTATTTGCTGGAATGAGAAACTCATGTATAAAACTATTTTACAAAACTTTATAAAACTGCTCCTCTCTCGACACGTTAACCATTTACTTTGATATTTCAGGTTCATGGTGTTGCTAACCGTCATCAATATTGTTATTGGTTATCTCATAGACTTTATATCATTAAGACGTATACGTCATCTTGTGAAAAAACTGAAATTATTTGGTAAAATGTCGATATATTAGCATGTGACCTAAAAGTTACACAGGCCCACAGAGGGTTAACTCCCTTTATTCATTACGAGTGACTTCATGAAATAAAAAATTGGTTACAGTTGCAAGTTGCTGCACCTATCTTCAAGAAAACGGCCCACCGTGCGACAGGGGTGAGTCGGGTTGCGTTTCGAAAAAAAAGAGGGATCGCGAAAACAAAAGTGGAGAAAGGTTTTCGCCGATGGTGTGTCCGAGGGAGCCGAGTAGACGAGCGTCGAGCGTCAAGCGTCGCCGTGAAAGCGACGCCGGCGAGTCGCCTCTTTCACTGGCATCGTTGCCAGCGCGACCGACGCGGCCGAATCTGCCCCGTTATCGACCTAAACCGTTCGAAAAATCCGCCGAAAACTTGCTACCCTTTCGTCTCTGGGTTCGAGAGCTTTGCCGATATTCCGGAAGCACTGTGTCTCGAGGGGTAAATGTACGGTGACGAGGAATCGAAGAATCGAGAGGTGCGAACCGCGTAACGGCAACGTCGGGACTTCCTCGATGAGCTGGCAGAAAATTATTACGGGCAAGCCGATGGGATCGGCTAAGCCGACGAGTTTGGGAAAACCTGTCGGGATCGCGAAAACTTGAAAGGGAACAATAGTAGGAGGAAGGGGTGGGAGGTCGAGTCGAAACGACACGTGACGGATCGTGGAGAAACGAAGAGCGGCTGGGAGAGAGCATGTATATCTCTCGAAGCGATTCGAAGAGATCGCAGTCTCGCGATCGTCGCCGATCGCGGCATCGATCGAGAAAGGGTAATTATGCTATCTGAAATCGTGGCTGGTCTCGCGAGGGGACCATACGGGTACACGGAACAGCACGGAACGGAACGGTACGATTACACAGGTATACTGAGAAAGAAAGAAAGAGAGAGAGAGAGAGAGAAGAGGGGGGGGCAAGAAAGAGAAAGAAGGATAGAGGGAGGGAGAGGAGCATAGGCCACGGGCACAACGAAGCGCAAGGAGGTAGGCTGCCACGGGACAGAGCCACACATACACGTATGCATGTACATACGCGTAGAGCAGTAGCAGTAGCAGTAGCAGTAGCAGTACGCGTACGCACACGCATACGCGAGGTAGACGGGCATGCGGTGGTACGCGGTGGCAACTGGCGCGCCACGGCACGGGTTCATTGTCCCGTGTGGTGCCCGTGGTGGAAGCCCCTCGTTGAAAAGGAGGGCCCGAGTGTCGGGCGTAATGTGTCCACGGTATAGAACGGAG
This sequence comes from Seladonia tumulorum, assembly GCA_913789895.3. Lineage (NCBI taxonomy): Eukaryota > Metazoa > Arthropoda > Insecta > Hymenoptera > Halictidae > Seladonia > Seladonia tumulorum. The sequence continues at coordinate 11,260,389 of OU565267.1, read as the reverse complement.
GCATTTCCAACGACTTACCAGTTGTCTAGCTTGATCAGCTCCTCGGGTTTTTTCGTCTTGCGATCCGCCTTCAGCCTGAGCGCCTGCGGGTAAAGCTTGAGGACGTGTTCGAACTGATTCGCGGTACCCTCCGCGAAGAAAGTCGCTGTGTCTTTCACGGAAGCCATTGTGATAACTGAGCTTCTCGGAACGGCCGTTGGGGCGCAGCAGTAGCGCCTCCGCACGTTATACGCGTCTCCGTCTCTCTAGCTCGCGGCTCTTCTATCTTCGTTCGAAGCGGCGTATCTCGGACTCGAACACGGTTTCTTTCCTCTCCTTTCCTCTCCTCTCCTCTTGTGACTCCACGCGAACGGTCTTTCCTTCTCTTCTTCTCACGTTCTCACGTTCGCTGATTCTCTCGTTCTCTCGTTCTCAGCGGCTCTCGGCTCTCGCCGTTCGCCTCTGTTCCGGTGGTGTGTGCTGTCCTCGCTCACCGTCGTCGGTGCGCGCTCTCCCTCTCTCGCGGACCGACGGGTGCACCCCTCTCCGCGCGTGCCTCGGGAGAGGACCGACCACGCGAGAAATCCTATTTTACCCTCTGCCTCGTTCGAATTCTCTCGGTTTCACCGGCGGCGGTGATACGCGACACACGCGTGGGACGCGTTCACGATCGGTGCGCACACAAGGAACGTCTCTGGACGCGTGCACGGATCGAAGAGAATCGACGGGACGCGACGAGTAGACCCGCACACTGGCACACTGTATTTTTCTCTCTGTCTAGCTGACGGCTCGTTCCGTTCCGTGTCTCTCTTCCTTTCCCCGTTTTTCGATTTCCACGTAGGGATATTCTTCGCGGTTCCAAGGACTACGTCACCGAAACGATATTTACCGGTTTTAAATCGAGAACGCGGTGTATCGAACACACCGTGGCAATGTTTACGCGGTGCGAGGTGCGCTGGTTCGGCTACGAGGTCTCGTGCGTACACTCTCGTAAGGGAAAATCACCGTAGTTACACGCCGAGAACGAGAACTCGCCTTCGGACCTCGTTCGACTGTCCCGGGTGGGGAGCGCGACTCGACGTCGCCAATAGGGAGCAGCACCGCTCGGCGTGTATGTCTTTCTCCCTCCCTCTATTTCCCCTTCCCTCTACCCTCACCCTCTCGCTCTACCCTACTCGCTGACGGTTACCCCTCGCTGACGCGATCGTTCTCTTTCTGGTTCCGTCTCTGTTCCACCTTCGCCACGTCGTTCCACCTCTTTTTCACCACCCTTATTATTTCTGCCGAAAATTTCAACGGTTGCGCGTGCGGATGCACACGCGCCTGGAATTGACGTTACGAGGATAAGGAAATAACGGCGACGACAATTTTCTATTATCGTAGGACGAGTCGTTTTGCCGTTCGAGCTCTCGCAGGCTCGTCGGAAAGGAGAACGCGCAAGATACGGGAGCCGGGAACGCTCGCTCGGAACCTCCTTTCGCTCTCCCGTCTGACTCTCTTTCTCTATCTCTCTCTCTCTCTCACTCTCTCGAACTCGAGAGCGCCGTGTTTTCCTCGGCGCCAGATCCTTCCTCTCCTTTTTTCTCGCGGCGTCGACGACGAGAGAGACTCGTACGAATGCGAATGCGTGCGGATTCCCCGCCGGATGTCCGCGAAGCAAAGACGGTCTTCCCCCACCGCTCGGCCCCTCGTACACGCACGTTGCACGTCGCTTGTCGCACGTATGCCCCAACGATCTACCGAACCAACTCTCTCGGAATACACACGGTTGTGCTCTCTCGCGTGCTTCGATCGGCCGCCGCGAGACTGTACGCGCGCGTACAGTTCACGTTCCGCAGCGGGGTACGTGCGCCGCCTTGCTCTCTCGCCCCTTTCTCGCTCTATTTACTCACGAACGTCTCCGACGGTCCTTCCCGTTTCTGCCAGAACACGTTCTTGTACCGATTGATTCCATGTAACCGTTTCCTGCGTACTAGTCGATTCTTGGCGGTCTCCTCTACGGCGGAAAGATTTTACGCTCGAACGTCTGCAAAGTCCCGCCGATGGTTTCATCGACGACACCGCGAGCTCGCAGCGATCACGAGAGAACACGACGAGGACAGTGTGATGCACGGTCGCCTCGAGTCGAGTTGCCTCGCCTTGCCTCGCCTCGCCTCGCCTCGTCTCGCGTACCGTCTTTTTTCTTCGCGAGAAACGGCCTCGGTTACGCTCTATCGCACGTTCGCCTCCGTACGAATCACCGCGTTCGATGGCTGTGTACGCGCTCGCTTGCCTGTTTCTTCTCTCTTACTCGTTGTCTCTTTCTCTCTCTCTCCCTACGCGTCCCCTCTCTCTCTCTCTCTCTGGCGGTCGACCGTCTATTTCAAAGCGACGATATGTGAGTGCGAGTGCAAGTCTAGCCGAGTCGAGTCGAATGCGCGCGCGCTCGTTCGAGACCGAGCGAAAGAGCGGGCAGAATGATATTCGAAGCCTTCCCTCGAAAAACGGGAACACGGAGTAGTACTGCGCGCTTAGCCGGAGACCACGTATAGTCAATCGTTCGCTCTCCTCTATGCTCACAATGCTCAGTATTCAGTATGCTGACTGTAGTGAAACGGGCGACCGAATGAGGGCAGTGCGTTCGCTGCCTTCTGGCTCGTCCCCTTCCCTCGTGCCCCTCGGGACACTCTATCACCGCAAAGCACCGACCCTATCTCCCCACCGCGGTGCTCTTTGCTCCCACTCGCGGTGCCCCCTCTCCGAAGGAAAACATAATTCGTTCTTCGTCTATCTTGTTGATTCCCCCGTCCCTCACGTCTTCCACGCGTACATTTGTCCGCTCTTCGTCAGACGCGAGGAGAGAACGAAGAAACGACGATATGGATCCGTGACTTTATTATGCGCGTTTCGTGCCGAAGTATTCGTCGTTTCGGCGGGCGAGCGGTACGATTTCTCGCGCGGTATCCTCGTCCGTGAGCTGGTGGACTGTTCGCTCCCAGCTCGCTCGGAGCGAGGCGGCCGCTCGATACGTCCTCGTGAAGGCGCGTACCGTTCGCTCGATCGCGCTGGGTCGTCCGACTGGAAATCGATGCTAAACCCGGGGTAGAGTAGAGGCGCGCCAGTGCCAGCGGTGCCGTACGCCGTGACGCGATTGGCACACACGGATCGCGATCCTTGTATGCGCCCGGAGCCTCTATATGCGCGAACCCGCCGCTCTATACCCCGCAAGGTTAAACCGTGTGGGTAGAGACCGGGGTTCGTTCTACGAACAGCTCGAAGCTTGTGTGCGACGCGTCATGCTCCGCGAATACATACGTCCGCGGCTGTCCCTGTTCTGCGCGTGCGCATTCTGCCGTGCGTACAGCGCCTGGTTGTGTACGTTCGTGCGAGCAGAAGTGGCTTGAATACACACACACGTGTGCTCTCGCGCGCGCGCGCTGAACGGTGCATTTGTCGTAGAGGCGGGCGAGCAACCCTCGCGTCGCGCCGAACCGAACGTATTTTCGAAAAATCTGCGAGCTTTCCTATCTCACGGAACAACGGCAAAGGGAAGAGGCTGTTTTTCTATGGCAGACAATGTCGGATAGCATACTTGCGCAACTCGAATGATTTCGCAATTTTTCGCCGTAGTTACTTACGAGCTTAACGAGCTTCGCGGAATTTCGTCGTCCCGGACTCGTCGATTGTACTCGAAGATGTTCGTTGGAAATTTCAACTCTATCTTGTTGCTTATCGGAATTCCGATTCGGATCGATTTAAATCTCTCCTCTTCCACTTCGCTCCCCCCTTTTTTCTCTCCCTAGCGTCCGTGACCGTTGCGCAAAATTGCGAGCGTTTCCTCGGACCGATACGTATTTCGCGCGAAGGGTTTGTTCAGTTGCGTTGCGTTCGTGTACGTGAGAGAACGGGCGTTCTTTGCAGCGCCGGCATACGCCATACGCCTATACACTATACACCACCGTATCAGTACCACATGCCACGTCGGTGGCAGCAGAACAGCGCTGGCATATAATCAGCCGCGCGCGCAGTGGTATTGGTACGTGATACCGGTGTGTTCGTGTATGTACGCTGTGTATCGTCGTGAGATCTCGGCTTCGCCAACCGAGCCATGCCCATGAGTACCATGGCACAGCGAACGCCTCACTACCAATGTCAGCATCACTACCACCGATGCGTTCTATAACTGCTAGCCAGTCGACTATAGCCGTGGAAAGTGCCGAGCGAGCGCTTGCGCTTCGGTAACTTTCCATTGTCGTTGCTCCTGCGGAGCAACAACGAGCAAACTCGTTGAAAATCTTTTGCAAAACCTTCGGATCATCGGCGTTGCCGGGCTAACCCTGAGAATCTGCCAAAATCCGTATCTATAAACTAATCCCCTACCCGAAACGATCTCCTCGGTGCGCGTAAACAGGTCTTTAAATGGTGCACGAAGACGCTTGCGGTGTTCGCGACCACTTTACCGACCACCCCTTATTGCCTGAAACGACACTGGACTTCCCTACAAGCGTGTTTACAACGTCTTCTCGGAATCCCGGTTAATTTACGACGTTGTCCACCAGGATTACAGGGTTTCGTGTTTGGCGCGAGAATTTTCAAAATCTTAGGGTCTAACTGCGGAGGAGGAATTTCAAGTTCCGGCAGGTATGCGCGCGAACAATGGTGCAGGTAGTCGGATACCGTGTACAATCTACCAGGGGTTGTGGCAGCGTTTGTCTTGTTGTTGGAACCCGCCACGTCGTTCTGAGAAATTTTCTATTCGCTTGACTCTGCGACTAATTTTACGATTTTACTCGACTAGAATTTCTCGCCTTTTACGCAGACGAAGGCTGCAATCGGCGCGGGGCCGCGTTTTCGCGTTCAATAAAGATTACGAGACAAAAAGTTGCCCGACAGTCGCGGTCGTTCACCGGATTTAAATGTCTACCGCGGTAGGGGAGGACAGAGAGTCTTGTAATTTGAATACGCGGGGAAATATTCGGTGGTGAGAAACGAGCGATTACGCCGTGACTCAACCCCGTAGGCCTAGAGCGCGGTCGCGGGTAATGTTACGAGGGACACGGACAGAAGGGGAAGACGAAGAGAAAGGCCGGTTTTCTTCCGAAGCGCTTTAGCAGGCAAGAGGCAAGAGAACCGACCGGGCAACCGACTATAAGCCCCGCATCACGGCCGTCGACTCACCGTTATGCGCCGAGCCCGAGCATCGGCGAAGCCCTCGTGCCCCCTATACAAAAGAGAGAGGCCCGACCCCCTCTGTCCCTCGGGCGCTTGAAATTCAACCCCGGCACTGTCGACCGCTGCACGGTTGCCAGATCGCCGAAGCAGGACGCGCGCGCGGTTGCAACGCGCCGTTATCGATGCTCACCGCACGACCGGACAATAACCTAACCTCAAATTCAGCTGCAGAACGAGCACGGCTCGGTTCTGTTATCAGCACCGACGAACCGCAGAACAGCCCTCTCGAAATTGAATCGACCAATGTTCAAAAGCGCCGAAAACTACTCTCGAATATGCCCCTGCTGCTCGAGCCCGCATTGTCTCTCCCCGACGGGAATTCGTCCCACCTCTTTCCTTTCTTCGCATATGAACTAGAGATTCGCGGCGCTATAAATTATAGATGTTAAACTACAATTTTGAAAAACATGTCCTCGACACGTCGATCGTTTATCGTCGGCAACTGGTCACGCTCTCCTTTAGATCGGCTTATCCGTGTTGCCATGTAGAGATAGACTTTTCTCAAGGATCTACGAATAAATAGATTTGACTTGATCTGATCTACGAATAAAAAGATGCAACTTGGCGCGAAAGAGAGCGAACAGTAGCCGCGACTGGTTGTATCCTGTATCGTGTTTGAAATACGGTGCTCGGATGTGGGGCGCTATAGCCGCATTCGATATGAACACGTGTTCCCGATGCGGCTGCCGCACGACATCGTCGCGAGGCAACATGTGGGCCACTACAGTGGCAGAACGGCAACGACAGCGGCATGAAACGTGTGCGGACGGAGCATAAGGCCAGTCGGCCGAGAGACGGGCACCAGGCTTGGCTTTATCGTGGGCCAATCCGAGCGCTGTGACCTTGAGTAGTTCTAAAGAGAGAGATATATTTAGCTGTGAGCAGCTCGAGCCGCTGGTTAGGTGCTGCTGCTGCTACCTAACTCTGTCTCATGCTCCGAGCACCGGAGTCCCTTTAGAACAGAGGCAGAAGCTCGGGCCGACGGATAACCATCACGAGGAAATTCTGCCAGCGGGGTTGTCAGTCCCCCCACGCAGAAATTCTACGCTACAGAAATCTGTTGCCTCGATAGAGACTGTTTCCTCGTCCTCGCCGCTTCCCTCTTCGTTGTTTAGCATCGCCTTCGATTCTTGTCGCTTCTTCGCAGCGGACCGAAAATTAATGTTAAACGCGTCGGTGAATTCCACGCCGCGACCGGCTCTCAGAATTCGTCGATGACGACTCAAGGTTGGTCATTCCATTTTTCAACGCGCGAGCGTCGACTTTCTCGAATAGTCGGCCGGGTCCGATGTTTTGTCGCAGTCAGGGACATTCGATTATCCGCTTTTTATTTTGGAACGTTGAATCGTGGCGGATAGGTGACGATGATGATGAGTACGGCAACCAGTTCTCCTTGGATGCTCGGGGACGAACAGAGCTCGTAACGACCGTAGTTCGGGTTGCTCGCCCCAATTTCCTCGAATTTCTCGAGCGTTACGAGAAACGACCGGGCACTCCGGAATTATATTCAGCGAACTACCTCCGTTACAAACGACTATCTTCGTTGTGAATCTTGAAAACGTACAGTCGATTTAGCACCGTGTCTAATTGTGATCGCAAAGACAATGCGAACTCTTTTAGAGCGGCGCAGTGCAGTATCGTGGATACGTTTTGCGACGGCAAAAGCTGCCCGTTCGCTTCCACAAATCTGTATGTACGAACGGCGGAACGTAGGAACGGTTGCGGTTCGTCGGACCCGTAAATTCCGGCGTGCAGAGCAACAAGTATCCCGCGCGCGATCGATCCTGTTCCTCCTCGAATCGATCAACCCGCCGGCAATGGCACTTGGAATTTCCACGGGATCTATTTACACGGAGCCAATAGTTTGACGCAACAGGCGAATCGAGATTTCGCTCTCTTACAAGAGAGACCGACGCGCGCGGCAGCGTGAGCGCGAGGCTGTGGGTGCAGGCGGGGTGGATGACGGAAAGAGGGAGAGATCGAGTTGGAAAAAGGGAGCGAGACGGGTGAAACGACACGTGAGAGAGCGAGAGAGAGAGAGAGAGAGAGAGAGAATCGCCGGAGACACGAGGAGCGAGATGGGACACGGCCCGGTAAGAGCAAGAGCAGGAGATCGAAAGTGCGACAAAGATGCCCACCAGGATGGAGAGAGAAAGGCTACAAGTCTGTGCGGTATTCCTTTCAGTGTGATTGTCATTCATGCATTGTGAATCAGGAACTTTATTTTTAGAAGCGACTGAATGAAAGTGGAGTACCCCGTAGTAGTAGTATAATGTCGGTGGTAGGAGGAAAAGAGGTGGCGGAGAAGGAGAAGCGAACACAGGAGAAGGAGAACAAGGAAGAGAACTACGCGATAGGGGGAAAGGGTAGAAGAGAAAGAAAGAGAGCCGTCCAAGAGAAAGAGAAAGAGAAAGGGGGCGGGAGGGAACGAGGAAGACGTTCCACCGATCTGCGAGTAAATCGTAGTACGTCCTCACACGTGGCTGCTCCCTCTCCGTCACTCTTTTCCCCCTTTTGCCACCCCGTTTTCCCCCTTTCCGCTGCTACCGCCGTCGCCACCACCCTCAGTCAACGACACAAACTGCGGACACGCGAACGCAGAGGTAGACGCACGTGCCCACTTTTACCTATACCTCCGTGTGTCGACCGAAACGATCGGTGCAACACTCGCGACTCCAAATTGATCCCCGGGACCGAATTGTTCTCAGTGTTTCTATTCTGATCGACACGTCCTGCCGAGATCGTCCAAGAGCCACATCAAATTACCATCGACACCTGAAAAGTTGCCAGTCGGAACGTGACGGAAGCCAGAAGTAAACACGATTCGCTCCACGTGCCCCTATCATTGGCGCTCGCAGAGGACATCGACGGGGCACGCGCTGCACCAATACTCAATGGTCGTCGCTCGAATGGCATTCGACAAACACCGATATATGTATACAAATTATTCACATATTATATTTCAATAGGTGCGTACTGACTAGGCGTCCTCTGCTCTGTTGTCGTTCAGGCGTTCAGCTGTTGAGGTCTGTTCAGCTCTCAATGGAGCACCTGAAAAACAGAGTATTAGTTCAGTCATTGTGTCTAGCTTTAACTTCTTCAAGGGCCAGAAGATGTACACTGAAATAGTGGAGCTAATAAAATTGCTCGCTAATAAAAGAAAATACCTTTCAACACAATGAGTGCCAACCCAGCAGTCTATAAAACACCATAAAATCAAAGTAATATGTATGTTGAGTGAAATGAAAATTGAGTTACGATGCTGGGAGTACTCTTCCAACCTTTTCGCATGTACCAGATCCCAACTAAATTGGCTTCACCCGATGCATTAATGCAAATATATATTTATAAATCGAAACAAGTAATTCCGTCTTTCATTTCTGAGTGTCACTTTCACACACATTTCTGTATGTCTTTCGACTCCTGAGGAAGGTAGCTTGCATTTCAAAAGACTCCCACCCAGGACATTCCACGATAACTGTACGGTACTCGCGGAAGGAGATTCGGACGACACACACACACACACAGAGAGACAGACAGACGCACGGAAGTAGCGACCCTCGAGGTCGCGACTGACAAAGACCAGACAAGGAAGGAGAGCCGGCGCCTCGTCTGTCGGCGTCGATATAGACGGCCGATACACGTACGCGGAGGTATTATACATACACACGGACGAGAGCACACACGCAGGCATAGAACGGAGAGGCGTGCGTAAGCAACGATCCAATAAATTAGTAGGATCATTGACACCGTCCGCGTGGCCGAGCTTCGGCCGTAGTCGCGTTGTACTACGATGTTTACAGTTTAATTCGAGATACTCGAAATGTCACGTGCGCGCGTTACCCGTACCACCGCACTGTGCTCGCGATAAACATGTTGTTTCTCTTCTCCTTCTCTCTCTCTCTCTCTCTTTCTCACTCCCTCCACGGAGAGGGAGCAAGGGAGGGAATCGCGGGGCGGGTCTTGGGGGAGGGAAGGGGTATACAGATGATTTGACAAACTACTCGGGGAAACGAGTCACCGAGTGGTTTGTTCTCGTGTTCTCTCCGTTCGGCCGTCCCTCCTTCGGTCTCTAGCGGGGCACCGTCTCAAGGTCCAGGAATCTATGTTACCGTTATCTGAATTGGATTATAAAACCGAGCAGCCTTGACCCAGGACAAACTCGTGTCTCGTTTGTAAACAAACGGAGCGCGCTCGATTCGCGGCGCAACCTATGCGATTCCTACCGAGCGGGTACGGGGGGACCGGCGGGAACGAATTACTATCCGACTACGGACAGGAGTGTGGAGCAGCTCTGTAACTGACCTACGGAAACACCAGACCTTAGCCCGGGAACTAGCGCGAGTACGATTCGACCAACGAGGCGTGAAACCTCCGAGCACCGTTCAGATCACCAGAGGATTAGACTGTCCGGTTATCATCTCGTCGAGAGCTGATAATAAAGCTTCGCGAGCGAATTCTCCGAGTGTTTTCTCTTCGAGAATCCCGATAACGACATTTAAAGGGACTCGATCATTTCTCCGTTTTGTAGAATGTCGGCGCTGTTCGCGGGCAACAATCGTTCCGACTATTATCTAATCGCGGCTAACCTCCATGCGAGCGTTCACGTAATCGTTACTTAATCCCTTTCTGGACTGCGCATCGAACATAGTCTCTCTCGGTCAGAGTCGTGCCGCCATGCTGTTTTTTCAAAGAAAAGGTCAACATCGCGGTACTTGTGAAATCCGAACGTTGAACGCGGTAAATTGCGCGGCACGATAGCGTCATCGGGATCACTCGGCGTTCTCTTGTCTTTTCCCAGGGTTTTCCATCGATCAAGAACTAGCACGCTCTAGAACGCTCGTTGAATGATGCATAGATTACCGAGGATCGGAATAGCTGTTCTTGCATCGAACGTTCTGAAATAATTTGATCCGCGAACCTTGTTCCTTCGGAGTACGAGTAGAAGTTTGTCGAAACAAAAGGCAAATGTTTATTTCGATCTCCGGCTAGAGTGTAATCCGCGTCTATAGTTGGACCGAAAAAGCGAAAAGAACGCGCCGGAGGAACAAAGAGAAAGTCTGTTTTTTCAGAGCGAACTGGATCGGAACGCTGCCACGGAAGCTTTTAAAGTCTGTCGTGTACGTTCTACTAGCCAGACGCGGTACAGAGGATGTCTAGGTCACCGACTAAAGGACTCGTTCGACAGGATTACAAGGTAGCAAGAAGCGGCCGTTCGATCGCGAGAATTGAAATCGAGATGAGCGCGCGAGATCTCGTGTCTCGTATTCCGCGTCTCGTATTCCGGATTCTGGTTTCTCCAGGATCGACTGAGAGGGATCTCGAATAGAATCTCATTGGCCAAGCCACGAGGCGAAATGTTATCTGGCAAGCACTGGCACTGGCACGCATTTGGACAGTGAAAACTTTGGCTGGTTCTATTGCCGTTGCTATTGCTCGTTGATAAGATAACACGATCTCGATCGAGCCGGCTAGCTTCCTAACGGAGACACCAAAAATTCCGAGCGCGACGCGAAAAAGATATTTGAAATGTTTCTGTTCCTCTGAATTGTTTGATTGATAAATGTTAGACGCAGTTACCATTGTTGCTCGCGTCGCATCTCTTGTTGCGTGGAGACGATTTCGAAAACCGGCTGCGAGAAGATAACGTGCGTTCGTTGCTCGGTGATCGTTAGCCGTGGCAATCGCCACGTTCTTCTCCTCGTCAGCGATAAATCGCCGTTGTGCAACGAAACATTCGTGCATCGCGAAAACAAATCGCTGACGCTTGACACTGAACTGTTTCGGGGCGACACGAGCGCGCTTGCGTTACATTCTTTCGCAGCCTCGACACATGTCGCTTCGCAACACGAGCTCGCGCTTCAATTTTTTCGATTATAGAAATCAAATATGTACTTTCGTGCTTGCCAGAATCCTTTTTCTTCGAATTGGTACGAACTCAACTTGAAGGTCCACGATAGTTTTCCTAAAGCTCTAGTCCACGTAAAAATTGCCTGTCCTCGAAATATATTCGAACAATTCTCCTAATAATTACAAAAGTGAATCAAATTTTGTCATCAGATCGGTAAAATAATGTTCGCGAAACCGTATTTTGCTGCGCGAACGTTGCACGCCGTTCAGAGTCGCGTCGCGATTCGCAGGATAACGCTTACGAACGGATTGACGTCATTTTATAGAAAACGTCAGTTTACCGATTTTACGCAACGCTCCACGCTATCGATTTTTCGCGCGCAACGTACGCGTATGCACATATAGCGTGCACGCGATGCACGTTATCCCGAGCGACAACATCCAAGCTGGAGAAACAGAGATGAACACGCGTGGCCGATGCAGAGAGAAGGATCGCGATCGATGGACGTCGAAATAACGTTGGGCCTGTTTCGCGAAACCGTTTTTACTTCCGCAGAGATAGCAAACCTGGTCGTAACCGAGGCTTGAAAACAATTCGTTGAAATAGATACCCTGAGCACTTGGGAATTTCAGTTCTTTGTAACAGTTAGTTAGAATAAAGTATATTAACACTTTATCTACCGGAAGCCTATTAATTCAATAATTGTGTTGTACCAATAGCCTTGAAAATCATATTTCATATAATAATCCTAAGCAAAACAGTTACTGGGCCTGCGTTGTAGATTCACGGTTGACATTGGTTCAGCTGTTGAAGGAGCTATTAAAAAATCCTTAGGCTACAGACTTTCAAAAATTAGGAAAGAATCGTCGGTAGATAACGCGTTAATAATCAGAACCTTCGTATAATAGATTTAAACAGTTGTTTGCGGAACCGTCTTAAGCCCCGATCGTAACCGAACAATCTACGACTATTACCATTCGGATCTACATACGCATGTGTACCCATGCAGTCTCGGTCGGTAATTGCGAAAGTCAATTCCGCAGGTTCGCCTCTTGCTTATCTACCCGACCTCTCCAAGCGCGAGTCAACCACATTATCCGAACAACTCTCCTTAATGCAGCGTCTCGCTGCAGCACGGAACTTGTTCGCACAAGACCGCGAACGATCCACCGATTCCATTTCTAACGGTCTGAAACACGTTTCTGCAAAACACGAGAAACGAAAACGAAAACGAAAACGAGGAAGAAGAGTCCGCTCAAATTTACTCACCGACCAAACACGCGTGTCCGGATTTATCTTTCGACGATCGGATTCTGGTAACGGATCGACCTCGTTAAAGATCCTGGTGTCTCCATTGGCCTTTCATGGACGGAACGATACGGCGTCGATCGATTCCTTATCGATTTCGAGAGGGACGCTACTTTTGGAACGAATCAGTCTCCTTGCTTTTAACTATAGCACGTTTAACAGAAGAACCTGAAAAAAAATTCGAGGACGGCAGTTACAACGCAGTTTTCAATTCTTTCAAACCCTTGCGCAGCTATGCCATTGATTTCCGGAATACGTTCTATTCGTCACAGGTAGAATGCGGATGTTCATGCAAAGTAAAGCTTGTTTACATAAATTGCGACAAACAGGAACCGAATAAAATGATCATTCTTTCTTTAATAATTTTTACAAAATGAGAATAGAAAATAAATTTCAGCTACTTGTTTTCCTCGTAAATGCATAAAATCAGCAGTCTAATTATAAGACCTATTTTGGGGAACTCTTCCGGCGAACGAAGACTCGACGACTTCGGTGTAAAATGAGTAAGCGGAGAAGCAGGATTCTCTGGCGAGAAACGGCGTCGTTGAGCTTTGTGCCAATATGGAGCTTACGTTTCAAAGGCATATCGTAGATAGGCCGGGATCAGACTATGGATTATAACCTCGTTCCCTCTCTGTCCCTTCGTCTCTCGTTCTCTCTCTCTCTCTCTCTGTCTCTGTCTCTCTCCCTGTCTGTCTCTCTGCAAGGATGTCATATCATGCTCGACGGTACTCCGCGGTACTCCGCGGTTTCCGCTAATGAACCGGCAAGCCTTTACGGTGGTTTTATTCTGTTGCATCTTACGTCACGATATCCATCGCAGTCGGCCTCGCTCGATCTCCGTCGCAGCGACGGACCTCTGCCGGTGGGATCTGAAAGCTGGCCAGCTGGGCTGCGCCGACCTAACGAGTTTTTTTCCCGACGATAAAGTCCGAGCAAAGCAAAACTTAGCCGGAAACAGGAAACAAGAAACGACAGGAAGATCGCCCATCGCCTTCGCTCGTTATAGCCGTTCCCTTCGACATCGTAGCGCATTACCTACCAGCGATTGTTGCATATCTAGGTACGTTCCCAAATCCCGTTGTTGTCACAGAATATACGCGAAACACGTTTCTTTGGTCTTAACGAATGAACAACAACGAATACTGTACGTTTATCCACCATAAATGCATTCGTTTTTTAGTAATCCTTGCATAATGTAAATTGTACCTTCTTGGCCCTTTAGATCCAGATGGGCCCCGTTTTCTACGAACTCTATATTGAACGATAAAAATAGAACATAAAAATGTCGCAAGACCGTAGAAATTTATTTAATGAAACAAACTCTAAAGGGTGTCGTATTTTTGACCAGTTATGTCTCATGGGACTCATAGAAGCGTGCGACAAGGCGAATAAGTTTCCATTGCGCACAATTTCTCGTTATTGTTGTATGTCGTATCGTGTTACCTGCGAACGTCGGTGGAAGGGCGAGGGTTGCCGTAAAACTCTTCGGGGTTCCTTGTACACTTGTTGCACCTGCCGGATCCGTTCTGGGTCCGCAGGTGCTTAGGAAAGTGCAGGACGCGGTCGCTCACAGTCTCTCACACTCTCGCAGTCCCGAACGCTGCTATTTCTCGTGGCTCGAATATTATCTTCGTATTACTGGTATATCCGTGTGAAGCACACCTGCTACCTCGACTTAAATATTTCTAGAAACCACAAATTTCTACACCTTGTGAACTTCTTAAACGTCCTCAACAGGATTTCTCGAGAGAATCGTTGTCCTCGTTCGAACCTCAAAGTTGAACAATCAAAAAGGGAGCTCGATCAATTCCATCGACCGTTTTCTATGATATAATATTTTCTAATGATATTCCTATTTACATATCCTATTTCGGGAAGAATGGGCAGAGTAAACTAGAGAAATTACCTGTTCGCAATATTTTTAGGTGTGTACTGGGATAAAGATTGCTATACCTCGAGAGTATACTGCCGAAAACGACTATATCTCCGCTCGTTTCGCGTCATTATCTGTCTGTACATCGGAGGATCCACTGCAGCTTCTTTTCTCTCAAAATTGTTATTTTCCGAATCTGTGATGACATTTCTCAGATTTTTTGTAAAATATACGCCAAGGTAAATACCGATCTATTGATCCCGTTTCTACAGCGAAACGATAGCGCCCGAACTAGACAGAAGTGAACGATGCAGAGACGAACAGCAGCGGTCCGAACTCCCCTCCAGACAGCGAAAACACCTGTTACAAAGCAACGTGAGACGGATTTGTTTATTTTCGTACATATCGAGCCATCCTTCTCTGTAACAGCCGAGCTCTACCTTATCGAGTACTTTGAACAGTTTCAAAGATAGCAGCACGTATCGAACGTCATCGAACGTACAATTACCTACACAGCCTGAATCCATAGACGAGACGGAACAATAGATTGAATGTTTTGCGGGCTTTCGTGTCCAAATGTGGCTGTTTTACCGACATGGAAATTTCAACGTAAGCAAAGATAAAATTTCCTCTTTTTAATCGTTTTTTAATTTTTAAGACGACAAGGCTGGCTGTCGTATTAGGCTACGAAGGTTGACAAGACGTTGAATCAGTCATTACATCTTGTCTGTGATAGAATATTCTTCGAATGCTCCTCAAATTAATAGTTCTTCGACCAAACGTCGCTCTGAGAAAAGGGCGCTTATATCGCTATTTCCAAGTCGGTAAGGTAGTCAACTGTTATCTAGTTTACACCTTACCTATGCTTTTACCTTACAATTATAACATAAACAAAGAAGAGTGTTTCAACACTGTTGAATTTAGTTTATTCCTTCAGTGAATCTACTTTGTAGGATTAGGAATCGTGGAAAGCCTAGAAAGCACGGGAAACCGAGGATTCGTACGTGTCTCTAAACTTTTCGAATTCTTATAGTATTTCTTAGAAATGTTAGACCACCCTTCGACAGTAAAGAATATGCGTCTATGACGTTTCTCGGGTGTACGAATTATTTAAACCAACCGGCGAAACTTGTCCGAAACGTAATCGTTCGTTTTCTCACTACTCGATAAACCAACAGCGATAAGAAAATCGTCGTGCGATAGAAAGAGGAAACTACGAAGTCCGATGACGTTGCGTCTCAGAGAATGACGTCAGCTACGATCTTAACGATCGATTTATGGTAACATTTCCATTTCCATCAATTGGGTTCGAGTCTCTCTGTTCCAACGTACACGTGTTTCGACATATTTCTAATCGGAATCCGTCTGTCGAAACCGAAAGCTTTCATTGAGAATCCTCTACTATGAAAGCTTGTAACGTAATAGGAGACACGCGCACCATCGGTCTCTCCCCGTGACCGTTTCCCTTTCTCGTCGATCGATCGAGCACGCTGAATCATTGCAAAGAGATGTTAAGAACGGGTCGGAGGAAAATCATCGTGGACCGTTGTTCCGGCTCTCGACGGACCTGAAGCCGAAGTCGAAGAAGAAGTCTATGCGAGTCTGTCGAGAACGTCGCTGGCCCAGAAGAGCGTTCACCTCTTGTGTGAGGATGCAAAATGAACCGATACAAATTTAGAACCGCCTTCTTTCTTCGTTTCGTAATCGGTTAAAAGGGGAAACGTTCCTCCGTGAATAATCCACGAGCAGCGTTTTTCCACCGTTTCGCTCGGCGTAGGAAGTTGTCCTCGTCGAAGCTGGCTTGCTTGCTTGCTGGCTGGCTGGCTAGCTCGGTCGCGTAGTTTAAAATAAACATCCAAAACTCGTCTTCGTTCGCGCGGAACCAAAATCTGGTCTCTCTCTCTCTCTCTCTCTCTCTCTCTCTCTCTCTCTTCCTCTCTCTCTTTTCGATTACGCGTAGACGTAGGTACGTCGTAGGAACGTACTAACGTATCGTTCTAATTCGCAAAAAATCGTAGAATCGGCGAACAGGTTCGGTTCGAGTGATCACGCGACTGGACCACCGAGCCCTGGACAAGCAGGCTGAAAACCTTGGAACTCAGGGCCATTATTGTCTGGTGGGGCCTTTGTGGGGTTCTTCCCTTTCCCTTTGATAGCCACGGGAGTCTTTCATCTGCTGAGACACGCCAGCCGGAGAGAGAAAGAGAGGGAGAGAGAAAGAGAGACGGACGGAGAAAGACAAAATGGAAGAGAGAAAGAGAGAGAGAGAGAGAGAGAGAGAGAGAGAGAGAGAGAGATAGAGAGAGAGGAGACTTCTGTGTGTGCTGCAGGAGAGGCTGTTTCTTCAACGATCTTGAAGGGGCTACGCCTCGTAGAAGATATGAGCCACGGTTGCGACGTCGCCACCAGACAAGAACCGAAATTGCATTTCCACCGAGGGTCGCCCTCAGACGCGAAGAGAGACCCCTTCCTGTCTCGTTCTTTGCCTCCTCCGCCTACTTTTCATCTCTCGTTACGTTTCATCTTCCTTCCTTTCACTCACCCTATCCTGTCCTGTCGTTGTCGTCGTCGTTGTCGCTGTCACTGTCGCTGTCGTTGTCGCTGTTGCTGTCGCTGTCGCTGTTGCTCGGCTCGAGTCTTCTTCGCCTCGCTCTATGCCCCGTTCCTTTTTCTCTTTTCTCTTTCCTCTTTTCTCTTTTCTCTTTCAGCGTCTTGTTTGTTGACCCCAGTTTCTCCTCCTCGGGGATTAACCGTGCAACCAGCCTGCGTTTAGGATAAGCTGCGAACTACTAGGAACGATGCCCGTGTCCTCTCGCAATAGAAATCCGCCCGTTCTTCGATCGTACAACAGTTTACCAGTTCGGTTGGAGTTCGGCCGAGAAACAAGTAAACTATTTACGGTTTAAATTGGTTTATTTATATCGAGCTCCTCGCATACTCGTCGATTATTAAATGGCAAAGGGGGTTACGGTCTGGGTTAAGTAACTGTGCCATAACGAGGCCATTAGTTATTCAACAGGAACGCAACGCGCACGCACGGTTAATTTAATTGTTCCCTGTTAATGACAATCCTCCTGTGTGTGTAACGTGCAACAGTGTCATCCATTGGCAGATCGCGATAACGTAACGGTTATGATAATGAAAAGGATGGCGCTAACGGCGCGTCAGGTAGGAGTCGTGAGAAACCCTAACAAAGGCCGCTGCTGAATTTCATTTAAATTCGATTAACCGGATTTGAGCGGATCGCGATTTATATTTCCCGCAAATCGAAACCCTTCCTGTGCCCGAAACCTTGCTCTTTAACCTTTGCGCTTCGTGAACCATTTGCTCGCGAGCAATTGCAACGCAAAAATCGAAGACGCGCAATAGCACGCGGTTTTTCGATCTGCGAGTTACACTCCCTGTTTGATCCTCCCCAGTGATGATAGACTTAGTATTAGGGGTACCCATAAGTAACGAATAGATTAGTTCTGTACCGATCGTTAAAGAGGAAACACGTATTCTTTTACAGTTTTCGGTAAAGCAGCCTCTGTTCAAAATATTCTAAAAAGTATAATTTTTTCACAACCCTGTAATAAAATGGCGGCGTCCGTACCTTCCGAGGATCATATTCGTCATTGCATACTTTTTCATTTTCATGCGGGATTTAATGCAACGGTAACAACAAAGAAAATTTGCGATGTTTATGGAGATGTATTGAAGATCAACAAGTGTCAACGTTGGTTCAGGAGGTTTATTGCTGATGATTATGATCTCTCTGACAGGCCTTGAAGTGGACGATCAGTTGAATTTGATAATGACACCCTAAAATCTCTAGTGGAAACTGATCCAAAATTAAGTATACAAGAATTATGGAGAAGCCTTGGGTCTACATGGTCAACTGTACAAAGTCACCTATACGAAATGAGAAAGGCATATAGGCAAGAAATATGGATACCGTATCAATTATCTGAGACCAATAAAAATATTCGTCAATTTGCACTTCATTGTTGTCCAGATTTCGTAGAGATTCATTTCTTAGCAGAAATCGTTATCGGAGATGAAAAATGGTTCTTTATGATAACAAAGCATTCCAAGCAATGGCTTTCTGCAAATCAAATCGCAATATCAACCCCTAAACCTAGCGTATCACTTAGAAAGGTGTTACTGTGTATTTGGTGAGACTGTCGTGGCATAATTCACTTTGAGTTGTTGAAACCTGGAGAAACAGTTACTACTGAGTTGTATTGTCAGCAATTACAGCGGTTGTATTCAGAACTATTGAAAAAGAGGGCATCTTTAGTCCACAGGAAAGGTGTAATACTGCAAATTTACAATGCCCGGCCTCATACAGCGAAACGCACTCAGGAAAAAATCAAAAAATTCCAATGGGAAGTTTTACCGCACCCCACGTGCTCACCGAATATTGCTCCCTCTGACTATCATCTTTTCAGATCTCTGGAGCATTATTTAAGAAATAAAACATTCACTACTGTAAAAGATGTAAGGAGACACCTTGAGTCATATTTTGCTTCACGATTCCTGGATTTTTATAAGAGGGGGATTGAAAATTTGCAGGAAAGATGGCAAACTGTCCTTGATAATGATGGAGATTATATAATAAATTAACATATAACTTGAATTTACTACAAAGTTTGTTTTAGATTTGCAAAATAATTGATTACTTATGGATCCCCCTAATATGTTTCGCGATTTTGAAGCGCAATCGTTGACAAGGAATTGTTCTGGTCGCCAGGAATTAGCACGATCGAATGGCGTGCGAATCTCTCGGAAACTTTCATTGAAAGTGGGCGGAAGCGTGGATCTGCGACGCCCGTAAATCTTGAACGGAAAGCGAAATGCGCGCGTTATTCGTGCGCTCTCAGCCCGCTGATCTATTCCGCAAAAATTCCGATCGCGGGTTTTCCCGTTTCGGAGGGAAATTGTTCGCGGTACGAACAACGTAACTATTACAACCGCTACTAGGTGAGACTCATCGATAGGTCACTGTCTCGATTCTTTGTCGCACAAATTGTAGTACTTTGCCGCACAAATTGCAGTACTTTGCCGCGTTTAATTGGAAGCTTGTTCGCAAGGCGGTGCAATCCAGTCTCGCTTTCAACGCTACCGTTGCACAAAGGTAATTCAATTTCCGCGGCAACAAGCTCGCACGGGCGCCTGCACTCCCGTTGCTCCCCTGAAAACGTTCGTTCTTCAGCAAACAGTCCAAGACAATAATTCGAATAAACAATGCGTTCGCGTGAGCCTCAGATAACTGATCGACACGGTGCACTGCGTGCAATTGGTTCGAGTGACGTGCCACGGTCGACGCTCAAACTAATCGTAATCGAGTAAATCGAGACGATCGTTTACGAATTTCTTCGAAATATGGCACTTCCGGTTTTATGGATTCAATCGCGTTGAATGGATCAACTGAAAGAAACCGGTGAATTGTTCGGCGTGTCTCGATAACAGACTTTTATCGTGGTCGATCAATACGCGTTTTATTAATTCGTTAAAGACACCTACATACTTACGTCGAACAATTATCGATCGGCGCGCGCGAACAATTAATCTCGCGAGCGATACGCGTCGCGACGGCGCACACTGATTGGAAATGCGGTTCTCGGTGAAGAAAAAAATGTTAAGTACTTAGACATTTGTAAACGCGTTAATATTCGACCAAAAATACTCGGAACAGCAATAGAATTGCTGGAGAATTGTATTGTGAATCACACTCAACGGTGCGGCGGTTTTCGTTTGTTAATCGCGTCAGCCCGCTATTTCGACCGTATTTCATTGCAGAACAAAGATGGGGTCGATCGGGTATCTTTATCATGCCGATTTTTTCTGCTTCAAAAACAACGGTGCGTCGGTAACAATAGCCTGACGCCGACGCTGACGCATCGATGATCCGTCTCTCGAAACCCGCCGGTCGACTGTAAATAGAGTTGAAAAACGAGCGGACATCGCTTTGTAAACTAAAAGATAATTTCCGGTACCTAAATCGCCCTGGAAATTACGCGGGGTATCCTTGCCCTCGTATATCTGTATATTTACAACGCGATCGAGTATTTGTTTCAGATATTTTTACCGTGATACATATCTATGTATAAACATGTATGTACGTGGACGACAGTTCTAATTTCAACTTGGAATCGCCTGTATGTGAACGCTGTAAATACTATAACCTATCTTGCTTTCACCGCACGTTTGTTGACAACTCACGTGATCGGTGACAATGATGTCGGCGGGAAATGTACAAGCATTTCGCGGTGCGCTCGAACGTTTCTCTATTTCTATTTCTCTTCTGCATATTTCATGGCGTAAGACGCTTTCCAACGTAAAATAATCGGTGTTTCGGTATCGCTTGCGCAACGAGTCAAATTTTCAGCCGTTCCTCGTTTCGTAATTTCAACATTTAACGCAAACGTGCTTCTTCCGATGATGAGTGAAATAATTACGCAACGAACACGGACTTCTCATTCGCTATTATCGCGTGGTCAGTATCCAATTACTTGATGGCAATTTATTCTACACAGCAGGAAATGACGGAAAGCGGAAAATGCGCAGTACCATATTATTACCTCCGGTCTTTGATTTCGTCCCATCGATGGAATTTTAAAAACGAAACATATGTCGTAGGAAATAAGTAAACGGGAAATTATTCCATTAAAAAGTTGAGTGAACCGGAAAATACGTAGCGAGCGGAAGCTCACTCGACCAATTGAAAGCCTGTCGAATCGATTTATCGATTTAGAATTTCGGAGCAATTTGATTTCGATCGAACTGTACGGCAGTAAACCGTAAACAACGCTTAGTACACAAACGGTAAAGATATCGGAACGATAAAGATAGAAAACGAGGTTTACGTAGCGTAGAAATCTATTTAAAACTTCAGAGCTTTGAAAAGTCGCAACATTGATTGTATGTTGTATACGCATACGGGTGATACTATAAAGTACAAAATGGTGGCAGAGCAGTCGACGCAGTACATGTAGAGTACGCATGCGCGCGCCTGCGCCACAGAAAAATAGTACGCTGGAGATTTCGTCTGGTAGAGAATCGCGTTCTCTGTCCCCGTGGCTGGGAAAAGCCCGCGTCGGTTGTGCGACGATTAGTTTCACTGGAACCCGATAGTGGTTCGATCGGTATATGTATCGGTATCGGGATCGGCATCGAATGCCTCGAGCGCATTTCAATTTGGTCTAGAGGAGAATCCGGACGTCGAGGTGGGCTTGTCGGCGCAGTGGGCCAGTGCGCATCGGTGGACCGAAACACGGAGACCCGAGATCAGTGGGAGAGTCGAGAGTGTAATGTCTGATAAGACGAGCGATGGACAGCCGTGCGAGCGCGTGATCCTACCTTTGCTTTTGACAGTTCACCTTCCCTGAAAAGTGACTCGAACCGCTAAACGGGCCGTTCCGCGAGCAGCAGTCGTGTTGCGCCTAATATGTTCGTGCCAATGTGCCATTGATCCAGGCGGACTGACGAAGGACTGATTCAGATAATCGCAGGCAGCGCAGGCAACAGAGAAAAGCACAAGTGGTCATTCGTTCGTTCGTACGTTCGTTCGCTCGCTAGCTCGCTCGTGTGTGTCGCGCGTTCCGTTCCGTTGTCGTGACCACCTACGTGTCTTTGACTCATAGTATAGAAATATCTACCTCCGTACGAAACTACGAAACTACGAAACTAATAACAGCCAGTATCTGTCATTACTTTTTTCCACTAACAAACAAAGGCGGCTAGTTTTAGCGCTGCCTTCGACCACTGGATATATAATATTGCCTCTCTCTCTCTCTTTCTCTCTCTCTCTCCCTCTCTTCCCTCTCTGTCGTTCTTATTCTCGTGGGACGAGGAAACAGAATGGAGGCGATAGCAAAGCATGATTTTACGGCTACCGCCGAGGATGAGCTTAGTTTTCGAAGGAGCCAGATCCTCAAGGTTTGTACGATCTATACTCGAGATCCTATGCCATATCGGTACGCTCCGAAAACGGAAAATTCTGGGAGAACAGTGTATCGTTGCTAGTTTTCGGCACATGGTACACACCAATCCTGAACTTTCCGAACTGCTATCGCGTAAACGGATGTCGCGTGTCGCTTCAGGATATTCGCGACAATGCGTAGCGTTCTACGGAAAATGATGCTCACCCCCCGTTCATTTTTTTTCTTCGAGCTTCCAATTGTTTGGCGAGTTTGTTGCTCGTGACTTGTTGATTTTTACTCGTCGACGGGTTTTCCGCTCGAAACGCGTGTCGAACAATTACATTCGAATTATTGCCGAGATAACAACTTCCTTTCCTTTTCCGCTTCCTTCTGCGGTTCGTAAAAAAAAAATCGTGTAATATCAATCGGTGCGATCCAAATAATTTCGGCATGCCGTCTTCCACGGATTGCTCATTTTTCAAAAGATTCGCTGGTAAATTATAGCCTTGCTCCATTGGAAGATGTCTATCTTGTAAAATCTTTCAGAGTCATTGCTTTTAATTTTCTACGGCTGAATTTTTCGATGTATGATTATTTAGAAGTATTTTGGTGGAAAGAAACATTTTCTAGTAGAGACTCAGACTTTTCTAGATAAATATTTACTACAATAAGCTTCTTCAATAAAATTCTGCAGAATATAATAGTACTTTGTTTGACCTGAGAGATTTAATACATAACATTGTTACTATAATACGCACAGCATAACAGCTATGTTATTCTTGCAGATTCTAAATATGGAGGATGACATGAACTGGTACAGAGCTGAACTAGATTCCAGAGAAGGACTCATTCCAAGTAACTACATAGAAATGAAAAACCACGAGTGTGTGACCCATACATTTTTTCTTAATAATTGATTGTAAATTGTTGTCGAATTCTATGGCACGTTTCATTGTTTGCTCATGTTTCATTTATCTTTTACAGCTGGTATTACGGAAGGATAACCAGAGCGGATGCAGAGAGACTATTAATGAACAAACAAGAAGGCGCTTTTCTTATTAGAATTAGTGAAAGTTCGCCTGGCGATTTCTCTTTGTCTGTTAAGTTAGTAAAATGCTTTTAAAAGGAACTACAACAGGTGTTTACATAAACACCAAATGTTTTGGTCGAGTAATAATTATTTGATGGTTTTTTTCAGATGTTCAGACGGTGTCCAACACTTCAAGGTATTGAGGGATGCCCAAGGAAAGTTTTTCTTGTGGGTGGTCAAATTTAACAGTCTTAACGAATTAGTAGAATATCACCGTACGGCGTCCGTGTCTCGCTCGCAGGATGTTAAACTACGAGACATGGTTCCAGAAGAAGTAATTATACATATAAGCTAGTTAAATATATATGATATAGAAGGACTACTTCATTTTGTCATGTCACCGTATTTCGTTTCAGTGTCTAGTACAAGCGTTATATGATTTCATGCCACAAGAACCTGGTGAACTCGAGTTTAAACGAGGCGATGTAATTACTGTAACCGACCGTACAGATCAACATTGGTGGCATGGAGAAATTGGCAATAGACGGGGTCTCTTCCCATCTACGTACGTCACTCCTTATCACTCCTAGGTAAGTAAAACAGCGGTGTACGTATCTTGAACTTGTCATTTGATTTGCCATAAATATAAGAATAAAATGATTGTTGATTGTAGACTTGATGTCACGCGCACAGAGGCCAAAAGCATCGGCCGCCATGTCCCACCACTACTACATACAGGATCAGAGTTGGAGCAGAATTGATCAAGAAGAATTTGCAAACTCCGCCTATCGAATGGGCTACCAGGATGCATTGGTGGTCTAGATGTCGAGTTTTTAGCTTGGCTTGATACACCATTAGTACTCTTTATCGGTCCCATTGAAAAAGCTTCTCCTACTGTAGTAATATACAGATGGACAGACGTAGAGTTTATGTAGCAGACGACGACAAGGTAGTAAGTTTGTTTGTTTGTTTGTTTGTTTGTTAGGTTCGCAATCGAAACGAATCGGCGCGGCTCGGCGGGAGAACTTTTCACTGAGACTGATATTACTACTCGAATTTATTAATAGTCATAATGCGTGTAACATAGACATCCCCGTAAGCATCTCATATTTCAGTTTCACAAGTAATCGAGTAGAGAGTAGATCTGAAAATACATTCATAACATTTACGTGTGACAAACGAATCGTGGAGTGGTGTTTCCTATTTCTTGGTAGTCCATTAATGGAGTGTTCAAACGCGAAGGTACAATATCGACCTTGTGTGTACATCGGTTAACAAGGAGTATCGGCCATATTAAACGAAAAATACATATTGTTTCGGAAGTCGGATTTAACGCAAGGCTGGCGTAAACATTGTATTTTTCGATATACGAGAATTCGCTGTTCGAAGAACGGGTGACCTTCGTGATAAAGAGCCTAGTACGCGAGATACAAGAACTTTATATAGATATAGCATTAAAACGCGTCGCCTTTTGGCATAAAATGCACACTATGCCTCTATGTTGTGGATATTTTTACAAGTAAGAAGAGGAAGGTAATATTCCTCGAAACGATTGAGACAAATCTGATGCCGATGTATCAGATATACTTGCTGTGTATCATATAATATAGACTTGTACTTTCAGACTGTACGTTGAGTAATCGTTCAGACAAGATTCAAAGGAAGTCTTTTTTTTAAGTATTAGCGAAGATACATTTGCAATTCCTGTAATGCCGTCTCATGGTTCAAATTTTTCTCGATCGGAGAATTTTATTTTTCAGATTACCACCAACTGTCCTATGAAAAGAAACTCTTTTTTCTTGAAATGTTGTGGTGATTTTTCTTTTTAGAGATTTTACGACATTGAAAAACATACGAAAAAATGCCAATTTTACATGAACATGGTACGTGTTATACACATAATATATTAATGGGACTCGATGACAACGAGCGACTGATTTATTCTTTGTAACGCGTTAGAGATAAATTAGCGACCCAAGGAAAGCTTAGAATCGAGATGAATTTGTGTTCCGTAATGCATTTTTCGACACATGCCAAAACATAATATAATTCCAAAAATCGGCCATGCGAAATAGACTTGTCTGTATAACGTGAAACATGTAATTTTTCAAAGAACAGAAGTTCGTGTATATTTTTTAAATACTTTCTTTCTAACAGATTATTTCGGCACACCTTACTTTTTTATCTTCGTGTAAACAGTGAAAATACGTAGCCCTATTTTGTAATTATTATTATTATTATTATTATTCGTTATGTTACATTTTATTGATAACAATATATTATATTAATTACATTTGCATGATTTGTTTACTTACGCCCATAATCCACAATACTTTTTGATACTTGTTACGTAACAAGTGGTAAAAGTTGTAACTTCTACAACTGTGTTACAAGAGCATTATATATAGTAATTGAAAGATGGTACTTGTGCATGCAATACATTTACATAAAATAAGTAAAAAGACAAAAGTGGCAATTATTCTAAAATAATAATAAGTTCTTTTTAATTCAAAGACTGCAATAATTACACAATACAAAACCATTTGGTTTCAATATTGAATCCAATACCACAGCGAAGAATGTTTACGAATAAGAGATTAAAAAGTATACATATATACATAGTTATTTAATAATTCCCTTTATATTGTCGATACTTTCCGAAATAATTTATAGTATTTTATATAGTTCCTATTGACGCAAGCGTTATCCTGATCAAATCGGGAGAAAAATTACAATACATTGAAATGATCCTGAAACAGTGGCGATCATTTGATTAGGTTTTAAGAAATATTCAAATTGTTAGGAGTTTCATTCTATCTTTGTAATTAGCGTTATCAGAAATGTGGAACTGTAGAATAGACATTTGACAAAACTTTGGGGAATCTTTAGCTTAGACTTTAAATGACTTCAAAATATGTAGATCCGCTTGCATCTCGCATCCGATGATTACATCGTGTTGACAAACATATTTACGCTCAAAGTGTATACTTTTTCCATTAGTTTCATTTTAATGAGTCCTCATTAGATATTAGCTTTTGGATATTATTTGCACTCTCTAGTTTTTAAAATATTTTATATTGATTGTTAACGCAAAATATGGAAGCATGGTACACGTTCACTCACTATAAGCAATGTTTCCTCACAATCTGTGTAAAACTGCTTCAACCAATTTGGAATTGAGTTGTCTTGAGACAACGGTATACCATGATGTATCTGGACCAATAATTGTATAATAATCGAATGTAATAAAGTTACATGTTTGAACAAAGTTTCGCTAATTTTTGATTCTATTAACTCTGATATCAAAGTACAAACTATTTACTGTGTATCAAACAAAAGCATTTGTGTTCTTATAAATTGGTATCTATAAATACAGCTCTTCATTTGTCAAATTACAAAATAACTGTCAATATATTTTATACATTTTTTTATCATACATCATTACTTATGAAAATTATACAATACGTTGGTACTTTCATTTTGAGGTAATATCATTTTTGTTTGACATAGTTGTTACGTACAAAAATGTTTATTTAACATACAAGTCTATAAGAGATGTATCTTCCAGCAGTTTCGGATGGCCTAATAATTTTTACAACTTGTCCACGTTTTAAGCCAAAATAACGAGCAACAGGATCACCAGCTTGTATACGCATCAACTGATTCTCTTTCAACTTATACCTGGTAAGTAGTTCTTCCTTTTCATCTGGTGTAAGTACAATGTGTTCAGGTACTAATTCGTGTTCTGTGATGTTAATGAGTAACTCGGATTCTAAGAATTGTTCCAATATGTACTTTGGAGCCATGTCTACCAAAGATTGTTTCGCGGATGGTGTCATGCCTTGTTGAACAACAATAATAGCCCTATTGTGACAAACAATTGCATCAAATATTGTACATACAAAATTAATATTTTAGAAATAATGATCCCTTTGTTTTAAAAGGTAATTACTACGATACCTGTGAATTTTCTCTTCTTGCATTCGCTGACAATAAGTTTTAATTGTTCTGATTCCAATCTTGGGCTCATCGGGAAAAAATACAAAGAGCTGATCTGTGGGATCATCATTGTGAGCTACCAGTACAATTAAATCACTGCGTGCCGGTCTTTTTTCGCTCGGTTTATCACCGAACTGTTCCTTAAATTGCTCCAATGTTTGATCCAACTCGTCCTGAGTAACGAGATAACCTCGATCATGACATAGCTGCATCACTGTTTTTCTTATTCGCCATAATTTATACGTTTCTGCTTCGTCATCCATTTCTCTAATAAGTATTAGCTAATCTTAATATTCCTGATATTATTTATTAATATTAATATTAACGCCCGGGGTTTCACGTTTCGGCGTTCCCGATACAGTTCTGCCCCCTACTCATTTTTAGCATGGAACAGAACCTGTGAACACAACACCACCGACGAGATATACAGCCAGCTTTACGGGAGAACGTGTCTCACAAAAAATACGGTGTCTTCTACCGCCCTCTAGAATAGATTTTGGCTGGAGTAAGAAACAGAAGGCCAACTACGGTATTTCGTCGGTGCAGAAGACCAGTAAGGAAATTCTCGTAAGCGAGAAGGTGAATCATCACGGAACCATATCGATTATTTATTACATTCTCCGACGAACGTATTCGAATTAAACAGATATTTTTTTAGTGTTGCTTTTTAAGACATAAAATATTAAAAGTAAAACTAATATCAAGGACAAAAAATTCCTAGAAATATTTTACGTAAGAAAGTATTAAAGCATAATTTAACGATAGCACAATTTGTAATTTAAAAATATTTCATAAACAAGCATTATTTCCTTACACTTTTTTTTATAGTTAATTGTTCCAAGAATCGATCCGTGGGAACAGAAATATGTTGAAAACCAGAATAACGTTCATTTGACATACTATTCCGAATAATAAAGAGTTTGAGAGAGAATCACCCGGAAAAACTAATATAATATAAAATAATGTAATTGTAGGAGCAAAGATGGGAAAATATTTGTTGAAATAGACATTTAAAATAACGAATAAAAGATAAAAAAATTATTTGTCACGCGGCAAATAAAAATAATTATGTTACATCTATTCCACACGTAATAAGTTTATTCGACGAATAAACAAATAAATATTTAGTGTTGAATGAGAAGAGAGAGAGAAGTGTTCATTTTCATCTGTGTCTTTATTCGGTGGTTTATTTGATTTCGAATAATTTTCGGAACCGCGTTCAAATGCCGTAACGGGGACAGAGCAGTCAAAGGCCGACGCGAGCGTTACAATGTATTGTAGTTGCATCGCCGAATGACCAAAACAGGGCTCGAATAAAACTTTAGACACACTTATAAATCTCAGTTCTTTCCAAACCTTTCTTGAATCATTTCATTTTTGCTTTGATTTAAAAATAGGATCGATGTCCTTTTTCAATTTCTATAAAATAACCTGCATTTGTGGAATTCTTACGTGTCTTTCATTTTTTATTAATATGATTTTCAACCGAAAAATCGACAGAAATCCTCAAATATGAATATAAATAACCGTAATTCGTCAGATTTTTTCTATGTTTCTACATGCAATTAATTGGGAAAAATTGACCGAAAATCGAATGGCGCAACGGCCGTTCAAATATGTTGAAGGGCATTTTTGACTAAATTGTCCGGCGAAATATTCGAAATTGTAATATTCCAATATTTCAATATCATTTAAAATATTTCAAGTACTATTTAAAACTATTAATGAGTTTCAATAACAAACTAGTTTAAATAGAAAATCAAATTTTGACAAAAAAAAATAAGATTATTGTAGGCTCTGCACAACGGGGTCCGGTGAGAATTTAGCTTTCAAGAAATGATTTCTGGGATCCCCTGCCGAACGGAGAAGAGGACAGTGAAGCTCGACTGCCTCTGTCGCCGAAGAGTGTAACATTATACAGTCGTATTGCATCGAAGATACCGGTGTGACATCACTACCAAT
This sequence comes from Seladonia tumulorum, assembly GCA_913789895.3. NCBI lineage: Eukaryota > Metazoa > Arthropoda > Insecta > Hymenoptera > Halictidae > Seladonia > Seladonia tumulorum. The sequence continues at coordinate 11,231,266 of OU565267.1, read as the reverse complement.
CAAACAAAAGGACATGTTTATTTTTCATTATTTCTTATGGCTTTTTCACAAGCAAATTTGTGACATTTTTTTAATGAAAATGATACCAAATATGATATAATTCCGATCATAATTACTTGTCTAATGAACGATTAAAGTTTCGGACGCAAAGAAGGACAGCGTATGCGAAAGAAAGAGAACCGGAGAGTCGAAGCGTTCGGAAAAGATGAAAGACTGGTGTGAACTCAGGTCTTTAAATCAAAAAGTTAACTTTTTTATTATTCATTATTTTTTTATGGGACTTTCACTAACATATTCGTAGCATTTTTTTATTGAAAACGATACTAAATATGATATGATTCCGATGATAATTACTTGTGTAATGAACGATTAAAGTTTCGGGCGCAAAGAAGGACAGCGTATGCAAAAGAAAGAGAACCAGCGAGACCTTCATCTCGTCTCGAGTTCGACTGCTCAGTTTTCACGGCGTCGCACAGTGCGGACAAATAGCAATAATACTGTCTCCAAATACATTGTAGTATTATACGGATAGGAGCCGTCAAAAATTAGTTTCATTACTGAACACTTTTATTTTGTTACTACCTCTACTTGAATAATTGCAGTCAATGCAATTGAGCATTAGAAGTGGTATTATCGGATAAATAAGTAAAAACATTAATTTTCTGTTTTTTACTACGGATCAAAATAAGAACGATTGAATTTTGTCATTACTTGTGTATGTATTTATTCTTTTTTTTATATTCTGTAATTACTACAGAATATATTTTGTTGAATAATCATTATTTTATAAATATCGCAATAATTTCCAAATTAATTAATTACACTTATAAACTATCGATTATAAAACAATGATTACAATGGTGAACAATATGGAAAATAAGAAGGCAATAAGAGTGTAATGAAATTATATAATAAAAAATAATTATTTTCCAAGCAATTACAGAATGCATTATGTCAGCATTCTATGTTTACTAATTGCCTATGTCACTGACGTTTCTTTTGTACTTCACGAGCAAATGTCGTATTTAGGTAGTGAGCGCGGCATGTTTAGCGATGTTGGTATTTGAGATCAGTGATAGTTCCACGTTCTTAGTTCCACAACCGATGAGAGTATTTCGGCATTGGGGCCGTTACCGACCGCTCCCAGTACCCACTCAGGACCCACTTTGGGGCCCGCAGTTTAACACAGGGGCTGGCTGTCTTTAAGTATATCTCGTCGGTGCCCGCAGTTTAACACGGGGGCTGGCTGTCTTTAAATATATCTCGTCGGTGGTATGGTGCAGTTGTCTTTGGTCTCAATCATCTGTCGGTAACATCGCCTTCAGCCGGCAAGCAATAATATAGTTTATGCGCTCTGCGAACCTTGCCCTTAGATGGCCACACTAATCGAATTTTTTAATTCTATATACACTTATTGTTTAATAATAATTTATAGGTTGTTTTTGTAAGTATTACGTTTGTATATAGTTAATTCGTAAATACATTTTAATAAAATCTTATCTTTCTTTCTATTAAGTCGGAAAATTGAAAAAATTCTTAAAATGATAATTACGCTGCATCAATACTGAGTATTTCTAAAAACCATAAAATGAATTTTCATGAATATCAAGTTTTCGTTGAAATATTTTTCTAGGTGCCCTTCTTGTATGCGATGTACCTACAGCCGCGTAAATAGAAATGTATAATAACACTATTTTAGTGGCAAACGAGTAAGTTAGTTGAGTAACGATTGTTGGAAAATTGAATTAAAATATTCGAGCTCGGCCTCAACTGCAACGGTCACTGGCTGAATAGTTGAAAAATGGCTATACATTAACCTATTAAGTACTAATATTTTCGTTTTTACATTTTTCCTTTAAATTGTTAGTATTTATATATTTAAGACAATTTATGCCAACAGTTAAATTAAATTTGAAGAATTGACTATTGTTGTGACCGATTGAAAAAATATCTCAATGTGGGATGGCAGCACTTGGAGTGTATTTAGTTCTATTTATGCTACTCCTTAGAAGGATCCAAGTAAGGATTGTGGTACTCCAAGCTAAATTATTATTTAATCAACAACAACAACAACAACAATTAATCTATATCTTATTTCATTCGTAAAAATTTCTTATCATTGACTCCTTCAACCTTTAAGTGTATTATTATTAGGTGTACAACCATTATGCTAATAATTATTTAATGTATAACTATTAATAATATAACTATTTCTGGATTTAGATGAAATGTTACTATCTCACTACGTTTCTATTTACCATTTAGATAAAAAAAATAAAAACAAATAATATATCATATTCATATTTGATTATAAATACAATTCATCTGAATCATTCTATTTTTAAAGTACATTTTGAAGGTCCATTCAAGGGTAAATAGAAAACCTAGTACTACCAAACTTACTATTAAATTTATAAGAAATTTCATATGGACAAAATTACCGTGAAATTATACTCAGTTGTACGGTCGTGAACAATATAAGAAATGTAAAGATTTGTCGATGTTATTCAATGTCCGACAGCCGCTCTTCGTAAAATGAATTAAGATCACTTTGAAAAGCAATCTACCATGTATCCGTGTCAACGTTGGGCAGTACAGATTGCTTTATGCCTGCGTCAAAAGCGATTTTGTTGAAAAAAAAAATGATCAAGAAGAAAGGCATCGGTGGCCCTCCCGGCTTACGTTATATATCACGCTGGCTGACAATTTTTATATAGATTCAAAGAATTATTGTAATTCAGGTACAGAAGCCGATACCCTTCTTCGATTGATATGGATGAGACGGCCCCGACTTTTGATATACGCTCGATTTGAAATGGAAAATCATGCCTGGATTGGATTCGCACGTGAGCTGAAATAAAGTTACATCGGCAGGTTTAAGCCCTGCTATATTTGCCTGCCCTACGTGTCGATACCAGTTTGGCATAATACGTGTGCCAGAATTTATATAGTACTCGTTACAGGAAGCTGACGTTCGACATGCATAAAATTATTAACCTTTACATTACGACTACGAGTTTTATTGTATTTCGTGCTTGACGACGGAACGATTAAACTGATCACCAGTACGTGTTGTTCTTCGTTTCTTTTTTAATTGGCCAATACATACAAGTACAAACACTCTGATGTATCTGTACGCGCAAATGCATTTGTTAATTGCAGTTGGTATACAAATGCACCCGTTCTACTGAATTGACAACATAAATTAGCGGTAGAATGATTTCGTTGAGTACGCGAAGTCATTCATAAGCACTTCCGGACGACTGGCCGCAGAGATACAAATATTTATGCGGCACATCGTGTAGTTGCAAAATAAAGTGTGATTTAAATAGATTCGCGGCAGAATAAAATCACTCGTTATTTTCACATTTATCGAGGTCAAGATGTTGCAGCTTATGGAGTTGAAAATTGGGTTACGTTAACACATTATCTACCGGAATCCTATTGGACTTTTTAACAATTGTGCTGTACCAAATTGAAGCTTAAAAATCTTTTTTCTACACAGTAGTCCTAAACGAAATTGTTGGATTACGTTATTGAGGGTGAGTTGTTGGTTTACGATTGAAGTTTCTGTTACTTTTGAAGGATCTATTAATAATATATTGCTTATTCAGCCTTATAGCCAAGAATTGGACTCCGTTTACAATATCCTATATTTACCAAACAAAAACTATCTTATCCACGCATTCTCTCTTCCTCTCTCCCTTTCTCTCTCTGACTCACTCATCCCTACTCTGACCACTCTACCTACAGTCAGTCTCATAAGTATTCGTACCCTCTCTCTCTCTCTCTCGTTGCATGTAAGAGAAATTTGCTGATATCAAGTGATACATGTACGATTCTGCAGTAAGTTTTTTGTTACGAATAAACAGAGGCATAAACTATATGCATACAAAATTTTAACAAAATTGAATTATTGATAACAAAATTATATTAATTTTAATCTACATAATACATAATAACAGACCACAAAAGTATTCGTAAATACCATGCTTGACAGAGTTGAGTTTATTTTGCTTATAAACATTGTTTCACTTTGAAGATGATTCCCAGAGGTGTCATAGTCGAATAATTGAGCTTCAGTTACTTAGTTTTAGTCAAAACTTTGTCGAAATAACATTGATAATCGAAAATGAGTTGAAAGAAGGCCGAGACTACTATAGAAGAGCGTAAAATAATTTTTAAATTGCACCAAGAGGGCAAAAGTTACGTTGAGATAGCACAATTTATTGGCAGAAGTAAATCTACTATCCAATACATAATTAAACGTGTAAAAACTAATAATATTTTGTTAAACAAAAGACGTGTTGGAAGACCAAAGATTTTAACTGCTCGGGAAGGAAAGACTTTAATACGTCAAGTGCAAAAAATCCTTCGTTCGTTAGTGGATACTTTATCACATTCCCCATTTTTTATCTACACCACCTCAAAGTCCGGATGTGAATCCTATAGAAAATTTGTGGGCAGAAATAAAGAAAAGACTACGCAAACATGAAATTTCAAGAAAACAAATACTAAAAGAAAAAATTCCGGAAGTTTGGAATCGTATTGAACAAAGCACCACTGAAAAATTAATAAAAAGTATGCAAAATAGATTAATTCGGTGGACCGACAAAATACTAAACAAATAATAAGTTACTATAATATGCGATTTTTCTTATAAGACGTATACCGGTAGGAATACTTTTGTGGACTGTTATTATGTACTATGTAGACTAGAATTAATATATTTTTGTTATCAATAAACCAATTTTGTTAAAAGTATGTGCAAATAAAGTTTATATATGTGTTCATTCGTAACAAAAGAGTTATTGCAAAATCTTACCTGCATCATTTGATTTCATTAAATTTTTTTTCAAGCAATAAGGGTACGTATACTTATGGGACTGACTGTATATTCTGCCTATTCAATTCTTATCCCGATTATTGCACCATTTCTTACTCTGTTACCTTTGGTTTAAGCTTCATTAAATTTGAATTTCTGCTCTCTTATTTCTCTTTTTTCTCAACTTTTGAAGCCACGCTTCGAGATTTGTATCTATCCTCCCACTCACTTTGAAGGATCTATCAAAGACTTGGAAAAATTATGGAATAATCGCCGGTAGATACAGCGCGTTAAGAGGTGTAAGGAACAGAGGCGATTAACAAATGCAATCGGAAAATTCGCTGAAAAGATGATCCTGGAAAGAGAGGATACCCGGTGGCGAGGACACTAGCCGCGGTGGAACTTTATTCCCACAAACGAGCCACGAAAACGCCGCTCGCAGCCCCGGTTTCGCCGACATCGCGCCGAACTAATTCCGAAGTTGCGGCTGGCTCGCATAAAATTAAGAAAATCTATCCGCGGCCCGCCGAAACTTCGCGTTCCTGGTTGCAATTTTTTCGTTGTTTTTCATGGGGGGCGAGGCGGTCGGGCGAAAAGGAGCCACACGGCTCCGCGATGAATATGAAATACAAAGTTCCAGAAGAAAGCCGGGGGTCTGCGAAAACGGCGAGAGACGAAGAACGTGGGGGGGGGGTGGAGTTTCGGTGGGACAGGGGTGTTGCGGAGGGATGGTAGAGCAGAGAAAGAGAAAAGGGAGAAGGCGAGCCACAGACGCGCGCGCGGCAGTCCCTGGCAGCAACTTAAATTGACTCGATAAAAGTTCGCGGAATAAAGCGGCCCTGGGCTTCGCCACTATATCAGAAACATCTGCCAAACGTTATTACAACTTTGAATAAAGAACGGCGCCCGGTCGAGGCCCGGAGTGGGGTGGGCACCGGGGGTGCTAACCGGTCCGAGAAAGAGAGGAAAGTTCCTTTTCTCGTGGCATGGCAGCGAGACGCCCGGGCCCGGGCAGAAGGCAGAGAATCACTCCCTCATCCCTGGGAGAGAGAGCCCGGAAACTTTTTCGCTCCTCGACCGTGAGAACTTGGCCAATAAATCAAGTCGTTATTTTAATTTTTCCGCGCCGGCTCGCCGCGCCGCGTCGTGTACCAACGCGACACGCGAGCCTCGCGCTGACGACGCCGCGACCCGTTCCTTTTCAGTTTCAGAACGTCCGACGACTTCTGTGTGCCGCTAATTGATGGAGTTTCTGGGAACACGAAACGCCGTCGATACCCTTCGGGGATCTTGATGCGTGGAACACGGGTAATTTCTCTTAATATCCAAGATACCTGAGGGCCGCCTTGATGATCCTCGACGATCTCGCTGAGAAAAGCGGTAACGAGGGTTCACCCAACGACGGGCATTTTGTTAAACAATTCTGATTAGTAGACTGCGGATCTTTATGCGAAATAAAGAATATTTGTATCGGTTGCAAGACACGGGAGCGAAATAAAAATGTCTCTCTTACTTTAAATATTTTATTAAGCCAATACGGTGGTGCCCTGAAATCTGTTTAATGTGTCCACTGTTTCTAATTGTCCGTTTTTGTCATAAATGCATAAAATTCGAAGTCTACTGATTAGTAACTTGGACTCATCTGGGACTACATTTTTGTTTCATTTTTGTTTGTAATGAAATACAGCGTAAAAATATTTTAAAAAATCAGCTACGTAATCATCTTTACGATCTTCTCTACAGTACTTGAAGTGCAGAGAATGATAATGACTATGATATCCATAGACACTTAGACACTTATATACACTTTTATATGTGTTATATACACATTATAGACACTTTTTGACTAGTGGTCGTAGACACTTATCAAAGGGGGCGGATAATCTACTTTAGCAAAAACAGTGCATCGAGTTCGACGTTACCGTAAGAAAATGCAATGTTTACTCGATATTTGTCCAAGACAGGGGCTAGCCACGCACATATATCGGCTAGGAGATACCGAGGCCTTTCGAGCGTCTTGACCCCTCACGGGGTATACCCCGCGGCAGTGGGGATGGTTCCGGGACTTTTATCGGCTAGGCATTTGGGACATAGATAGAGTACCATACATAAATCATAGGGTATCATAGGGTACCATACATATTCGGTCTAATGATTTTTCCATGCACCCTGATTTTTCGCATGGAACCTTCGACCGAATTATAAAAGTATCAATACCATAGATATTCAGAGGAGATCCGTTCAACAAAAGAAACCATACGAAACCACAGAAACATAAGAAGTAACCTAAACGGTCTGGCCCCGTCTTTAACGATAATTTCGAGGATCGCCTAAGGAGCTGTTTCGATCACCAAGAACCGCAGAAAAGTGCTGATTGAGTCGAATCAATTAAAACCCCGGGCAACGTGGTATCGGGAATGGTAGATCGTCGGTGGCAGAAACAAACAGACAGCGGGCACCGATACCTTGTATCTCAATTTATAATGTAATCGCTTCTTCCCTTCGAGGTTTTCAATGGACCCGTCGATCTCTGCCGTGCGGGACCATTTACGACGTGAAACCAACCGCGGGGCCGACGATTTCACCGACGAGGAAAAAAAGAACCTCGAAAAAATAAAGCGGGAACACGCTTGTCCATATCTGACCGAGGATCTTTTGTGGTGGCTCCTGGTCTTCGAAGCTCCGCTACGTTCGAACCCGATATCTTTTGATCGGCTACCTTCCTTTCAGCGAGATAGACTTCTTCGAGGAGTCCTCCTCTTCTCTCTCTGCCTCTCTCTCCCTCTCTCCCTCTCTCCCTCTCTCTCTTCCATTCTCTCCTCTGGCTCTTTCTGTTTCCCTCCAGTCGACATCTCTCGTTCCGTCTGCTCCTTTTATCCGCCTCGATCACGTCCTCGCGGTTTTGTTCGGTAAACAAACCGACGATTGTTGCGGTCCGTCCGTGCGTTCGTCCCGGTGCGGTGCGGTGCGGTGGCACGCCATTTCGCGGTCACTGTGAAAAATCCATTAGAGCCACGCCTCCTCCGCCGAGACAATTACCGCGCTGCTCCTCGAGGATATCTCCGCAAATTCGAATTTAATCAAGATTCCTGCGACTAGACTGCCGATTTTATGAGCTAATCGGGTAGACGCAATTCGAAACGACGGAAACATTGAATGGATCGAAAAGCGTCGATGTATCTCCATGCACAGTGTGACTCCCATTAGTACACTCGGGCATTCTGAAGAATTTCTTGAAAAAAGTTCAAGTCGCATGGCTCGATATTAAAAGCAGAAAAAGAGTGTCGTTTGTGTCACTCGACCTTCTAAAATAATTAAAGAATTAAATTTATTCTATTTAAAACTGAAATTTCTTTTATTTTCCATAGAGATTCGCAGTCTGCTTATGCGTACACTGCTCGTCGAAAAGATAACCCAGGTGTGCTATCTTTAATTTCTCAATGACGCATATAAAGTTTCACGCTTGTGACGTATCATTTCAAAATATTATGAGCTCAGAATACGAAGTTCGTTGAAAATAATTAAAAATATTATAAGGTTTAGTGCGTAACAAAAAAATTGTTTTATTTTAAGAATTTAACTGACCAGTCTTACTTTTCTTTTTGCCATAATGTTCAACATTTTTTAAGAAATTGTGTATTGCTTTACAACTTCTTTTTATTACCTTCGATATTTTCGCTACTGATAACTGTTGCTGTTTTAGTTCAAGAATTTGCTCCTTTTCAGACACGTTTAATTTTTTGTCCGGGTCCCATACTTACAAATTTATATAATATTGTACTGTAATCTTTACTCGTTGATAGATCATGAAATACCGAGCAATTTCTAAACATATTAACAGAGTGTGCTATCATTTCGACCTTAGTATGGAACAGTTTTTCTTTGTTGTATACAAACATCTGCGACATTGTTACTAATTTCCAGCAAGCCGCATATTCTGAGCTCATAATGTTTTGATATTATAGGTTACAGACGAAAAATTTTACATGCGTCATTGAGAAATTAAAGATAGCACAGCTGGGCTATCTTTTTGACGAGGAGTGTATAGTTTCGCGATCGAGTAACTCCAAGACCAGTCGGAAAGCAAACAAAATCGTAACATCATTGAAACGGCGATTTCATTTAGACCGAGCTAATAATTATTAGCATTTTAGTAGAATCGGTTAGGATTAGGGGTAACGAATAAATTCCATTTGGCCGGAGCCATGAAGGCGTACCGAATGGGCGACGGTCTCGTGGTCTTTGGTGCCCGAGTCGCAATTGATATTACCGATCGGATCCCGAAGAAAGCAATCGGAACGGAGAAATGGAGATCAAGGAGCCGGCAGCGCGGCGGAAGGTGGTGCAGCCGGTCGAATCGATTGGAATTAATCGAATCCGTGTAGGGAGGTGCGCGGCCAGGTTAGCCGAGATTTCTGGCGATTTAATTCCGGTGGCCGAGTTTCCATCGTCGGGGGTTCTGGCAGCCGTGGAATCTCCCCATTCGAGCACGGATCCCGGCTCCCGGCTCCCGATTTCCATTGATAGCGTCGGACGCGAAACGCCGCTGCAGGCGGGCCACGTTCGATCGTCGGAAGTCGAGGATTCCGCGGCGGCCATTAGTAACCGAATTAATTAGGCAAATCGGTAGCCACGATGCAGTTACAATTAATCTGTACCGCGATTCCGCGTGCAGAGCTATTCCGAACGGCTGTACATTCTGCGGCGGGTAATTGCGCGCGGTTCCATCGCCCGGTGCCGTTTCTGTCGTTCGATAACAAAATAGCCCCTCCCCCCCACCGAACCCTTTCCCAACGCCCCTGACACCCCTCCCCACTCCCCGACAGTCGGAACTTCCGGTCCGCTACGGCCGACCGATGTTTTTGTTAATTATAGTCCGCCGGGTAATTGAGATACGTTCGGAAATCCGTGGCGTAGTATCTCGGAATGCTGCCAGACTTTATCGAGTACGATCGGTAGTTCCGTTTTTTTTTTGTGTCTCGTTCCTACGATCGACACTCGACGATCCAGTCGATCGAGGTCTTACTCTTGCCTTTTTCTTGCTTTTCGATCGGGCCGGTTTCTCGATTCTGTTTTTCGAAATGGCGGACCAAACGGGTTTATTTTGATTTACAAACGTTGCATTGTTAAGTGCCGTGTAGATTTTCGTGGCAAGTCTAAATAAAAAAGATGCAAAATGCAACTCTGACTATCTTCTTTGTAATTCAGACCAAACGCAGACGTTCCGAAATTTTCGTTATGTATCGTTCGCTAAACTAATCCGTATTTGTAATAGCTTGGCAGAAAAATTGAAGCCGTTTCGTCCACTTATAAAAATGTTATTCCAATTTAAAGTGTACGCCAACTATTATGACTGTACATCTACAACTATGATATACAACAATTGAAAGTGGTGGGAAAAAATTGCAAACAATTTGAAAAGTTTAACTTTAATTTTAATTTCAACGCAGTTTGTGACTTTAAAAATCATCGCTAGAGCGTTCCAATTTCTTGAAAGAAATTCTGGAAATTTGCGAAAATGTCACACGCTGACGGATCGAATTGCTGTCTAATCGTGAATTATTGTTCGGCACTAGTTAAAAATAATTCGGTGTTGCTGCACAAAAGAATTCCAAGCGGCGAGTGCGTTTACGGCTGAATATGCGAGTTTCATGTAAATAAATCACTTCTTCTCTTGTACACGATTCGAGCACTGTGCACCTCCAACACTACCGTTCGGTAGAATCTCTCTTCAGTTGAATTAGAACATTTTTGGGGCACCCTGTATACACAAGCATTGACGACAATATTTATACTGATTATCTTTCCTATCCAATTTTTGAAAATTGAAAACTTTCTCCAAAACGCTACAGCAGATATTCGCACGATATTAGGACAAAAGTACTGCTAATTACAAATATTACAACGCACATTACGTCGCAATCAAAATTTCAGAAATTAATTTTCAAAAGGGACTTGGAGCTAGGGTGTAAGCTCGGCGGATAAATAATTGAAAAAGAGAAATTACAAGCAATTCAAGCAACGCAGACTTATTGTATGTGATAATTCGAGAGAAACAGAAATGATTTTCTGGGAAACAATGAAGCCAAAGTTTACTGGGTCCAGCGGAACGATTCCGATGGAAACAACAGTCTGAAGAACAACGGAAATTAACGGTGTCTTTTTGCAAAACGAGCAGAGAGGACCGTTAGTGGTTATAAACGGATCGTTGGCCACATTAAACGCATATTTATCTCGCGTTGCCATGGACGACGTTTCCGTCGTCGTTATTTCATCGTTATTTCCCTGTTATTTCCGGCACATGGTTAAGCGAGAATTATTACGAGCGTTACCGGTATCGGCCAGCCACGATACAGCTTCGCAACGTCATCCTTCTTTCTCGCTATAAACCACCGAAAATTAAGTTACGGCTAGGAATTATAGTCACTTTCACGGACAATGTGTGCCCGAGATTCGAAAGAACGCCGAGCTTTACCTTGTTATTTAACTTCGCGAAAACAATGGAACCGACCGAACGAACGTCGACTAAATAAAAAATTTGTGAAATTGTTTATTCACTTCCGCTTTTCAACTGTTTCGGCAGCTTGTAATGTTGGCATATTTAAAAAAAAACTCGTAAAATTTTGTCACGTCCGATCGAAACTATCTAGATTTTGATGGAGAATGACCGATTTGAAAGTTTTGATTTTACAGGTTAAAAATAGGTGGGCAGATTGTAAGTAAAAAATGCGATTAAGATAAAACATTAGAGCGCAAGCATTGCTACGCAACAATTGGAGATTGGAATGTGAAAGAAAAAACAAATAAGTAGTTGCAAATAATCGTGAACGGTACGGGTCTGTGAAAAAGAAATTGGATCTCGGTGTGGAGCTACGGGAAATGCAGTTCGGACTCTTTAAACACTTTCCGGAACGTGATTAGAGGCGATCGTAAAACGGATCGGGGCGATTAATTATCGGTCACACAAGAGGCTTTGGACCATAATCCGGCCGAGTTTAAATGTCGAATGTGGGGGGTTACCAAATCGTGGCGGGGTGTGATTTGTGGCGAACGCTTAGAGGACGAAATTGCACCGCAGGACCAAGCAGGATCGGTTCTACGTCAGGGTGATTAGACGTTATTGATGCCCGAACGGTACTGCAGCTTCATGGCAATGAGCATCTGAATCATTCGGCGCCGCCGCCGCCGCCGCCGCGCGCTCGGGAATTACCGTTAAATCCATATTCTTTGCGTTAACGCCGGTGTTAACACTCGGCCTGCTCGGACGACGAGTACTGTTATTGACTCTAAAATCCTGATTGAGGATCTGATTCGTTCGCTCTGTGACTGTTCGCAGCCCCTACAATTTTAACGCTACAACCACCGCACGAGTCAAACTTCGTTCCGAGTTTTCGAATCATTGAAACTGTAAGAATCTTTTTCGAATGAACTTCTCCATTAAAACACATATAATATTAGGTTGGCAAGAAAGTAATTTCGGTATTTTTAGGTGAAATAAAATCCAATTTTTTTTATCAAAGCAATGAACTTTTTCCTATTAGAGATGGAAACATTTAAGGCGCCTCCCCGCTGCGATTACACGCGAGTTACATAAACCTATTAATTACGAGACTACGCGAGAGATAATTAATTACACCGGGGTAATCGGCAAGCAGAATCTTCACGCGAGATAGATCCTCGATCCCCGATCTTTTTCCCCCGAATTGTTAATTGACGCCGCTGCGAGAAAAGAGCAGCAGGAGAACGCGCTAGCGATAAAATCGGCGCGTTATAAGATGGCGCGGCCCCGTCTTAATTGCCGTCTCCATCGCGTACGATTCGCGGCCGATAAACGTAATTACAACTTACGGCCGCGAAAAAGCGTGCCGTCGTGAAATCGATGGCTCGCTTTACTCGGAACAAAAGGGTCCAGTCTGCGAAACTGTACGCATCGGACACACAACTCGTCTTCTATTCGATCCAGCGTGCAAGCTGGATTTTCTGACGCCTACTCTCGCGCATACCCCTCCACTACTCCCCTGTCCCAAGCCCTTCGAACCTTCAGGAATCGTTGTTTCCTGATCGGTCGGCCGGGAACGATAAGGGAAACATATTTATTTCCAGGTGAACCGAGGCGAATAGCGGGGACGTGATGCGGAAACGATATCTGGATGTGCGCGAAAATAACAGAGGATTCGCATACAGTCCTCGCAGAAAGTCTGCGGTATCCTCGAACACGCTATTGTGGTTTCTACATTGCGACCAACGGACCGCGCACCTGACACTTATGGACGCACTAATATATCCATTTTCCCAAATACCTTTAACACTGGGTTTACGCAGCTCTCGAAGCGACTATTTTACATTGCTTCATAAAAATTACAAGAGAATGCATCCATTCAAATTTTTAACCATTTTTATCGTATGCCCAAGGAAATATATTTGTTTATTACATGTTAATCTCAATAATCGTGAATTAAAAATATTAGAGCCCGTCGGTAAAACGGTAAGTATAAATTAATTGTAAAAGCATGACAAAAGTTCAGCCTAGACTTATTTTTATATTTTCCTGTACTCGGAACGTTTGTTCGAACCAATTTCTAATTCCCATTTTCCAACAATCATTCCTTGACGCTACTGGTTCCACACTTTTCATAATTTTTGATACTACAAATATCCTTCCACTAGAAATGATTAAATAAAAAAAAAAAGTGGCGAGAAATCTGAGCAAATTCGGCCTTGCAAATTTTTATAAAACAAGCAGTTGAATTTTGTCCTCGGTTAGTGTTAAACTTGCAAATTGAAACGAAAATAAACAGCGTTGGTTGCAATTTAAAATGTGAAAATTCCGATTGGAAAATATAGAATATCTTACGTACAATATTTTTGTTAAACGAAATTTCTATCGAATACATTTTTGCTCAAAGTTATCGCCTTCGGAGAAAATTAGTAGAAAGCTGGGGAATTAGTTGAAGTAGAAAGTCGATATAATTGTCGGTGATATTTTCTTGAAAGCAAATGGTTCATTCAACTGGAATGAGCTATACGTGTATACTCTCTTTAAGAAATAATATGCAATTTCATGATTCAGCAGATTGGTATGCGACAGATTGCAAAATAACTTGCGATCGAAGATATTATCCGATAGAAGTTGCTACACGCACCATTTTCGGATATTAAATATTTCTCGCATAATTATCGGGAGCCAGCATAAATTTTGTTTCGCATGTACACCGAAAATTCTTTTCATTTACATCGTGTCAGTGGACGCGTTGTACACAACAGGTGCACGCGACAAGTAATTAAAGTATTCATACAAGTGTAAAATATTTTGTTCCAGATTATGCGTCGGGATCCTCGTGTCGTCCTGCTGAATTTTAATGTGAAAAACTTCATCAGCTTTTATTTTAATATGGCAAAGTTTCTCATGCATTCAAACTTTCCGAACAATGTCTACGTACGAGGAGAAAAATTGACGCGAAATAATATACTTGAACGCGTTGCCGTCCGTCTCGCGTGATAAATAATATAACAGATGTCGTAGGGTTTATGGAAAACGAAAACATTTAACAAACTTTGAGAATCCTTCCGCTGAGATTATTATGTTCAAAAATCGTCTATACATACAACGTTATGAAATCGTTTATACAGTTGGAAATTCCCCAAACCTAGTAAAAATAAAAATTGTCCACCATTTATTGCGAGGAACGGAAGAAACAATCAAATTTCTTTTTCAATGACCCGAATAAATTGAAAATAATTGTATATATCGGCGTTCTTATATTCTTTTAATTTTTGCACTACTTTAAATTCCACCAACTCTTTTTTCTCATAATTCTAGTCTAGTATGCAAAAACTTAATTGCAACAATCAGAAGTTAAATGAAAATTGCGATTCTGCTCTTACTAATTTTAATAAATATTAGAAAAATAAATAGTAAATATGGAAATTTAATATTTTTGAAATTAAAACGACTACTTTAACATTCAATTTACAGTGAACATAGTTAAATTATTTTAGACATATTTGGGAGTCTCTAAGCTATTACCTGAGCACTAGAGAATTTTTCAATTAGGTATCGGGGAATGTTTGTAAATTCGTAAAAGCATATTGAATTTTATCGGTGGACACGGACGTTGATGTTAATCGCATTCTCGAGATTCTGATCCGGGAGTTCGCGACGTCAAAAGGGTTCGAGATAAAAGTCGACCATTTTTCGATCGAGTGTACGGAATTTTTCATTTCGCTTGTACATAAAGTTTTATATTCCGGGGAGGCAGTCGCGATGCCGTACATCTTTCTGATCTCCAATCGAGCCGTCGCTTAGCGGAGCGTGAAACACATTTGCTCGAATCGTGGTGCCCCTTAACCACGCAAGCACTTACACACACCACGGATCCCTCCTCGGATGTGCTAAAGTAAAACTCGCGCGGAATACGTTCCACTATTCAGCCATCTTCGAGAAAACATTCGCTGAATACTTTTGCCCGTATTCCGTGCGGATCCTCTGAAATATCTGCCGGTTTCGTGAACTAACACTATGTAATACTGCTGCGACTCCACAATAAAATCGTCCTCGAAACTCATCAATTTATTTTCAAATTATTATCAATGCATTTGAAATTGTGATCTTACCCATTCGACACACAGTTTATCGCATAACGGCTGCCATATTTTACTTAAAATTCTTAAAATCCTTATCAAAGTGAAACAGTTCTTGTGAAACTGGCAATTTGCATAAATATCTGAATAATTTGTTAGTAATTGTTTCTGCGAAAGTTGATGCGGATCTTGATGCAAATTTTCGTTTTTATATCCAATTTTGTGAACAATAAAATAAAGGAAAAATTTCTTCCGTCGATTGACAGATTCCTCTTGGTAGTTTTCCTCTCCTCAGTTTTCCTGTATTTTAGAAATTTGCACGTGCCATAAAGGTCCATCGACGACACTTTCTTAATCGCTGACGAGTAATGTAGCACGAACTAAACATTATAAATAGTATCCTCAGTTCTCAATCGCGAATGGTTGACTCAACAATTGCCCGATGTAGCGTCCAATATAAAATATCCCGGATCTATCGAGCGATCTCTGCGTCAGCATGAGCCATCGTTTCTTTTCTGCCTCCGTCATATTCCTGTTATTCGAAGAATGACATCCACTAAATGTTTAGACTCGCAGTTGTAAGATGTAGTTAATTTAGATGCGAAGACGATACCTACATAATTTTCTTTCAGTTACTAGTTCAACAGTTCCGTTTAATACTAGACTCTGAAGTTTGACTTACACGTCCATTATCCAATAGAAACTTTCTTCTAAAAAAGCTCTGCAAAAATGATGAAATTCAATCATTACCACCAATTTGCCCTAACTGAAATGTCCAGAATATTGCTCAAACCAACTCCAGTTCGAACGAAAACAGTAAAATGGAGAAAACAAATTTTCCAAAAATTTGAAAATAAATCCTTCGCTATTCTTTCTTCAAATTCGAATTTTTTTTTGCAAAAAGAAATATCGAACACTTCCCGAATGATTTTTTACCTCGTTTGTCTTGATACGAGAAAAAATAAACAAAACGTTCAAATCTTTTCAATTGGAGGCTGTATAGTTTTCGACTCGGAGCAAAAGGAGCATCGAATTAAATTTAAAAATTCAATGCGTTATTGGAAGAGGAAGAACTTTAAAATGACACAGGAACGAAACACGTACATAAAAAATGCTTGCCGTGAACCACAAGCCTCAGGATCTATTTGGAACATTTTAACTGAATTAAAAAGTTCTCCTTAAAAATAATGTAGAAAATATTATGAATAATGATACAGCAATTTTTCGTGGTGCCTTACAGTCTCCATTCGAGTGCTAAGGGTTAAAGACTTTTTTAATTCAAGAACTTTTTAATTCAGTTAAAATGTTCCAAATAGATCCTGAGGCTTGTGGTTCATGGCAAGCATTTGTTATGTACGTGTTTCGTTCCTGTGTCATTTTAACGTTCTTCCTCTTAAATAGGTTCGTATTTAATAAATGACTAAAAATTTCGATATTGTACGAGTAAATTGCACTATTTTCGTATGTACAACGTGAAAAAAAATATACAGAAGGGCAATATTCTAGGTCGGAAGAAATGTTTGGAGTTGAAATAGCTTCGAGTGCAAAGGGTAAAAATGATACGAAATAAATAGACCAGGCAACCTACCACGCTGATCCGTCACGTTGGATATCGAGGTTCGGTAGGGGTGAAATTTCCCGATCGGTTCTAAGTATCGAGGAGTTGGGAAGAATCCGGTGGCCAAGGTATTGTTCGGCTCCGCGGAAGATTGAGGAGCATCCGGCGTAGGCGCCGCGGCCAGTGAGATACGTGGAACTAGCGCGAGTGGAATTGAGCGCCGGATAATTGTTTCGAACAATCCCGGGCGACGCTTTTCGTCGGTTTCCATGACGACTTGCGCCAGGCGAACCTTCTCTGCGTCGGTTGGCAATCGAAACCGGCCGCGGTGGGGAGCTACCCCTCTCTCTAGGGGAATCCTGGTGGGGGGACGAGAACGTCGTGGCGTAGGCGGGGCAAAAGTTGAACGAAGAAGTCGCTTGTTCGTTGGAAACGCCTCTTCCGCCCGCGTGCCGTTCGTTCCCCTCGCCTCGTGCATGTCGGCCGAAGCCTCGGCTCGAAATCGTTTCGTTTTTATTATCGCTCTTGAAACAGTCGAGCCACGATGTCGGCAGGGCACATCGATCCACATTAGCTCCTAATTTCACGTTATTATTCCCCCCAACCCCTTAACTCACCCGGGGAGGTGGGGCCAGGGGGTGGGGCAGGGAGCGCGCGACTCACCGCGCCCGGGACCCTTGATTTTTCAGTTTTACCACCTTTCGCTTAGGTTCGCTCGTCCTCCGAATTAACCGGACGCTCATTTTGCTCCACGGCTACCTTTCGAATCGCCTCGTCTCGCGATACGAGCCCTTTAACAAGCTGCTCTTTCGGGACGCTCGATCTCGAGCGGTTCCTCGAACCCTTCGATTGAAATTATTCAGCAGCTTCTTCGCCGGAAACGTTTAGCTCATCACGTTGACTGCCACGTCGGACATATAACACAGTTCCATTTTTATTAATTAATCCTTGTCGTACATATACGTTTGCAAAGCAATTTTGATTAGACACGGGATCCAAGAGAATTGAAGGAGGCGATCAATTTTAACCCTTAGCGCTCGAATGGTGACTGTGAGGCACCGCTAAAAATTGTTGTACCATTATTCAAAATATTTTTTACATTATTAAATTTTTTTGTACCCAATACATTACTAAACATTTCGTTATTGTTCTAGGAAATTTCACCATTGTCGTATGTGTAACATGAAAAAAGTATATATAGAAATGTTTCATATTGGAGTTAAAATAGCTTCGAGTGCAAAGGGTTAAATGTGTAGCTTGGACCGAGTTAGATCAATTTCTTTGATTTCCTGAGTCTTTCCAAAAATTGTTCGAAAAATTGCGAAACCACGAATCGGTCTTCCGCATCTTGGTCTTGCGAATCAGTTGTACAGTTACAAAAATGGTCCGAATGTTAAACAATTCCAAGAAAGTTAAGTGGCAACAACGGATCGACAAATTTTGTTAACTCAACAACCTGTGCCTCTAGGTTCAATTTTCAATGAACATTTCGCATACCAGAAGCCTGCCAATAGGATTTTCAATAACCAAAATAATGCTGAAAAATCTTCTTTTACATAATAATAAAGAAGAAAACTATTAGATTACGTCACTAGGAGTGTTATTGCCGTTAAAGAATCTATTAAAAAATCCATTGCCGTGGGACATAGACTTTTCAAAGTTACAAAATAATCCCTGGTAATTAGTGTGTCGATTAACGTGCAAATAGTATAATGTGCATCGAAATTTACATATGCAAGTTGAACAGAAGTTGATACCCTAAACGATTTCAATAGGCTCGCGCGTCAAAAATCACATATTATTACAGATCTTCTATTGAATTTCGAGGGTGTATAACGACCGAAAAAAAAGAAAAAGAAAAAAGAAAATGTACAAACACCCGACGCCTGCCAGTGATTAACCACAAGCCGCAGACATTAATTTCATATCGAGATCATGCTGGTCTCTTTACCCGTTCATGCATCAACGTCACTTCGGGACGTCCGTCCTCGTCCTCGGCGGCTTTAATTAATCCGTGGACGTCTTCGAGATTATCCCGCTTCTTCGTCGGTCTCCCCGACGATTTTAATTTATTCGTCGGGGCTGGAGTTTTTTGGTTACAATGTGCTACATCGACGATTACGCCGGGAGAGTATTCCCGAGCAGCGGTTACACGCCGTTCCATCGAAACGTTCAATCTACAAATCCATTTCCGCCTCTTTCATCGTCCACGATAGCTTCAATCGAAATTGGACACGCGATTAGACCGACGCTCCTGTACTCTGGATATCTCATAACGGCGAGGAAAAATGGAGCTTGTCAGCATGATAGAGCCGAGCGAATTGTAAGCCGCCAGAACGAGACTGTTAGCCGGCCACGGTATTGTCGAATGTGGAAGACGCTTGATTGCCATAACACCGGCCGAGAACCGTCTTCGGTGTTGTCAACGGCCGTTATTGGCCCCGGCCACTCCGATAGGACGAAACATACGGCGACTCGATTAACACGCGCATGTGCCAATAGGCACATATCGACATTTATTGCTCGCCACGGTGGTCGATAATAGGACACACGATGCCCGGTAATCGGTTTTCCTGGAAAAATTGCTGAATCCATCTCTCGCCCGATTAAAACAATGTCGCACGATACCAACTCTAATCAGAATTTTTTCGAACCGTGATCGCCGGACGTTCACAGGATGACTTGGTAAGTTAGTATTCGCAAATTGTTACGTAATTTTCTGGCTGTTATTTACTAGAAGAAGGCTGTGTCTTTATTAACCCTCGAACTCCTGCCGCTTCGGGGCCTATGCCGGAGTCATTTCTGACCCACACCGTCATTTCACTAATTTCTATTCCGATATAAGACGATGACTGAGGACCTTCGTCTTATTTCGGATGAAGGAGAAAATTGAACGTATTGACCCGGACATTGTCAGAACACAATTCTATAATAATAATACTTTCCAGTCATTGCTTGTATTCAAAATCTGTATCAAATCTTGTATCAATCAACGAATGAATTTCTGACGAACAAAGATATCCTAGTGAATGATAATTATAAAAACTTATCCGTTGTGTCACCTGGAAATATGATACTCAGGATGCCGTTCGAACTGCTAAATAAATTAGGCATAAAAATGATCTCTCCAGCGAGACATCTGTGAGCTTAAAATAGAATTACTGTAGAAATTTTAACACGAAGAGGACATCGTAAATGTTATTTTTTCGTCCAATACAAATTATGTTCGTTCGCTGGGAGGCGTTCTAACAGATGAGAGTACTATTGAAAATTATGGAGAAATTATTGCACCCCGACAGTTCCTTCTAATTCGAACGAGAATATTTCGCTGGCTCTGGAAAAATTTGAATTTTCGCGGATTTTAGTTTCACTCGAGAATTAAGTAACGCGATCGCATTTATCGTAGTTTCTAGATCGCCTCGACTATTATTAAACGATACGAAGGTTTATTCTCCGATTTCACCTCTCGGTAATTTGTACGTGTGTATCGTGCATCTTGGATACTAATAACAACGGACTGTTGAATGTCAGTGATCAAGTTAATTCGATTTCGTATGAGATCGTTGCGCGTGGCCGTCAGGAAAGTTTTCTTTAATTACTATCAATTTTCGATACCCATCGGTCCATTTATCCTCGGCAAACATTGACGCACACTCGCGCCCGGCATTCCTCGCTCGCGAAAGAGAACAAATGGTGTAAGGTAATTAATTTACGTGGACAAAACCGGTAACGAGTTCGGCGCATGCAACCGGTACGCAGACGGCTTCTCTCACGCGATATCCCGTAATATTCGTACGGAACGCGTCGACTCGCCTTAATATTCTTCCCTCGGTTTCCGTATGTCAATCTAAACATTCCTCCCAGTCCGCTAAACCATGAAAATGCTAATCCCTTGTTGCCTCAGACGTGTTTTAACGAAGGCAATAAAGCTCCGCTTAATCGACTTTAAATATAAAATAACACTTCACACCTGTGTGCGCCACTTTTTATCTGCAAACCGTGTGGTTTTGTTCAACTACTTACTGGTCGAGTATCTCATCAATAATCTATTACCTAATTAAATTTTACATACACTGAAATATTTATGAGGAACATTTACGATATATAGGATATATCCACGTTTAAAATTTCTACTTATTGTAACTAGTTTTACTCGCGAATTCAATAAGAGTCCCAGGACAAAACTTTCTTTTCCATTTCACCGCTCTCTCTCTCTCTCTCTCTCTCTCTCTCTCTCTCTCTCTCTCTCTCTCCATCATCTTTCATAGCCTCTCCAACTGTCATACATTCATTATTTTATTAGAATTAATGATCATAAATCAATCACGCGTGGAATACATTATCAACTTTGTAAGCCGCAATTTCAATTACCGCTATCGAGAAGTAAAAGTATTCACAGTGTTCACTCTATATATGTCTCAAATGCCTAGCCGATAAAAGTTCCAGAACTATCCCCACTGCCGCGGGGTGTACCCCGTGAGGTATGCAAGGTCACGTGGATCAAAGAATAATATCTTCTGGCCGATATATGTCCGTCACTAGACCCGTGTTTTTTGACATATATCGAGTGAAAACTGTAGTAGCATTTAAATTTAAAAAAGCTTCATCTTCGATATGAAATAAAAGAAGAATTATTTGAGATATATGTCCGTCACTAGACCCGTGTTTTTTGACATATATCGAGTGAAAACTGTAGTAGCATTTAAATTTAAAAAAGCTTCGTCTTCGATATGAAATAAAAGAAGAATTATTTGAGATATATGTCCGTCATTAGACCCGTGTTTTGGACACATATCGAGTAAACACTGCGGTCGCATTTAAATTTAAAAAAGCTTCGTCTTCGATATGAAATAAAAGAATAATTATTTGAGATATATGTCCGTCACTAGACCCGTGTTTTGGACACATATCGAGTAAACGCTATAGTCGCATTTAAATTTAAGAAAGCTTCGCCTTCGATATAATATGAAAGAAGAATTATTTGAGATTTATCTGGTTTCTTTGTTGTAAAGTAAGGACATCGATCAGCGAAAGAAAAGTTAGGCATTTTTAACGGAAATTCTACAATTTAAACAGCTTCGAATAGATTTCGTTTAAAGTCCTCATCAAGAGTCTGAGCTGACAGATATGGCAAGTGGTTGACAGTTAGCGTTCCACCCTCAGAAAACTATAAAAGGCTGCACCATATCTCACCTCAAAGGAGCATCGGTGCCTGTATCGCGTCGGTGAGAACGATCTGTACGATCAGGTGCGCGATAAAGCAATCTGGCGTCGTCGATCGACGACGCTGGTGTCCAGTGAAAGTCAACGGCACGTGAAAAGTCCCCCCGCCCGAAATCCAGCAATCGCTTGGCGATCTTTGAGAGTACAATATACACAGCCCGGCGGTGTCCCCGGGAAACCAGGCTGAACAAAGCTTCTGTCATCGGGGGAATCGCGTAATTAACGTGTCCGATCATCGTGATCATCTTCTAACCCGACGTGGCGGCCGATCAAAAACGTTCCTTCTTATCGTTCTCATCGATCTTTCCGCGGTGGTTGCTCGTGTGCAGTGTGTGCACGTCCCAGAGGACCGAAAAAGGGGACACCTCCGGCTGCGTGTATGTATTGTCCACGAGAAGATGGCACGTGAAATCAGGGGGATCCCCGAGACCCCACTTTTAACGCCAGCGTGGTAGGGGTTATATGAGCCGTTTATTTTGAAAGTGGCCCAAGTCCGTTTATACTTAAATTGAGATATTTAAAGGTTTGTGTTTCAATGCGATTAAAAATATACGTACAGGTTACTAATGAATCGTACTGCTTAAGTGTATCCAAAGGAGTTAAATTTATAGTTCCTATTAAAATAATGGCACTCTTATTAAGTGAATAATATGCGTTTTCTTACCAAGAATGGAGTTAGGCCACTTTCAAAATTAACAACCAGATTCGTTATAAAATTTGAAGGAGCCCAAGTCCATTCAACATAATTTAAGATGCTTCAAATTGAAAAAAAAACAATACTCGATTCACTTTATATATCTTTACAACACTTCAAAAACACGATTTATGCAATTCAGGATATTTTCTAACTACATAAATTACATAACAATTTACCGCTCATCTACATTTTGTGGTGTCAATACAACATTTTCGAACTTCAATATTTCCACTCCTCTTCCACCACTCTTCGGTCACTCACTGGTACTCTAATTGTAACGCGAAGCGGAGGTATCAGGTGGCACAGATACATACAGGATCTTCTGTGTTTTATTCTCGTGGACGAAACGATACTGCCGTCGACGTGTCCCGGCTTGACGAGCCACGACGGGGACGTTCCGTAGCCCGTGGCTCCGAGGCGGCTCATTGTTTCGCGGCCCTGCTTTGTTCGTATTTACGCGGGCCCCACGGTAAATATCCTAATAGCAACGTAGAAAATAACGGTGGACCTGCTCGGGCTCACCTGAAGCTACCACGGTACTTGCATACCGAATTACGGTAATTTGCGCGTTGTTACGCGTCCACTCGAGGAAACGGCCGCTCGAAAATTGTCGATACGATGCCCGCCGCGCCGATCTCGCCATTCGACCGTGGAATTATCGATAATTGCGGTCACGTTGAACGGGTAGCGTTTGTCGCTGAAAGGAAAATAATAAGGAAGAGCCCGGAGAGTATGATTGTGCGTCTCGTGGAATAGGAATGAAGGAAGTGATTGTTCTACGAAGAGCTCGCTGGATTTTCCTTCAATCTGACTCATCGAGGTCTTGAGCGGCGCTATTGAAACTTACCAATTCTTCTCTATCGACAATTTTTAACGCTCATTTTTTGAAGCGTTTCAAAGGAATTTCATGTGAATACTCCTATAATTATAAAAATTCAAACGTAATTAAGTCGAAACTTACCAATTCTTTATCGACAATTTTTAACGCTCATTTTTTGAGGGGATACGTTTCAAAGGAAATTCATGTGAACATTCCTATAATTATAAAAATTCTAACGTAATTAAGTCGAAACTTATCAATTCTTTATCGACAATTTTTAACGCTCATTTTTTGAGTGGGTACGTTTCAAAGGAAATTCATGAGAATGCACCTATAATTATAAAAATTCTAACGTAATTAAATCGTAGGTTCCAAACTGTAATCCACTCATTGTGTGATTTTTCAATTCTATGCAGCTGACCGATAGCGTAAATGTTCTTGTAATCGATGTAAATACAGTTTAGGCAGGTTTCTTTTTTTTTTATAATTGTTTATTTACAAAGGTCTTTATCGGAGGGAAACGTTAGCAGTCGTTTGTACTGTTTTTGGCGGCGTTTCATTAAGTTGTTTCAGTGCGAAGGAATTTCTGTGAAATAACGTGAAAACCGTTGTACATTTAGCAGGACGCGTTTCCTGTTAAGAAATCCCTGGAAACACATCGGGAACTAGAAACCACTCAAGCGTTGTTCGATTCTCTTTCTCCCACGAGAATGATACACATTTGTTGGTGACAAGAAATCCATCACTCTTAACCGCGCGAGGATGTTTTCGCTTCCCCCGTTGACGACGGACCATCCCGCGAAACAAATAGTCGATCTTCTTCACCCCTTGTGCTCCGACAGTCTAACTGGAACCAATCATTTCCAAAACCAGCATCGTAAGGAGCAAAACTGAACCAATAACCACAAGTTTTGTATAAATCATTATTTATTACTAGGGATATAGTAGAATAACAAAAAATCAACATTATAATTATTTTTATCATAGTTAGAAGTAACTTAAGAATTTTTTTTCAATAATTAATGTCTCCTCGTTTAGCAATGGCAACAAAAATAGACTGACTCGGTTTTGCACCATGTCGAATACTTGGCAATATTTAATATATCATTTATTTTTAATATTTCGTCCACAACCCTTGTGTTTGTAAGACTGCACTAACTCGCTTTGGCATACTTTCTACTAATTTTTTGCAATAATCCGGAGATATTTGTTCCCACTGTTCTTGAAATCTATCATAAAAATCTGTGATTGATGTTGGTTAGGAGAGAATTTTTAGTAAACCCCGTAGATTCTCTATGGGGTTGAGGTCGGGACTCTGTGCAGGAAAACTTGTGGTTATTGGTTCAGTTTTGCTCCTTACTGTAAATTGGACCGTCTGCATATTTTCGTTGCTCTCATACGAAGAAGGAGAAACAAAACGAAGGTTAAACTGAAAATTTTTCCCAAGATCAAGAAACAGTGCGCGTCGTGAAATTACAACTGAAAAAATTCGTTGAAATAAACTGTAATCCGGAGTGAACGGTGCCGCGATAGTTGCGGCAAATTCGAAATTGGATTAGAAATCTGCTTAATTGACTCTGACATAATGACCGGTTAGAGGATGATCGATTCCGTCTGGAGACGACACGGACGTATTAATTCGCCGCGGGAAGACTGGGCGGAGTCCTCTATCACGGCGTTCTGGATATTCCATTTCCACCTCGTTGCACGGTACCACGGTGATATAAATGCTAATTCGTGACGGGCATCTCCGATCGAGACTAGAGGAATCCGTACCTAATTTTCCTGCTGCCAAGGGATTCACTGCGCGCAGAGACAGCTGTTTCTCTGCGGGAACGCGAGAAACACGTCCCACTTTTCGCGGCAAGTTTTGACACACGCGGCTCGTCTATGCAACCGTTTTAATTGCGTCTTCGTCACGCCCGGTGTGTAATATCGTTCCGATCGATTTTCCGACCGTTCTTTATTATTTACACTCGCTGAACATGCTCTCGAGAACGCGAACTCGCAAAAAATCCATGGAGATGCTAGCCAGTAGATATCTACATTTTATTTTCCGTTATCAGGAGAAAAAGATTGAACACCACTGTACGTAGGTCAAACGATCGGTTTCGGATTTTTTAGCCTACGATTATTACAATTATTTGATTCTCAATGTAAGTAGATTTTTATAAATCGCACAGAATCCAAGTAAGCTTGTTCTTTGCATTTTTGTACGGCAACCGGAGACTTTTAATGCTCGGTAGTTTATTAGCAAATTTGAAAGCCATTTGAGTCATGTGGATACGTATATTAACGCGAGGCGAATGTAATTTAAATTACTTCTACCCAGGTAGTTTCTTCGTTCCTTTCTATTATTTCCATGCAAGCCGCGCTGTCGTGTTCATTAATCATATCGAAGCGAGTTGATTAATATTATAGGGCGTAATTCATCCTTACCAATGATTCTCGGTGCTGTTTCACGTGGAATATCAGCGAGATTTTTAATGCAACGAAAAAACTGTACTCTAATGCAAGACTAATAGGATTTAAGAGAACGACCGAGTAATAGTAAAAAGAGTAGTAATTACTTACGTAAAGTCATTAACGAGGACTGAGTAGATTTAGATAAGTTAGTCTAACGGTGTGCTACTGGATATTATCCCCAGCGATGGAAGTGTCGAGTAACACGTAGAAGTACATAAAATATAAGTGGACCCCGTGCGAGAATAAAAATTCGGAATAATCGCCACAAAAAGATTTTACCGGCAATAATAACCCAACAAAACTCGACAGAGATCGTGTAAAAAAGTATTTTATTTCAGAGCCGAGTATCCAACATTTCGAGCATTGCACATAAATATTGTTGGAATAATCGTGCTTCCGTAATACCCGACGTTTACGCGGTCCGCTAAAACCGTTTCTCATCTTCTATCACCTAATTCCAGCATCGTGATCGCTCCGGACGAGAAAATCAACTAGCACGAACGTTGCAATCTGCGCCCATTAGCCTTTTCCTTACAAGCTGGAATCGCTAAAACCGGGCCCGGCGAAGGCGACAGTGTAATTTGGATAAAAGCTTGCGGCTTCTCGCGGCGTTCGCTGAATAACGAGCGCGAAGGTGGTGAAGAATTTCCGGAGTAAACTACATACGCGGGGTAGCCCGCGCAGAGGACGAATATATTAATCTAATTACAACGAATTTATGAGTGAATGCACCTACACGGTTAGCATCGGAGAAGTCTATCGGCTCGCGGCAGTTCCAGCAGACGGCGGGCAGTGGTTCTCTCGGGTTCGTTTTCTTTCTTTTTTTTCCTTTCTTTTCTTCTTCTTCTTCTTCTTCTTCTTCTTCTTCCCTGGAGCGCCTGTGGCTCTCTTCTTCGTCGAGGGAACTTCCTTCTGGTCCCGTCGCGTCGTCCGCTTTTCATTATCACCCAGCACGGGATCGCGCGTTCTCTCCTCGAGTGAGACATAACCAGCCGGGAACGGGCCGGGCACCTAACAAGACGTACAAAATAAATTGAGAGACGCGAGATTAATGAAACGGCCGTAGGCGGCGGCGAGCACCGAAGGGACTCGGGCTGAAAAAGGTCCTCGGAAGAGATAGAGATAGAGAGCGAGAGAGAGAGGAGAGAGAGAGAGAGAGAAATAAGGAGAGACATGGACGCGTCGTACAGGCCGAAGGAGAACGGTCGCGAGAACTTTTGCGTGGCCGGGCGTCGACACGAACGGACCCCGACCGGCCCCGATTGGCCTAATTTACTCGTTTTTAATTAGTCGGCCGTTTATCTCGGCCGCGATCATCGTGTTTTCGGGGACCCGGCACCAACCGCGTCCCCGGCCTTCCTTTTTGCACGGCGAGATTGAAACTGCGATCCGTGATCTTGTAGCAGGTTCTTGATAAGACTTTTTTTCCGCGCGGGAACTTGAATAACCTGCTGGCGGCCGCGCGGGCTGTCGCTGCTGGAATTTACTTAAGTGCAGACCGGTGTAATGAGCACCGATGGCAATAAACGCGACACGGACCCCGGAGGTGTCAATTATGTGACAGGTATTACGATACCGTTGATTTAATAAATATTTATCGCGACAGTACGCACTTACAGTTAGAGCTCCGTTCGCGTTTTAGGAGAAAATCGCGAGCGACGAGTGTTCTTTCGGCGCTCCTGTCATGGACTTTCTCACGTCCACGGTACTAACGACGTATCGAAGCCTTGGAGCCATGCGTAATCGCCGACGCCTATTCATTAAGAGATTTAAATATCTATTTGTACGCTCTCGGCTCACGCGTAACGCGTTTAGCGGGAGCTGCCCTCACCACGGAGCGTCCTCGCCGCGGAATGGCCCCCTACGAAGGAGCTCGCTACCGCGACCAAAACATACACGAATCTAGGCAAGAAGAATTCCTGGAAAATCTAAAAATGGATAAAAATATGGCGGACCCACGCACAATCTTCTTAAATAAATACCATCGGTAAGATTCGTGCGTACCCACGCAGAATCTTCTTAAATAAATACTAAAAACTGATTCCCGCGCCAATTTCTTAGCGAACGGTCCGCAAGTAATCTTTATTAACCGTTTGAGTCCCAGGGGGTATTGAAAAAACACTGTCGAAGAATCCCAAACAGCGTGACCGCGCTTTCTCTAAATGAGAATTTTTATTTTGTAATGTATTATTGCATTCTTATAGTATTGTTCTAGCTATTGTAAAATGTACTATTTACATTAAAAGGAGCTGCGTGATGTACTTGCGTCAGCAAATCTGAGCGAGCGACTTCGACAATCGGTAACGCACCGTCAGTTGTCCACAATGCTCGAAATGTGCTGGGTTTTCTCGACATAAAATCTCAACAGCGCGATCGCGCCGCTTGGGACTCAAACGGTTAAATTCTTAATTGTTAAAACATTTTATACTTAAACATTCCAACTCCACTATCGCCTATTTTGTAACTACAGTCGGGGACAAAAATAAGTGGACAGTTATTGGAAGTAGGTGAAAATGAAGTTTAATCGAATTAACGTAATTGTTATAAACTTCAGTTTTATTAATTATATATCCTTTTAGTATATACATTATTTAGTGAATAATTGAAGTTCATATTTGCATCTTTGTATAAACACGCTGTAGTTAACGAAATTGATAGCTATTTAGCAGGAGACAAAAATAAGTGGACACTTAATAAAATACGTAATATATGAAATACATAATGAAATGAATACTTGGTATTGCCGCCTTTTGCTTGTATTACTGCTTCCAGACGTCTGGGAATACTTCTTATTAAATTTTCATTATAATCTTTATAAATTTTTTCAAATTCAGACTGTAACCTTTTGAAAAAATCGATCTTTTTATTCAGTTGGTCCAATGGAACTTTTGCGTCCAGTAAACCCCATAAATTCTCTATAGGACTCAAGTCGGGACTCTGGACCGGCCATTCAAGTAATTTAATATTGGAATCATCAAAAAATTTTATAGTTTTCTTAGCAGTATGTTTAGGGTCATTGTCTTGTTGAAAGACAAATTCGTCGTCGCAACCCATCTTTACTACTGCTTCTTCTAAATTTTTACTTAGAATATCAATATACTTGTCTGCATTCATAATACCGCCAATTTCTGCTAACGTACCAACTTTATCCCACGAAAAGCACCCCCACACCATTAATGATCCGCCGCCAAATTTAACCGTGGGTGTAATAAATGCTTTTTTATACGCTTCATTGTTTTTTCTCCAGACTTTGTGCTTCTTTTTTAATTGCCGCAACTCAAATTTACTTTCGTCGCTCCAAACTATATTTTTTCAGAATGCTAGTAGCATATTCACATATTTTTTTGCAAATGCTAATTGTAAAAAACTTTGTTTTGAGGAGATTTTTTGTACGACTAATAATAACCGAGATATTTAGGTGTTCCCATTTATGTGGGACACTCTGTATATATTTTTACCTAACATTCAACTAACATTTATTTTCCTCACAAGCTCTTCCTTTTTCCCGACGAAATCAAGAATCCCGCAAATCTAACGCAAAAGTGTAACAGTAGAGTCTCTGAAATATAAAAAAAAAGACGCTTCACCCCGCCGTAATTCCAAGCACCCAGACTGAGATTAATATTAACACCAGACCTCTACCGTGCCTTAAAAGAAACTAGCACATGTTGTTTTATAAGAATGACGAATTTATTTTTAAATATACAGTCAGTCACGAAAATATTCGAACACCACAATAGTTTTGACTATTATAGACCGTACTTCAGAAATTTATGCAATAAGAACAAAAAGAGGTTTCACGTATGTTATTATGCAGTGTATAGCTAACAAAAACATAAGAGATATTTATTTACGATAAGTGATTACATAAATAATAACAGAAAAATGGAAAGTATGCTCATTTTCATGTCACGAAAATACTCATTTTGCTTTAATTGCATAAATTTCTGAAGTACGGACTATAATAGTCAGAACTATAGTGGTGTCCGAATATTTTCGTGACCGACTGTATTTATTTAATCATTTCCCACGAAAGCACTTTTATAATTACAGCAATTGTAAAATAAAAAATCTGGAACCGGTCATTTTGTTGACAGTGGTTCTGAAAGAATTTAGTTAAAATAAGCGATTCGCGGGCTCATAATCTGCAGAAACGGTCTGTCGAGCATGTTCAACTGGCTAAACATCGAAGGGTCCTCCAAGCAGCGTACCCTCCGCGCCGATTTCATCATCGCATCGGCGCGAGACAAAATATTCGTTCATTTAATCACGGCCGCTGATTATTTCCCCGGGACTGGATTTTTTTCCAGAACCAATCTCGCTCTTCAATATTCGAAACAGAGTGGTTCGCAGGCAGGGACGCGAGGCGGTGGCCCCGTCGAATGAAAAACCAGCCGGAACTCAATCTACGAGCCGTCACAGCCGGCACAGTGGAGCTCGTTAAAAAATCATCACCGAATTAAATCGAGTCGCCTTTCCACCGTGTAAACAACCCCCTTTCGCGTATAGATTTCGATGGGACGGGGCCAAGGGACGCAGGAGAGAGAAGGGAGAGGAGAGAGAGAGAGAGAGAGAGAGAGAGACAGTGTTGGGACGAGAAAGTTTCGGGGACAGCGGCAGGCCTGACCCTCGATAATAGATGGCACCCCTGGGTACCGCAAATGAACCACGAAATGCTGCCGGTGCCCAGGACCAACCTGTCATAGAGGCCCTGCCCGAGACGATGGCACCATCTGTCCACCGGCAATCGGATGCAACGATGCAACGGCAAAGATAACGCCGAGACCCGGACCTGCGGGCGACGACGATTGCACTCCGCGGCTGTGTTTAATGTCGTTCCGAGCGATCGTTTATGACAGACGAGGCGATGAAGGGTGCTGCCGAGGGTTCGCCGATTAGGCACACGCCAAATGCCAGTCGAATCTTGTTTTGTCTACCGTCGATGCATTTTCTTTCGTTTACAAGCCCCGGGCCACGGTCCCCAGCCGACGACAGAAGGACTTCCGATTTCAGAATGATTTTCGAACGCGATAATGCGCCCATTCATTCGTTCACTGTCACACCAATGCCCACAATGGCCATGCATCGGGAGACCTGATTTATCGTCACTCTCGAAACATTATTGTACCCGGAAAATTTAGACAAAGCTCGATCTACGGTACAACCTCGTTCGTTGCACGAAACGTGACTGAAAATGCGTGCGAAAATCGAGGTTGTGCAGCGGTGCATAGTGATTCGTAGTGTTGATCTGAGATACGTAGATTTCAGAATCGCCTGGTCAACGAGGTTACAATTAGCGAGGTTTTACTGTTCTTGACTTTCAAACGGCATTTTCGTACATTTTTTGGGAGATAAAATATAGTATTTAACTCTAGGAAATCGAATGCCGGGTTAGAAACAAAAGTTGTTTGTTTTTTCACTTGTTTTTCCACCGCTTACATTTGGAATTGGAACAAACGAGAATTGCGGGGAAATATGTATTTGTAAAGTATAGTTGGGTGATATTTGTTCTGGAATAACGAGCGACCCGGTCCGTCGGCGGTTAAATGGATATGCAAATCCGTGGCAGCGACGCATTAAGATAAACGCAGACACCGGCTATATTAATATTTCATATATCTTTGTTGTTAATACATGAAAATGGTAGCCAACTATTTAATCACTCTCGGTTTTGCTCCGATTTTTTTGGAAGAATATTTAAACGAGCGTGCGCGCAATACAAATTGTTGACTGCGCGAGACCATCGCGTGTTATAAATTAGATGGATTGCGTGAAAAAGAAAGAAATAGCGAGCGAACGTGATGTATTTGTAGAATATATCTTCGTTTACGGGCGCCGCATGCGCTCGAAGTCTACGGTATGGTCACTTCGAGCGTAGAATATCTGAAAATACAGTAGCGTTCACTTATATTTGTTGTTTCAGATCTGGAAGTAAAATCCTTGCGTTACAGGGTGGCGTTTATCTTCGAAGAATCGACTCGAGCACAGCACGACAAAGTAAGAAACATATTTCAAATTCAGTAATTTTGGTTTTACCTTCCCAAGCGTAGTACTCGTGGATTGCCGAGATTCTTCCGATTAAAATGAGTCCAAACACGAGGTAGAGCGATCTACTTTTACAGACTGCATACATAGCAATATCAACGTCCTTGAGTTAGTTATTCGCATAACGTCTATAAAGTGAGTCTGATTTATGTCGTGTTTGGGCTCATTTTAATCAGAAAAATCTCAACAACTCACTACATTTGAAAAGGTAAGACAATAATTACCGAATTTGAAATTTTTTTTATTGCGTGATTAGATAATTTACATTCCTTCAGTCGTTTTATTCTCGTTCCTTGTAAATTGAGATAACGCTCCACTGAGTTCAAGGCACTAAGTGGTAGTGGAAGAGTGGGGATGGGCCATGGAAATTTAAGTGTAACAGATTTAGCAAATTTTCCGTGATACTGTATTCGGACTCGCATAAAGTCTTTGTCGAGTAGAAGCTGCGTGTCGGTGCGTATCGCTTGTGATCGACGGAGGATGGATCGTGCCGAGGGATTGACGATTGTAAATGCGCCAAATGGCGGTGTTGTGCGCGACCCCTCGTATAATCGAGCGTGAAATTTGAAAATTTTCATTATTGCCGGACCTTTCTCGCATCGGTGCGCGCGGAATGGAATTTCGAATCTTGCGTAATACGCTTACGCGTACGGTGGTTAATGCGTGTGCACATGCGAATGAGCCTCGCGTGCGTCGCGTTTAAACGTGACGTCGTTCGCCGCATTCAATCTGTTATTTAATGACACCGTGTTATTGGTTGCTGAAACTGTTAACCGGTTAGAAAAATACTACCGATTTCTACATACATGTGTCCCCTTGTTTCTGTCCGGATTTTTATAGCTGTTCAACGCGACGATGAGTTTCGACAAACAAAGCTCGTTTCGTTTCATTCTATAGAAATTTGAACATTTCAATAATCTAGTGGCATGCAAGAAATATTTTATTTGAAATCTTAGAATTGGATAGACTGTAATATCTTTTCATTATATGTAAATATAAATCAATAAATAAAAATTTAATTTATTTAACGTCGAAACCGATAATAGCCGCAGAAGGAGCACAATTTCTCGCAAACGAAGTAGAATGAAATAAATGCGGTAGCAGGGCGTACATGAGTAGTTCAATAAAAACGCGAGCAAAAAGGTCAAAAAATTACACGAAACATTCTGTGCAACGTTAGCGAGTAATATGCTCGTTTTTTCAGCGAATAATTCATCAAAACCGCGCGGAATTACGGAACGCGGAACGCTTTTTAAAAATAATCGTGACCACGGTTTGCCGGGGTCGGCGAAGTCGTTTTCGGGGCCATTATGTCACGTCCGCATAATTAACGTTCCTTCCTCGCAATTTTCTGCACGCGCGATTACACGGGACGCGGGGCTAATTACAATTTTCGCCGGGTAATTTAAATTATTTCAACGTGAACGTCTAAACGCCGTGGCGCCATTGAAAAACTCGAGGCGGCCGGTGGACCGTGCCGGCCAAAAATCCGCATCGTAAATCCTGCCGCGCGCTGCCAATCAACTTGATGGAGAATCGGTGTTTTTTGTTTATTCGTTGTCCCGAAACAGTACATTGTTGGCGCGGAATGTGTGTTACCGTGAGCCGAGCCGGGGGGGTGTTGGTGCGGCCGTGCGGGGGTGGCTTGACGGGGCCAACAGTTTCCCCCTTTCCGTCGTTAGCTAGCGTTAAATTAGAATCGTCATGGCGGCCCCGAAGAGTAACAGGGACACGGCCACGACCCGCAGTGGAACAGGGACGAAAAGGAGCGAGTTGCACCGGTGCTTCCGAATATTTAAACCTGCCCACGAAAATGTTCAAGTGGCTCGTTTCGGGGAGGGCCAAAGTTTCCTCGTTAAAGGGTTTTTGGGCCCCTTTCGAAGACCAACGGGCTCTCGTAAGACGCCGGGGCTCGATGGACCTCGGAGACGTGCGAGGCAATCGCGGAACTTCTCCGAGAACTTCCGGATGAAAGATTTATTCGATATGGCGGGATAGTTTTACTGTTCTTCGCCAGTTCCTGGCGACCCTCTTGAGTAGACAGGGCTCCGTCTCGTAACTGTTTCGTTTAATTCACTGACACGTGTGGGAACATAGTTATACAATACATATACTAGAATAATCCACAATACAGTAAAATATACTCGAAAATAATATAATAGAATATACCATACAATACATATGCTAGAATAACCTACAATACAGCAAAATATACTCGAAAATAATAGAATATACTATAACGTACAAGAATATAGCAGAATATACTCGAATATGCTATAGAATATACTCGAATATGCTATAGAATATACTAGAATATACTAGAATATAACAGAATATACTAGAGTACCTAAAAATATACCAGAATATACTCGAATATTCTAGAACATACTATAGAATATACTAGAATATACCAGACTACAACTGATAACATACTGGAATACTTGTACAATATACTGGCATGTGATATAAACTACTGAAATATAATATAATCTACTAGAACACACTAGAATACTTTAGAATATAGTTGGAACAAAACCGAAAATTCGTTTTCCACCATAATTGAGTGGTTGCCTTCTAGACTTCTGAATTATATGATATTTGTCCGCGAAGCTTTCGATCGTTGGCAGGAAAGGCTGCTGTCGATCGCAGATAGTGATAAAAGTATCTATAACTCAACAAAAAACAAAAAAAAAAAAATAGCACGGAAAGAGAGGCACAAATCATTGGGGGGGGAGCGGGCGGGGGGTGGAAAGGGGTTGAGGGTGGCGGTGGTCTCCCATGGGATATCGAACGCGGTCATAAATCGCAAATCAAAACGTGTCAAACGGGCCGGTCGCGAAATTAAAAGTGACGGGCGAACGGCGTGTATTGTGCACGGTTGCATATCGGCACCGTGAAAACCGGCCCGCCATAATTGTGAGTTACGGTGATCACGCACCGGCATTTATTTATTCGCCGGTGCGCTCGTTATTTATGACGAAAATGTATCAGAGCCTGTATCTGCGGCAACGCGTTCCGCTCGTCTCTACATGCATGCTATACGCGTTGCTGCAGCCGGTATCGATGACGCACCGATATTTTATCAGAATTTTCGAAAACTGTCCGACCGAGCCTAGAGATCGAACCACCCTTTTCGCAGTGTTTTCACGACCAAGAAAATTAAAACGTGTACGGTTTTTTCCATGGAAAAATGATGCCCAAAGACAGTCGTGAAAGGTGTAAAGTACACGCTGCATCAAAATTTATAGTTTAAACCCATCGAAATGGTATTAGTGTTCGCTACAGGGAAATATTTATTCGATTCAATTATTCTATAATATATAATCATTTCATTATCGATGAAGAAGGACTTGAATTTATTGGTTTAAATATTTCGGTTATTCGTTTATCACACAACAATAAAGTAAAAGCTGTTTGCATTAATTGCAACGCACAGGAACTAAATAGGAATTTATTATTGTAAGTAATGTATCAATACCTTTAAATTCCTTTAATTTTTGTACCGTATGAAATTTCATCTCTCCATTTTCATCATAAATGTCGTTCAACGTTTGTTATTATATTATGACATTTGTGAAGTAATATTATTAGGTGTATAAATTAATTCATAGTCCTCACGATTAAATAATTTCAACTCAATGAAAGAACTTATCATTAGTTTCATATCAAGAACCGAAACAATCAGGATCAATGTTAAAATAAAAATACGATTCCTACGAATATGATGCTAACACTTTCGAGCAGCTCTGCGTGTTCATTTTGAGAAAGGTTTCTCTGTTCGAAAGTTCGGTGTGAGACACGTCGTTCCGTGTGCAGTAACATTCCAGCGAGCACTAGTCGGTAGCAAGGACATATAAAACAGCGCAAAGCACGGAAGTTCCGTTGAACACTTAACCAGATTAATCCCAGGATGACAGATACCCAGGAACATCCTCCTGCGAAGTAGGACGTCGAAGTGTAAAAGGAGGGGGTGGTAGCAGAATGGCGCGACGATAGGGGTAAACGCCACGGGGTAGAAAGTGTTGCAGGCGTACAGGTGCCACCAGGGTGCAGTTACTTTGCCGTGCAGAGCGGCGGAAAATTGTTTACTGGATTGTTTAAACGAAATTTACTAAAGCTTACTGATTTTATATCACGGCAACGCAGCCCCGGGGAGCCACCCCGGATTATACATTAACGAAGTTAGCCACGGAACGGGGGAGAGAACGCGAGACAGAGAGCAACGGAGAAAGAGAGATAGAGAGATAGAGTTAGAGAGAGAGAGAGAGAGAAAGAGAGGGGGACAGGGAGGGAGGACGCTCGGCTAGTTGGAAATTAGCTTTCCACTATAATCGTCCCTGTTATAAAGTCGCAGTTAGCCCGCCGGACTGTAAAGAGTAAACGTGGGAAACGAAAGGGCGGAATTGGAAAGCCTTGTAAAGCGCGGAACGACGCTGAAGAATTTTTAACGAGACCCGTTATGAACTTTTTTACATCGACGACGAAGACGGCCAGACACTTTTCCCGTGGGATTAAATATTGCAGCTTAGAGCGATTTTTAATGCGGCACGCCTCCTAAAAAAAAATATCACGACCGTCAAATATTGTTGTCAGAAATGTGTTGCGACATGTGAGAAATAACGATTTGCGAATGCAGTTTCTTTCGATGTAAAACGATGGCTAGGGACGAATGTCGACGTATTGCGGATAAGGCTACCTATGTATTTGTCTTGACATTGTTCTTGAGAGAGCTGGTAGTTTATGGGCCTCGTGAGCAGCAATATTTTTCTTTGGAAAAGGATAGAACATGACGTAATTTCTCGTACTGGCACTAAGCGGTCGAACAACTTCGAAAGAAGAAAAGGGGACAGAGATTTTCTTATTTCGGCACAAACGTCGTCGTCTTATATCGAAAACTGGCATGCAGCCGAAGCGTTGGTTCATTGGACAGGTCACCCTAGAGCGTTTCTCTGGTAACGGAATATGAAAGCACCGGTGAAAACTCGAGGTGTTGACGAAGCACTCGAATCCCGAAGTTGTAGAGGTCCGAACGACGCTGACCACTCGGGGGATAGAGAGAGAAATCAAAGGTGCCCACTGTCGACGAGCCAGGAAGCCCTCGGAATATTTATGGGGGTTCCATATGCCGCGGCGCGAATCGCCACCGAAAACGGACCGGACCGATCGACCCATCTGGCCGAAGTGGCGACCGTAATGTCCCGTCGGTTATCACCTATAATTTGAGGTAATATATTACCTGGTAATTCGTTGCTCATTGGCGTAAGATGCAATTACGAGCGTAACAGGCGCTTCCCCCGCGAGCACGTTTCACGTTCGCCACATGTTTCGTGGATCATCCCCGGCGACCCTCGATCGCCAATTTTTGATTCCGATCTCGCGATGCTTAAATCATTTAACGACGCCACCTTACACTCTGGATAACTTCATCGAGCAGGTGGACGTCCGTCGTCCCTTTGTTTCGTCTGCTCGCTTAGGGTCGGATTTTACTAGACCGGTTTCCCGGTCGACTAGTAAGGTCGCAAGATGCGAGAACAGTGTCTAAGGTTTAAAACCGATGGAGCATCAGGGTTCTCGACTATATTTTTGCTCGCCCCGGTTGGGTCATTACCTCGAGCGTCTGACCATTTCCAGATGGCCTTTCGGGAGCTCGTTGACAGTTCCCTGCTGTGAGTGGCACAAAAAAAAAGTTTTAGGGCCTTCACGGTTCGTTAGGTAAACTGTCGGTACCTCTCCTCTACAACATGAAAATAGGAAACGTTCCTGCCTCTTGGCGAAACAGCATCATGCATCCTTATTAAAATTGTTGATTTTACAGACGCGTAACAATACGTGTCACCCTTTTTTCATTAAATTCTATTGAAACTTCCATTTCCAAAACGACCATTCGGCAAGGTGTCTTTACAGGTGGC
Source organism: Seladonia tumulorum (assembly GCA_913789895.3). Taxonomy (NCBI): domain Eukaryota; kingdom Metazoa; phylum Arthropoda; class Insecta; order Hymenoptera; family Halictidae; genus Seladonia; species Seladonia tumulorum. Next base: position 11,193,142 of record OU565267.1, on the reverse strand, counting down.
ATTAATGAGGGTACAACCTGTTATATACCGTTCGTCCCTTAGCTTAAGCCCATAAATTTACTATATTGGGGATGGTTCAGATTTTCTTGAAATTTCAATATGTTGTGGTCTCTGGTGACCTGTCTGTCAAAATGTGTGTATATGGAAAACGTCTGAATTCTTGTCAATAGTGACTTAAAAATGGTCCAAATGGAAGGGGTTCTCTGGCAAGAATGGACGACGTAATCTGTATCTTGTCCAATGAGAGACGAGGCAGCAGACGTAAACATCGGCAGTCGAGTGGGATAGAGTTGAAGTGATCCTTCTAAGATAATTAGCAAAGGATGCACGCTGCGCTTCACTGCCTCGGTCTCGTTGGACGGACCATAGGCACGTATGCGAGGCCGATTGGATCAGACTGGAAGGGGCAGGCCTCGTTTCACACGCATTTTCGGCTGCAGTCCAAATATTTACTACAGCGATCACACAAATGGTGACACTGTAAAAATGGCGAAATTAAAATGGTTTCAAGTGTACGCTGCACCGCGATATTGCCTTCTTTTGGATGGCAGACGGGCGGTTACGAACAGTGGCCGGGCAACTGTACTTGTCGTCCTTAACACTATGTACATATGCAACTCCGGCATGATTTAATATCATTATGAATTGTTAAAAAAATTCACTTGACGGGGGAACCTGTTTTAAAAGATCGGACACCTCAAAATCGACGAAATGAAAATTATTTGAAGTTAACGCTGCAACGCGATACATAGCCTAGCACGGCTGGTCCCGGTAGAAGCCTTCCGGGCAGTTAGGCCGACCGTGCACCCGGGAGGCAGTTAGGCCGACCGTGCACCCGGAACTGCTTCCTATCGTGCGCAGTAGTGGACTGCAACGTTAATTTCAAATAATTTTCGATGCTTCCTCTTTGAAATTTTAGTTTTTAATTTATCGAGCCTCCAACGTTTGGAAACGTTCCTGCCTCTTGGCGAAACAGCATCATGCATCCTTATATTGTATGTAAATTATACATACATATATTGCAAAAACGGGAATAGGTGTTATTTTTTTTTTTTTTTTAAGGAAATATCCACATTAGGAAGAGGGTCATTCCATGTGAATTCGACCATTTTTTGGGGACTATGTTGTAGTACAAGAGAAAGTGGGAGGCCGGGGGTTGAGCCGAGTCGATACAGATTATTATGGCTGTGATGGGCCAAACGATAGACTTCCCAAAAATGGTGGCACGGTACAAATGGCGAAATTAAAATGGTTTTTTATTGTTTGGTTATTGTTGCGTCGTAAGATCTTAGGCGCCAAATGACAAGCACGCGACCAAGGCCAGGTATAAGAATCCCTATCGACAACGTACCGACCATAAATCAAGTGCGTCATAAAACAAAAATCCTTCCGAATTTACGTGCCGGTTTCGTAATTTTTAAGCCAACTGAGAGCAGCACATGTTGAGCCCTATACTACCGTTGGCGCACAAAGATTTATAACCGTGGATGCCTGCAAAACAAATGTTGCACCTACACTCTCGCTTTTCCAATTTCCCACTATGTATTTCCACCGCCTTTCGACACCCACCTTGCAACCAATGAATTGTCATCATTTTCAACTTGTTTTCCGGAGTTTTGACTCATAATCATTTATAAGATATAAGATATAATTTAACAATGAAAACATTAATTTGTGCAGCTGAATGCACATGGAATGATCCCCTTCGTAGCAAATGTGGCTAATTTCTCTAAAAAAAAACCTTCATCTTGAGCAATTGTGGTGCTTTGCTGGAATGGAAGGCGCTATGCGAACTCTGTGGATGGTATCTGGTCGGCGTGTGCCACGACAGCATCCGAACCTAATCCGATTTCGGGGTGTAGAAAAGAATATTGCTCTTCTGAATTGTAATGTTACGAAATCGCAGTTCAAACGATAAGGAACAAAAAAAAATAAAGAAAAAAAAAGAAAAAAAAACTGTGCTTCAACCGTGCTTCAACCATGCGAGGCTGTGTATCCCGGTGCAGCCTTCACTTCAAATAATTTTAATTTCGTTAATTTTGAAGTATCCGCTTATTTAAAAACAGATCCGCAAAGGGGACACATGGGGCTATAACCTCATTTCTTTAATAATACAACGTTTTCGAATTCGCGGAGCCTCAAAACCGTTCATTGTACTATTTATTATTTTAGGTCTGTTAAATTGCTGGATATTCTTTGAACCTTGTGAATTAAGAGTCGGCAGCGTTTGTCTTAAAATAAAAACTTTCACGTAGGTATTTTACCTGAACCGTATTTTATTGGGGTACTGTGCCGTCCGAGTGTATAGTAAAGGTAAATACCATCATTACAGAGGACATTGGTTTTTCCAAACCTGTCGGAGAATGGCGGTCGATCAGTCGGGGACTCGCAATTGGCTACCTGAATCGCCGAACGTCGTGTCCTTGCCTGCTCTTACCTTATTGAAACTTTGGAGGCTCCAAAAATTAAAAACCAAAATTTCAAAGAGGTAGCGTCGAAGCACTGATCTGTAACTACTATGTTAAAAGAACTATTGTATTTACTTTTTCATCAGGTGAAATCGTTACAGCCATGAGAAATGATATAGGCACCGCTAAAGTTGAGTCATTTCCTACGAAATCAGACACTTTTCTGAGCAGTGTTTCGGGTGTCCTAAATATTTGAATATGTTGTAGTTTTTGGTGACCTATCATTCGAATCTCAAAGGATTTTCTGATATCGTAGGGAATGTTGATTTCCCAAACCGATGAAAATGAGTTCTCGAATGTTTATAGCGAATACATAAGAGTGAACACGATCTAGTAAAAATGGTGACTTGTTTAAAAAGAAGTGGACACATTAAAATTGACAAAATTAGAATTATTAGAAGAGTGAGCACGTCGGACGTTCGAGGCGTTGTACCGCGGAGCAGCGCTCGCTTAAAATAATTTAAATTCGTCGATTATAGAGTATTTTTGGGAAGTCTATCGTTTGGCCCATCACAGCCATAATAATCTGTATCGACTCGGCTCAACCCCCGGCCTCCCACTTTCTCTTGTACTACAACATAGTCCCCAAAAAATGGTCGAATTCACATGGAATGACCCTCTTCCTAATGTGGATATTTCCTTAAAAAAAAAAAAAAAATAACACCTATTCCCGTTTTTGCAATATATGTATGTATAATTTACATACAATATAAGGATGCATGATGCTGTTTCGCCAAGAGGCAGGAACGTTTCCAAACGTTGGAGGCTCGATAAATTAAAAACTAAAATTTCAAAGAGGAAGCATCGAAAATTATTTGAAATTAACGTTGCAGTCCACTACTGCGCACGATAGGAAGCAGTTCCGGGTGCACGGTCGGCCTAACTGCCTCCCGGGTGCACGGTCGGCCTAACTGCCCGGAAGGCTTCTACCGGGACCAGCCGTGCTAGGCTATGTATCGCGTTGCAGCGTTAACTTCAAATAATTTTCATTTCGTCGATTTTGAGGTGTCCGATCTTTTAAAACAGGTTCCCCCGTCAAGTGAATTTTTTTAACAATTCATAATGATATTAAATCATGCCGGAGTTGCATATGTACATAGTGTTAAGGACGACAAGTACAGTTGCCCGGCCACTGTTCGTAACCGCCCGTCTGCCATCCAAAAGAAGGCAATATCGCGGTGCAGCGTACACTTGAAACCATTTTAATTTCGCCATTTTTACAGTGTCACCATTTGTGTGATCGCTGTAGTAAATATTTGGACTGCAGCCGAAAATGCGTGTGAAACGAGGCCTGCCCCTTCCAGTCTGATCCAATCGGCCTCGCATACGTGCCTATGGTCCGTCCAACGAGACCGAGGCAGTGAAGCGCAGCGTGCATCCTTTGCTAATTATCTTAGAAGGATCACTTCAACTCTATCCCACTCGACTGCCGATGTTTACGTCTGCTGCCTCGTCTCTCATTGGACAAGATACAGATTACGTCGTCCATTCTTGCCAGAGAACCCCTTCCATTTGGACCATTTTTAAGTCACTATTGACAAGAATTCAGACGTTTTCCATATACACACATTTTGACAGACAGGTCACCAGAGACCACAACATATTGAAATTTCAAGAAAATCTGAACCATCCCCAATATAGTAAATTTATGGGCTTAAGCTAAGGGACGAACGGTATATAACAGGTTGTACCCTCATTAATGCCACCTGTAAAGACACCTTGCCGAATGGTCGTTTTGGAAATGGAAGTTTCAATAGAATTTAATGAAAAAAGGGTGACACGTATTGTTACGCGTCTGTAAAATCAACAATTTTTAAAACATCGAAAAATCTATTGAGATTCGATTGATAGGTTATCATCATCGGTAAAGTTGTTTTTTTAAACAATACAACATTTCGAGAAACTGGCCACGGCCCGGTGGACTCTAACCTAGGACCCCGAGGGTAAGAGGAAAATTTATGGTCTTGGGGTTCTTGGGTCTAACCCCCCGTGGTGCGTGGCATTAGCCTTCGGTGCGAGCACTTGAGCGCCTCTAGAACCCGGTGAACGCAGTATGGCATAGCCAAAACCCGTGCCCGTTCCGGCCACGATGAACCGGTCTAGTAAAATCCGACCTTTAGGCGTCTAGCCCGTTCCTTGCTTGCACCTTGATCCGAAATTCTGAGGGGTTACCGAAAATTTTTGTTTCAAAGAGAATTTTCAAGTCCATAGGTTGTCCTAAATGTGTTGTATTTGGTTGAAAGGAATTGTTCTTTAGGCCATTTCAAGCAACTTTTTCGCGTTTCAACATTTCAACTTTGTCGCGTTGCGTTGACAATGGCCGAGACGGAATCCGTCCGCTGTAACTGTGATCCCATTGGTCCGTGTTTTTCGTTAATAACTCCTTAACAAAGCCACGGAGAACATTTTTGCAAAGGAAAAAGTTACTTCGACTGACCTCAGGTATCACACCTCTCAAGGAGGTGCAACATTTTTGGGACACCTTGTATACTTTGCCGGTGGAGTCTGGGTCTTTTTTTTGGAGTATTAAAATCGTCATTTAATTACTCAGTTTCTGAAACGAACGAATAAAATTTTCTAATGGGGAGATAAATATTTCAAAAATCTTCCTTCTTCAGATTCTTCTATTATCATATACACATTTTTATAGAAATCAAGGTGGAGGAAATGAATGAGAAAGAACGTCTTTTGTTGAAAACATTTTTTCTTCGTAGTCAAAATGAATCAGAAATACTGTTAATTTTTACTAATACACACATTTGCAAATGTCATAGATGCATAAAAATCGAGTTTCCTTATAGGCTTAAATTTTAGATAGAATTAGCTTATAATTTCCACTTCTGTAGGATTAATTCTGGGGTACCACTTCTGTAGTATTAATTATGTACACGAGGCCAAACGAAAAATTGGAAATTAGCATTTTCCTGATTAATATGTATCTGAAAGTCTAACTGATTTTTAAATCTTCGAATCGTGGAAACACGGTATTTGATAACGAAAGAGAACGAACGAGACTCCCGTTCGAGACTAGAGGCTCCGTAAATCGTGGCGGAAGGTTTGTTTTCGTGTCTCGAGAAATTCAAAAGAAGCCAATTAGCTTCGGGGTTAAATACTAACCCTCTTTGACCGAGCGGCTGCTCGGCTGGTTCGCGCCGAGATAGATTAGACTCGTAATAAAGTGCTGGGGGTGCAGTCATGTTGGGAACGGTCCACGAGGGAGCCACTAAGGCACCGCTCGTTGGAAACTGGTCTGAAACAGATTTAAACTCGTTTCCTCGGGGCTGCCGCGAAAGTTTCTCGCGTTTTAATTAGCCGACCGCGCCGGAGGAGAATCCGTACGCTGAGTGCTCGAGGAAATTTTAAATCATCCACTCGCCTCTTCGATCCTTCTTCCGCAACTAAAATATTCACCGTTCGAAACGTTCTTTTTAACCTCCTTTGAAATGCTCCGTGAAAATGCACGATTCTTTTAATATTAGCTAGGTGTACAAATTAATTCGTTACCCCCGCTATTAATCAATTTTAAATTTGTCGTATGTCGCATTTTTACTGGGTTCATCAGTCACGTGTGAAATGATGTATAGAGCTTGACTTGATAAAGATGGATTAATTTGTACACCTAATAATTTTGACAAATCAAGAATAATATAATCCCCTCAGTATTGCTTCAATCACAACATGAAAGTACCACACCTATCACTTCTCCGTACTCGTTGGATGATACGATTCGTCGTATCAATCGACGTGGCATTAGTCAGTCGTACGACTTCTTTAATTGAGTATCCGAAGCCTCACCACGCGTGTCACTATGACTGAAGGGGTGAGAGTCCCATGGAGCAAACCGAAGAAGAAGAAGAAGAGGAGAAGGAGGAAGAAGAAGAAGAAGAAGAGAAGAAATTCGTTCAGTCAGCGAGATGGAGGTAATTCGTGAGGAGAAATTACTTAACTCTCGGATGATACATAAATTAAGTCAGAATCGTAAAGGGGTCCGTGCCACAGTCGCAGCCAGTTAGCGTGAGGGTGCCCCAGGGGGCAGTACACCCCTGCCACCGTTCTCGGTGTTCAGCCTTTCTCCCTCCGTCTATGCTGGTTTCCTCTTTGTCTGTCCGTCTATCTCTTACCCTCAACCCTTTACGATGCTACGCCACTGCCTAATAGAATTACCCTCGGAGCTGAAGTTAGTCGGGGCTGGATTGAAATTGTCATCGCATTTTTAAAATCTCGTTAATTAAGGGACCCTGGACTCTCGCCGGAGTCGCTACGGTGCTCCTTCGCCTCCCGTATGGATTAATACCAACGGCCGTCGACGTTTCCTTTTCCTTCGCTCCTTCCCCTCCGCCCCCGTTCCCGGAATCGTTTAATTTTTCCGTGGCCACCGCTGATTAACACGATACCGGTAATTGTATTATCGTCCTCGCGAACCGGGGTTTTTTTTTTTTTTTTAGATTGGACCGGTGATCGCGGACGAGATTGGACGCAAAGGGGTGGAAATTGGTTCGCGATTATTTGTTACCTTATTTCTTTTTGCAGTTTGACAGTTTCGAGTTTGCTCGCTGTTCTAATCGTCATCCAATTTACACCGACGAATGGCAAACATTTTTGTTTTATATTGGTTTATTTTAGGTCGTATCAACAGCTCAGGATCTATTACATTATATTATATTGCGTTATGTATCATACGCTTACGTAGAGACGATTAAAATTCGATGGGATTGATGTGAACCTAACACTGTTGCTCCAGGGTTAATTTATATTTCGTAAACACGTTGTATACATCTATGTGACGGCTCGTAGATTAATTTATCGAGCGGAATGATTTAGACGGATAGGTTTGTTTCGCTGTAGTTTATTTCATTACATTTTATAAACGTATCGAGGGCATTCGTATAACTTAGCGTAATTTATTGGCAAAGAATTTTGTAATTTTATTTCTGGTCGGCAGCTTTTATTCGATTGTAGTTATGCATGCCATAAATTCGTTTGCGCAGCGTGTTTCTGATTGTGATATTTATGATACGCGTTTACACGGATAGTTAGACATATACGTGTAATTTTAGTCGTAATTCGCGCGAGTAAATAACGTAATGTTGCAGTATAATCTGACCAGAATTTAGTTATTATTTTCATACACCCCGTGAAAATATAATGGGTCCTCCCTGCGCTCTCCTTGCTTTTTGAAAGCGAAGCATTAAACTGGGCCAGTTTTCAGTTACGAATTCGTAGGGATATGCGCGGAATAAAAAATTGAGATAATTAAAATTGAGGTGACAGAGTGAGATTAGATAAATTCAGAAGAAAATGGAAAGTTTGTCGAAGGTGATAGCTAGACTGCGGATGTTTAAGCAATTTCCAATTTTTATAGATAAATTTTCAAAAAGTGGAATGAAATAAAATCCTATTTTTAAAGGGAACAGCCTTTTACAGGTACATCACAAATAATAATCGTACTAAATTTTCTTGAATTTTATATTATAGCATTTTTTTTAAATTTCCATAAGCCATAAATGCATAAAGATGCCCAGTTTAGTCATAGCGAATTCAAATCACTTCAGTTAAGAATCTAATTGAAAACGGTAACGATGCGCACTGGTGAAGTAACATTACCTGTGCAAACTAAACCTTCAAGTTATACCAGGTATGTAAATATGAAACCGGAATTTTTCTATAGAAAATACACGTTCATTGTATGACAATGACACAAAATATTTTATTCGAAGTATTGCCCATCGGTAGCTACACATTTTTCCCATCTCTCTGGCAATTTGTGGATGCCACTCCAAAAAAACTGTTCCTCTTTTGAGGCAATCCAGTCATCTAGCCATTTTCGTACATTTTCGTAAGATGTGAAGCGCTGCTCAGCAAGTGTGTGTCCCATCGATGTAAATAAGTAATAATCGGATGGAGCCAAGTCTGGTGAGAAAGCCGCATGCAAAATTATTTCCCAACTAAACGCCTCAATCGTTTGCTTTATCGATTTTGCTGTGTGCGATGGTGCATTACCATGAAGTAAAATCACTTTGTGTTGCCATTTTTGATATTCCGGTCGTTTTTCACGCAAAGCTTGATTCAAATCAATCATTTGTTGTCAATAGCGTTCAGTATTAACGGTTTCGCCAGGTTTTAGCAGCTCATAATAGATCACACCCTTCTGATCCCACCAAACACAGAGCATTGTCTTCCGTCCATAGCGATTTGGCCTTGCAGTCGATGTCGATGGTTCGCCTGGAATTATCCATATATCTTACGCTTAAGATTCTCGAAATAAATCCACTTCTGATCGCCAGTCACAATTCGATGGAGAAATGACTTTCTTTTATACCTGGCGAGCAGCATTGCACAAGTGGTTTTTCGGTTTTCCTGCTGCCTTTCAATCAGTTCGTGTGGAACCCATTTTCCCATCTTCTGAATCTTTCCCACGGCGTATTGAGACGGCTTATCGTGTCACATTTAATTGAACCACGAGTTGTTGTTGTGTTCAAGCGTCATCCTCATCCAACAATGCTTGCAAATCGCTGTCTTCAAACTTTTTCGGTGGTCTTCCACGTTCTTCGTTTCTGACATAAAAATCGCCATTTTTGAATTTTTTAAACCACTCGAAGCACTGTGATTTACCAAGAACATGCTCACCGTAAACTTAACAAGCATTCGATGCGATTCTGCAGCAGTTTTCTTCAAATGGAAACAGAAAATCAATGCTATCCGCAAATCGTAGTTTCCAGGCACAAAATTCAACATGTTCAACGCTATTAAAAACCATGCTGTTGTATGAAACTCGTATGGTTGTGAGTTGAAAATCTTTACCAGATGTCAAAACAAGAAAATGGCGTCAGTGACGCGGTTTGACAGTAACTACATTGACAGCTAGAACCACCTATGGACAAATTCCGGTTTCATATTTACAGACCTGGTACATGTTCAGCAAACTTAACCTTCGACTACACCCCGCGAGACCGTGAAAGCAGCGGCCCACGAAAAAGAGGAGTCCTACAGTTTCGTAAACATTATCGCACCTCGTTCACACGGCTGAGCAAAGTCTAATTCCTCGATTCCCTTCCGTCGTCCATGGAAACGTAAACGAGCAAAAAGAGAGCCCTTTCAAAAATCTCTGTAGCCGTGAATCCTTCCACGAGACTCGGAGAGAGAGAGAGAGAGAGAGAGAGAGAGAGAGAGAGAGAGAGTCCTCCTATCAAAAAACCGCCCCCCTCTCCTCCGAAGAACCCGTTTCATCCCACGTCGTCCCGCAATCTCGTTACCGATTTAACCTCAGCAACGTCAAGCTCATCAGCGAGCACGTTCGCTCTCGCGGTCGCGAAATTACAACGATTTCACGCGTTTCACGTGTATTCGTCCATCCTTCTCCCTCGGCTTCTCTTCCCTCGGAGGCGAAAGCCGCAAGGGGGAGCATAACGGGCCAAAGAGAAGAGAGGAAGAGGGGCGGGCATAGTGTGACGGTGCCCTGGCAAAAACACGGAGGTGCCTGGCCAGCAGTCCATTAAACCCTAAGTCCCGTGCGAAGCGATGCGTCATTGAGATACATGAGGATCTTCCTGATAATAATTCGTCCGGTTTCGCGTCCAGCCCCCACACGGCCTCGGATGGGGTTGCGGCATAAGTAGGGGTGGTCCTGGTATACGCAGCCCGTACCTATCGCGGATTACGAAATATGTTCCCTAATCCGCGGCCGCACGCCCACCGAGAGCCCCGTTCCACCGTCCCTGTGGGAATCGGGATTATTGTCCGCGATAAGCTAATTTTTCTCTCCTTGGCTCTCGCCGCGGCCGACGCTCCAGATCGTGGGGCCTCGGGGAAAATTGGAAAACGACGCCGTCACCGACGCTACACGGTAATAACGATGGTAATGAGGCGCGGGGTCACACGCTGGCAAGATGGAGGAGGACTCCTGCACGTTAGCTTCTGGGCCATCGTTGCTCAAGTTTAGTTGTCCCGCTCCTTGTTAATTAAAAATTTGTCGTACACTAAGCAATTCAACAGTTTTTCGAGGTTTATTCTAAAGGAAACCAGTTTAGTACTGTAGAACAATTAAAAAACTGCGTTGAAATGGTATGCAAGAAAAATAAGTAAAAAACGATTAAAAACTTGTACAAATCTATTCCAAAAAGAAGTTACATGTCAGAAAAAATAAAGGCGGCAACACAAAATATGAATAACCGATAAAAATAAGCTGTACGTGTTAATTTTTTACAAAAACATTACCTGCCTTATGATTTTGTTGCAGTTAATAAAAGGTAAGTTGGTGTTACTTTGTAATTCTTAGAAATACTAACGAAAACACTGCGTTAAACGACGTCTCCAGAAGTAACTAATAACACTCTGTATGAAAGACGATGAAGTTCTTTCGGTAAATATATACATTGGGGGCTTCCTCACCGATTTTGATGACCTTGAAATATGTTGTTAAGGTCATCATTCTGAACAATTTTTTCCTATACATGTTACCGCTTCTCAGCTTTAGTTTCCGAGATATTCGCAAAAGAGTTTCAACATCTCAAAAAGTGATCGGAGTAGGTTTGGGTTAGATTTGAAATTGTGGCCGCCGATAAGGCGGCCACGGTCACAACTTAAAACGACTTCAATCAGTTGAGACACAACTGTCTTGTCTGTTTATGTTGACAGGTCATACGCAGACATATTTCGGGTCATATTTCAAGGTCATCAAAATCGGAGAGGAAGCCCCTAATGTAAATATTTACCTTAAAATCTAACCCACACCTACTCCGATCAGTTTTTGAGATGTTGAATCTTTTTTGCGAATGTCACGGAAATTTACCTTTTGTCGTAACGTGTTCGAAGGTGCAGGTACCCTCAGCGCAAAGTTAGGTCCGCAACATGGCTATCCAGATAAACTTGATAACTTTATGTGCAAATACGGAACGGTGTAAATAGAATAGGTAGGCCAGTTTATCGAATTTCGAAGGCGCGTTGGGAATTATCGAACCGGACCTCGTGGATAATAACGATATTGCACGCGCGTTCGGGAGATAAATTTTTAATTAGCAGATATTTGGATGTATTGGACAGGACACGCCTCGTGTCCCTTCCTGTTTTACTCGAGGAACGGAAATCCAGGGGACGCCATGAATATTTATTCCCTCGCGCTCGTAAAATCCGGCATCGTAAAAACTGCGAGAAACGAATTAAAAATTACATTAAAATTTACATCGGTATAACCAATCTGGCCGCGATATAACCTACCACGTTTTTTCGCATTGACAAATGAATCTCAAAGTTTATTTAAAAAAAAAAGGAATAAATAAATAAAACCGCGTGAAATTACTACGTTGCATTTCAAGCGAAAACTGCAAGAAATATATCGAATTCATTGGGCAGGCTTCATTTGAATTTACCGCATATTTGACGAAAAACCCGATTGTTATTCTAGACAGATGTTTTTTGTAGTCGACCGGAAATTTTCCACACCTTTTGACTACTTGCAAGCGCGTGTCATTAGCAGACTGCGGATATTTATGCAAAATAAAATTGTTATGCATCATTTGCAAGAGAAAGGAATTGAATAGAAATTTATTTTTTCTGTTAATTTTTATGTATCATATTTCACCTACTCATTGTTACCATAAATGCATAAAATCGGCAGTCTAGTTATTGGATTGTAAGCTTTTAAACTAGGTGTATAAATAGTAGACCCTTCTTCGTGAATTTATCGATTATTTACAAACGAATCAACTGTGACAGCCACGAATTAACCAGTCAGCTGTTTTTGACGAGTATACTAGTCATGAGGAAATGACAATATTTTGTGTTATGACGAGTATACTCGTCAAAACAGCTAACTGGTTAACCTTTGCGATTAGGTACACATTCTTCAAAGAGATCGCAACGGTTAATTGGTTAATTTGTGCACCCAATAGATTCGATCAAAATCATCAGAAACTTTTAGATCAAACTGTTTAAGAGGATGTTTTATTCAAATTTTAGTCTCTAGAATCCTCTAAAGAAGAAAAAAGAATTTTCGTGCTTGCTTCTAACCTCACTTTGCAAAAAGTTTCTCTAAATGGTGCTCTAAGAGTATTGGTATTAGGCTTGTATTATAGTGATTCTGTTGCATCGGATACGTTTTAGGTACATTTCTATCGTAATGCTTCTTGGGGAATAACACTTAACGGGATCGGAGGAGGTGGCGGAGTGCGGGAGAGGGGAGAGATACGTAGAAGTGGTCCAGCGTTCTCGCTTTGAAATTCGAAATACGAGCGCTCGTCAAGCCGGTAATGGCAAAACGAATTTTGCAAGAAAAGCGTGGAGCAATTCCGCCATTTCTCTTCGTGCTGCATAACTTTCTGTGCCACCATCTTTATCGCACTCGTGGGAACGCCAGCCCGGCCGTAGATCACCCGCGCAATATTGTGCAAAACGCGGCTACACGGTTTGCCCCCACCCACCCCCGCCCCTCCCGCCGCCACCAACGGTCGTTGCTTTTGCTATATTTCTCGTCCGTGCGCGCGCTTTATCCCGCGAATTTCCCATACGACGGTCTCTCTCGCTCATGGGAGTAGCTACATTCAATGTGCCGGCCATATCTCAGCTCCAGGAGACACTTTAATGAAAAATCATACGGAGAATGCACGTACCGTTGGGTATAGACCAAATATTTCAGTCGGAATGAGATTTTAGACGGGAATAAATAAGGAGTTAGAGCATCCACGGCCGATCGCCGCCATTTCTCCCTGGCCAGACGGAAACGAGATTCTCGACGATTTTTTCCGGCGAAATTTACGACCCGTCAGATCGTACTTTCACTTCTTACGATCGATCCATTTAGCATCTAACTATTAGGGGTACCCATAAGTAACCAATTATTTGCAAAGAATTTGTCTTGCCTTTAGTTCTGTACCGATCGTTGAAGAGGAAATACGTATTCTTTTACAGTTTTCGGTGAAGCAGCCAGTGTTCAAAATATTCCCTGTAATAAAATGGCGGCGTTCGTACCTTCCGAGGATCATATTCGTCATTGCATACTTTTTCCATTTTCATGCGGGATTTAATGCAACGACAACAACAAAGAAAATTTGCGATGTTTATGGAGATGTATTTGAAGGTCAACAAGTGTCAACGTTGGTTCAGAAGGTTTGCTGTTGGTGGTTATGATCACTCTGACAGTCCTCGAAGTGGACGACCAGTTGGATTTGATAGTGACGCCCTAAAATCTCTAGTGGAAGATGATCCAAAGTTAAATATACAAGAATTATCGAGAAGCCTTGGGTCCAATCCGAATGTACTACAAAGTTTGTTTTAGATTTCAAAATAATTGATTACTTATGGGTCCCCCTAATGGTAGACGTGCAAACTCATTCGCGACCTCTTCGCAGAAAAATTAGTGTCTATTTATTCGAGATTCGATTTGATCAGCCGGGAAGCCGAAATATGAATTCGTCCAGACAGCCCGGTGTCTAATTAGAAGCCGACGCTTCTTCGCGCGTGTCTAACTCCGGCAATCAATTCGTCAAACAGTTCTCGATTACCTGTCCACTTGGCCGGGCCTCCCCGAGTATTTCGAATGATGCCGCAATATCAACAGTCGTCATGGTGTCACGTTGGTCCTTTTCACCGCAGGAAATATCGAGAAGATAGGCCCTATTTTGGCAACAATGGAGGGTCGGGAGAGCCACTCGACTTTCCCATTTCCTCGACAAACGAGCACGGCCGCGAGGTGCGCGCCGCGCGACAATGGCCTGTCATTGTCATCGACGCGGCCCACTTTGACTGCCACGTCCGACCGGAAGTCGAGGCTAATGTGTTTGATCAGAAGGACCCCAGGGCACGAGCCCCGGATCCTACGCCGTCCGATCTCGCCACGTAGAATTCGATATCTGCTTAGTCGAGTTCCACGGTTTCTCACGGCTGCCACGGGCGCGACGTTACTGGCGAAAATAAGCCGGTGCAAAAACAACAGCTGTTGTGTATGATTTATATCCCGACTGTCGTACCTACAGTTTTCCTACACGGAAGCCTATAATGATCCGATTAATAATCGCAATAACCAGGGTAAATTATCATTTCGAGTTCCTTAACTCCTTACCGCACTTTAACGAGTCTGACTCGTGACGAAGATGTTTACCCAAACGTAAACATCATCAGTCAGATTCGCGGAATGTCTTACAAACACTATACCACAGGGTATATAGCGTCTTTTCTTAAATTGAACTAAACCATTTTTTGACATGTTACTATATCACAGGTATAGTGAATTCTCGATATATGTCAACAACACGGGCCTTGCCAGCGTCGTGTATCGTCCAAGAGACATGCCCGAGCCGTGTTATGTTTACACTCCTCGGCGTCCGAGGCTTGACGGAGTATATCCCGCGGTAGTGGGGATAACTCCGCGACGTTTATCATCTAGGCCTTGGCGACATATATAGAGAAATCACTGTATTTACATTTCGGCTAGTATTGCAACTGTTTTCGAACATCATTTTGGTCTGTTCATCGTGGGTTGACCCCTACCCCTTGGGCCCGGATTTCGTCGAGCTAAATGACACGGGGAGGGGTTAAAATCGTAACGATATGTCTCATAAGAAATCTTTGTGGTTAGTTAGGAGCTCAGGTGTGTATCATTATTTGACAAAATAAGGATGTCATTTACGATGTTCGTTTTAGGCGGGACACTCGGTCTTGCGAATAGAAATGGAGGTAGAAGACTCGTCGATCTCGCCTAGAGAGGCGGCAACTGTGCCAGGCGGGAAGATCCGCTGACATGTTCGAGGCGAGAATCCGCAAACTCACTCGCGTAAGCAGCTACTTAAGGGGGGGTCCCGGTTCACATAAAATACCCTATAAAATCGTAAAATATCCTGCAGATCATCGACCCGTGACCGCGTCTCCCAGAAGGCGGCCGGCGCAGATCGATCATCGAAAATTCCCAGCCATTCTCACGCGTGCGAAAAGGGCAGGAAGACCCCGGGTCCCTGGAAGTCCATTGATTCGCGTATCATCGTAATTTCACGGCGCGTTACCTACGCGAAATAACTCGGGGGACCGTGGCCTCGTCGACGTCCTATCTGGCTTCGGCTTTAAACAAGCCACGAAATTGGTTTACTTTTGAGCTGGAAGCCACCCCCGTCGACCGTCCTGGCCGGGGCGAGTTTCCTCCGTGAGCGAAGAAGGGCGACAAAGGGAGGTCGGAGGAGGATCCCACGGGCTTCCGTCGGGGAATTAGCCTTTTAAATTGGCTCTCGCCTACACCCACATCGTCGCTGCTTTTCGTGGATCGGGCGACACAAACTCTCCTGCCGCGTCTCGCGGACATCCCCCCTTCTCCCTCCTCCCGGCCCCCACCCCCCCGGTTTCGACGTCCTTTTGCGTGGGAGGGTTTTGATTGCGCGCCCCTGTGAAATTGCTGGTATGATTGGACCCGAAACTCGGCTGATTAATATAGAAAATTGAAGCGGTTGCAAGGAGCTCGAAAATCCGGCTCCGGAAATCCTACTCAGAACTCCCATCTGGCGCAATTATTGATACAAAAACGGGTTGTAAATATAAATAATACACTTCACAAAAATATATATTTTTTATTTTTTTAGTATTTTTAAATATATATTTCCAATGTTGCATTGACAGTGACTTATTATCGCCTTTCTTTACTTTCTATGACCTTCAATGACCTTATGTTATAGGTCGTTGAACTCGTTTGAAGATTCTCTATCATGATACGGAAGCAAAAACATACCAAAAAATGGAGGTGACCTTCAAATGTCCGAAGTACCTCCACCTGCAAAAAAACTATTATCGCCGACGAATGGCCCTCTTCGTATCATGCAATTTTATTTCAGCAAATGTTTCTGTGAAACTTATAGTTTCGAAGATATCTGAGGTGCTAATAGTTATTGCCTCGCCCTGTATATTATTTTTATTTGCAATCTGCTCGATGTAAACTTTAATGCACTGTCGCGGACAAAATCAAATGGACGCCGTTAAAGAACTATTAACTTTTCTGAAATTGGACCAAACCATTTTGTGACATGTTCGAAGGAATTAGTTTTTTTTTGAGATTGCTATTGTTCAGAATTTCGAAGAAAAAAGTGAAGGTCATTTTTAACTTCCTTCCCTATGTCCGAAATGAAAATTGAAAGAATGTGTTTCGTTTTTTCTACAATAAAATAAACACATCGAGTTTTTCACCCTCTGATAAACGAACCATTCGCGTCATCGTGATTAAGATTGACATTACAAAGTGTCAACACACTCACATAGCGTCGGCTCATTAAATGATATATTGCTTGTCGAGCAGGCCCGCCGAATAGAAAATCTCCATCCTCTTGGAATTTCAGAGAACTTTCGAGCGTCGCGCTTCAGCCCGGCTAGGGTGGTCCCAAAGCGCGCGGAGATCAGCTGGACCATTGGAAAATGGTTCAATCTATCGACTCGTAAAGTAGATTCCGTGTCGGTCTCGCTCGGGCGTTCTCTCGCCCCCTCGCACCCCGTTCCGTCCCGGAATTACGGGGCAACGGAGAAACGAATCCCAAACATATTTTCGCCTGGTTGGCAAATTCTCTGGGTTTTGGTGTGGCGGTATCGGTGGCTGACCACGGTGCTCGCCACCCTCCGGTCCGGTCACTCCCCGGGGGATGTTATCCTTGCGGTCTTGGCCCGGAGTTCGACCCGCAAGTAAACGCATCCGGACCCGGAGACAAAAGAGACGGAGAAACGTAAAAAAAAGCACAGGAAGAGGAGAGGGAGACGGAGTAAAGCGGTCGAGCAGGAGAGAACGATTGGGGGAGGAAGATGGACACGGCAGCAAAAAGATTAGGGGTTGGCGGAGAGGTGGAACTAGCCAGCAAAAGTCCGTGTGGAGAATCGGCCCCCACCGAAAATCCCCTAATACGTGTATCTACATAACCATAGAGAGAGGTCGAATTCGTTGCGTAGCCTGCGGCCGAATTCCCATGGGCCCCATAACCGAGCGTCTCCACCCTCGTGACACCGGGACACGCCAGGACCGCGAGAATAACGGGTCCCCTTTCCTGTTATCGCGTACGAGGCACCGGGACCATATGGACAAGTGCATACGCGTTAAAGACAACCCCTCGACGTCCGGGCTGGTTGCCTTTTAAACGATTTTATACGGCCGACTGTTTTGCCACTGTATACCTTTGATCTTGTTAAAGATACTCGGCGTAGATGCACTTTCTTTTACTAATGCGCTCCACATTCTGGTCCCATTCTGTCCTGATATTGTATACGTATTTTTGCTTCTCTCTTGAACGTTACAGGAATTCAGTTTTCCTTCGGTTTACGTAGTTACCATGTCGTACTTTTTGTTATAAGTAAAGTTCTTTCTTATTTTACATATTTTTTGGTAAAAGTTTCTATTGCAAGTTGAACGGAAATTATTTTTCCGCTTCTCTCTTTTGCGCAGTCTCGATACATTTTGACGTACTTTTTCTTACAAGTAAAATTCTTTTTTTGTTTTACATGCTTTTTGGTATAATAGTTTCTATCCGTTGTTTCTCAGACAATTTACCAGATAAAAATGATGTGATATAGTTCAAAACAAGGCAGTGTAATTTTTATGCAATTGTCTTTGTTATTACTTTAATTATTGCATGAATCTCGCATCATATCGCTTTTCGCAGCTGTCGTGGTATTCCACTAATACGTTGATCAATCTTCTCAAAATTTTACATGCTGACATAAAAAATAGAGATCTTTCTGTTGCCTTAATGACTCTGAGCTTAATAAAAACTAATACTGTTTCTACTTTATATTCGTGCAAGTTTCAATGTACGTGGTACTTAGGGGTTAATTTAACGCTGCTAATATCACTCCGTCGCTACAGTTTCATCTGAAAATCTTTTCACGGGAGACAGAATAGGAAGGGAAGTCAAAATGTCGGTGTCCGCTAGAGCGAATTGCACGAAGCGTATCAGGACCGTCGATACGTGTTCCAGAGAAATATTTACCACGTCAAATATCTATCACGTGGGAGAGAGAAGGTAGGGGGTGGGGAGGGGGGTTGGGTGAAACAAAGAAAGGAAACGTGACGATTCTTTCTGATTTCGAGGGACAGGGGCGAGGAGACAGCGAAAGCGATATCGCGTATACGTATCCCTCGAGGGGTGCGATGGTTATTTTTATTTATGAGGAAACCACCATGAAAAGGGACCCACCGCCGGGCGACAAACCCCGTGGCAATCTGTTGGGATTTCCACAAGTTGAATTCGCTTGGTCGGCATGCCCGGGGCGTGTCAAAACTTAACGATAATCGTGTTTCCTTTTTCTCGTTCGCCGGCCGAAATGGAATTCCGCGCGCGGCACCTTCGATTTGCAAATTCTATCACTTCATTAACTTTCACCGACCGTTTCATTGCGGCCCGTTTAACCGGCCGACACGCGGTCGTATCCCGTAATTGAAAGTTTCGCCGCGCTGGGAAATATTCCTGTTAATTATTATAATGTCCCGCGTTTCAGTGGCGCGACGGAAAACGCTTCGATAGCCGCCTCGTAGATTTTTAGAGTTTCCCTGGCGTTTCGGACAGTGGCTACAGCTTCAACATTTGAAATTTCACCGAGCTTGCAAAATAATTACCGCGCGTCCGAACACTACGAACAGTAGGTTGAAGGAAAAATTCTTAAAATGCAGTGAGATTCACGATATATGTATGTCAACAACACGGGTCTTGCCAGCGTCGTGTCGAGCTTCGAAATCACTGTAAACGCAAAATAATGCTAAATAATCAAGCTCGGGAATTAGAAACCCAGTTTGCTGACCGCGTTAGTGAAAGAAAAATAAGAGTAAAACGAATAAAATATTTTTCCATTTATTTCCCCCTCCTCCCTAACGTCCGATCGTTTTGTCCCCGTCTTATGGTTATCGCCGCTCTTTCCTCGATATTTTTCGTCTAACTTGTGGCACGGTTGTATCTCGACGATTCAAGGGAAGATCACCTACTTCTTGTTTACAGGCGAAAAAAAAAGAAAATCGTGATCGATAGAAGGAAGCATATTTTGTCCGCACTTATCTTTGCTCGTCCTCCAGTGACGAGAAAAAAAAGGGGCTGACAAATATTTCTCGGCGTAATCTCCGAAGAACACTCTGTCGTTCCACGCAGTCCACCCTGGTACGAGATAACGGGGCTAATTAATTTCGCCGTTAATTGCCGCTGAACACGACTGCGTCAGCATTAATTAGCGCGACTCATTATGCTTCTGTAAATCTTCGGTCTTTGGTAGATACACTCTGTCTTCCAGAGAAATAGTCGGAGACTATAATTTTTACCAGGATCCAGTAAAAAAGTTGAACATGTGTGCTTTGGAGTCTTCTATCTGACGAAACATTTAGATCACCATCGAAAATTGTAAAAAAGGTAAAGTATAGTACATTTTCTTTGTGAGAGAATACCTTCTTTATTTTATTAGAATCTTTTAGCAGTTTTCTACCACCTGCACTCTCATAAATTTATAGTTGGTGCACATCGTTTCTGAACTATAGATAACTAACGTTCTTACTGATTTAGTTAACAAATACAAACTGTATTGGCAAAATTTGTTTTTTTTCTCACGAAGGGAATATTTTTCTTAATATGTAAAAATATTTTTTACATGTTAACAAATTTACGTATGCATTTTTATATGTATATTTATGGATCATTTATAGATTAGTTAACTCTTATTAAAATGTATTGTATATAAATATAAATTTAAAGGTTTATTTATAAAACCATCGCGTTGTTTCGCGCAACTATGCCAGGCGAATTGTTAGTTCTTTAATTAAGAGTTACGTTAACAATACAATCAGTCACATCTGTCAGCTTGTTATTAACTTCGCAACTGCGGTATCTGGGTATATTTTGACCCGACATTTCCAAAGCATAATAATTAATTCTATTAATAATAATCAATACTATATTTAATAATGAATTTAATCAATTTTCTCGTGCAAATTTTAAATTGCCAACTGCTCAAGACATTAATGTCTTGCTAAAAATTTTTATATTTCATAAAGTTGGTAAAAGTTTCATACAAAATTAATAAAAAACCTTTGTTACCCTCGCGAGATTGATGTAACTTTAACACTAAACCTACCGACACTTTTTGTACACCTGTTTCAACCGTGCGTGATCAAAATGACCGGTCCTGAAAAAAAGTTATTGTTAATACATTAAACGTAGATAATAGTCAATTTGACAATAGTCATGATAATGGTCAATGAACAACTTCCATAAAATGACAATTCAAACTTATTTTCATATAATTTCAATTATATAAGAAATACTGCCAATTTTGCGGTTTGAATGTGTTTGCCATGAAACAGTATTATCAACCAGGCACGTGCGTAACTTAATAGCGTCTCATTTATTTTTAGTTGGCCTTGCCACTATTGAGAATAGCCTTTCTTTTGTTCTGATTATTCAGGTTTAGAAGAGTAAATAACATATTAATTAGCCCCGGTGGGTAGGACAAGATACATATATTCCTTGGAAAAATAAAAATAAAATGAGAAATAAATATGAAAAATACATTGTATACGAACTTTCAGAAAAGTCGTAAAGATAAATGGTGATATGATAATGTTGTGTGTACGAAATTGTACGCTAAAGTTTGAACAGAGTTGTGCAGAATTAAAATTGAATTATAGTTACAAAGTAATTGAATTACATTGTAATTCGATCACATTGTAATTTATAATTCAGATCTTTTCATTCAATTAAACTACAATCTAATTCGTAATTGCAATGGAGTACAATTACAAAATACTTTGTAATTAAATTACATTAATTGCGAATTAGGATGTAATTAAATTAAAATTGTAAATTAAAGAATAATGAAGTAATAGGTAATAAGAGGTAATAAGAGCTGCATTTCGATTATATTGTATTTGAATTATATTGTATTTCAATTACACATCCGATTAAAATAATTATCAATTGAATTAATTGAAAGGTTTGAATTATTTAAATCAATTATGACGTAGTTGAATTACAGTGTAATTCAAATATGGAATTGAATTACAACGTAACTGAATTAGCACAGTTTTGAGTTTGTAAAGGCCAATTTCAGAAAAATGAAAAAAAAGATATTCACAAGTCGGGACTTTTAGCCCCGCTATACTCTGATGAAAACCGAAAACCGATCCGATGATCGGTGTCTCCCAGCACCGGTTAGCTCAGCGTTTTCGCCGATCCTATCGTGTATGAAATATTCGCGGAAACGCCGACAAGAGTTCTCGCGCGTCTCCTCGGGATCGCGTGCCCGTAATTGGTTCCTCGCCAGCGCCTTTCCTCGAGGTTGGAAACCGGTAACGAGGTGGAAGTTTTTCGAGAAAAGAGACCCCTCGCCACTATCCCCTTGCCTCGTGGCTATCGGGATGCTAACGTCGAATCGGCCGGGGTCCGCTCTATTTGCGTTTCAGTATACGGTATTATGCGGCACGTTTGCACGTAGACCCGGATAATTTAATACCGGCCGGTATCATCGCGGGGGTTGCCGAATCAGCCGAGAATATGGAAATCGGCGCCGCGATCGCTCTATAGCATGGAAAACCGTGACTCACGGAACTCGAACGAGTATCATCGGACACGGACCTTTAATGAGAAACGATTTTCCCCGATGGTCATGATTTTCTTCTTCGTTACATGCACGGGATTCGGTGGACACAGGATCTAATACAGGGTGGATCTAGTATTTATGGATTCAACTTTGTTGCTTTAGTAGATAGGGAAAAAGCGTAGAGGAGAAATTTACATTACTTAACAAGCTCTATCGTCAAGTGCTTGTAACATGTTGCGACGAGACGTCAATGTCAGTGGATCTTGAATAAAATCTGAAATGTCTCACAAAATATTAATTTTTTCCACATACGTAGTGTCCTAGTGTGTTTTGGTTCAGAATGGCACGAGGAATCAATTGATGTAAAAGAGTGTGCAGATTTCCATTTAAAAAACAATTGCAATTGCACTTTGCAACTGCACCGATGTTCTCCTTCACACTATCGCAATACTGGATGATAAAGTTTGTTAAATAATGCAAAATTTTCCTGTAATATTTGCAAAAGAAACAAAGTTATGCAACTCTAGCTTGGTCCAGCCGTAGCTGTCATGGTGAAAAGCGACCGCCATTAAAATGCGGTTGTCTAAAGACTTTCTGGAATTTTGCAAGAGACTATGTCAACTGATTACCGATGCCAGAGACGTGCGACAGAATGTGATATTTTCCAGTGAACGGGATGGTCAGATTATTCTACTCCGATTCCTCGATGCCAAAGTAATCTCGGGGTGGTATAAGGAGTCGGATCATTCGGTCCAGCATAATGTCATAGTCTACTGTATCGAATCGTAGCTCAAAGTGGTTCTGATCCGCGTGTAATTCGTATGATCGGGGGTTGCCATGGCTGTGCACAGGGTTGGTCGGGGGTTGCTGGCGCCTGCCAAGGTTTGAACGCCCGCCATCTATCCTTCTATTTGTTAGCGGGCTTAGCAAATCACCCCAACGAGCTTACCGCCGCCTCGAACGAGGGTGCTAAGCCGTGCCTTTTGCGCGTCTAGTGTCTGAGAGCCGTCTCCTTCGCAATATCGTCGCTAATTTCGGCTTAAGACCGTGAGCCTGGACATTTTAGCTTCGACGCCGTCGTCGATTACTCTCGAAAATTCTATGGATTTTCGAGAGATCCGCAAGATTCGAAAGACTCCGTCTACTACTTTGACTAGATCTTTTTTTTCTGGGCTGACAGTTCATTTACAATGGCTAGGTCATTCTTTTTATTCTTATAGTTATTTAGAAACAAGTCTAAAAATGTCCCTCGCCGAATCTGTTACTTCGGATGACCGTACAGGCCCGTAAGTCAGTCTCGCCAGAAAGAAATTTCAGGCAACGGCTGGCGCGGCCGGTCAACATTCGTATTAATGACCGCCACGGTCGTCAAGACGTTGCGCCGTAAATCGTTGAAAATCGTAGCGTCCGTGGACCCCGTTCTCCCATCCCACTTATGGGGATACAGTAAATCAGGCCGTAAAAAAGAACCACGAAATTTCACGGCGCGGAAACCTCGTGGATCGGTGCGGCAGTGGCGGTGGCGCGCGAGCCCGCCAATTTAAAGTTACAAATTCGGCCATAAATGGAGGGCGTTCGAGGCGGTTGGGTCACACGTACCGTTTAGAATGAAAAAAAAAGTATCGGGAGAGGAGACAGGCGAAACAGTCGGTAACAAGAGAGAGAGAGAGAGGAGGCGCGAGGCTTCATAAAAGAGACGCTTAAAAAAGTGGGAACCGTGAAGAAAGAGAGAGGGCTATGTAAGGGAGACAGAGAAAGAGAGAGAGGGTTGAAGAGCGACAGAAAAGGAGAGAAGTCGAATTTCCACCCTCGGCCGACAATCGAGCTCGTATTTTCCGATTAGGGGGTGGCATTCACTTATAAGCCATACCATAACACTTGTTCGCCGGCCGTTATGAGCCCTTACAGGCTGCGCATGAGGGGTGAGGGCGTCGCTTTCTCCTCCATCGTGTTACCGACGCCGCGACGCTGCTCCGGGGGGACAGATTTACGGCCACCTTGGGTACTGATTTACTCGAGGTTACTTACGAGGTGGCTGCTGTCCGAATCAGCCTCGTTGCAACCCCCGGAATACGCGCCTCGTACTGCGTGGCTACTACCATCGGTGCCGCGCCACATGTTCCTTTGTGACTGGATTTTCGAATCTAGAATGCCTCTTGAATCGAACAACCGCGTTTCGAATAATGCGACAGTTCTGACACAGGGTACAATTATTTTACAGTCGAATTACTAGTACTCTCACTGATAAAATTATATACAGACTGTGTCTCGTCCACCTTATATCTTCGGTTTTTAGCAAAAAATTGTTTGGCTCATTGCGACGCATATTGCGATTTATGTTTGTCCTTTTCAAGGTCATCGACATTTATTTAGTTGTGCGGACATATTTTCATCGTCATATTCTTGGGGCTGATATAAAATGTATTTCAAACATGTAAATGTGTTGACCTTGAAATGATATATTAATAGATTGCACGTGACGTATTAAAAACGCCTTTTTTACGTTCATTTTTTGGTCTGAAAGTCTTACGTCCCAAAAAGACGTATTTTCAAGGCGTCGTTTTTACGTCTGAAATAAGACGTTTTGAAGACGTCTTCAAGACGTCTCTGTATTATCTGGGTTACTATTACTATGCGACATATTACTATACGTTGATCTTCCAAGGTCGTTCATGGTCATCACCCAGTCCACCCAACACCGGAAAATGCTTAATACCGGACACTTTTGTAAAATAAAAATTAATAGGACCAAAGAATTCAATAAAACTGGCAAGTTTCATAAAATAAAGGAAATAAAAATAATTAAACGAGCACTGGCTTTGAAAACTGTTCGAAGTTAAACAATGATAACAATAGCAAGTGAAATATCTCCTTATATTAGGTCGTCCTAAGTATCTATACATAATTAGGTCGTCCCATAAGTTCGTGCCGTTTACTCTTGTACCACTCAAATTCTAAAAATAAAATATGTAATCACCCTTTCATTCCGCAACCTCTTCTGACCTTTTTGGCAAAGACATCATACCGTCACTATAAAATTTCTGCAGTTTTTCATTAAAATACTTTTCAATTGTGAATAATATAAACATATCCACGGCACGAACTTATGGGACGACCTAATTATGTACAGGTACCGAGGAATAAAAATTGTTTAGAAATGTTACGTTTCCAATGACGCGTTAAATGTCTCTCGAATCGATTTATATTTGCAGGTGGGGCGTGAGGGGCGAGGGGCCAGGTGAGATGGTTCACCGGTGTAAATTCGGTAGATTCTTTCCCCGGTTAAGGGATATTCGGCGGGTGGGGAGAGGCGATGGATAGACCGAGAAGAAAAGAGGTGACTAGGGTAGAATGAAAGGATGCTCGTAACAAATGGTCGTTTCCTCGAGGGGTGCCATGCTCCAACTCGTCTAACAAGGTGTCGGACGCCCCGGGACGCTCGGCTTTCATCTCGACCGACCGAGAATCGACTTTATCTTCATCTCGATGCCAAGACTCACGCCGTGAATCCCGAGTGAATCACGTACTCGAATTGATATTACCGCTGGATTCCGTCTTCTTCGTCGTCAGGTGTCTCTATCGCCGACCGGTAAATTATGCCCCGGCATAATCGATTGTCCTTACACCTCGGCCATTATTGCGGCTTGATTTATTTCATTGCCGGATTAACGCTAATGGCGCAACAATGTTCCCCTCCCCCCTCACCTCCCCCTCCCCACCCTCTTCTAATGCAAATGCATTACTTGTCGATTCTCGTTCCAGTCCCGCGATGGTCACGTCCAATCGGGTGAACTCCACGGATTCACCGTTCGTTTCTTTTTCATCGCTTTATCTCTCGATTGTACGATTTGTCATTGTACCGGAATATTTCAAAATATTACGTAAATAATTCCGAGGATGACTCGAACCGTGTATAAATTATGAAGCAGGTGAACGTACCGGAGATATTTCTAGAAGATGTTCATGATAAAAAAGCTAGAACGCAATTGTACAGGTAATAATTATTCCAATAATAACGCCGATTGCTTGAACAAACGGCTGCGAGGAATCAGCTACGTTAAATCGCAACTAAGAATTATTAAAATCTGAAACCTCTGTTCGAAAAGGTGGCAGTTTTTGAGGGTTTAAAAATTCAGAGACAACGTTACTTATTTATTCAAAATCTTTAAAGAACGA
The DNA here is from genome assembly GCA_913789895.3 of Seladonia tumulorum. Classification (NCBI taxonomy): domain Eukaryota; kingdom Metazoa; phylum Arthropoda; class Insecta; order Hymenoptera; family Halictidae; genus Seladonia; species Seladonia tumulorum. Next base: position 11,166,977 of record OU565267.1, on the reverse strand, counting down.
TTTTGATTATTTAAAAACATATTCCGAAACAGTTTGATCAGTGCATCACAAAAAGGAGTAAACATATGTAGCCATATAATTAAAGATTCCAACTGTTTATAATAATAGTAACAGTAAATTTGTAATATTTAAACATTTATAATAATAGTTATAATCTAAAGACAGCCAATTAATGAATTGAAGTAATGTAAATACTTCGTTTTACGAGCGATATTAATAACAAAGCGAATTTATGGCGATGGCACTGTCACAGGCCATAAATTTCGAATCAACCCTAAAGTCGAGCCATTTCTTTCTCGGGCTCGGAAGACCGTGCCCGTCCACGAACCGCCAGTGAAATCATCTCTGTTGCAGGCGATCATCAATAGCCGCGATGGGGCTTAAATACCACAATAAAATTTGCAGAGCAGGCCGACTGGAATGGCGAACGAGCGAGAAAGAAATGGCAGAGGCGAGCTTTCTTGCCGCCGTTTATTTTAATTTCGTGTACGCGGCACCGCCGGCCGTTCCTTTGTTCTGTCCCGGCTGTGCCGGTTTTATTTCTCCTCTTCCTCATAGTTTTCCTTTTCATCCTTTTTTCCCCGCGTTCACCACACTCCGGGAACAATAGTTGCTACACCGACAGATGTTATTTTAAGACTTAAATCACCCTCTTCGCTCGGTTGACGTGCAATTATTCATCATCGCCCGTTCGGTTTCATTCGCCTCAATTCCGGGCTACGGTCAAAGTGAATTTTATATTCTCGCGGAGCCGATCCGCGAATTCGCCTCGTCTCTCTTGGGCAACGATGACCTTTCACCTCTTCGGAAGCCGGCTAAAAATTACGTGTTGCCAAACCGTTCTTACAATTACCCCTCTTCCATTTATAGTGGACGCACCGTCATAGAAAGTTCCTACGAAATACCGCGTAACGTAATTTTTGATTAAAATTCTTCGATTTTTTAGTTTTAGATTGCATTTTGCCTTTTGTGCTTACCAAGAACCCTAGGCAAATTGAAATTGCTCGCCACAGATTCATCGTATCCTCCCTAGAAAATTTTGATAACACCGATCCCGTGATTACAAATATAATACATTAATTCGCGATAACATTCAAGGTCAAAAAGAAATTCTGGAACAACTGGTTCAGCTGCGATGGAAACCACACAAATATTTCATATCAAAATGTCACCATCGATCTTTCATAGTGATGTCGTAAGAAAGATAACTAATTTTTGAAATGACACGCGGTCTAGATCAACCGCATCCTATTTTTCCGAGATAAACACAGAATAAATGCATTCAATTAAGACTTAATTAATCAGGTCTTACTTACTATTGAAGTAAATAATAACACTCTGCACGAAAGACGATGAAATGTTTTCATATAATGCATAATTATTTCGTTTTAAGCGATGTCTTATAGTATTGTCGCGGACTGTAGTGTAAATTGACGTTTACAGTCGCCATTCGAGTACCAAGGGTTAATATCGAAGCTGGCCGCCAGTACTCGAAGAGCTCCCAGAACAAAAACGTTTGAAAGCCGATATCTGGTATGAATAAATTCCAAACTATCTTCCTCACGAGAAAAAGAGTATCAAAGAAGCCGGGGCATAAACAGTCAGTCAGCTACAATCGCCAACTCCCCCTCGCAGGCTCATCAATCACAACTTGCAATTCGAAGCGGCAAACAAAATACCGGTAAAAGAGTATAAAAGCCTGCTCTCATTAAACCTTGTAAACAGCATCCATCTCTCGAAGCAACCCCTTGGCCGTACGAAATCCTCCGCCGATTCCCCTCTCGCCCTTCGAGCTGTGAAAGACACTGGTCAGGCAAAAGGAAGTGGTAGAAAGGCCGAGGGGTCTTCTTTTTTCCTGTTGGTTCTCCTCTTACGATGCCCAGCCGAAACGCTTTTTCCCGTCAAAGCGAACGAGAGCGTGCGCTCGAGCGCGCGCGCGCGCGCGGCCTCGCGTACACGTTCGCGTACAGAGGAATAACAAGGATGCTCGCCATAATGAAGACCTCAAGGCGCCGCGCCTCGGCGATAATTACAGGGAGCCAACCTTACAACCTTCTAAAGGCTTAAATGTTAAACGTTATATGTCCCGGCACCACTACGGTAGCTTTTATGCCCCGGCAACGCGCTCCTCTCGTTCCCTTCCCCAACCCCCGCCAGCCCCCCTCTCTCACCATTTACCCCGGTTCCGCAGCATCCCCCGCCCCAAACGAGCCGAGGCTCCGAGAGTCGCATTTCTCATTCCACGACCGGCGGAACAATACTGCCGTCGACTTTCCGTGGATGCCGGTTCCACGATTATAAATATCGTTTCCTTCGCAAGGAAAGATCACGCCGCGCTCGCCTCTTTAATTAGTTTTGCCCGGACTCGCAATTACCCGGTCACAAACGATCGCGCGCCGCTTAATGTTGTTACAAGCACGCCGGCGTGCTCTCGTTCGGATTGTTGTACGTTTCTTACGACAGCGAAAGTCTACTTCATTTATACGATAGTGCAGGATGCGTTAGGTTCGCGCAGTTTGTACAGTCGGGCACTTGCGAAATAGTATTTCATGTATCGTGTTATTTTACTTTACAATCACTTCCTCCGATCACTTACGAAGTAACAATACTCGAATTTATCTCATTGTTTGAGATAATCGTGAAATTATTTCTCCAAAAAGTTATACCGGGTGACCAGACTATCTGGTTTGTACCGCGAGCCTTGGTTGCATGTTATTTCGAGCATTATTTCTTTCGACGAACTTGAAATAAAGAAATATCGAAATAATTTAATATTTGAAATCGCTAATCTTTCGAATGAATCGGTATTATTTTTATCTTCAAACAACGGTGCGAAAGAAATGATTTCGAATAGTTATTTCTTATTGATGGTATTCGTGGAATTTGGAATTGGCGCTACAAGTCTGTCGTTGTTGCTGCTAATCAACAATGTGTCCCAGTCTTTTAAAATAGCTAAATGTTGTTCCTGTAATAACTATGCTAGAGTTATTGTATCTATTTATAAATTTCCGAGATACAGTTGGTACTCCATATATGTCCCGAAAGCCTAACAGATTAAAAGTCCCAGAACTATGTTTCCAAGAGTGTTCCTTCTTCTAAAGCTTCACTGTCCTTTTCGTATCTCCTAGTCGATATATGTCACTGGCTATACCCGTGTTTTGGGCATATATCGCGTAAACACACTATATTCTCTCTTGCATACCCCTCTACGTTATTCAACAGAAGTAGGCACAACGAAGTGTTTGAGACTTATCATTGTTGTAAGTCAGAGAAGCGCAACATCCTAATTGGTTGACACCTGTCTCATTCACGCTGAACAATGATAGTCAAATTAGCACACCTAACGCTGGGTTAAATGACGTCCTCGAGGTGCTACGAGAGGATTCGACAGCAGAGGACCCGTTAGCCAGGGCCTGAAGAACGGCTCCTCTCGCGGGATAAAAACGACTTTTCGGGACAACGATGATGATTGATCGACCGTTTAAAATGATTAATGGGAAAAGGGTGTCGCCCGTCGAGGGGATTGATAATGAGAAGGCGCTGCCGGAGCTTGAAGATTATCGGCGGCACGATGTGTGTTACTTTGTTATTAAAACGCGAAAAGATTTTCGTGCCTTGGTGGAGGGACGAAACGTACATGGTCAATGCGTAATTGTAGGTCAGAGATACGAGCCAAAAACAAGATAGCTCAATCCCTTTCCTTATGATTTATTTAACAGCTACTTTGTCGTTCATAATTTCCTGCAAGAAAGCGAAAATTGATAAATGTCTCCTGTATGTCTAGATATTATCTGACGGCTAAATATTTGTGTAGTCTGAAGCAGTTGGCTGATTATTTTGCATAAAAATACGCAGACTGATTCTGACCTTCTTAATGTACGTTGTTTTCTGCTATTTTAATTTTCTATAATTATGCTTCGCTTTTTGTAAGATTCCGGAATGTCGTAGAAGTGATGACGGAATCCGGGTAAATATGTGGAAGAAAAACTGTAAAAATTGTTGAAATAATTTTAGTGTTTCATACAGCGCTCGTTTCAGTAACGATGGATACAGCCATTTGTTGATAGCACACTTGTTCTCTGGAAATTTTTGGCAAAATGGAGAACGGAGACAGATGATATTACAGATTTTATTAAAGGCATTAAACACGGAAAAGCAATTTCGTTAGGAAAGGTCTCGCGCTAGCATAGCCGGTGCCATGAATTTCCTCTCATTTTATCCCGATGTCGGGACTATAAATGTTTTCCAGCGAGCACCGAACAACTCTGATCGGATGCAACGTACCAATTTCGTCTCTTTGAGTCTGGTGCGGGCTTCTGCCGCTTGTAAATCCGTTCTCGAACATTATATTCCCGGTTTCTAACGATCGTCAAAGGCGGTTCGTCGATGGGACGTTCCGCGAAGTGCATCGGGGCGTAGAACGACGCCGCGGTTTGGAGGAAAATCATGTTCCGGCGGGCAGGAGGAATTCGTACGGGCCGCCATATTTCAGTTAAAGCGTGCGGGGGTAGCGTTCAATGCCTCCGCTCGGCGTTGCCATGGCAATTAATTACCTTCATCCCTTCCCGGGGCATAGGTACGCCTATAACGGGTGTACTGATTGCGTTCGAAAGATATCCGGATCTGTCTCGGCGAGAGGCGAAACGCCCGCGCTCTCCTGCAAATACGTTAATTACTGCGGAACTGTTTCCCTGTAAATTACTAATGAGATTTTCGCGGCCGCTCGTAAGAAGCCTCCCTGCAATTTAGACCGCTCCTTCCGGGGGGTTCGGAGCTTGCTTCAAATATTACCTTATACAATTTTGATCTCTGATTTTATGACGGAACCAACCCTCAAAGGAAACTCTGGAGAAATTATTTTCGGTAGATTTCAAAAAAATTGTAACTCACGACTCCTGGTTAGGGTGCTCTAATGGAAATAGTTTGATATGTTAACAAATATATTGGAATTAAAATATACCAAAAAATATATTATACATTCGAAATATTTTGAATAAAAATTTTGTGTTGACACTTATTATATTTTCTTGTTAATTTTATCGAGTTGAAAAGAATCTAATAAATTCTTGTAAATTCTTTGAATACCTTTATTGTTCTCATAAAATTTGGAGTCTAATAATAAGTTTAAAACAGCCATTGATGGGAAAATATTTTGATTTATTTAGTCAGTTTTCATAGTATTCGACGTTTAACCTAGGGTCCAGACGGTACGCTAAGAAGATCGAGATTACAACGGGAAGATATAAGGATCAATTTAACCACTCCAGTCGTTCAGATCGTTTAAGAATGAGATCAAGTTTTCAAAAACCTGTTTGTCAAATGGCTTATTATTAGATGCCACAGCTTCTGGTTCAGTTGTTCTTTTTTTGGCAGTGATGCTCTTTCGAAACACCCGATACAATACGACCAAAGCAAACTGAACCGTGGCTTTCCCCTATAGTTAGTAGCTACTGAAGATAATAGTGTAACTGATAGTAGTGGCTAACTAGAACCTTCCCTTTCGACTTTCCGCATCCCTCGGACCATTTTCGACCTGTCCCTTCTCCTCGAGTAATTTTCGGTTTCCCAGAGCTATCATTATCGACCGAAGGAATCGTCCACACTATCTGTCTTCGTATCTTCTTCAATTCATTCCGGGCGTCTCGTTCCGAACTGATGAAATACATGATCCGTATAATTGCATTTCACCAGGACCTGTTACCAATTATCCAACTGTACTAAAAGCAAAATCTTTAATTACTCGCAAGCAGACTGTGAATTTTTACAGAAAATACAAATTATTTCCATCAATTGCAATATACAAGATGAAGTTGGAAACAGTGTGTTCTTAAATTCTTTAAATGTCTTCCCTGCTTTGCATTTAATATTGTTCATTCCGAAAGGTTTTAAATATTCCGAAGAATTAAAAATGTGTTTAAGTAAAAATTCTTTGAACAAAGGTGCTCGTACACCGGGTGGATCATTCAGTTTCGGAAGAGTAAAAAAATCGAGAAGTTCATTCCGCAATGGGTTTGTTCGTTGAAACATTTTTCTCGTCAAACAAATCGGTTGTTTAACGCGAAATGCCGTCCCGTTGTCGAGCGTCGGCCATTCCTCTAACGAGCCGTGCGACAACGGCGGTTGCGCCGCCGCGCCGGGAGAACGTAAAGTTTCATAAACAGTTTTCTTCAAACTTTCTCGACACTTGTTTCATCAGCGATCCGCCACGGCGTCCGAGCCGCGTCTCAATAATGGCTGCGGTCTTTCACATCGTTCGCGAGTAAGCGTAAAATCGTAATCCAATTTGTCTGCGGAGGCCGCAACGGACGCGGTCGGGCCGATGAAGTCGTCGCACACCTCCGGGCTGGACCGAGCGTTTAATCATCATAAATTTCGCGAGGAAACCGCGGACCATCGTTCTCCCTTACGCCGACTTTGTTCCGCTCCTTCGGAACCTGCTTCGGCCCGCCCCGGACTTGTCACGACATTCCTCCGACGACGCATACTTAAAAAATTAGCCTTCCGCCATTTTTTTTTTTGACAGTTCACCGCGTCAATGAAGTTTCAATCCTCCCACGAGTTGTAGTGTCTCGCAACTACCGGGAGATGACGCCGTTTGAAACGCGAGTAAGAATAAAAAATGACCCCCTTATCGCTAATTTATTTGATTACATTGAGATAGAAAAATTTCAAATCGTAAAAAGAACTTAGTAATTTGTACTATTGGGGGATGAAGCAATTTTTAAAGTGAGGAAGAATAAAACATAATACCCTTGTCTCCAATTTATTTTATTACAGTACATTCTCGATATTTGTCAACAACACGGGTCTTGTCAGCGTCGTATATCGTGCAGGAGACATTGAGTGTTATGACAGAGTGTTATGTTTACACTCCTCGGCGTTCGAGGCCTCGCGAGCTTCGAGGCCCCTCACGAGGTATACCCCGCGATAGTGGGGATAATTCCGCGATGTTTACCATCCAGGTCTTGGCGACATGTATGCAGAAATCACTGTACATTGAAATAGAAGAACTTCAAATGGTAAAAAGAACTTAGTAATTTGTATTATAGGAAGATGAAGCTATTTGCAACGCGAGGAAGAATAAAAAATAATCCCCCTTATCGCCAATTTATTTGCGGGACTTGACATTTGCCATCCAGGTCTTGGCGACATATATACAGAAATCACTATACATTTCAATGTATAGTGATTCTATTTCAATAGAAGAACTTCAAATGGTAAAAAGAACTTAGTAATTTGTATTATTGGGAGATGAAGCCATTTGCAACACGAGGAAGAATAAAAAATAATGCCCTACAACCCCTATGAACTACATGGTACTTGCGTTGATTATGAATTTTTGGTCATGCCAATAATTTGCTGTAGTTGCGTCATTCTAACTGTTCACGATTAGAAAGTTACGAAGAAAATCGAAGTAATGAACGAAAAAATATTTTGATGATTCGTTACGAAAAAAGCAACTGTGAATTAAGTGTAGTGTATAATAGCTACTCGTACTTATTAACATTACTGCGTTGAGTGTACCTTGAAGTGCACAGTACAGGTTTCAACTGGCATAGAAAGTACTAACACGTGTTTAACACTAATTATCCCATACTTTATAGATCTTCTCAACACCCAGAACAGATCTAATTCCATGTTATTCTAAACACTCTTGAAAATCCTAATTACGTAAAAGAAAGAAAGAAACGGATAATGACTGTACCGCTAATTGACGGTTCTAAAGCGTAAAAAGAGTTAGCTTTACGACCAACAATCAGTTTCGCGAATCGTTTCATAAACAGCCGTAATAATAAGGTCAGACTGGCTGTAAAATCGTTTCTAAAAGAATATCCCCGTAATTAATCCCCGGGAGATGATCGAAGCGCCTAATACGACGATTTAAAACGAAATTAATTAAAATCCGTCGCGTTTATCGCGGAATCTTCGAAACAATTAATTAACTGGACGAATTCGAGCCGTGCAATCGAAAACTATTAACTTTTCTTCCCGGCGCGTCTAACAGTTGATCGGTGCGTTTTGTTTTTTTTGTTTTTGTTCACGCGTCATTAACACGATCGTAAAAGATCGGGCGCTCCTTTTCGCCCCATAAGGTTGCTCCGGTCTCTCTGTTCGAGCCACTTCTAACGACGCTATTAAATAAATAATGGCCCGGCCAGTCGTTCGAGTCGAACACCTGATTAAGAGACACGCTCTCGCGAAAGAAGAACTGTTCGCTGCCGAGGACAAAATAAAATTGTGTCCGCGGCGTTCGCGCGAATAAACCAACAATAATTAATGAGAGTAATTTATGGAAGTATAATTAGAAGAATGATTTATAGAAACTCTAATTTGCGAGGGTACAGCCGGCAGTAATTTGTACCGCGGGAAAACGTGTAAATCCGGTTTGAATGTTGAAGAAGAAAAAGAAAGAAAAAAAAGAAACGTCGCCCCGGCAAAAATAGATGTTCCACTTATTTCGCGTGTTCGCGAGGCCTGCTTTTAAACTCGATATACCAAGCACAACAGGTTACGACTCTATCATCCGCGCATACTAATTATTCAGTCATTTCTGTCGCTCCGTCAGCAGGATTTTTGCGCGGTACGCGCGCGCGCATGCACTTGCGGGAAAAATGGCCGCAAATCATAAACCCGTAAGGATCACCGACGGCGGAACCGCATTGACGTGGGTACTCATTAACTTAATACATTGTAAATCGTACGCCACCGAGCATTGTGTCCTTGTCGATATACCATTAGGAAACTGCTGCGAGTTCCTCTCGGTGATGTACAATTGAATTTTTTCCCTGAACGTTTGATGCGCTAGAGACAGTAATTGTTGCTTCCGAAGTAACAAATTGTGCCTTAAATCGCAACTGTCTGGCTTGCTTTCCGAGACAGGAGAGATTTTCACCTTGCTTTCCCTTTTACGGAAGGTTGTTCGATGGATTTTTCACGAGATTAGAATTCTAATACTAATTACAGAATTATTGTAGCATGGAATAGGCACTATCGCGAAGAGAGAAAAAATTTGACAGTATCTGAAACACGAATGGACGAATATTCGCGTTAGGATAATTATGAAAATTAATTGTACATTTTTCACTGATCGTAGAAGAAAAACTAGAATTCGAATCGCATTGTGCAAAATTTTCAAGTCCACAGTTGAGAGCACGCGTTCTCAGAGACTTAACAATCATTTACGATTTTAATCATCACGGTAGTTAATAAGTTCTATCGTTATATCGCTAGTTAACGTAATGGCGAGTGAAATTCCCAGGAGCCAGAAGCAACTTTCGAAGTTAAGCTCCGCGGTCCGCGCGAAATAATACCGGCATTTTTTCTTCGTCCACTGATAATAACACGTTCGTTGCGCACTGCGGTTAATTATGAGGATTCCGTGTAATTATACCTTCAGGTAACTTGACTGTCAGTCAATTTATGGCACATGTAAGACTCCCCCCTCTCCTCTCTCTCTTTCTCTCTCTGCGAAGAAAATTAATTGTTTTATTCTGCAACGCCTGCGTCGACCGAGCTAATCGTTCATTATGAATAACGCGTGATAAATAATCCATCATTTGCAATATCCGCGCGACAATAGCTGCATTCCCGCGGGTAACCGCAAAAATTCGAGAAATCATTACGAGGAGAATTACTCCCACACGTAATGCGAACGTTTCAATTGTCAAGAAAAATTGAGATGTACTAGAAATCAGTAGAAAAATAGGAAAATTGGTTTCGTACGGATTGTACAACATTTTTAATTACCAATTAGGGGAGAGTTGCCGAATGCGTACCACTTAATTTAGGCAGTTTATATATACTTTAATAGGAATTTGAGCAAAAATTATGTTTTGCATCTATGTATTAACTATCGAAGTTGCAATTTAATATGATTTTTTAAATATTTATTGATAGATAATTGTGATATGAACAGTCTTATAAGATCATGCTAACAGTACGATTTAGGCAACCGGTATCCTAAATGGTACCAGCCGGTTTCCAAAATTGTACCTCATGTGTTGGATTAAAAAGATACAGAAAAATCATAAGAGAAACTGTATTTTGCGTTTAATTTCAGTTTAATATACAATACAACATAAAAATAAAATGAAATATTACATTACTTAACTTAAATATAACTAGGACAATAATAAATATTGTCATTTTTCAAAACTCCTCCACAAGCTTCCTGTACCCACTTTTGGCACTTTAAGCATTGGATCATATCTTCTAAATAAGAATTATTGCAAAGAAAACAGAACCAATCGTTTTCATTCTCCACTTCTACGAGAACTGGAGCAGCGGTGCTGGTTGAAGGCGTGAAATTAATTTTTCTTTGTTTCGTTTGTTTTGTTTTCATTGCAACTAATTCCTTTTTATAGGGGCTACTGTAAGCTACTTTCCCACGCTAAAAAAATTTGAAATATTGTAAATCGTTTATTTTCGCGGTAAAATTTGAATAACAGTATCTTAAATCGTACTGGTACGATTTAGGAAACCACAGTGTGGTACGATTTAGGAAAATGACGTCCCGCTAAATAATTGAAGCTAACCTTTAAAACATGATCAGCATGTTTTATAAACTAAATAGAAATAAATAATATAACAGCTAGTTTTCAAAAATATATAAGACTACCTCAGAAACTGTAGATTTATATTTAATTCAGCCGATTAAAATCGTTTAAAATTGACATCAGACTTGCCTGATTTCTTTGTGCTTCTGTCATTCACAAAACAACACTTCATGCGAATGACTTTTTGGTCCTACTTTATCGACATAAATAAAAGTTCATATCTTTACCACCAAGAGGCATCAAAATGCATTAATTTTTAAATAAAAGAAGTGGTACGATTTAGGTGACCAGTACGCATTTGGCAACTCTCCCCTACCATTTTTTACTTTTATTAAGAGTATTAAAATTAATTGCAGAGGTAAAGACAAATATCTAGATGAATTTGGTGAATTATCTGAGTACACGGATTCACTGTCAGAAATAGGATCATTTTATAATGACAAAAATGACGTATTTATTTCGCTGATGGTACACTTAAAATGGCATGTATCTTTCACCTGTATTTTCACTAATAAAAGAAGCGATTTTATTTAAGTTGTTAATTAATTTCACAAAGATAGAACAATTTTTGCCGTGGTCCCAGAGAATCAACTTGTGCACCAGTGTTGCTGATGGCACACAAAAATGTTTGGATAGCAGAGGGTTAGCAAATCGGTAACGAACTTTTGCAATCATTTAACGGAAGCATGTTTTACGAAGCGCGGCTTCGAGTTATTCGAATAGAAATGTCATCGACGATTCGTCCGCCATCGCGAGAAATCTCGCGGCGGTGTAACGCCAGTGGCGTGCACCCCGTCACCGTCCGGCTGTAAATTTCACAGCGACGACGGACGGCCAAACAAATGATTTCTCGAAACTTTTCCCCGGCAAACGCGCCGACGAGGGCGGAGGACAGGCGTTGAGGAACGCCGCGTCGTATCAATCTAAATTACAAATTCCATCGAACAATAGAGCGAGGAACCGGAGGGCCAAGGAGGCGTTAATACTCGTTGCTCGGAGGGAGATCGTACTGGCCGAGTGTGGAACGCGTTAACTTAATTTATTTGTCCTTTATTTGGCTGTCAGCCACGCCGCCAGACGTCTGCCAGTGGCGTAGACACCGGCGCAATCTTCATTCCGAGGTGCGGCCGCTCCTCCGTAATGCGCCGACGTCGACCAATGAAACGCTACGACCCGCAAAATATCCTCGGACAGAGGGAATTGCTGGTTGTACTAATTCATTCGTGGCCCTCTCTATTAGACACTCTACCGACTTTGTGTTCAAATTTTCTGTCCGTCGCGTTGCCCTCTGGGACTGCCAACCAAAATAAAGGGCCAACAAAAATGCATTTCATAATAATTTTCATAATAACTAGTACTGTTAATAAGTTAGTGACAGTATTCGTTAATTGTTCTGACCATTCTCACCGCTCCCTGTTCCATTCATTTACAATAAATGCATAACATCTTATCAGACACGCTTGAACGAACAAACGTGTTTTCATGGAGAATATCATTTTTTAAATGAAACCCTAAATACACCGAATATTGTTCACCTTTTTAAAGACATGTTCACGTTTGCTAATTGAAAATATTCGTTTGATAACACAAATGATGGAAATACAGTGAATTCTCGATGTATGTCAACAACATGGGTCTCGCCAGCGTCGTGTATCGTGCAGGAGACAATCGAGGGGAATGTACCCCCTCTCTGTTGACCGGAGTAATATGTGACACGTTGCGCATGCGCGACGAGGATTTAGTGGGATACCAAGCGTGACCTCACCACGCGGCACGTCACGTGACCAGTCTACGGTCATATAGTGGGGGACGTTGGAGTGTACTCATGGTGATGGAAGGAGAAAAGAAGGAGAGGAAATAGACACCCAAATAGGCATCTTCTTGCCATCTTCAATTCGTAAAAAGAACGTAGTAGTTTGTACTATTGGGAGATGAAGCAATTTTTAACGTGAGGAAGAATAAAAAATAATCCCCTTGTCTCTCCAATTTATTTTATTACAGTACATTCTCGATATATGTCAGCAACACGGTTCTTGCCAGCGTCGTGTATCGTTTAGGAAACATACCCGAGCCGCGTTTATGTTTACGCACCTCGGCGTCCGAGGCCTCTCGAGCTTCGGGGCCCTTCACGGGGTACACTCCGCGGTAGTGGGGATAATTTCGCGACGTTTATCACCGAGGCCTTGACGACATACGGTAAGGAGCAAAACTGAACTAATAACCACAAGGTTTGTATAAATCATTATTTATTACTAGGAATATAGAAGAATAACAAAAAATCAACATTATAATTATTTCTATCATAGTTAGAAGTAACTTAAGAATTTTTTTCAATTCAAAGAAAGTTATTAAAAATTCTTTACACGTTGCAAGAAACACAAAAAGATAACACTTTCTTTCCCATTTCAGCAAGTCGAAAGCGTTAGATCAGTATTCTTAAATTCGTTTATTCTTCCTATCATCTTGAATTGTAGCTAGCACTTCTCGCGAATGCATAAAATCCACGGTACAGTCATCAGAATAAACTCCCCAATCAGAAATAACAAGAAATTCGGTGTTGTAACGGTGATAAGCGATTGCGGGGGGTTGGCCTAATTTCTTGGTCGGTCCTCGTCGGCTACGAGCGAGCTGCGTAGGGATGAATAAGCGAAAACCCCAAGCAATTTCGCCGCCATAAAAGTCAAGTTCATTCCGGGGCGATAATGCTTGTAATCCAAATATAATTCTTGTCGGAGGGGCGAGACCCGTCGAGTTAGCGCTCTCCACGGGGGTTAAAATCATCCGGACCGTGGCTGTGTATCTACCCACCACCATTTCGCTGGTGGCGGTGGTCTTCGTGCACCCCGCCGAAAATCGCGGAGGCCACCCCTGGCTACGACCACAAACACGCTGGCCACCCTCCCTCGAAAAGTTTAACCGGGAAGTCGAAGGTTCCCAGTGGTTATTGTTGGAGACCTCTTTATCGTGGTTAACTGGATTCCACTTCGGCGAAAGTTTGCTTGGTCAAATTGTTTAGACCGGAGCAGTCGGAATGGACTACGGTTTTATGGCCATTTAATGGAATCCGATTCCTCGTTTGATTAGCGGAGTCTTTGCCTTCGCGAAAGATTGTCATCGGCCGTTAAACGAATTTACGTCTTAACACGTGTTGGAGTCGTAAACGTTTCTCGGGGTGGATCGAACTCTCGAATGTTTATCGGACCTCGATTTTCTATCACAATTTTCGGGGTTCGTAAATAGTTGTCGATAGCGTCGAGCTACTGGGGCACGTATCAAATTATTTCAGAAAAACGGTTTTCGTCGTCCAGTTTCCGATCAATCTGTTCTTTTAAGTTGACCAGTCGAAGAAATTCAAGTAATTAGCATGCACGATCGAGCGGCCTAGCTCCAACGATGATTCATTTGTATTTCATGCCGTTCAGACGAAACGATAGCTTGATATACCAGGAGTCCCATCAATCACTTTTCATCTTGCGAATCGTCGTTTGATCTTACTTCTAATCGCCACCCTCTACATCTAATACCCGTTATCATTTATTGTGAATCCACATCAGCATTATTCACGATGCTTACATTCACTCCAAACAATTATTAGTTATATAATCAACTACCTTGCCGAGAAGCTATTTAAGAAGTTTTGTATATTACGCAATAAATAATAAGAAGAATTTACTTCGAGACTATCTGCTTAAATCCCAAAAAGGTTTAATTCCGTATATCCATTCCGAAAAAAATTCTGGAAAATTTGTTCACCCTCGTAACACGAGAAGTGCCTCTTAATAGAGGATGAATATTCACTCTCGACCTTTCAATGTTGAGTAAAGTAAAATCCGCCGTCATCAATTCCAACTTTATTTGCTTATAACTTTGTAATAAAGCGTTTCTGAGCAAACTTCGAATAACATTTTTGTCTTATTTCCACTTGTACGATATGCTCCCCAAGTTTGTCCATTAAAACCCGAGACACCGAAAATTCTCTGTATTAGGAAACAACTGAAATTCCGCCTCGCTTTTCGCCAGCTTTTCCAGCACTTTCATCTACATCTCGCATAACGGACCAGCTCGTCGCGTAGCCCATCGTGTGTCGATCGATCAAGCCGAGTTGTCGCAACACCTCCAGCGAGCCAAGTCTCCGTTTAAACCTGGACCCGTTCTTTCATCCACTGGCACGTGACTTCGTCAACGTTTTGACAGCGTTTAACGGCCTCGTCCATTCAGTCTGTTCGGCATCTTCGAGGCCCTTTAAAGGGATGATAGATGCTTGGCACGCGACCGACACGCCCACGATGCCCGGTCCACCAACCCTCCTGGACCCTGCCCGGCATGGGATACGTCGGGTATTTAGGACAATTTATCCGTACGCCTGCCTCGACCTGTCTGTTAACACTGCCGGACCGGCATGGTATCAAACAATTCATATATCTCCTGGCCGACGTCCTGAAATAATAGGGAAATGAATTCGCACGAAAGATGGAAATCTGCCGGCTAAACTGGATCGATCAGCTGGTCGCGGCCGACCGCCCCGGATCATCAGTCATTAGATACCGTCACGAGATACGGGTTAACGTGGAACGTCGCGAAATGGATTTTCAAAGCGGTCCTTCTCCTTCTTAATGAAAATTAGACGGGCTTATCGTCGGTCGAAACTTTGTAGGGTGGCTCTTGATTGCGTCCGAGATCGTTTCTCGTGAAATCGATTGCGATTGATTGAGTTTTCCAATGGTCGTTCGTGCTGCGAATTTTTATTATTTCTATGGACAAATAGATTCGAGTAATCTTCCCACCGAGGATGACAAGGTCGTTCATTATTAATATCTGGTTACTTCTTGACAATTAATTTTCTCATTTTATCGCGTTATTACATCGGTATAAATTATCTCGTATTCAGGTTGATCGTGAATAGTCTTTCTCTCGTCAATGATTTTAGTAAGTTGAAGATAACATACAGACGAGGGTTGAATATTAGTTACAAAAAATAGAATTCCGTGTCATCTTAGAGGAAAGGCATAACATTCTTATGTAGCCCTTACAAATTCCTCAGAGTCAACATCCACCCTTCAACTATTTTCGCATAATTGTATAGAAAGCTTGATCCTTTTCTGTGTAGTGAGATTTAGGGGAGAGTTGCCATATGCTTACTGGTCACCTAAATCGTACCACTTCTTTTATTTAAAAATTAATGCATTTTGATGCCTCTTGGTGGTAAAGATATGAACTTTTATTTATGTCGATAAAGTAGGACCAAAAAGTCATTCGCATGAAGTGTTGTTTTGTGAATGACAGAAGCACAAAGAAATCAGGCAAGTCTGATGTCAATTTCAAACGATTTTGATCGGCTGAATTAAATATAAATCTACAGTTTCTGAGGTAGTCTTATATATTTTTGAAAACTAGCTATGTTATATTATTTATTTCTATTTAGTTTATAAAACATGCTGATAATGTTTTAAAGGTTAGCTTCAATTATTTAGCGGGACGTCTTTTTCCTAAATCGTACCACACTGTGGTTTCCTAAATCGTACCAGTACGATTTAAGATACTGTTATTCAAATTTTACCGGGAAAATAAACGATTTACAATATTTCAAATTTTTTTAGTATGGGAAAGCGAAAATATTGTGAATGGACAGAAGAACAGATGAAATTAGCAATAGAGGCTTACAGAAATAAAAAATACGGATTCAACGAATGTTCTCGGCGGTATAAAATTCCAAAGCCAACGTTAAGAAGACACCTGCTTGGATTGATAAAAAGACCTACTTCTGCATTAAAAAAGGTTGGAGCCATACAAACAATACCTGCAGGTATTGAAAAAGAATTAGTTGACCACATTATTGAACTAGAATCTTCATTTTTTGGTTTAAACATAACAGATGTTCGACGCTTAGCGTATCAAATTGTGGAGCAGAATAATATTCCACACAAATTTAATCAGAACACTAAAATGGCTGGCAAAAAGTGGTTTTATTCTTTTTTAAAAAGAAATCCGACGCTTTCGGTCCGACAACCGGACCATTTTATTTTTATGTTGTATTGTATATTAAACTGAAATTAAACGCAAAATACAGTTTCTCTTATGATTTTTTTTGTATCTTTTTAATCCAACACATGAGGTACGATTTTGGAAACCGGCTGGTACCATTTAGGATACCGGTTGCCTAAATCGTACTATTTGCATGATCTTATAAAAGTGTTCATATTACAATTGTAGGGAGGGAAAAAACGGCGTATCGCGGCCCGCCGTTAGGACGTCCCGTCCGCGAGCGCGTTCCCAAAAAACAGAAGCGAGCGCGTTTTTCGAAACAGGCGACAAGGTCGCCAAACAACGAGCGACAGGTGAATGCCCGAGAGTACGCGTGCGGACGAGTGAGTGCGAGAGAGAACGAGTATGTGTGCGAGAGAGACAATGCGTAAGGTGCGAATGACCGATGTATGAATGTGAGTTAGAGCGTGTGTGCGTGTTGTCCGCGATCGGCCTATATAGGTGATGTAGGTCGCGGTCGCGGACAGAGTAAGAATTGGTATACAGAGTAAGAGTTAGAACATAAAGCGAGAGTAAGAGTTTTGAGAGAGAAAGAGCGTTTGTGCAAAGAGTTCGAGAGTGATTGCGAGAGACTTCAGAAAGAGTCTGAAGTCTGGAAGAGAGTGTCTGCAAGAGGCGGCACAGAGAGAGAGAGAGAGAGAGAGAGAGAGAGAGAGAGTGTTGTAACGCCTGAAAGTGTAATCATTGTCATCGGTTGAATAAACGTCCACTGACACATCTTGCTGTAAGATCCCACCGCTTGGCGATTATTCTACAAACAATCCCTACAAATTGGGGGGCTCGTCCGGGATTGTCTAACGATAGCGGTCGAAAAATTCAGTCAGGAAAAGTGTCAGTGGCAATGAATTACAACGAGGTTACGGTGGCCGAGCTAAAGGAGAAACTGAGGGAGTTGGGACTCTCGATTGCCGGAAACAAGCCGGAGCTGATCCAGAGGTTGCTGGAGGTCGATCCGTCCGGATCTCATGTGATGGACATTCTGAGAGAACGCGACGTCCCAGATATCGCGGATCTGCCGGGCGGCGACGCGGGGCTGCCTGGCACCCAAGAAGAAAATGAGCGGCGCGACAGGGAAGCGCTGGAGCGCGAGTTGGAGCTGGTCCGGCGGGAAAGGGAATTGTTGAGGGCCCTTCGCAGACCATCCATCCCCGGACAGGGACGGTCGAGCGAAAACGCGGCGTGGGTGCCAGCGTATCCCGATACGCGGCCAAGACTAAGCATCACCGCTGTGGCCGAGATGCTGAGCACATTCAAGGGAGAAGTCGGCGAGTACGACAATTGGGAATCGCAGCTAGGCGTGATCCGGAGGACGCAAAAATTGAGCGACGAGGAGGTGAGGGTGTTAATTACTCTGCGACTGAGGGGAAAGGCCCTCGAGTGGTTCTACTCAAGGCCGGAGCATCTCGAGATGGACGTCGACGAGCTGCTGGACAGTTTCCGGAGCATGTACCAGCATCGGCAGAGCAGAATCGCACTCCGAAGGGCCTTCGAGGAACGCGTGTGGCAAAGGAACGAAACGTTCCACGAATACGTCCACGGGAAAGCGATTCTCGGGAACAAGGTGCCGATCCCGGAGGATGAGCTCCTCGAATACATCGTCGATGGCATTCCGGACGCGAATCTGCGAGACCAGGCTCGCATCCACCAATTCCGCCGCAAAGCCGACTTACTCCGGGCGTTCGAGAAGATTACCCTGCGGGGCAGGAGTCAACCCCAGGCGGCCCCAGGCCCGAGATTCGGGGGCGGCGAACGACCTCGAGCGGCCCCAGGCCCTCGATTCGGAGACGGCGAACGCGGTCGAGCACCAGCGGCGCAGATGCAGAATCCGGGGGTCAGGAGGAGCTTCTGCTATAACTGCGGACGACCGGACCACGTAGGGAGAGAATGCCCGACGAGGACCGAGGGCGTGAGATGCTTCAAGTGCCACGGACGAGGACATGTCGCAGCCAGGTGCCCCGAACAGCACGACGTAGCCACTGCGAGCAGAGCACCCCAGGTAGCGCAAAAATTATTTGTAAAACGCGTCGAGGTCAATGGCTATTCGGTCGAGGCGCTTATCGATACCGGCAGCGATATTTGTCTGATGCGCGCGGACCAGTACGAAGCAATGGGATCACCGCGGTTGTCAGGGAAAAGAATTCGTTTTACGGGAGTAGGGTCCGTTTGTGACACGCTAGGCGAATTCGACGCGGAACTAATAGTAGACGATAATTCGTATAACGTCCTCGTGCGGGTAGCGGCAGACGCGTGCATGACACACAAGCTAATCATAGGAGCAGACTTTCTCAACAACGTCGAGTTGAGCTTGAAACGGGGTAAAATCGTAATAGTCCCTTGTAGCGAGACGGACGACAGTAGCTTACCCGACGTGTGTCTGATAAATCTAGCGGAGGGGGAAGAGGACCGCGTTGACGTCTCCCATGTACCAGTAAGCGACCGAAGGATAATCGGGGAATTAGTCGAGGGGTACAAGCCGAGGGGTACCAAGGACGTGGGCGTCGAGATGACGATTGTACTGAAAGACGACGTGCCGGTATATCAAAGGGCGAGGCGACTGTCACCGTCGGAGCGGGAAATAGTGAACGCGCAAATCCAGGAGTGGATCGACGAGGGCGTGGTACAACCGTCACTGTCCGAGTACGCGAGCCCGGTAGTGCCCGTTAAGAAAAAAAACGGAGCGGTTAGGCTGTGTGTCGATTATCGAAAAATTAACGAAAAGATAGTTAGGGACCGATATCCACTGCCCCTCATCGAGGACCAGCTGGATTCCTTGCAGGGCGCGAACTGTTTCAGCACCTTGGACCTACGAAACGGGTTTTTCCACGTCCCGGTAGAACAGAACAGTCGAAAGTATACCGCGTTCATAGTCCCCGACGGACACTACGAATTCCGTAGAGTCCCTTTCGGCCTCTGCAACTCCCCATCGGTTTTCCAAAAATACATAAATGCTGTTTATAAAGAACTGCTACAAAAGAAAATAGTTCTAACTTATCTGGACGACGTGATAGTGCCTTCGGTCGGGCTCGAAGACGGAATACGAAAATTAAAAATCGTTCTGAGTACCGCCAGCGAAGCGGGATTAGAGATAAATTGGAGAAAATGCAACCTGCTGCGAGATTCAGTCGAATTTCTAGGGCATATCGTCAGGGACGGGCAGCTACGCCCCTCGGAACACAAAACGGATGCGGTGCGTAGATTTCCCGAACCGAAAGACGCGCGACAGTTGCAGAGGTTCCTCGGGCTAAGCGGATACTTCCGAAAGTTCGTCGCACATTATTCCCTTATAGCGAGACCGTTGTCCGACTTATTGAAAGCCGACGCGAAGTTTGCATTCGGCGAAGAACAGAAAAACGCCTTCGCGCGCCTCAAAGAAATCCTGTGCGCGAAGCCGGTATTGGATCTGTATAAAGTGGGCGCGGAGACGCAATTGCACACCGACGCGTGTATGTACGGGTACGGGGCGATTCTCCTGCAGCGGAACCCCATCGATAACGCGTTACACCCGGTCTATTACGCGAGCGGGAAAACCACGTCAGCCGAACGTAACTACACGAGTTATGAGTTGGAAATCCTCGCGGTGGTAAGGGCCTTGAAAAAGTTTCGGGTATACCTCTTGGGGATACCCTTCACGATTGTGACCGACTGTCGCGCGTTCACTTTGACCATGAAAAAGAAAGACCTGTGCGTACGGGTCGCCAGGTGGGCCCTCCTCCTAGAGGAATTCGAATATAGTATCGAGCACCGACCGGGAAAGAACATGATGCACGTGGATGCGCTGAGCCGTGAACCTCTACCATCGTGCATGGTGGTCGACGAGTTCAGGGATGGGGTGACTATGCGATTGAAACGGGCGCAGCGTAACGACGCAGACGTAGCGCGAATTATCGATCTAGCGGAACAAGATAAAATCGAGGGGTACGAGATTCGACGCGGAGTATTGTTTAAGGAAGTAGACGGGGACTTCAAACTAGTCGTCCCGAGACAGCTCGCGTCGCAAATAATCCGGCAAGTGCACGAAGCGGGGCACTTCTCGGCGAGCAAGACCGTAGCACTAGTGAACAGGGACTACTGGATCCCTAGCGTAGGGCCCAAAGCTGAGGGCATCGTCCGAAACTGCGTCGCGTGCATATTGGCGGAAAGGAAGCGCGGCAAACAGGAGGGGTACCTGAATCCCATAGATAAAGGCGAGGTCCCCCTCGATACTTTCCATGTCGATCACTTAGGACCCCTCCCATCGACCAAAAAAAGTTACAAGCACGTATTTGTAGTAATCGACGCGTTTGCGAAATTCGTCTGGTTGTATGCGACGAAGAGTACGGGCACGGCGGAGGTGATCGCGAGACTCCAGAAACAGGCGGCGGTGTTCGGAAATCCGCGGCGCATAATTTCCGATCGCGGGACCGCGTTCACGTCCCGGGATTTCGCAGATTACTGCTCGAGCGAAAGCATCCGCCACGTCCTCGTAACCACCGGCGTACCGAGAGCAAACGGGCAAGTGGAGCGAGTCAACCGGACGCTGATACCGCTCCTGACAAAGCTGTGCAACTTAGAGAAGGGCGAATGGTACAGGTATTTAGACAGGGCACAGCAGTTCCTTAACATAACAACGCACCGAAGTATCGGTACATCGCCATTCGAGTTGCTATTCGGTACGCGGGCGCGTTTCAAGGACGACCCGCAAATACGCGAAATGCTAGAGCGAGAGTGGGTGGACACGTTCGAAAGCGACCGAAACGAGCTGCGAGCGCACGCAATGAAAACCATTGCGAAGGTGCAGCAAGAGAACCGACGGGTGTACGACAAAAATCGGAAAGAGGCGACGATCTATCGCGAAGGTGACGTGGTCGCCATTAGACGCATGCAACAAGCGCCGGGGTTAAAACTAGCGAATAAATATCTTGGCCCTTACAGCGTGGCGAAGGTCCTGCGAAACAATAGGTACCTGGTAACGAGAATCGGGGATCATGAGGGGCCACAGCGAACATCAACCGCCGCAGACTATATGAAACCGTGGCCCGAGGAAAGCAGCGATGCAACGGATGACGAAGACACGGCCCAAAAAAACGTTCGAGGGCGAACGTCACCACAGGATGGCCGAGTGTAGGGAGGGAAAAAACGGCGTATCGCGGCCCGCCGTTAGGACGTCCCGTCCGCGAGCGCGTTCCCAAAAAACAGAAGCGAGCGCGTTTTTCGAAACAGGCGACAAGGTCGCCAAACAACGAGCGACAGGTGAATGCCCGAGAGTACGCGTGCGGACGAGTGAGTGCGAGAGAGAACGAGTATGTGTGCGAGAGAGACAATGCGTAAGGTGCGAATGACCGATGTATGAATGTGAGTTAGAGCGTGTGTGCGTGTTGTCCGCGATCGGCCTATATAGGTGATGTAGGTCGCGGTCGCGGACAGAGTAAGAATTGGTATACAGAGTAAGAGTTAGAACATAAAGCGAGAGTAAGAGTTTTGAGAGAGAAAGAGCGTTTGTGCAAAGAGTTCGAGAGTGATTGCGAGAGACTTCAGAAAGAGTCTGAAGTCTGGAAGAGAGTGTCTGCAAGAGGCGGCACAGAGAGAGAGAGAGAGAGAGAGAGAGAGAGAGTGTTGTAACGCCTGAAAGTGTAATCATTGTCATCGGTTGAATAAACGTCCACTGACACATCTTGCTGTAAGATCCCACCGCTTGGCGATTATTCTACAAACAATCCCTACACAATGATCTATCAATAAATATTTAAAAAATCATATTAAATTGCAACTTCTCGATAGTTAATACATAGATACAAAACATAATTTTTGCTCAAATTCCTACTAAAGAATATATAAACTGCCTTCGAAATTAAGTGGTACGCATTCGGCAACTCTTCCCTATGTCTTTAAAATATAAGTTGTTGATTTCTAGAACGAAAATGAGCGAATCATGATCTTCAGTCTCTTTCACGGAATTATTTGTCGGTAGCGTACAAGGGCGAATAGATTCTGTTCGAAGCGTTCGGCACGAGTCCGACTCGTTATTATCCGATTAAGGGTTAGTCTGGTTGTTTCGCACGCACGTCGAATAAATTGTAGTGTCAGGAAATCGGCCGAAAGCTTGCAACTGCCATTGCAACCTCGTCCAAGAGTCGCGGCGGCAAGATACAGCCCGGACATCCGTTAGCGGTTGAACAGTGGCTCGTAGAAGAGGAAACGTGCAGGTCCCAGCAATCCCAGAGCTAATAAATTCGCGAGGCTTTGCACTGCCTCGAGCTGACGTTAAACCAATATTCTCGGAGAAATTCGCGGGCCATTTCAATTTGTCTCTCGGTCGGACGGTTTATTCGCTTCCGTGGTAATTTAGGGGAAAGAAATTCAAATTCAGACTTGCCGCGAAAAGCGTCGAGCAACGATGCGCTTTAAGAATATCGGTTACTCGGTGTTCGCGAGTGGAAACCGCTGGGGCAGACCGAGAAATCGGAAGCCGTGTGTGGGGTAAGTGCTACTCCAGAACTAATAAATTCACGAGATTCTGCAGTGCTCCGGGCAGAACAGAAGTTTTTTAATCGCGGCGCATGAAACCGTCGTCCGCCAGAGGCAGCGAACTGTGAGACACTGCACTCTTGGGATAACCCCTGCGCTGGCCCGGAGCGGTTGTCATTTTAAATCACTGCCAGCGTGCCGAACAACCCTGATTTTCGGCTGCGTCGAGCCCCGAAACCCTTGGCCAAGCCTCGGAATCGCTGGAATTAAATTCCCTTTTGGTTTGTCCTCGGCAAAGTGGGCTTTTTGCTCGCAAAACGGGCAACATTTCCCCGAAATTCCCCGCAAATGTGCCATTTTTCTACGACGATTCCCTATTATAAATCAACGCGTTATATCTTCCTCGGCAAAGGAAACGGGTGATCACGGGACACATTTTCGCAGACATTTGCCACAGAAATCCACTTCTTTAAACATTTTCTTCTTTTAAAAATTGAAACTACATGTATACAGTAAACTACGTTTGTTGAACACGCGGAAATATTGAAATTCAGGGATCAATTTACTTTTTCTTTGCAGTGGAATGGGAAAAAGTTACTTCAAATTACCTGTGGACCTCTTCAAGGTTTTCTGACATTTCCGGGACACCCTGCACGACGAACTGTTCGCAATCATTTGATCAATGTTCAACTTTTTACATAGAGAATAGAAAATAGAAGGAACTGTTCAAATTTGATCTATATTATTTCATCAATTTTCTGTACTTTTTATTCTGTGCAAACAGTGTTACTATTTCTGTTTAAACAGTGTTACTATTGTTGGAAAATCATCTGGTAACGCTGTGTCCCAGTTTCAGTGTTAAAGTTTTAAAGATTTTCTTAATGAAAAAAAAAAAAATGCCTGAACGATTCGCTGTTCAAAGAGTAAAGCTCCCCGGGGGGACTGTTAATGAACGTTTCACGATTGAAACAGCATCGGAAAAACTTCAAGCTGCGATAGATCGTCCTGGAGACTTGGCGGAGGTTGTCGCGCGACTTTCCACGAGAGCCGGGCAGCTTCTCTAATTAACTGTTCGCCGACCACGACTACCGGGCTTAATACAATAATAAGGCGAAGGTAGCCGGAGCGAATAAATTACCAGCAGAGGGGTTGTACAGCTCCCACGTGCGTTGTATTTACGTGGCGCGAATACGCGCCGGGGACGAGCGCTAATTACGAGGATGAATGAGCCGCGAATGGATGTCGTTCATCTTACTGAAAACGCAGCTTCCTCTTCCGGGCCGACGCCGGCAATTCCCCCACCGATCCCCGTCGACTTAAGCCCAATTTGCATCTGTCGGCCGCCTCGCGGATGCAATTAGATCGGAATTATCGCTGCCCGTTTGTCCGCGTGTAATTGCAGTTAATCGCAACTGCTTTACCGGGACGCGGACACCTCTTCGATTCGAGCGTTAATTTCGTTCGTGCTAGTTGATTCGCCCGATTCCCTGCTAATTAGCTGGCTAAATGTGCGATTTTTTCTTTGCCAAGGTAGATTTAGCTAATCTTCTCGCCTGCATCGATAATGCCAATGCCAGTGTCAATTCGTACGAGAATTTCGGTGCTCCCTTTATGGAAAAAAATTGGCAATCCCCATCTTCATGAAAAGAGCCAGACATCGAACTCCTATGAATTAAATCAAAAAATGTTCCGGTCATAAAATTGCAACAAACCGTATCAGTGTAGCAAACTCTTTCGTTGATTTTGGTGCTTAACAAGTGGGAAAAGTAATTTCATTAATTCAACGATTTTCGACAATTGTAAAGGATTAATCTCAATTTAATATATACGTGAATACATCACGTTTAAATCGGTAATTTACCAGTAACCCTTAAGCAAACTATTCAGACCAATGCGGCCCCATTCAAATTCATGCTAACGATTATTTAACGTGTAACTATTAATGATATAACTGTTTGTGGATTTGGTTGCAATTTTACTGTCTTTTACTACTAAATATAAATATAATATTCTATTAGTCACAAAAGAGATATTTAAGAAGCTTCAGTATAAAAAAAGCTCGATTTAAGGCACATTGTTGCACTATGTTTTTCTAACGAAATCATCGCAGTTCGTCGAAAATGTCCCGAGAGAATTCAGTATTGAAATTGTGAACGTCATAGAGAGTTTCGGCTGCCGGCGTCAGCCGCGGCAGACAATAAACAATTTCGAACGTGTCGCAACCGATAAGCTCGAGGAAGCTCCCCGCCACGGCACTGTCCGTTCTAGAACGAAGAATAGTCTGAATGGAGCCGGAGAAACAGCTGAACGAGTGAATCAACGTATCCATTAAGCGCTCGGAGAAAATCAATGGGCAGTCTTGACGGAAGATTTACCGTTCCGGTTGGCACTATTTCCGTTTTATCAGCGTTCGATTCGTTCAGGGATCGAACGGCGTATCTGCTAATTAATGGATTCGTATCTCGAGCGTCATTATCACGCGGCATAATTAATATGTTATACGGAGCGTAACGAGGGGTGGACCGAAGTCGTCGAGGAGAGGAACTACGGGCGTGGAACGAACATAGTAAACCGCAGCTGGCTCGGCCGTGGCAGACTTTAAGACGCCGCTATCAAAGGAAGTGAGGTCGACCTCCGAAGATCGTTAATGGTCGGCCGGCCGTGGGACAGGCTTTCCATAATCGTGGATCACGAAAATACGCCCATCTCTGTCCACCGGGCAACGATAAATGCTTGTCCGGCCCGAGGTAACAATGACCGTAAAACGATTTATGAATGGAATCTTCCATAAAACCGTGAATCAACGGCGCTCGCGAGTCGAGATAGCCGGTCCCGCTTCTAGTCGGGAATCTTTCGATGTCTGACCCTTTCGTTCCTGTTCCTCCTCGATTAGGTTATTAATATCTCTCGCTGCTAATCGGTTATTGATAATTCGAGGATTAACGCCGCCGACCGCGGCGACCGCTCCTTCCGTTTCGGATTTTTTCCTCCGTTTCGAAGCCGGGAGATTATTAACGGTCGCTCGCGCGCTGACGTAATAGAATAGCGGCCAACCGACTGTTCCTCAAGCTATTTTACGCGTTGATAAGATTCGGTGCCCGATAGCCGTAACGAGCTCTGGCGCGGTAGACATATTGACGCACGATTTTGTAATTGAGATACTACTAATTGGTTACTCGACTTCGTACAATAAATCACGTGGTTAGATACTCGGACACGCTAAATAAATAAATAATGATTTTCCGAAAAATGAATTCAATGGAGTCACTCTCTTCAATTTTTGAGGACATCGTAAAGCATTGGTAAAGATAAACTGTACTTTGAAGGATTAACAAAGCGAAGACATCTTTGCTGGCATCAGCCGAACGTAGGGGCATAATAATCCTTGAAACGCGCCAGTTCGAAAGAGTCCCCCCACCTAACTCCGTTAGTGGAGCTATAAAGTGTCCCCTCTCGTCCCCGTTTCTTCGATAAACCACCCCAATTGGCGAATTCCGCGGCGACGCAGATAACGTACGATCCCGTCGTAATTTCGATAATTGCGAGCCCGGCTATCTGGTCGCGGAGGAGCATGATCTTTTTCCTTTCTCCCGCGATAGGAACCGCGGAGCGAAAATCGCACGGTGCAAAAGGGGGATTTGTGGGGGACGGGGGGAAGGGAGGACGGGAAGGTTTCGGCCAGATGCGTCGCACAAGGCGTGTCGAATTCCCCCATGAGGCCAGGGTGGCCCCGCATTCCCATATTAACATAGAGATACGGTGTACCGATGTTGCACGAGTTTCGGCTCCGCTATACAACCTACCACCGTCGCCGTTGGTATACTTTGGGATGGTCTAATGGAGGCTCGCACGTGGCGCCACGTGGCTCCGGGTTAAGCAAACTATCGATTATGGGATTTCACGCTAAGCACCTATAGGATTACACCGGCGATGGACGATAAAGCCACTGGATTTGTTGCTCTTTTCGAGAGGGAGCGAAAGAGCAAAGATCTCGGTACAACAACGGGTCTATCTGATCGGTGCGCTGCTTCCTTGGCTCTTTCCCCGTTTGTTCCCTGCGGACCCTACTCGCGCCTCTACCGACTTCACTGTGCGAAAATCTTCCCCTCGGCCTGATAGCAGTCCCAGGCATCATACTTGCTAACCTTTCGCTGCCAGAGGTGCTCGAAGAAAGGGATGGAATGCAGGTAATTGCTGAGACTCTTTGCCCGGTGTCAGAGGTGCTGCAGGATCTTACTGCCGGGGTAGATAGCGTTCGCAGACAGGATTAGTTGACTTTAGAGAAAATGCACGCGAACTAGGATCATACGAACTAGGTGCATACACCCCCACAGGACAGCTTCTAGTACTATTCCTGCTCAAAATCAATCATGCGTCTTCCATTGTAACCGTTCATCCGTTTGATGTGGAAAATATACAGTCCGCGACAATACTATAAGACATCACTTAGAACGCAATAATTATGTGTTTTTTGATAATTCGTTTACGAGTTATAAATTATTAAAAGTGACAAAAAATTCCCGTTTTCTACGATTTTCGATTTATAAATTGCATTTTTAATCGTTTATAACTCGTAAACGAATTATCCAAAATTTGTGAAATTTTCAGCATGCATATAATTTATTCGAATGAATAAAACACATGTTTTAAATTTTCAATACAGGCTCAGATAAAAAAGCTGAAAAAACCAACTTTTCTTCTGCGATTCCTACCAATTCAAATTTTTTTCAAAAATTTTTTGCACCTCGTCTAATAAACTAATCCTTCTAACTTCTCAAAACAGTTATGTTGTGTCAAATAATGTGTAGTCCGTTTTGCTTCTTACTGTAGTATTGTCGCGGACTGTATTACGCCAAATATTTACCCCCTGCCATGTTGTTTTAAATTTATATTTAGTAGAAACCAGAACAATGAGAATAAATATAGCAGCAGTTAGGCACTCTATCTATAGCTGCTCTATTGCTTCAATATTGATAACAAAAAAAATAAAATTGTATTACTCAAAATTCGAATGAATTATATTTAGAAGACATTGATTGAAATCTTCTCAGAAATAGTTGCAGTGTTTAAGAAATTGTCCATCTCTGCCGTGTGTTTAAATTCTCAAAATATTCAAGAGCTTTGCTTTGTGAAGCTACTTCGACATTTTTTATAATTTACCTATAAAAATGAACGTGCTTCACTTAATATATGAGAAAAGGAGAAAACTATTCATCGTTCCATTAATATTTTCTTGAAATACTATTAACTCGAACAGGAAATATTATTAACTCGAAAGGAAAAATGTCATTTATACATTTATAAGCTTTGTTAAAAAATTACGGTAAAAATAAGAATCACGTTCGAAATTTTTTTCATATTTAGACTCAGAGTAAACTGACAATTTTTGGCCGGTGAAGCCGGAAATACCCTGTATACAATATTATATCTCATTTTTAGTATTCGTCGAAATAATTCGTTTAATAATCGCGTTCACGACTCTGATCGAATATTTTCTGCTGTGGATGTACTACTGCTGCAAACAACTTTTGCATTAGCTAACAATTAGCGTCTGTCGCAACACTCGCACGCACATTGGACGCAGAGAAGATTAATATAAAAATGAACATGTTTGCTTTTGTGCAAGCTATAGAACACAGGAAAATGGAGCGTCGACTTGAGGAAGCGATCAATCATCTGCGAGCCTTGAGTAAATTTTCTGATAAAAGTGTTGCAACACTTTATCGTTCTATTAAACGGTCTTTTAATGATATTACACATGAATGAAGATTACTTTATATTTGTTCAAAGTACTTGATATATCCTGAATATTTCCTTCAAGCGTCGATCAATTCTTTTATCTTATTTATTTGTATATTTTATGATAAATTTCATAGTTAACGTACGCCACGTGTAACGTTTTATTTCATGTAATGCTTTGCATCGGATTGAGATTTTTATTAGAAGCACGTTGGTCAACTTTTTCTGTGGAACAGATTTTTCTCATGGTCGTTTCTTCCCAAGTTGAGTAAGCCATCCGGCCACATATCTAAATACGATTTTAATTATCCGTTTCCAATCAGGAACACCCGTACAGGAGCAATTTTCACGGTGATTAGAATTAGAGCGGCTCAGTATGCCGCTCGGTGGTTCGTTCCCATGACGTAGAAATGAGCCGTGTTTAATCGTGTGTGCCATTGATTCGACGCGGTTGGTTCGCAAGATGGCTAAATGATTTGGGAACCACCCACTACAGCTTGCGTTTTCTCATGACGTTGCAGCCTGAGATTTAGACCTCCGTTACATCCGTCACTGCTTAATTTAAACGTTCCTCTTTTGCAAACATTTCTACACATTTTTCATGATCTGTTGCGATAAGTGACTCATATTTTATCGTGCGAAACTTTTTCCCATTGTTATGAAAGCAGTGTTAACCTACGCGAGGGGATTATTCTGCATAATTTTTAGTCGATCTTCGAGCTAAATTCCATAAATTCTATTACGTAATTAGCCAGACCTGATAGACCAGGTTGAAATCGATCAATTCCACTGAGAACGGGCACCGGTCGTTGGCCTCCCGCGAAGTCACCGAACGGAACATCACGGGGTTAGAAAATCGCGGTGCAGAAATAACGAAGCAGGAAGTAGCCGAGCGGGAGGGAAATGAAAAAGGGGTCGCGAGATATTAGCGTCGGCTCGCTTTTCTTCTGGTTATTCGCGGGCCGGGCGTATGCGTCGGGCATGCATATCGGAGGCCGTAAGAGGAAGAAAAGGAAGAGGCAGGCGGCGGTCGGCGGAGGGGTGCGGGGCGACCTCAGCAGGAGATAACGCCTTTGAATATAGCCGCAAGGTCAGCGTGGAACTGACCCCAGCATCCTGCCCGACTGAATTCGAGTTTAATGAATAACTATTGAATCCCGCCTCTATCGCTTCCAATAAGAACAAAGCGGAAGCCACGGCGGCGACGGCGGCGGTGAGCTGGAATTTGCCGAAGGAAGTCTATTCACGCGCCGAGCACTGCTTGCGGAGGATGATTTAAAATAATCGGGCTGATGATTAAACTCGACGTCCCACCGCAGGAGTTACGCTTTTCTGTACGCGAAGCAACGAGCAGTTTATCTCGTAGCGGTTCGCTTAAGTGATTCTAACCATAAGTTACTGAACACAGCCGACGAACACGTTCAGCCTAGATTAATATTTCGACAAATATTTTGTTCGTAAAGAATTTACAAGACGTTGGAAAGACCTCGATGTATTGGAACTGACACACAGAAATTTTTATCTTAGTAATTTGCTCACCTACTAGGAAGACAAAAAAAATTTGCTGAAAAATTTTCGCACCGTTTAGACGACTTTTGATTCAATACTGTACAGCGTATTATTAACTAACTGAAACCGACGAGTTGTTTGCGCAAGAAGTCGGGTGACCAGCTAGAAAGCGTACATATAATAATGTAGGCTATCTGCTTGCTAGATTGTTGCAGTGTTTATTTCGATTCCGAGTGCGAGTACAGAGAATTCTCGACATATGTCAACAACAGGGGTCTTGCCAGCGTCGCGTATCGTCCAGGGGACATTCCCCGAGGCGTGTTATGTTTACACTCCTCGGCATTCGAGGACTCTCGAGCTTCGGGACCCCGTGGTAGTGGGGATCCGCGACGTTTATCAGCCAGGCCTTGGCGACATATATAGAGAAATTACTGTACCGATTCTCTTTGTTCGTGCGATTTCATGATCAAAGATTCTTCAAGACTCAAAGACATTTCAAGACTCGTGCTTTTAATTCTCCAACGAAGAATTTTATCACTGGCATACGACCGATAGTCAATGCGTAAATAAGACTTTGTAACAAGAAAGATAAGCAGGAACACTGGTGGGGCGACGGTGTCGAGAAACCAAATGGTATCTTCCACAGATCCATTTAGATCGAATTGTCAAGGGGCGATGAAATTTTTCGACAGGTGTCGCGATCGCCATACGTCTCGGCAGCGTGCATTGTAGAAGGCCCCGATGGCTCGAGCATTATCATCAGTCCCCATTCACGGACACGCAACAGCTCCTCGATGGGTCCTCCCTCTCTCTATAGTGGCGCCGAAGGACACGGATTCCACTCGCGGCGGATCCGAAATGGAAGCTAATTGCAGTGTCTCTGAACGATCAACACTTCTCGCAACGGATCCTGGTGCTGGTGGGCTACGCCCGTGGCAGGTGCGCCAGGTTGCGAAGCGTGGTCGCCGGCCCGTGGAAAATGGCGGAGAGCTCGTCGAATTCGGTCGGATCGTGAAGGGGAAACAAAAAAACAAAAAACAAAAAAAGGAGAGAGATCGCGCTCGGCACCACAAGGGAAGTAGGCAGGGTAATCTCGATGGTGCCGAGGCATCGGTGCCATCGAGCCGAGAGAATAAGTATACATTTTATCCGTAACGTGTTCGCCATTACCCTACGACGTCGAAGCCACGGGCTAAGTAACGGCTCGTGAGGGTCGAGAACGGCTTCGTAATGCGATGTGTGTGCAACATAAGTGGCCATCAGCCAACATAAACAATCGCCATGGTAAGTATATGGTGCGACGATACTCGTCCCCTCTTCCTCTATCGTTCTTGTTTGGCCTCCTTCTCGTTCCCAGGACCGTGTCCCCTCCGTCCCTCTTTCGTTCGAGCCTAGGCCCCGACAACCGATCGTGGAATCGTACCGGGGTCCTCTCGCAGGATACCTGCTACGTATACGGGGCCCCATTGGAGACGGTGCAACGTAATGGAGCCATTATCGCTGGATAACTTCATCATCGGCCATTGGCGTAGGCCGTTCACCACGGGTACACCTCTTCCGCTCCGTTCACCGATCAGCCCGATACAAAACGATTGCCGGGTAGGCGGGAAGGGGGGGGTATCTTATCGATGATGGGAATTGTGCTTCGTCTTCGTTCCTTTGGCATCGTGTACCGATATTATAGCACATATTGAAAATTCTACATAATTTAATGTGCCCCTCGTGGACGGATATGGCTATGGTTCTTGGAACATCGCCGTTTATAATCTGGCCCGATCGCGACTCGACGCGTACACGCCCCGAATGCGCGACCGCTTCCACGGAAAACGGGGATTGTTAATGACGTTTCGAAATAACGAGGGCAACGATAGAGGAGACCTTTCGGTGGCTAGTTGCCCTTCGATGCTTGATCAATCCTAGATCGATAGGTTCCGCGTTCTCTTTCGCTCCGGTTTATCTTGACTGGTCTTGATGTACACAGGCTCACGAAAATATTCGAACGCTCTTCGAACTACTATAACCTTTTTTGAAATTGGATCCTGATATTTTTGAGCAATTGGAAGAATTGGTTTTCCAAACGAGGTGCAAACAAGAATTTCAAAAAATTGCCATTGCTAGGAATTAGAAGAGCAAATAAAAAAGGCACATTCCAAAACTTTTTTATTTGAGCCTGTATTGAAAATATGATATAGTAGACGACGGCATTTGTCGCTGCCAGACTGTGACTTTGACATATAGAGTATAGGACGAATATGTTTACACTGCTAGGCGGCGAGCATTGCTGTCCCTTTCTGCGTTTGGTGCGGTTCAAAGAATAGCGTCTCCTGGACGATAACACACATTATTTCCAAAAATTCTACGACCCAAATCAAACTCCCTGGTTTGCTCAAAATCTTGCTGTCTATATCAAAAGCGGTATTATATCCACAGTAAATTGTATCAGGGCCAATCATTATAACATCCCTGTCTCTCTGTATCGAGTAAATCTTGTCAGCGATCCTAGTTGTAAGTGTAATTGTAACTCCGAGGATTTAGATCATGTTCTATGGCAGTGTTGTTTTTATGATTCTCAAAGAACTAAGTTAGCAAAAAAGCTGCGCAAAATTAAGTTTTTTCTACGATTAAAAGCGGACATTTTCTTTGCTAAACCTAATGTTAAAGCCTGCGAATATATCTTCCAGTTTTTTGCAATCTTTATCTCTAGCGATTATGAAGATATCATTGTACACTAACTGTAAGCCTACTGTATAATCGTTAAAGCTGAAATAAACCAAAAAAGGTTTCAGTGGCTCAATAAAAAAAAACATGCTTGAGCTCAATACAAGCTATATACAATGAGACGAAAAAGATAAATAGATTTTTGTGGAAACTCAGATTTGAAGACGTTCAACTTCTTCTATGTCACTCCAGAACAGCTGTAAGGCCAAATTACCCTCTACGACAGTAGGCTTCATTGAAATTGGGAGCCAAGCGACCACAAGGGGCACTTTATACATAAATAAAAAAATAAGCAATCGTTTGTTGAAACCTTGGCAAGATTTAGAAAGATTCAGCCTGTTTGCATCGATCTAGTTCGGACATGGGCTCGGATTGTCCTGGCTCCGTGAAAATCAAGAGCAACGAGGCCACGCCTACTTGGGTCACTTTCTACCCAGTCAGAAAAATAGATAGTTTTTTTTATCATTGGTTATATCAAAATTACATTATTCTTGAGTGACAGAAAAATTTCCTTATGAAGCAAATACGTTGGAAGAGCAACTTTTGTCTACAATAAAAGCAACGAAATTTGGAATTGGGTACCCTTAATTCCGGACAGAGTTTCAGCCGTGTCCTCGTCGTGTCCTCCCCGTATCGTGTTCACTTAGGGCCCATTCACGTTGTAATTATGGTAACCATAAGCGGCGAGGTCGTGTTTTAATCCGGAGGAGTAAACGGGCAGACAGACGTAGCCGACTAACCGAGACAAATTTTCGAAATCTATCAACGGACGGGCATATTAGCATAATTTGACACTTTGCAAGTGGAACGGCAGGTGGTTGAAGAGAAGGAGCCATGCTCGGTGTCAGCAGCCTCTCCGGCCGGAGACGCGAGGGCGCGCAGCCTCGCGAAAAAGTCTAGCATAACCGCGCTAAAAGTCGTATCGCCCCCTGAACAACGTCGTTCCATGCGAACGTCCACCGGGGAAGATTGACCACCTTCGATGGTAATGGGGGCTTGATTACAAAGCACGCTCCACTCCGGTCCTGCCCCCTGTTTATATCAATATCTCTCTTCTGCGTGCACACATCCACACACACACACACACACACACACATGCAAACGCGGGTCCATTCGCCGGCCTCATCGGCATCATCGGGAACGCGAAGCACGTGTGTGCTCGCGGCTGATCATGATACCCGGCCGGTCCACGTATGTACCTACACAGGCATCGTTCTCACCGGAAACGCTGGATTTCATCGAACGCCGGCCGACTGGTATCTGAAAATCATCCAAACCCGTTTTCTCCTGAACGATGCAATCACGATCGCATCGGGGGCTGTCACGGTCCATCGCGAGGACTCGCAGACTCCGTTCTCCGAACAAGAGACCATTGAATTGCGCGATCTCTGCTCCTAATTTTACGACTAGCCGGATTATCAAGTTGTTATCCACTTCTGTCCGAACGATAATGTTTTTATTGGCCCGGCCGGCCGGCGCGACGCGGAACTCGCGTTCCAGTTAATACTCCAGAAATTCGCCGATCGAGTGATTTATTACGATTTGATATGTGCGCTAACGAGTTAGCCTCGGCCAAGCGGATTCGAGATACTCGAATCGAAGTATCGGAGGAGCCGGAGTGCAAAAGAAAACCAAATTGTGTTTCTTGATAAATGACACAAATAGTTCGTTACGGATACGCCGATAGAGTTCGTGCTTCAATAAAAGTGATTAGCTCCGAGAGATTGCTTTAATATTACTCTCTTAACGTGCTGCGTTTATAGTTCAAGTAGTAGCGGCTTAATTTTACCTTATTTTCTTTTCTCTTTTTATTTGTTTAACGTTTTTCGCGAATCATATAATGACTTACTAGGTCCGCGAGTTAGCCTCGGAGTTTCTGCTCGAGTAAAATTGATTGGTTGCGAGAGATTGCTTTAACATTCCTGCCTTGATGTATCCGTGTTTATCATTCCAGTAACATAGATTCAAACTTGGTTCTACTTTTTGGTTAAACGTTGTGTAACACGATTTAACCCTTCAGGGACAACGAGTGACTCCGTTCGCAGATGGTACTATAATATTATAATTTCTTGACGTGGACTCTTTGAACTTTACCGAGTACTCTAGGCATGTTTAATGTTATGCCATATAAAAATGGCAACCCTTTTATTGAGATTGTGTGTAATTTTCAATAGAATAAATACCTGGACAAGGAAATTCCACTATTTTCCATAAATGAATTTTCATAGTTTCAATAATTGTACGTTGACTATTAAATTCTAAAAATCAAGCAATAATGCCCACTAAAGTGTATCACGCGTAATAATATGACCTCGGAATCGCAGAAATTTCTATATTTTTTGGGATGAAAGTACGTTTCCTCGTATCGATACCACCGAATTGTTCAGGACAGGGGCGTAACACATTCGAATGGAAACAGCATTCAGGACAAAGGCGCGTCGAGGCTGCATCATTAATCACAATCGGACGTCAGTGATGTCTTCATCAGCCAAAGGATGCGGCGTGCACGTCTGAGCCATCGAGTTTCCGGTTCTATCTCCTGTCTCGCGAGAGGAAGCACCGGCAGAAAGAGAGAGAGAGAGAGAAAGAGAGACAGAAAGGGAGAGAGAGTGGTCGAAGTAGCAGAGGGCGACACCGGTGTCGGCCGTACTTCGAAATACAATCCAATCCGCGGCGGATTTCCCGTTGCTAAAGCGTTTCCAATCGACCGGTCGGTATTTTCAGCTGAAACCACCCCTTGGCCTCTCCTTTTTTCGGGGGCGATCGTGCGGAGACGGTGCTGGTGTCGCAGAAACGAGGGTCTCAGCCGGAAAACACCGAGTCAGCACGCCACGGGAACCATTCGCAGAGAACATGGCCGGTGAAATAAAATGTATCGGCTATTTTCGTTCTCGACACCGCATTGGTCAGCCTCGCGTTTCCAGCCCCCTACCCCCTCCGGCGCGTAACTTCCGATCGGTCGGTTTTGTGTCTCGGCATTCAATATCTCCTTCGACACCGTATGAACATCGAACCCCGCTTGGCTGACTAGTTCAGGCTAATTTTACTTTTCGGGGATGCCCGCGAGCTCGCGAAATCATTACGAAAACGGGGGGTTTCAGACCCCCGGTATTCGAAATTGCCGATTTCTCAGTGACTCTACAAAATTTGGAATGAAACGAACCCACAAACTGTCACGAATAGTTTAACAACTAATTTAACACTTTGACTGCCAAACTAGAAACCTCAAAAATTCTATCAAATCAATGTGTTATTTAATGAAATAAAAATTGAAAAAAATTATATGTATGATATTGAGTAGTCCTTCGATTTTCTGGCATTTTACAGATACAAATAAAATTTGGTACAATTAATATATTAGCGTAAAAATTAATTTTAAAACTTGGACAAATAATTCCATCGCCCACATATGGGTGACATGGCAATCAACGTGTTAACGCGTAGAAGCAACAGAGGGAATCTCCAAGCTCGTTGTTCCCAGGCGAAAAATCAAAGTGATGTCCATCGCATCTGAACACGGTATTCGTTAGGTTATGGCAGAAACAATTGCCGATCTCTCAGTGACTGTACAAAATTTGGAATGAAACGAACCCACGAACTGCCGAACAGTTTAACAACTAATTTAACGCGTAGAAGCAACAGAGGGAATCTCCAAGCTCGTTGTTCCCAGGCGAAAAATCAAAGTGATGTCCATCGTATCTGAACACGGTATTCGTTAGGTTATGGCAGAAACAATTGCCGATCTCTCAGTGACTGTACAAAATTTGGAATGAAACGAACCCATGAACTGTCGAACAGTTTAATAACTAATTTAACGCGTAGAAGCAACAGAGGGAATCTCCAAGCTCGTTGTTCTCAGGCGAAAAATCAAAGTGATGTCCATCGCATCTGACCAGGAAACAGATTGAACCATAAGTTCCGCAGTGAAGCCGTACAACAGAATAGCCTTGCGTTAGAAAATGAACATTAACTGGCACCAGTCAATCACCTCGATCCCCGGGTCCTGTCGCTCTTTGTTACCAATTTCCCTCTTTTCATACTATAATTACTTTCTCCATTCATCTTGCGTCATATCTACGCGGCATCGGCGATCTATCCATCAATTCTAATTTCCCCCGATACAGACTGGGAGATTCCTCGACTTCCTTTCCGATCGGAGCCCGTTCTACGAGGCTTCTATTTTTCGCCGTAATCAGCTCGGTCAATTAACGAAGAAAGGGAGCACCGGGAGGACCCGCTGCCGCCTGCACAGGACAATGCTGCGAAAGATACAGATGAAACAGTGAGGGCACCGGTTTCCATTCCTCCCGGCGGCGGCTGGCAATAACAGTTCCCGTCCAATCAGATGTCCGGAGGCAGCTGGTCAAGAAGGGGTCCTAGAAAGCTCCGGCGGTCTGAAATCTGGCGGGAGCAGCCGAAGAGCAACGGGGACAAAACATTCGCCGCACCGGCCGGCCGCGGAACGTATAATAAGTGTGTGATTAGCATTATTTACGGCCGGTTAACTATTAACCCATAAATCAACCGGAGGACTACATTATCCGGCCGCGGCACCGGTGTGTTCGTGTGTGTCCGGTCGCCTCTCTCGAGTCTTCTGCGCCAAGAAAACGGTACCGCACCGAGGTGTGCGGACCGTAGATCGTCCAGCCGATAAGCGACGTGGATTCGTGAGTCAAGGAACCGGGGAGAGGGTGAGAGAGTGAGAGAAACCCCGAGGAAACAGCCGGAGGAACAGGGTAAGCTAAATAGAGGAACAAGGGAGGACAGCAGCATCGGCGGCCAGCCATCTTCCCGGTGATTTAGGAGGACGCGGTGCTTTCTTGCCATTATCAGTCGCTTCTTTCCCTCTTGTCTTCTCGAAATCTCTCGCGAGTTTTAAGCGGATTACAAGGTATCAGCTCGACAACGTTTTGCTGGCCCGAGTTCGACTCCGGCTGGTATATTTCACGTCCGATCTGCCGGATCTGATATTTGACCGTGATGGGAGCTTCGCAAACGTTTTCGGGGCGAGGCTCGAGTGAATTTAACTTGAGGAAGTGGCTGGCTTTGCCGCCTGGGAACAACGATGATGAATATTCGGCGCCTAGGCTATCGGGCAGCGAGTGTAGACGTTTATTTCTGTTACGTAGCCTGCATCTTAAATGTCAGTATCCCGGAACAACGACGACTGGAAATAAGTTATTTGGTGTGCGATCAAATTTTTTAAACCAACCTTGCATTGTTTCCAAGGGGACATACTGTCCCCTGACCTGTTTTCATCGCTAGAACTACCGAGTAATAAATACAACTGATGAATATTGCTTTGTAATGACGACAAGACTGTTAAAACCTAATACCACTTTGTGCTTCAACGAAAAAGTTCATTCAAAAAATTCTGATGAAAATATTTTTATAATTTCAGTAATTATGAAAGGAAAAATTAGGAACCAGTCATTTTGACTGGTTTGGTAGTTCTAGTGTTAAAGAGATACGAAGGTCGCCTTGAGTTTTTTGAAAAAAAGTATCATAATAATTACAAATTTATCTGCACTAAAATCGTGAATGAAATGTTCGATTCATTTTTGTCGTTACATTAGTTCGGATCCAAGATTAGCTTGGTCTTTTGTACAGCGTGCCAAAAATTCGGCGCGCCTGGTGACAACGTTCGGCGGAAATTGGAAAATAGACCGTCGATAAATATCAATGTTGCTTCGAAAACAGGGATTGCAAATTATTCAATGAAAAATAATATAATTTGTTCCGTCGTGCTTTTACCGACTCCAGCATTGATTGTTAGGTATTGTGCCGTACGTCCATGTTAAACATGACCATTAATATCGACGCGCGGTGCACAATTTAATTGGAACATACTGACAGGAACGTCCGTGTGCAATGTGTTCTAAAGCTCGAATGATGGACACATATAAATGGCTAATTAATTTAATTACAACATCCGCCGTTATTACATGGAAAACGCAACGGTTAATTAGCAAAGTACGTCACTCGGTAATTTTACTTTTAATGAGGCTCGTTTGCTAAATTATCGATATCGCCGGATTTATTCAACGTAGACAATTTAATATTTCAAGCGTACCCTCGCGCAGCTCCAACGACACTTTAAATATTCTTTCATTTTGTAATCATACTCTCGGTATAATATATTTTAACTTGAACATTATTGGTTTTCTATGGTTACTGTTATAATTTTATAAAATAATTAATATTTTGCAATGAATATTTTTAAAACCGAAACTTAAATTGCTCGTTAATTTATTCAAACAAAACTGACAAACGTTGGTCAGAAATAACCCAATTTTCTTTCTCATATTGTCGTCTAGTATTTAACATTTCTTTCTACTAACAGTTGCATGATAATCTTTCAAGGATCAATTATTAATATTTATATCATATCGACTTTTACCATCACGTTACACCAACGGTCAAACTAACCCCTTGTCATATGATTTTTTAGAAGAAAGAAAGTCTTCTTTTCTTAATAATTTCCTAGAAGAAAAACAAAATCTCCATTTACAGTACTCTTACATTTAGTTCAACACTAGAATATTGATGACAGAGGAGTGAAATTTTATGCGAGTCTAAAACCAATTATTAACAGTAGATTTAAAATTGAAGTAAATTTTAAAATTGAGTGAAGTTTGAAAATTGAGGGACAGATGAGGGTTAACAGGCTCGCGGTGTGTAATGTGTTAAAAGCAAGAAGAACCTAGAGAAAACTATAGCTGCAGATTACAATTAAACGAATCGCAAATTAAAGAAAACCATCATCAGGGAATTCAACGTAACGAACTTGCGAACAGTTCTTTTTTAACGAAAGTGCGGACAGAATTCCATTCCTGTTAAAAATATGGATCGTAAATTCGCAATTTTTTCTGATTCACTAAGTGCCTCACAAAGTCTCATTAGCTGTAAAATGAGAATCAAAACAAACA
The DNA here is from genome assembly GCA_913789895.3 of Seladonia tumulorum. Lineage (NCBI taxonomy): Eukaryota > Metazoa > Arthropoda > Insecta > Hymenoptera > Halictidae > Seladonia > Seladonia tumulorum. Next base: position 11,127,040 of record OU565267.1, on the reverse strand, counting down.
ACATCATACTTGAGATAAAAAGGAAATATTTAGTGATTTAGTGTGGACCGTGTATGTGTGAATGTATATATGTATGTATACTGTAACTTGTCTCAGTGCAGCAGAAATAGATCTCGACTGAGATCTGAAATGCTTAAAAAAAAAGAAATCATCAGTGAATCGCGAGGCTCGTGATTGCCCAAGAGAACAGCCGGAATAAGGTATCCTCCACCGAATGTATTGCATTTACATCGGGTTTCGGGAGGTTTCCGCACATCGTACGCGCGGCCAAGCACGCTTCTGCAGTCACCGCAGATCCTCCTAAATAAATTCCCATAAAGCAGCTCCGGTGGCTTGGTCACGTTGGCCCGGTCTTGGCACTTGCACCGTACACTCCCTGCTCCCGTATTCGAGACACGAGATCCTGCCAGTGGTACGTCATTCGCCCTGTCGCTAATCAGAACTAACCGCCGACGCGTGACTCGAATTCGCCTCGTCGCCGTCGACGGAACCGGCGCGAGAGAGAAGGAAGAGGGGGAGAGAAAGAGAAAGAGAGTCCGAGCAAGAGAGAGAGAGAGAGAGGGGGGGAGGAACGAGGCCGCATCGCGGGAAAGCCAAGAGGAACAAGGTGAAAAAAGGGACGGGAGCGAAGAAGAAACGCAGACACGTCGTTACGACGCAGCCATCTTTGCATCTCCCTTTCACCAGCAACCCCATTTTTGCGCTCCCGTTATGGCCGTTCCATCGCAGAACCGTTGGCGGCTAAGTCTCCTCCTCGACTTCAACTTCTTCCTCCTAGTCTAGACCCTCGTGTTACTTCGCCATCCCCTTTCTTCCCTTTCCTCCCTTCCCGCCCTTCCCTCTACTTCTCGACTTCCTTCCCCATCTTACCCCGTCTCCTTCTTCTTCTTCATCCACGTTCTTGATCGCCCCGGCAATTAGACTTGCAAAGCAACCGCGAATTCGCGGGGATTCCAACTTCCGGCCGAGTGACGAGGGAGGACCGATTTCCCTTGATTCCTGCAGTTGCTCGAAAATCGTTAGGCGAGATAAAGCACCGGCCGATTTTATTATTCCGATCTTGGGAATTGCCGGCCGAGTTTCGGACTTGGATGGAAAGAAATCGGTCATCCGCTCTTTGTACGTCGACTATGTCCGCTGTTGCTGGGCAACTGTTTCATCCCTTACCGGGACCGGGTTAGGATTGTTCTAGAATCGTTATTTTAACATTACAGTGAATTCTCGATATATGTCAACAACGCGGGTCTTGCCATCGTCCTCTATCGTCCAGGACAGAGTTATGCAGAATTACAATTGAATTGTTCTAGGAATTATATTTACAAAGTAATTGAATTATATTGTAATTCACTCACATTGTAATCTATAATGAAGATCTTCATTCAAACTAAATTACAATGTAATTCGTAATTGCAATGGAGTACAATTACAAAATACTTTGTAATTTGCAATTAAATTGCATTGATTGCGAATTACAATGTCATTAAATTACAATTGAAAATTAAAGAATAATAAAGTCATAGGTAATAAGAGGTTGAAAAATCCATGTGATGGTTTCAAACAGAAGGAATTTATTATTTATAAATTTATAATATCTGAACAGAAATAACTTCTGCGTTGCAAATATTTTTAATTTCAAACACAAATATAAAAAGCTGAAAGGGCTATACATAATTTGGAGAGCTGTATTTCAATTACATTGTATTTCAATTATATTGTATTTCAATTACAAATCTGTTCAAAATATTCCAATTATATTGTATAGTATTGTATTGTATGTATTGTTTTTTATTGTATTGTATTATATATAGTATATTGTATGAGTTCGCCGAGAATCGGTATACGAGAATAACAAAAATAAAAATCAATTTTTTGTTACAGGATGTTACATTTCGTTTTGACATTTTTTCACTGTACACTTACTTGCATTTTCGTGGCACGATTGGCGCGCCGTTGGGCAACAGAAGATGATCGAATAGTTTTCCAATCGAAGATCTGACGATTTGCGGCGGAAATTGAACGGGGGCTCGAGAGCGTCGCGATGACGAGTCACGATTTAATGATCAGCACTAAAACCCATTCTTAGCCTGGCTAGCTCATCTAATCTATCCATTCCATTTTTTTTTCTTTCTTCCCGTTTCGCCGATCGTCTCGCGTTTTTCTTTTTTGTTCGTCGAGCGGCAGACGATAAAGACGTCAAACGTCAGTTAACGCGAGCCAAGAGGTCGCGACCGAACTTGCATTGAGAAATTTCAATTCACGAGCTGGCCGAAGTAACGTCGATCCATTGATCGAGAGACTCGCTGTGACGCGCTATCATTAGTTGCGTAACATTTCGCGAACGAGCTGATCGTGATTCGGGAAGATTATACTAATTCTCAAACGCTTCGCGAGCGCAACCCTCGATCGCAGATCTGTGCAACTAATTCTGCCACATCACGTTTATTTAAACTCATAAAACGTAATGTGGATGAAAAAAAAATCTCCTAGCAAATATCACCTACACTTATACCGTCACGTTGCAATCAGACAGCGGTCCTTTGTGTTAAATAAAAATTTTCTACTCGAAGTGCGACAAACTGTAGCGAAACAGAAATTTATTTTCTGTTTGCTTAATTGGTGGAAGGTGACGCAACAGTATTTTTAAACTCGTCTAATGTTTTTACTGTTTTAAATTACTCTCATTTTTGCCGTGAGGATTGAAAAGAAAAATCCAAATGTACAATTTCTTAACAGTCTATTGTTTGTAAATTTAAGAGCGTATTACGTGAAAATCTTTAATACTAAACCAAACCAAAATGACTGGTTCTCGATGTCACAATTATTAAAATTATAAAAACGTTTCCATAGAAAATTACTGAATTGACTTATTTAAGCAGATATCATAATAAAAATTGTACAAAGTTTAAATAAATTCCATCTCCTCCATTCTATAAGACGTTTCACTTTTATATGTTTTGTACTTGGTAGATTTAGTGTTGAGTCTTCTTCTGTGCGTTAAATAAATCCATCTTTTTCTGTTTTTTTTTTCTTTCGGATATCACGTATAAAATAAATAAACATTTGATTAGCGTTTAAAAAGTAATGGAATCATTTTCTTCGGGCGAGTATGGTTTATACAGTGTCGCGATTGCTTGGGAATATTTCGATTTATCGCCGGCTTTCTCGACGCGATCGACAGGAATCGATATCGACCTGGGTGGGGGATCCCTGTAGAACGATAAAGTCCCGAAGTAATTAGCCCGATGTTTACACAGTTTAACGTTTCCCTGGTATCTTCGGTTCTCCTCCTACACACGGCTCAATTAACTTACGGCGCACTTAATTAGTCGTCCCGACTCTTGGCACGCGGCAACAAACTGGGCGCACGGCGTGGCGCTCTCGAATCGCTGGCGTCCGCTAAATTTTCTGCCGGGTCTTATCTGCGAAATAATTATCTACGGAACGGGGATGGAATTTTTATCAAAATCGACCGAACCGGCGGATAATCCGGCCCGATACGGCCGCTGTTTCGCGATTGTCCGGAGCTTCTCGTTCGCCGAACTCGAGATTTTATATATTTTTTTTTTGTGCGTTGTTTAATAAATTCGCCGGTGTTAGGATGTTATCGCTGGAAAATGCGAACTTCAGCAAAATTAATAACCCCCAGATTGAATGCGTCTTGTTCGGTGACAAAAAAAAAATACGATTTATTTTCCCGGTTCTCCTTTAAGATTGACTTCTTCGGATACTTTTTCGTTTGTTGTTTATAATTGTAGAATATCTCGCAGTAAATGCTGATCAAGTAATATTACTCGTTTTGTTTCTGTTTTCTAATTGGGTGCGCAGAATTTATGCCAACTGGTCAAACGAGTAATCGATTTTTAATGACTAATCACGTATCTGTACCACGCGATGCTAACGCCCATTAGAATGAATTATTCTAATCTTCGAATGTTACGTCGATTCATTTTAAATTTAAATTCGATTTAATTACAGTTACGATTCAATTTCAGTATTCATCTTTTAGAACGTTCAGTTTTACCGCCTATCTCGTTCTTTGATTATTAATTTGCACCATTTACCTCTGTTCGGTGAATAACTATAATTTTACATGTTCGAGGAGAATTTAATGACATAGACGTACACCGAGAGTTATTATAAACTAGATGTATTACCAGTTCAGATAAGTGGAAAGGAGAATCCGTTGGTATTGTAATTTATTAGGTAGAACGTAAGTAATTAATGCGGACGTAGACATATTAGTACGATTTTAATCTGCTTTCTTTCTGTACGAGAGAGGAAATGTATCACATGGACTGTCTGCATGAAGTGTATCATTATACCTTTATCTAGACGGTAATATACATTATAAAATTATACAGTTACATTTTCAGTTATTCTTCGAAGAAAGAAGTGAAAAATGATAATAAACTGTTAGCAATCTTAAGAAGTATGGTTGACTTCGTCCGAGCAAATTTTGCGTAATGTAGTTTCTTTGCGAGCTGATTTATGAGTGGTACCAGTTACGAGATAGTGCAGCATAATTAGTAGCTTATCGCAGTATACTCACTCAATTACCAGATACTGTGTAGTACATAGTATGTACAAAGAACATAGTGAATCATTAATTGTAAAAATTGTGTTGTTCCTCTTCCTTTATTTTTGGCTGAAATGATACTGATAATTTTATACGGGACTGTTTAGGTAAGCAGAGGAAATATTAAAAGCGTCAAATATGTTATAATTAGACAGCGGATCTTTATGCAAAATAAAAAATGTTTGCATCGATTGCAAGATGCACGAGCGAAATAAAAATTTATTTTTTCTTTTCATTATTTTATTACAATTGCTTGATAACATCCTTAGAAACAAATATCAACTAACATTACAAACAGTTTTTTATTCCACAGAATTTAGAAACGGTAGTTTTAATTATTGAAGTAATTCTTTAGTACATTTATTGTGCAAAGTTCAGACTCTCTGAATGTTAAATGTACTCTTGTATCGTGAAAACTTTCAATAGGTCACAAGTAACACAGAAAAGATTAAAGTTCTATTATTGTTTGTAGTTTTTTGTGTCCTTGAAATTTGCCAAAACTATAACAAGTACACAAAAGATGAGGAACACGCCGGGCTATTGAATAGGAATCCTCTGACGTGTCTGATCATGACCTTCTGATTCTACTTCTTACGAATGCTAGGCACGCAAACTTGGCGGATCTTCGAAATCGATTTTCTCGAAAACAAAGTCTCAAACGAACAAAATTTACTCAGTATTTTCGACTCGTTTTTCCACATAGAAACACCCATGCGTATTATGGTACGATAAAAAAATTGACCCAAGAAATCCAAAATTCTGAATTATGTTTCAGAAATGCAATGAAGCAGTGAAACCATCCATTTAACATTTCTTTAGTATAAAAATGAATTTCAAGAAGCACTGAAATTTGAAAAGAGTACATTTCAAATCAATGAATTCATTTAATCAATTCCTCCAAAATTTCGCAATTTCACTGCTTGCGACATAAGAAATCCTAATCGGGCGATTTTTGAGCATTAGTCCTTTTTTAAATAAATAAATATTTAAATACTGTGTAACATAATTAAGAAGAATTAATGTAAATTATGAAGCCGAGAAGAAAACTTGCTAAAAGTACCTCCGAAGTACCAGAGAAGTGTCGAAGCGCGGCAATCGAAGCTCTCGACTGAAAGATATCAAACAATGAGAAAAGAATGATGGTTAATCGATAATCGTCAGGAAATGATCGGCGGTGTTCGATATATGAGCCGGCGTTGGCCGCCGAGAGGATAGCAGGCGGGCTGGTAATAAAGAAAAATGGCGTCGGCGACGCGAATTTCCATGACGCCGTAGAAAATTCCGGGAAAGGAGCGAACAGAGGGCCATGAAAAATTGATCGAGCACGATATCTCACGTTTAGGCGAATCCGGGCGAGGCAAGCAGGACACGCGCGTCCCATGCATCAAAAAGCCGCCGGCTCCGGGCCGTGCTTTAATATAAAACTTAAATAACGATACAGCAGCGTCATGACGAAAATGGGAAATAATCTTATGAATAAGTTCTTCCCCGGGGCGTGCTTGGCTCAGCTGGGCTCGCCGGGAGACCACGGCAAATTTGAGAACCCCCCGCGATTTTACAAATTACCTTTACATGATCGTCGCCGCGCCGCAACGCCGGCGATTAATTCTGCCCGCTCGTCTTCTTCCGGTCGTTTCGTCGAGTTTGCAAACTTGCCGGGTTCCCTTTTGACGCGTCCTGTCGGTACACGAGGAATCCTTTCCGCGCCGGCTCCTGGAATGTCTCGGGATTAACAAAATGGTGGTGATCTAATATGTGACATGCTTTCATTCCTCTAATTTGACGTTCAACGAAACTGTCCGTAAATCACCTGACAATCTCATGACATTTCTGCGTTTGTGACAATTATGATATTGGGTTGTTCGGAAAGTAATTTCGTTTTTCTTTACGAAAATGAAAGTCGATTTTCTTATAGTGAATAAATATTTTATTGAATTATATATTGTCCATTCTGGTCCAATACCTTTTGCCATCTTTCTGGCAGTAGCATGATTCCACACTCATAAAATTTTTGTTCTTTGCTGGCAAAAAACTGATCCAGGTGATGTTTCATCTCCTCATTTGAAGTAAAGGTTTTACCGCGTAAAAAATTTTGTAGAGACCGGAACAAATAATAATCAGAAGGTGCCAGATCTGGAGAATATGATGGGCATGGCAGTATATCTCATCCAAGCTGTAAAAGCTTTTGGCGAGTTACCAAACTTGTATGAGGTCTCGCATTATCTTGGTGGAACACTACACGTTTTCTATTGATCAATTCTGGCCTTTTCTGTTTAATTGAATCATTCAATTTGTTCAGCTGATGACAGTACACTTCAAAATTGATCGTTGTGTTGTCCGGTAGAAGCTCAAAAAAAAAAAACGGATCCTTTGAAATCCCACCAAACAGATAGCATCACCTTTTTTTGATGAATATCGGTTTTCGAAGTGCTTTGAGCTGGTTCATCTTTTTTATTCCATGATCTTTTGCGTTTAACATTGTTGTAGGCAAGCCATTTATCGTCCCCAGTGATGATGCGCTTCAAAAATGGATCATTTTTTTGGCGTTTCAGAAGCAAATCACAGACGTTAACGCGACGACACAAATTTCTTTCCGTAAGAACATGAGGAACCCATACGTCGAACTTTGAGATTTAACCTAGGCGTTTCAAATGATCATGAACGGTCGAATTCGATAAATTTAATCTCTCAGAGATCTCACGAGTTTCACGGCTATTCGCCGGTTTGCATCAATGAATGCCTTTATTGTGTCTTCGTCTGCTTCAACTGGCCTTCCAGAACGTGGTGCATCTTCAACACCAAAAGTTTTGGCACTGGCGTTCTGTCAATACATATTCTCCATACACATCAGATAATCTTTCTCTTGCTTGAACAGCATTTTTACCTTCTCGATAATAAGAAAGTCGAAAATGCTGCTTTTCACTTTCCATATTTGATACGGCACCAGCCAAAAACTACTGCGTAGAATCAGACGAAATTTTTGACAAGCAAGCCTTGCTATATCAGCTGTCAAAATATATAACGAATTTGCAGCCTAAGTGTGAAGTTGACTGGGAAAAATACAATCACGTCTTCCGTTGGGAAAAAATGAAATTACTTTCCGAACAACCCAATAGATACCTATATTACAATTCTCTTTTGTAGGTGAAAGACACCTCAACTCTGACTGTCATAATCTTCTGTAATTCTTGGTACAACTGTCACAGTTATATTCTTTTCAGCACCGTCTACTCTCAAATAGGGAATATCATTTCGGTGAAAAATCATCCCCTCCGTGCGAAAACAATGATCGCGCGCGGGTCGGGTACGCGGCTGCTAAATTCCTTGAAAGATTCCTCGCGTCGGAAAAATCCGCAAGGTAGCAAGGCCGGGTTTAATCAAGGTCGAATCTTCATTCTCCACGTCCACGGCCGGGCTATCAAATACAATCACCGAACGTGCGGCATCTTTTTCCTCTTTTCGTTGTCGCGCCCCCGGCCGGGAGAGCCCGTAGGTCGCCCACACCTCTTTCTCCGCGCGCACACTCACACGTACACACACACACTTTCTCTCTCAGTCGATTCGTTCTCGCTCTCACGAATTGAATCCTGCCGGATGCGGTGCGGTGGTGGTCGGGAAAAGGAGGCCGAGAGGGAAGATGAAGGAGCGGAGAAGGTTGCCCTGGTAACGACAGAGGGTTTCTCGGCGTGGTTGCCCGGGCAACCTCTAACCAGCGATCCCTAAATATGCGCCAGCGGGCCAGAAGCGGGCTGGAACCGAGAAAGAGGGAGGCGAAAGAGGGTGAGAAGAAGAGAGGCCGCGATCGACGGGATGGAAGGGAAAAGAGGAACACGGAAAGGGAGTAGAGAGAGAGAGAGAGAGAGAGAGAGAGAGAGAGAGAGAGAGAGAGTGATCCTCGCCACTGGTTGGTGGAAGGAGGCCGCTCACTGGTGGGTTTGGTAACTGTTACCGCGGAAGGTGAGGAGACCCAGTTAATTACTAAAGCGTTTTAATCGTCGGCGAAGTTCCGACGGCACTCTAGAGTCTGGGCCAAAAGGGCTTCGGAGAATGCGGCGGCTGTGTAAATTAGGAACTCGCCAGTTTCTCCTCCCAGCAGTCACCCCCGCGCACCCTCTTCCGTGTACAGACCGTTTCGGAACGGGGGACGCGACGCGACGCGACGTTCTCGCGAACTTACCAGTCCCCAGGCTTAGCCCCGCGAGCAAGGGTGAACGATTCCTCTCGGATCCTCGCCCGATGGATTATTGGGGCTGCGGGATTTCGAAGAAGGATCATCGTTCCTGCGAGTTTCGAACGAGGTTTAGACCCTGCCACGTTCGCACGGGAATGAAAGGTGAAATGGCTCGAAGAGTCGCGTTTATACAGCCACGCGGAGCAATTTTGTCTTACCCGTTTGAGTCCCAGGTGTATTGAAAAAACACTGTCGAAGAATCCCAACCGCGCTTTCTCTAAATGAGAATTTTAATTTTGCAATGTATTATTGCATTATTATAGTATTATTCTACCTATTGTAAAGTGTACTGTTTACATTAAAAGGAGCTGTGTGATGTACTTGCGTCAGTAAATCTGCGTCAGTAAATCTGATTGACTTCGACAATCGGTAACGCTCCGTCAGTTGTCCACAATGCTCGAAATGTGCTGGGTTTTCTCGACATAAAATCTCAACAGCGTTAACCCTTTGCACTCGTTGCTATTTTCATTCTGAAGCTAAATTCTCCGAAAATTGATCCAATTTCCACATAAAATATTTAAATGTCGAGTAATCTATTAAATACAAATTTTGTAACGTAACAAATATTTTGTAATATTTTTTGTAATTTCTTTGAAATGATGCCATAACAATTTTTAGTGGTGCTTCAGAGTCACCACTCGAGTGCCAAGGGTTAACTATCGCTATCAGCTTTAGTCTCGTTGCCTATCTTCGCTGTGACTCCTTCACGAAGTATTCGAACAATCTAACAGAAGACAGTCACCGTGTCTCTTGGATATTTAAGCAGCAAATTGTATAAAAATGATTTGACTGTCTTCGATTAAATTGCAGGATTGTGAACGTCACATGTATGGCGGCAGCGAACGTGTTAAACTACACCCCCGCTCATAAGTCTTAGGACAGTGATCATTAGACTGCGGATCTTTATGCAAAATAAATGTTTGCATCGATTGCAAGATGCACGAGCGAAATAAGAAATTAATTCATTTAATTATTTTATTAAGTTGAAACTGATACGCTGATATCCTTAAATCCTTTTAATACGTCCACTGCTTTAAATCGTGGTTACCCATTTTTCTCATAAATGCATAAAATCCGCAGTCTAGTGATCATATTTGTATTCAACTCTGTAAAAATGAAATAATTGTTGAACGATGCGAACAAATTTTCCCTTATTTAAAGGTTTACACGTCAAATATAGGATGCTGCACTCGTATGTCAACAATCTTACCAAGAAGTGAAAAAATATATTTTCTTTTCATCGAAGAATCCGTCACGTTTCTTTGTCATAGTTTCCACTATTCTTGGCATTCGAGTGATCAATTGTTTGATACTTTCTGTTGTTATATAATTCCATTATCGTTCCAAAATATTCCATAAATGTGTTTTCAAAGCAGAGCAAAAGTTCTGCACCTGTTTGTCCAGTTCATCCCCCAATTTTTCTATGGGGTTCAAATCTGATGCTTGGTGTGGCTATTTCATAATTTTTAATGAATTGTTACATTGAAGTTGTAATTACTGCTGAACATATGAGGACATTTATATTATGTACTTAATACAGTTGAAGGTTCACAATCTATACGAAATACCAGAATTTTACTAAAAACCAGAGGTGAGTATTTCCTTATTTCAGCCTTGTACTCCTTGATTTTTAATTAAGATTTTTAATTAAGATAATTGTTTCGCGTATAGATAATGTATATATATAGCAACGTACATTCAGAAGAACTGAAGAAGACTGATTCTTGGAGATGGCAGAGCGATAAAATATTTTGTCAAAAAGCTTTGCTGAAAAATACACACACTTATGACAAATATACGCTTATGAAGAATACCGACGCTGCAACAACAAATGTCGATATCATAAGAACTTCAATTTCTCATTCTGTTAATGTACTCTCTAATAAAAAAATATTTGAATTGGCTTGTACTTTCACATTGTTTTCTAAGAATTATTATTGGCTGTTTGAATAATGCTTGAGTCGCAGATGGAACGATACAAAAATGTGATGTTCCCACAACAGCTTCTTCCCTCGCAACTGTAATAACCTCGATCCCATTAGCAATGCCTCTTTATGCATCGGCAAAGAGCAGGCGCCCCTGGCAGATAATAGAAATGCATCTGTTTCTAAGCAAATTGACTGCAGACGCGTTTGTCGGCCGATAGCGTATCCCCTGGCGCACGCGCACGAGCATAAATTCTGCAAACCCGAGCCCCGCACGACAAATAGGTTGCAACGAATTTTTAATTCAACGATACCAGGATTCCCACGTTGCGGACATTTAGCTATCATTGCGGGAAAAAACAGACGTGGGAAAATGAACCCCGCCAAAATGGAGTAATATGTTCCAGAATCATTTTTATTATTCTCATTCGCAAGAGCCCCGTTTCGTTTAAAACTTGATTGTCAAATAAAAATTGTTACAGAAAACACCAGTCGACAATCGTAATAGCGATTTCAAGCTAATATTACAAGTTGGCTTAATTTTTATTGCTACTATTATTTACTCCGTGAGTCTATGATTCTAATGGAGTTTCAATATGTAGCTAGTTAAATTGATAAGAGCAACGCGTTCAGTGGCGCGTAAAACGGAATGATTCCAAATATTGAATGCAGCTGTGATTAAATGGATCTATTGAAACTATCGCATGTCTCAGGCATATTCAGCGTCGACCGTCTCGTGTGGCAGAACGTAATATCGGAAAATTTCATCGCACAATTTTCGACCAGCTATCGCATGTCAATTTATTTACATGTCAGCTCTCCGATTCGCGAGTGCCGCATCTGAGACTTATAACTTTCAGGAACTTGTGTAACAGAATATACCTCACTCGAAATAGTATCTTCAATATTCATGAAAACCATATATATACTCCGAGATCAGTATATTTCAGATTTTTAATTGTACGATTATTGAAATTCTAAAAATCGTTTCAATAAAATTCATTTAAAATCATTTAAAAACGACGATTCTTTTTACCAGATTTCAACGTGCAATTTCTGGTAGGCAGAGTAAACCAAAATAAGAAAGTTCAAACAGACTATACTAAATCTTGACTTTTCAGTTACCATTGAAAAATCGTTTGGATTACTTGGAACTTTTGATTACACGCTGAAAATGTTCAGCACGTTCAAATCCGGCCACGGTGCCGGGTTTACCGTTAAAGAATCAATATTTTTTCAAAGAAGAAAGGCTACAGTGCGTACCGGAGGCAAAAACGGAGCACGAGGCGTTCATTGACCGGGACATGATAGGCAGCGAATGATCGAGAATCGTCGCGGAGGCTCGTTTTCGCCGAAATAGATGGGAAGACGGGAGTTTTCGACTCGGATAGATGGGGACACGCCGACAACTGGGCAAACTCGGCGTCGCGCGCTAAATAACTTTGCTTAACAAGGTGCTGCCGCCACTGTAAAAAGATTACGTAAGCGGTAATGGCCGCCGGCTCCTCCTAAATTCGAGAACGAAGAGTTCCAGCGGAGTGCGCGAAGCCAAGAGACAGAGAGAAAGAGCGACAAAGCGAGGGAGAGAGAGTTAGAGAGAGAGAGAGACAGAGAGAGAGAGAGAAACAGGAGGCGGAGAGGGAACGGAGATAGATAGAACGGAGGACAGGAATGGCGAGCGAGGTGGAGAGGGAGGAACAGCTCGGCGTTCGGTGGCGGGGGTTAATTTTAATTTCCTAATTTTTCCCACCCCGAGGCGCAGGTAATTTCCTCCCCAGAAGAGAATAGATGTAATTACTTAACGCCTCCGAGCTCCGAGCTCCTCTTATTAAAAGAGGATCGTGCCCTCGAGGGCTGGAGGGGTGGAAGATCTCTCTGGTGGGGGTTGCGCGGAGTGGTGGTAGCACAACAATCGTCGGAGACCGATCGCGAAGAAAGGGAAACGTTGTCGAGCTGCTTCCCTGGAAGACGAACAAGACGTTATTGTCTTCGCACGTCTAGCGTGGTCAAACGTCGATCAGTATTCTCCGGGTTCCAGAGTAAGATACTCGAAAAAAATATATATATATATTTCCGCGTGGGACAGTCGGTAAAGGAAGCGAGTAAGAATCGGTAGAGGATATACATTTTTGCTAGGTGAAAATTTCAAAGAGCGGGTATCCCGCGGCTCGAATTAGAGACTAAGGTCGACGGGAGCAGAGAGGGTCCACGGCAGGGGTGATTTCCCGAATGCTGTGGGGTAGGGAGGAGCCATCTTGCGGCCGGTTTCAGGGCAGCCACCAATTGATTCATCCCCACCGGCGCTCCATTACTGGAAGGAAGGGGCGTCGATTCAATTCCAGGGCTAAAAAACCGTCCGCGGGGCGGAGCCTCCATCGTAATCCGTCGGTTCCGATTGGCCGGGGATCGAGTGGCACCGGTGAACCCACCACCTGCCCGTCCAATCCCCGCCGGCTGGGTGGCGACCTAAACCAGTTTCGGCTCCGCGTGCAGAGGGGAGCCGTTGACTTGACTCTCCAGGCAGATAGTGCTGTGCCGTTGGCTCGTGCCGTAGTGGTCCTATAACACTAACAGGACCCTCGCCAGCAAGGAATCCCTGGAATTCGTAGGTTACGTGGCCGAATTTGCCGCATAGACCCGCGTCGGACCGGACCGGAGCCCGCGGGACCCGATCGCTCGTCAGCTGATCAGTGTTTTCCTCAGTGACGGTTGCTAAGCTCAAGTGCCAAGCTTCTCCCAGTGTTGCACCGGTGATTTTCGGGTCGACGGAGCCCGCAGTGACTTTTCTTTTCTCGTTTCGTGACCCGGTTCCGTCGCGCGGCACGTCGATATCCGGACTGAACGTTCGAGTCGATGACAGTTGACGAAAGATCATCGGAAGTGGCTCGAGCGACACCTCGCAGGGATTGTTATTGTGCTGGGGAACTTTTCAGACTGACTCGCGTCGACCGTGTTCAACCGTCCTTTTGTTCGCCCCGATGACTCGGACGTCGTGCACAGGAGGAGACAATTATCAGAGTTGACCATTCGGAAAAAGGTGCGATCGAGAGAACAGTACCATGACGCGAGCAAAAATTTAAACGCTTCGAGCTAATTGGAGATTGATCGCTCCGAAGACTGCAGTCTCACCTTCCGACGGCACCCGAGCCGACTGCCTGCGGCTCGAACTCTCGCCGATCGATCGTACCAGCAGATCGATCGCTCGTTTTCCATGAACGACCGACGATCTCAGATGGCCAAGGTCAACGTCACACGAAAATCAAAAAGTTGCTCGGTGCTGCGGAGACTTGGAACGATGTAAACAAAGAGCACCTGTTCGAATCGCTAGAAACTTTCCTTAGAGACTTTCTTACGAGATTTACGACTTGTTCGAACACTTGGAGCTGCAAAGACTGTCAGTCCCGATGAGCACAGAGGATCGATAGATATCGGTGTGGTAGAGTCGATTGGAGACAGACAGGAGTCTTTAAATGAAGTGAAGAGACTCTCCTGCGGAGAGACAGCCGGTCATCAAGTTGGTACCCAACATGGTCCTGGAACCTGGTCTGTCCTTCCCACTGCATCCTAGTAGCGGTTCCGCTGGTTCCGGTGGTTCCCTCCTGACACCAGCCAGGCTGTTCCAGAGGGCGACACCCGTGTTTCCGTTTCATCTGACAGGATGGCCACCGCATCACCCGGTTCTCGGACAGGTTCAAAGTCAGGTTCAGCAGACGATGCATGCCCAGCATCAGGCGGCCGCAGCTGCTGTCAGGTTCCTCAGTCATCATCATCCTCATCATCCGCATCCGGCACTGGGGAACCACCCCCTGGTGCCGGCGATAACTAGCCACCATCCGGCCGCCCATCATCTTCATCACGGTGCCGATCACGCCGATGAGGATGACGAGAAGAAAGGTAGGTGCTTTTCCAGGTCACTTCACCGTTAACTTTCTCTCTCTCTCTTTCTCTCTCCATCTCTCTCTTCTTATCGGCTGTGCCAGATATGTGGTTTGTTTTGGAATTCATTCGATTTGCCTTGCCCCGGTTGCTGTCCTTCGCGTGCCCTTTTGTTTCATCATCAGTGTAAGAGACTCGGAAAAGTTGAATGAGCAGAGTAAAAATGAACAGGTGTGTCCGGGAAGTGTAAATATAACTTGAGTCTATCGATCCCCCAGTGGCATAACATGCTGTTCATGTTTGCAAAAGCCAATAATTTACTGTTCCTTCAAACCGAAAGGCGATCACGCATTTGTTGCCACATTCTTTCCAAGATATTTTGCATACTTATCGCTCCGCAAACTGCAATTTTGAGGCACGAACCGACGGCTGGCCAACCGTCTCCGGTGTGGAGTCTACGCCGTTGCTTAATTTACAATGCGAATTAAACTGCGTGTTAATGACAGCACTATTTATGTCAATGCGATTAGACTGCGGCTCCGAAATGTTACCGCTAAGAATAAAACGCGTTCGCGATTCGAGATCCACGAGCTCCCTGCGACGCACGTGACGAATATTGTTATTTACAACATCATTTATTCCACGAGTAGAGATTGTTCCAACGTGAACGATTACGCGATCAAATATTTTACACCTGTAATCAGTAACATTACTTTCCGTCCCTTAATTTTTATGTTGTAATAAATAAGCAAGCACGGAGCGAGTGAATTCAAATTTTTCTTCTTGTCCAGCACCCATCTCGTTGGCTTTTTCGCCATACGAAAGCGATGGTTCTTTGCTGAAGGTATTTCGCAAATTTCGGAACGTGCATTTTCTATAAAACATCGCTCAGTTTTTTCGGACATTTCGCCGATTCGATTAACCTGTCCATTAACTTGGATTTCTTCATGCGACCATGATTTTTCCGATGGAAGATAGGTTCGGTGGTCACGGAGAATCGAAGTGGTCTCGTACCACGAATGATTCGATTATTTGCCCGTCATCCCGCCGTGGAAACATCAGTAAAAATCCGAACGTATAGTTACCGATAGCTCGGAGATAGTGGATCCGGCGTTGTTTCTTGCTCGGGCAGCCTCTCGTTCGAATGTATTTCCAAGATACGCCCGGAAAATGGTCTGCAGGGAGTGCCGTAACACGGTCAATCATAAGATCGTTCTTGACGAGCCCCTGGGATCGCTTACAGGGTTAGCCCCAATCCGTAACGCCCTTTTTCCACCCTTCCTTCGAGCTGACGGCTTGAAATCACGTTTCGTGTAAGAGATCGAGGGTGGAAATCTGTTTTTTACGTGATCCCATTCATGTCCCTAACGCTTGTTTATGCCTCGCGGGGAGTGCCACTTAACCCGCAACTTTTTTCTTCTTCCTGTTGTTTCGCGGAAACCCCCGCCCTTCGATCTAGACCGATTCCTATTTTTATTTTCTTCCGCTTTTTTCGTCTTCCCACTGTCGAACTTGTTGTACTGTTCGATCTTCATTATATCAGCTTTTGACACTCCGGGACAAGATCGAAATCACGAACGTGATTCTATCGATAATAATGCTTGGCGCATTCATCGATAGAAAAATAACCGATAACGCAATTAACGAGTTCCAGTCCTATGCCGGAGTCAGTTTTGACCCACGCCCGATATCTCACTTCTTCCGATATAATTTTTCAGAGAAATATACAAACGAAGAGCGCAATGTTGTTGTTTAGGGAGGGAAGAGTTCTCCCTTGTTTCCTTCAATGTTTCCCGAGAAAATAATTGCCCTGAAACGCAATTTGCATATATCACTTTGGAAGAGCGTTTCAATATTTTTCGTAACATGTCCCCTTTTAATTACATTTCTGTGCGGGAAATTTAAGCGGCGCTTGATTGTTTCGGTTCTTCGTTAAGTTTCTGCTTAAAAAATTGTTTATTTTTAAATCTCCGGCGTCTCGTAAGAAATTTTGGCGAACTTTATAAGGAATTCTTATGCGAACAACAGGCGATGACTCGGGACTGGCTTTCGTCTTATTTCGGATGAAGAAAAGAGTATTCTCTTATTTCTTATTGACAGGTCACGAATGACTCTGTTAATTTCAAACACTTCTAGTACCTTGGTGGCGTTCGCCTGTAAAGTTTCAAACGGATCTCTGGTGAAATAAATTATTCTCAAGTCCACGGGGCAATTAACCGTTCGGTATCGAATCGCTGGGCACCCGGAAGCAACAAATCGCTGGAATCCGAGTCGATTTTTCTTCTTAAATCAGCCGGCAATTCTTCTTCCGTTCGGCCGGGAAACGTATGCATGGTCGAGCAAACAGCACGTATCCGAAACTAATCCAGCGGGGCGAACAGACGGAAAAACGGGGCAGGCGGCTAAATGAAATCCGCAATTGTTTTCATTACACGCGCGTTTAAAATACTCCTCTTCTAATTTCGCTAATGGGCCAACTAGCATAGCCAACCGCACGTAACGCGACCCGCGAGCCGGCAACCTAACTAATGAGTTCCGCGGCTGTTTAACGTAACAGTGTTTAAGATAAACGTGTCACGTCCGACAGACGTGAGAGATCTACCACGGGCGGCCGTTTCGCTTCTTTTCCCGCGAACCGCCGCTATTCCCCCGGGACTTTTGACAAGTCCCGCTTTCGGGGTGAGTTCATTTGTCAACCCAAGACCCGAACCGGTCTACCCGAAACGTCTGATTGGTTGCTCAATCAATCTGCCTTCTCCTCGCAGTCGCCGATTCGTTACGAGGTCGTTCGGTTCCGAAAAATATTCAATTGCCTCGACACGAATTCTTCATTGTTATTCCTGCTTGTCGAGTTTCCGAAAACGTCTTTCCCCTTGCATTCGTTACTGGAGTCATTGAATGCTCGAAAAGTATTTAATCGTTCCGTCCACTGGATCGCGTGTGAACAGTATTCTTGTATTGTTGTTATTGTCGTGAACGAGCTCCCAAAAACGTCTAACCTTTTGCATCGTCACTGTATCTTGCGCCAGTAAACTCGATTATTATTATTATTGCAACAGAATGAATATTCAATCGACAATAACGCGAGAATATTCTCAATCATTTTTCAGAGAAATATGCAAGCAAAGAGCGCAATCGTTTCCTTTATGCTGTTGTTTAGGGAGCGAAGAGTTCTCCCTTGTTTCCTTCAATGTTTCCCGAGAAAATAATTGCCCTCTAAAACGCAATTTGCATATATTACTTTGGAAGAGCGTTTCATTATTTTTCGTAACATGTCCCCTTTTAATTACATTTCTGTGCGGGAAATTTAAGCAGCGCTTGATTGTTTCTCCGTTAAGTTTCTGCTTAAAAAATCCAGTTGTTTATTTTTAAATCTCCGGCGGCTCGTACGAAATTTTGGCGAACTTTATAAGGAATTCTTATGCGAACAACATCATCGGTTGCACAACGACGGACCGTTAATTTCGGTGCCCTGGGCCAATTAACCAAAATTAATTCGGGTTCTACAACAATTATTGTAGAATCCGTTTTTATTTCAATTTCTTAATTTGAATGGTCTTTGTTTCATTAACCGTGAACGGAGCTTTGGGCTGCATCAT
Source organism: Seladonia tumulorum (assembly GCA_913789895.3). Lineage (NCBI taxonomy): Eukaryota > Metazoa > Arthropoda > Insecta > Hymenoptera > Halictidae > Seladonia > Seladonia tumulorum. The sequence continues at coordinate 11,108,833 of OU565267.1, read as the reverse complement.
TCCACGTTTCACTTTAACCTTTAGATTTGCTTTATTTTTGAGTCGATGTTTCAGCTGATTGGTTACGCGCGATTTCTCCGTGGATCTACGGCAACGATCTATCCGCGTTAATTAGAGCTCAATTCCGACTGACATTTACCAGGCGTTTTTAGCGGCATTTTCTGTCGATTTCAATAAATGCTATTTTTATCGAAGCTCTTGCGATTGATCTGAATTATGAAAATGTCAGATCCATTTTGATTAAACTTCAATCCGCTTTTGATCGATGGACCTGATCAAAGCCTTTTTTACAGAGTCGCCCCTAGCCCTTGTTCAATACGTTTGCAGCCCGTGAAACGAACTTTCCATTTATTGTTATTTCCAGGCAGATTTAGAGTCGGTAGCAAAGGAAGCATTTCGATCCGATTTTTCAATACGCGGATCAACAATCGGAACAACTGTGAACAAGTGCCCGGTAGCTAACGAAGGAAAAGGTATCTGATAAGTATTCCGGATTATCAGCCGGCTCCTATCGACATTTAATTAGACCCGAGCGTAATTGAAGTCCGTTCATTCATGATCTCTCTCGGTTACGTCGTTGCGGCGCAATTTTATCGATCCAGTCAGTGGCTGGTATCGTCTAGTCACTAGTCTCCTCTAACTATAATAACTTCAACGAATTGTGCACGTCAAATAATTATCATTTTGCGCTAGTGTCCCGGCAACATTAATAAATTATTAATCGTTGATTATCATCGTTTTCGACCAAATAAGATACGATAATATGAATTGCAAATGAACCTTATTCTACCACGGCGATATTTACACGAATTTAATACGTCGAAGGATTATTTAAATTCGATCATTTTTAATTTATTCGACGCTCGAGTCGCCGATCTTGTTATAATATTCCCATTCGCGCTTCATTTTCTCCGTTTTTCGATCGGCAAGCAATTTGCGTGCACAATGTGAACTGAAATCGTCCCAGAATAAGTAATTATTGCGTAACAACATCGTCGTAGAACAACCGTTATTAAAAAAACAAAAAAAAAACGCGCGAAACAGAACGTGCGGAAAATCGCACAAATTGTTTCCAGCTTGCCTGTTTACATATTCTCGCGACAAGCCGTCATCCATGACGTGTATCCGGTGTAATTTTCATTAAACCAGATCATTAAGTCCGGCCGTTAATTAAGTCTACCCACTTCTAGACGCCTTGTAGCCCACGCCATCTTGTTCGTCATTGCACTGGTTCCGATACACCAATCCGTCGCGTTCCGAAAACCTGATCGATCATCCTACAAACGGAAACGAAAAAATATAAGGAAATTCAAAGAAATTCAATATTGTACAAATTCGATCAAACTTCTCGACGTTTAAGCGACGATGCAAAATTTTCCTTCTTTCTTTGAAATCGGTTCGAATAATTTGCGAAGAAAATCATGCTGTTAACGGAATGAAAATTTTCTTATTAGAACGAGAATGTCATTTCTTCTCGATTCTGGTTGGGCGAAATTCGTGCGGAAGATTTTTCGATTTTTCAGGAAGATTTTTTGCGCGCGAGCTCAATGGAGCGGTTTCGAGTGTTCATTTCAATCGGCCAACGGAATCCGATAATTTTCTGTTTATTAGCGACGCCCTGAGCGCCGGTTAATTACGCCGAATACATTAGAGCTCGGAAGAACAGAGAAGCATTCGTCAGTGACAGGAGCTAATTAATATTCCGGGCCGGGGGAATAAAACACGGAATAAACCGGCCCCGGAAGCGATCGTTATTGAATCGCGGAGACGGAAAAACCGGCGAAGAAGCGTTCCGTCGCTCGCAGCTTTCGTGCGCGTTTGTTTACGCGAGTCGCTGCTCCGATTGCGAAACCATAATATTCAAATCGGAAATTGAATCATCCTCGATCAGTTTCCGTTTGACATGATTCGAGCAACGCGTCGATTGCTCTAACAGCCGTCTTATTAAATAACATTTCTACGTGCACACGAAACCTTCCGGGCATAAAACGTGACTAGTCTGTATCGCCTTATAAATTCTTTTTTGTTCTAATTGGACTAGGGGTCTTCATGCGAAATAACAATTTTTCTCTTTCTACTCTTATTTATTTCTTTAATAAATTCGGTAAGCTAATAATAATATATTTTGAAATTCTTTTGATATTTCTATTTTTTTCACATTGCATCCGCTCATTTTTCTATTTGCATTTTGCATTAATTACAAGACATAGATCGTGTAGGCATCTGTTTGTTTTGTTTTAAATTTGAAGTGCACTTTACAATAAAGTTTTGTCTGCAAAATAAAAATTGTCGTTGCAAGATACAGGAGTCACATAGGTATTTATTTCCTTTTTGAACAATTTTCGTAAATCAAAAATACCACAAGCTTTGCTAATATTTTCTCCGTTTCGAGCATCCGAATGATTTTTTAATTACACTACGAATCTTGATGTCTTCTGCAGGAACGTCTATGAATTATGAATTATGAATGTAAAACGAGACGTTTGTATTAATAAGCATCAGCGACTGTTCAGATTCGTTTTCTAGTCCAGTTTTTATGAGATGATTGACCAGTAACGGGGATCTGCATATTGACTCGGAATCCATAAATTGGATCTGGAGACTAATGAATTTCTTTTGTAACATTTCGAGATTTCTAAATGTCAAATTTCTGCTGGATTGTTCATTGTTTACTCTATATATGCCCAAATGCCTAGTCCATAAAAGTTCCAGAACTATCCCCACTGTCGTATAGCCCGTGAGGGACCGAGAAGCTTGAGAGTCCTCGATAGTGTCTGCTGGCCGATAGGGGAGAGTTGCCGAATGCGTACCACTTAATTTCGAAGGCACTTTATATATTCTTTAATAGGAATTTGAGCAAAAATTATGTTTTGCATCTATGTATTAACTATCGAAGTTGCAATTTAATATGATTTTTTAAATATTTATTGATAGATCATTGTGATATGAACACTTTTATAAGATCATGCAAACAGTACGATTTAGGCAACCGGTATCCTAAATGGTACCAGCCGGTTTCCAAAATTGTACCTCATGTGTTGAATTAAAAAGATACAAAAAAATCATAAGAGAAACTGTATTTTGCCTTTAATTTCAGTTTAATATAGAATACAACATAAAAATAAAATGAAATATTACATTACTTAACTTAAATATAACTAGGACAATAATAAATATTGTCTTTTTTCAAAACTCCTCCACAAGCTTCATGTACCCACTTTTGGCACTTTAAGCATTGGATCATGTCTTCTAAATAAGAATTATTGCAAAGAAAACAGAACCAATCGTTTTCATTCTCCACTTCTACGAGAACTGGAGCAGCGGTGCTGGTTGAAGGCGTGAAATCAATTTTTCTTTGTTTCATTTGTTTTGTTTTCATTGCAACTAATTCCTTTTTATAGGGGCTACTGTAAGCTACTTTCCCATGCTAAAGAAATTTGAAATATTGTAAATCGTTTATTTTCGTGGTAAAATTTGAATAACAGTATCTTAAATCGTACTGGTACGATTCAGGAAACCACAGTGTGGTACGATTTAGGAAAAAGACGTCCCGATAAATAATTGAAGCTAACCTTTAAAACATTATCAGCATGTTTTATAAACTAAATAGAAATAAATAATATAACATAGCTAGTTTTCAAAAATATATAAGACTGTAGATTTATATATAATTCAGCCGATTAAAATCGTTTAAAATTGACATCAGACTTGCCTGATTTCTTTGTGCTTCTGTCATTCACAAAACAACACTTCATGCGAATGACTTTTTGGTCCTACTTTATCGACATACATAAAAGTTCATATCTTTACCACCAAGAGGCATCAAAATGCATTAATTTTTAAATAAAAGAGGTGGTACGATTTAGGTGATCAGTACGCATTTGGCAACTCTCCCCTACTATGTGCGCTTGTATAGTTTGTATTGTATATGCTATAGAAAAACCTTATATGGATTAAAGCAACAAATAAATAATAATTATGATACTATGAACAAGATGACCTTTTCTGAAATTTCGCTAATGTTCATTTCGCATTGTAATATTCGCCCGGGAGAGTAACCAGCTGGTTGTTGATGGTCGCTCGCTGCTAGATACACGATATAATTGTCGTGTTTCCGTTAACGATGACACCTTGACTGCTGGGAAAAGCTAAACCGTCCCCAGCTCCCTTGGAAAGCTAAAGTTGCGTCATAATCGCCAGCAAAGCGGCTTGTACAATGCGTGAAACTCTGGTTAGACGCGCGCCGTCGCGCCGAGCGTCGTGTAGCGTCTCCATTTTCCATTTGCCGGTGGAAATCTGTACGATTAACCTTCTTTAACTTCCCGTCTGCTCGTTGCAAGATGAATACGATCGCTCCGAAATGATCTACGACTTTCATCAATTCGATGGGAAAGCTGTCGACCGCACCATGGGGACTTGTGTTCGTTGCACGTGGATCCGTTTACGCGTAGTTATCGTAATAATACGGTTCCACAAAATCGGAAAACGGTAAAAATTAACAGCTTAAATACTTTCGTCTTATTGTCAGCTGTCAGGCCGTAACGTCGATCCGGTCCCGAAGAACCCGAGCACAGATACACCGATGTTCCGTGCTGTCATCGATTCCGGTTTCGAATCACAATTAGAGAAACAAACCGCTCGGACTGCAATTAGATCTTCCCTCGTTCGCGCGTGTGCATGATTAAATGTGCCGAACTAAAATCACGAAGTGGTCCCGATCACTTCCGTAATGACAAGCAAGTTTTTCAGCTGAAACTGGAAACGCTGTTACGGTCTCAACATTTCTCTTCTGAACCATCAAGATTAAAATTAACACTGAAATATTTCAGTGAAAACGATTGCATAATTGAATAATAAAACGAACAGGTCAACGTTCGTCGATTAAATTTTTCATTAAGTAGCTTTACTTTGAATTGACAATGTATCCATTAATAACGAGAAGTGGAAGACCGATGATTGCGATTATGGTTTCGTATTTCGCATCACTTGTGAGACAATGTGACACTTGGGCCTGTTCAATGGATTTTGACGTTTATGGGAATGGTCGAAACGATAATAAAGCAGATTTAATTTTACCATTTTTAAGATCACGGGACCTGTCAAAATGACCGATTCTAATATTTTCATCTTGGCAATGAAAATTATTGCTCGCGCATAGTTTGTATTAAAATTCTTGAAAATTTTTTACATTCTTCAGTGCCGAATCTACGCGGTGTATAGAATAAGTAGTTAAGCAGTAAGAGTAGTCGGGATAATTACGTTTAATGCACGGGAGATCGAAAGCGGGATTTAACAGAGTCGATGGTGGAAGGAGAAGTAAGAAGGGATGGACTTATTTTTATGGGTACATGAGCTCAGCTTAAGTTCACAAAGTGTGTACACGGAAATGTGAGTAATGGCAGAGCCAGCGTAAGTAAATCGTACGGCTAAATGGCGCAGGTGAAGATCAAAAGCTAAAATCGCGCGTAAACAGCATCCCACGTAATCTATTCGGCCGATCGTACGCAATCGCAACGGAATATGAGTAACCATCAGTCTCCGGGGCAGTTGAACGGTAACTTGGCCGTTGGTAAAACTTGAAACAGCTCCCCGACAGAAGTCTCTTTTACATAATTGCCCGGATAAGATGGTTCGCGTGTGTACGCTTTACACGATCGTTAAACTTTTTCGCCGTTCGTTGATCGTTAGAGCGGCCGCTGTTAGAGAAGCCGCTGGCCTCTCGCCGTCGGTCGGACGCTTATCTTTCCCGGAGCCCTGCCTCCCTTTAATCGACAAGATCTATCTGCCGATCGTGCGATCCGCCACTCGGATTTGCCGGAAAACTGCACGTTGCGTTTGGCCCGGAGTCGAATCGCGGGGAAACCGCGCGAATAATGACCGGTTCGCGACAACCGGCCCCGGTATCCCGCCAACTGGAAAGATAAGAAAGCAGTCATCGCCGATGAAAGGAAGGTGCGCGCGTGGCACGCGGTCAGATTCCGCGCGGCTCTTCTGGAATGCGGATCGCGATCCTCCGACCAGTTGCCATCTTTCATCGATTTATTAATCGCGGGCCGATTTGCACGCGAATTTATCGGTGTCCCCGGTCGCCAGAAGCGCGACAACCACAGCGGAACTACACTCCTCGTCAAAAAGATAGCCCAGGTGTGCTATCTTTAATTTCTCAATGACGCATGTAAACTTTTACATTTGTGACGTGTGATCTCAAAACACTACGAGCTCAGAATATGCGGTTCGTTGAAAATAATTTAAAACATTATAAGGTTTAGTGTGTAACAAAAAAAAAAATTGTTTTATTTTAAGAACGGAATGATAGCACATGTACATTAAGAAAATAATAATGAACATGAATTTTAACTAACAATAATTACTTATCACACATATATACTTATTTAATAATGGGTGCATCCCCCTTTATTTTCAATTACTTCTATTGTACGATTTGCTATCGATTTATATAGTTTTTGGATATTACTTTGACTTACAGTGCTTTCTCTATATCTGTCGCCAAGGCCTGGATGATAAATCTCTCTAGAGAGATCTCTAGATGATTTACCAGTAACGGGGATCTGCATAATGACACGAAATCCAGCAATTGGATCTGGAGACTTAATGAATTTCTTTTGTAACGTTTCCACATTTCTAAATGTCAAATTTCTACTGGATTGTTCATTGTTTACTCTATATACGTACTAAATGCCTAGCCAATAAAAGTCCCAGAACTATCCCCACTGCGGTATACCCTGTGAGAGACCGAGAAGCTCGAGAGTCCTCGATAGCGTCTCCTGGCCGATATATGTCCCTGGCTACACCCCTGTTCTGGACATACATAGAGTAAACACCGTAATCTGTACAAAGCCGTAGTGTTAATTAGATCTTTCAAATGATTCTGCTGTGTCGTAAAGAATTTTCGAAATTTGATTTTGAATAATTAATTTCAAAAGGGTTATCGTTGGATTATATTGCTCCGGGTGAGTTCTTGGTTCAAGGCTGAAATTGGTATTTATTGAAAAACTTGTTAATTGACATTTCTATAAATAGTTCCGGTAGATTAAAAAGTAATGTAAACAGCATTAAATGCCGAGGAAGTTTCTGGCTTATCATGTTTTGGAGATATATATATATATATATATATATATATATATATATATATATATATATATACAAGCTATAAATGCATTAATAATCCACAGTCTACTGATTAATAAATTATATCGTTCCTTTCTGCGATTAACTTTTGAGCTCCGTAGTCGGCTGGACTCTCTTCTCATTTTATTAAATTTATATGCGAGATCTTCATAAATTGTCTGCTATCAACATATCAATAGAATTCTTAATGTCTCTGCGATATTACGAAAGAGAGATTAAAAATTTCTCCTTGAAATTATAATTTAGAAAGGAATTTTCTCTTAACAATGATCTAACATAATTAACAAGTCGTTATGGAAATTTTGAATGCAAATTAATGCTGCGAATGATTTCATAATAATACGATCGTAACATTTTACAAACATCATCCATTCGTTAAAGTCCGTGAAAAAGCATGTAATTTGTGAAGAACTGTGGGAAATATGAGGAACTTTTAATGGCCCCGGAGCTTGAGATAGATCATGTGATTTATGGGGGTGGAGTGGGGAGGCACCTTGGAAGGTTTTCCAAATTCGTTTCATCAAAGTTCAATTTCTGGGAGGAAATATGGGAAATGTAATTGTGAGGCGATCTGCGAGGTCTCCGGGGTCCCAGGGTCTCACCTAACTCACCGAAAGGGGGTCGTTAATTTGTAATTTTTTTCGACGGTTCAATCGATTCATCTTATCCGTTGCTGTCGGCTCGCCCGACAAATCGGTGGTTTTTTGTCAACCCGCCTAATGCCTGTTCGTTCAGTCTAATCGTAAAATAATGACAGGATGCCGCGATAACGCGGCCGCATCCTAAAGAAGCTAGAATCATTTGGACGCCTCGAAATAAGTCTTCCCGGAACATAGTGTTGCGCGGGTTCTTCTCTCCGTTTGATAATGCAGACATTAAACCCGCAGACAGTCGGAACTAAGTGCATAGTATGGTTACTAATGCTGGTTACTAATGTACTGAAGAAAGTAAGAAATTCATATTTTTCTCTCATTTTTCTTTTTTTTCCTGATCGAATAGGAACGGCTACTTTCGAAATGAAAAATATCTTAACCAACTCAGGAAACGAATCACTAACGATGGCCTAGATATACTCATCCGAGAGAGGTCATTCAATTTAACAAAATTATTGGCAAGCACATAATCATGAATAGACTGTGGATTTTCATGCAACATTAAAATTATTACATTTATTTCTTTTCTCAATATTTTTAATCCATGGGTACTATTATTAAATTTTATAATAAAGAAATTAAAAATTAATACGAACTGAATGTTGAGTTTATCGTAATTATAATTGTATAATTAGATTTTGTTCTGCATTTGATCCATTCGTTTTTGTGATAAACGCATAACATCTCCAATCTAATCATAGATCGATGGAACATGAGAAAGTACCGAGATGTAAAATGTAAATTATTTTGTAATATAAGACGTTCGTTCTGACAAGAATCGTTTGATTTATCGCACATTCCAGCGACCAGATATTTACAATTAGAAAGTATTTAGTTTGAGTTGTTTACATAAATCTAATGTCGAATCGTGTATTTTCGTGTTTGAATTTCAAACTTTTCGGTAGATGTCTTGCAATATTTCTAACAGCTGCTCGAAGCACTTTCCATCGGAGTTTTATATCACGTCTTCTCCATAAATCAAACAAATCTAGTATAGTTTATCCGTATCTACGAGCCATGTTTATTACGTTTGTAAATTATTCTACATTCGTTTCCTTTCAGCCTCAATTTATTCGGCATAACTTGTTTGCCCTAAGTAAAAGCAAAATCGAAGAGCATCGAACGATTGCAAAATCAGCTTCAATAATTCCGTGTAGTTTCTACGATATAAAATAATCGCATTTTAAATCGCGTTGGGTTCTTCCCAATCGCCAGTGATTATTCAAGTAAATCGTTCCGCTTGCATGATGGATGAAGTGTTTACTACAAGCATAGCATTTACTGAACTTTACTACCTGGTAAAATATGATACCTAAGAGGTTTAGCGTCTGCTTTTAGTCATACCTAATGCTTACGAGCATTCACTTATTTTTATGCGTATCATTGACGCGTTGACTGCTGAATAAACACCCCCAAAAGCTTTCGAAAACACAAATTAATTTATTGAATACAACGGCATCTGAAAGGTTAACATTTGCATTTTCAGTTTCTACTAAAAATTCAGTTCGCACGTGCGTATTATAATTAACATTAATTTTTAAATGCAAAATAAATAGAAAGAAAAATATAAATTAAAAGAAATAAAAATATGAATGAGTTGGAGTCGAAGAGGGTTAATTAGGTTCACAAGATTTTGAAGACTTTCTATTAGCACTGAGTCTAACGATGAAGAAAATTGATTTGAATTGATTTTTGTGGAAAAAAGCAAGGCATTGGTCGAGTACATAAAGAGTCATGTAGAAAACTCCAACGATGCCCGGTGCAGGTTGCGAACGACTCGATTGATATTCGCATGAGCAAGAATTCGCGAAGATCATGAAATCGTTTTGGATCGCAGTCGGCCTGGCAGCATCCTCGCGGAGAAGTTCCCATTGGAAAATCGTGGATTCCACGTTGCGGGAGAGTGGAGGGGTTCTCGACGGCAGAAAAACGTCGGGAAGAAGCTAGAAACAGCGAAGGGGCGAGGGACGTGTTCCGAAGGGGTCATAGTCGTGTAGAAAAGGGACAAAGAAGACGGGGACGGCTCCGGGTAATAACTTAATTTAAACTAAACTACAGTTTAATAATTCTCGGCCAGGTCGGCCGTAGAAGATGCAGCGGGCAACCAGCAATTTCAGAGCCGTCGTTAACTGCCGGTCGTTAGTCCCTTTTCAAACTTCTTTCTTTCTCTGGCCACCACCTTGAACGGCATCCCTTTCGTCCCTTTCTCTCTCTCTCTCTTTATCCTTCTTTCCCTCCAGCTTCCATCTACCTTCTTCAATCTCTCTTTCTCTCTCTCTCTTTCTTTCTCTCTCTCCCTTCTCTGTATTTCTATCTCTCCCTCGATCGCCGTTCTCTCTGATCTCTTCTTCTTGTTCATCGCGTATCGCCAGCGCCCAGCCACGGTGTTACTACTACTAACGCTAACGCCGCCGCTCGGTCACGAGCTAATTTTCGAGCGCGGTTTGCGTGCCACGCCGTGAATCTCGCCACGGGCCCCCAGAAACGCTCTCTCGCACCGCGACCGACAAATTGAATCGTCCTCGGCCTTCGCCCGGCGAGAATTCCTCGCGAAACCAGACCGCGTTTCCAGGTTCGCCTCGGAACTGGTAGTCCCGCTTCACTCTCGACTTCGGACCATCGGCTTCGAACATGCAGGTGTTAGGAACAGTTCTGTCTTCTTTTTTATCTCTCCCTGTTTCTCTTATAAACTGAATGTCGTTTAAAGTTTCCACAAAGAAGACAATTCATTATTATTAGACTGCGGATTTTATGACAAAAATGGGTAAGCACAATTTAAAGCAGCGGACATATTAAGGCCATCAGAGCGTATTGATTTTAGCTTACTAAAATAATTAAAAGAAGAAAGAAGTTTTTATTTCGCTCCTGTGTCTTGCAATCAATGCAAATAAAGGTCTAATTATTATATTAGGGGTACCCATAAGAAATTTTTACAGATCGATTAAACACTTCCACCGTTTTCGTTATCAAGTTTATCAACATCGACTGTGCTTACTGTGCAATTGTAATTAAACTGGAATTTTTTTTATTGTTCTTTGAACAAATAATTTCGTCTGAAATCTTTTCATATCACTGCATTTCTTGATCGAGAATACAGAAATTAAAAAAAAATTGTCCTCTAGTTCACGAGGTATTAGCAAAAATAGGGTTTTCACCCCCAACTTTGTAAGCCGAGAAGAAGAAATATTTTTCAACAAAATCGGCGTGTCACACTCGGGCAATGTCCCGTGTGTCGTTTTCATGATCAAAAGCTCTGCAGTAGCCATCGTTCGGCCAACAACAATTCCCATGAATAACTTCATTTTCAATTTCGTGCGTAAAATTCCAGTTAATATTAATATTATGTTGCGTTAAAGATATATCTGCATTCGGAATGAGCCAACTCATTCGTCTCACTGAACATCGAACGTCGGCTAGAAGTTAGGCGAAGCAGAGCATCAATTAAGGGGGTTTGAGTTACAGTGACGCGAGGAGACGTCTGCAGGGGAGGAGGAGGAGGAGGGGGGTGGAATAGGCGCAATGGGAAAGATACGGCTGGCAGACTATAAATACTCGGTATTTATATGCCCCGCTAATTGTCTTCGACGATAAGGATCTCCCTTTTATTACTTTCTCAGCGACTTCGCCGCGGCTCTCATCTCCCACCCCCGCCTCAGTTTGCGGATAAACGCGTCCCGCGAAACGATCCCTCGAGCGGGGAACACTTGTCCCAGATTCGTGTTCGCAAGAAACGCCGTTTTCCGTGTAAACGGCACCTTCTCGGCGATCTGGCAAAAAAGCAAATTGTTGGCTTGCGAACCGGTTCAAGGAAGAGGGAATCGCGAGGGACACGGCGGTGTCGAATCACGGATATTCTGGACGCGGGCTTTCGGACCATTAAGCCCGTTTTGGCTGACGGGCACCACCACAGCTGCGAATTGTTTTTAACGCGCCTCGCGCCGACCCGATGTAAAGCTGGCAATGATATTCCGCGAAACGTGTAATCTGACGTGGCTGCCCGATTATCGCTGAGACCGGCAACAGATCAATCACCACCCGGGGAAATTAAGGGTTGCTCCTCGTTGCACCGGCCGTCAATGATAGCATGATTTTCGAACCGCTCGCCGGCACCGTTCGCGTCGTTCGCGGCAATAATTCTTCACGCGATTGCTTAATACGAGCTGCCATTCGCCAGCGTGAAACGCGTTACTCTGGAAACTCGCCTGCCTCCGCTTTCAACCCTCCAGAGACAAAGTTAATGTTTCCGTTCAGCCAGAAGCAATTCAATACCGAAGACGTACAACCTGATCAGTTATTCCAGTATTAATCACAGTTTCAGCACAACTGATAATCAACCTCTTGCACTACTATTTACTTTGCGGTCATAGCGACTGTAAAATGAAAATTGACTTAACACGTTGATCGCCATGTCACCTATATGTGGGTGACGGAATTGTTTGTCCAGGTTTTAAAATGATTTTGTACGTTAATATATTCAGATTGGAATCTGTAAAATGCAAGAAAGTAGGAGGACTATTCGATATCATACATTTAGTTTCTTTGAATTTTTATTACATTAAATAACTTACTTAGATTTTATGGAGTTTTTAAGGTTTCTAGTTTGGCAGTCAAAGTGATGAACTAGATCTTCGAAAACGCTCCGTTGTTATTGTTCCAAATGTTCTTCAACGAAATCCAGATCGCGTTTGCTTTTTACGTGCATAAAAATAATTTAAGAAATATTCAGAAGTATTTTGCGGGAAGCTCGCGGAGCGTTCGACGAAGTGGAAGCCAACCTCGGTGTACTTATTAGGCGCGCGCGTTTTTATGTAAATTTAATTCCCCCGTCTTCCCGTTGATAAAGATATCAGTGGTAATAAAGTGCGTTCGAGCTCGCTTCTCGACTCGTTTTCAGGCACGATTCCTCGCACGGCGTGTTACGAGAAAGTCTACGGTTGCTCGAAAGAAGCCTTTAAAGGCTGAAACGTTTCTTGATCGTAATTGTGGTATGACGTTTAAATTGCAGTACAGTGGCAGAATCGTAGTACGGCGGCATGATTGCGGTACGCTCGCATGCAACTTAATAGCACGAAATTTATGACGGATCTCTGCTAGGCTCCTCCACCGTGCTCGATTGCCCCGACGTGGACGTGAATTATTGCCGCGACATTTCGCGTTTACAATAAATTGAATTAGAGAATTTCACGGCGGCCCCGTGGTCACTTTACTTGTCTCGGACCCGATAAATCAACGCGGTCTACGTGATTTTCGTGGGCCCCGTTCGTCCGAAATTACAGTTTTTAACGGAGCCCTGATAAAAATATTATTTATGTACCCACGCGAAAAATGTGAAATAAATTAGCGAATACATATGTTCTCGGAACTTTCCCGTTTACAAGCTGTGTTATATTATTTTGTGTTTCTTAATTTACTCGTTTGAATCGGAGCTGTTTAATTTAATTCTCAACTATCTTAGCAGGACTCTTTCAAAATTTTTATTTATTTTCATTTTCCTTCCTGCATAGCTTACAATCTTTTCGTGGATGTTATATTTATATATTTATATTATTATATTACTATACTTATAATAATACTTACTATATTTTTCTTTCTCAACATTTACTTTTCATTTTGCAAATTTAATTTTCTTCTCACTGATTTAGCTTAATTTCATGCATTTAATTTAATTATTATTAGATAGTGGATTTTACGCATTTAGAAAAAAAATGTTACGACAAAATTTAAAGAGAAACATTAGCAAGTTCCGTAAAGTTACGGGAAATTCCGATACACAGTGTTGCTGTAGCGCTTTCGTCACTTTCTCGAAGTCACTGTCTTATCCAGCATTGAAATCACCTGCACGCGAGGCCGCGTCATGCGTTCAATAAGGGATATTACACATGTGAGCCGTTATGAACGGAATAAATAATTGAATGTGCTACTAAATCCCGTATCTCTGACGGATACAACATCAGAATGGAATAATTTCAATTAAATTCGAACGAATAACGTCTGCGATAAAACAATACGGGTAAGGAGTAAATCTATTCCATACAAAAAAGTAAACAATATCAGAAATCGATGTCAGTATAACGGGACATTTATGTTAGATATTTTTACCCAATAATTTCGAATAGTATCAACCGCTACTCTGAACGCCTGAGACGGTAGATGTTAATTTTGATCATGGTAGGTCTTGCCCCACACATTCAAGCTTTCATCCGAGGAATAGTGGCTTATTTATGGTGGACATAACAGCTTGGAAGGAAATCTTCGATCCCACGACTGGGAGATCTCGATCCAGATCGGAAAATCGTTTCGGCGCGATTACAGCTTTCTAAGGCGGAAACATCGGTCTCGTTCGTGGTAATTTATCGCCTGAAATTCGGTGTTTGTATCGCGGCCTCAGCTGCCGTCTGAACAATGAATGAACACACACACATAAACACATACACACACGCGCGCGCGAAACCCGCCCTAAGTCACTCACCCACGGCTCGAACGAGGCCGGTTCTCGTCGTTTCAGAGAATTTTTTAGCCCCGGCACGATCGTAATTTGCCTGTAATTGTGTTGACCGCATGCGATCTAATAGCGACGCGTTTATCACCGGGCCGCGGAACGGGCACACGTACCGAACGGATGTGAATCATCCGATCATTTATCAACCAGTGTCTGGATCGGCCCAACCCCACGCCGCTGTCTTACACACGTACAATTAGTTATTAAATTCTGTTTTGCCGGGGATATTTATCTTTGGCTGTACGGTCTCTCGATTCCCGCGAACGACCGAAGCGCAGCCGAACTGGAACAATGTTTCGACGTGATTCAATTAAACCGCTCCTGATTAGATTGAATTCTCGTGACGAAAGGATGCGCAGAGAACGCGGAGAGACCGTGCTGCTTAAAAATGGAACGATCAGCGATCGCCGGGGAAACGCCGGCGACGCTGATAATGGGATCGAAGTGAAAGGACTTGTTTGTCCACTGATATCTTGTATTTAATTACAATGCTTTTTAACTGAGACTGGGGAAGAATGAATTTTATTATCGTTCGATGAGAAGCGCGCAATCTTTAATATTGATTAATGGGGGGTTTATTGCACTTTTACGCGATAACGCTGAATGCGAGACGGGGAAACCGCAGTCCGTTTGACACGTGTGCCGTTTCAGTGTCTAATTATTGCACAGTGGATAGATATTGCTATTTTATTAGTATTTGTGTGTTATATTTCCACGAAAAGGTGCTGTTCATTTGACGTTTTGAAGTAAACTTAATTTTCACTACAATTTAATTGTCAATTTCATTTTTATTCCCACCGAAACATGTGAATACATTAGTGACCTGAAATTTAATATTGAAAGGACAATAGTCAAACGAACTGCAATTTTTCGTGCAAATATTATAACATACAAATACTGCAGCGAACGAAAATTTATATCGAAAGGATAATTACTAATGTAGCATTATCTATCGAGTGTTTAATTATTGCACAGTAGAAACTACTGTCCTTCCAATATTAAATTATGGTTCACCACTGTATTTACATGTTTCGGTGAGAATAAAGATTAAATTGACAATTAAATGTACTCCAAAATTTATACAGTAAAGCCATTTTCACAATAATGTTGTTTGATCTAAAAATGGCTCATTCCTTTCGTGCTGTCATAATTAGACTGTGAACATCATGACTCGAGAGTTCTACGATTTTTCTGAAGAAAGTTATAATTAAAACAGCGATACGTCAAAATTACGATAATAAATTAGGTGAATGTGCCAGAATAGGAAAGTGTACGTTCATTCATTCCGAGCATGAAGGGAATTAAAATACACTATATGATTCAAATTTGTCAGACCCGTAAGAAGCTTTAGACACTCGCGTAGTACGTTAATAAACCCCTTAATTGGCAAGATTAATTCATCTCGCGTTCCGAGGATTATGAAATGTTCTGAGAAAACGAAAATCTGCATCAACATCCGCCGTATAATCACCGCATGGTAATGTAAAGAGTTCTATCTTTGCTAGGCCGCGATATTTAAGCGAACTGGATTGCGAAACAATGATGCAATCAAACGTGAGCTATATGTTTGTACTGTTTTAATGTACTATCCAGTGATATAATGCTAATAGTAAGCCCTACACGTTTTTTTATCTGCGACATAAATCAGTGTCACATTAAATCCGTAGGAAAGATCGCGATTACGCCGTCGAGGACATAATTGGACGTTGCAAAACGGAGAAGTGTATCGAAAGAGTTATGCTGGTTGCTCGACACTGTCTTTATCTTGTTCGAACTGTGCGCGAAAGTATTCGAAAAAGTTTCTAAGCTATTTTTGTCGATTTCTGTGTATCTACTTTCGGGTATAATTGATTAAATCGTTAATAGAAATGCCAAAGTAATCTCATAATTGATATGCAAGCACTTCGGATGTATCATTTTCGACGTAGAAACATTTAATCGAGGCAAGACAAATACTCAGATTACGGAGAGAACAAATTTCCCACAGCAACGTTTACATTCAGAGCATGCGGCGAGCGAAACTGTTTCCGCGATTCAATCGCGCACACGATTCAATCGCGCGCGTACGATTAATTGCATCTTAATTCGTGGATCCTGAGAAGCGAGTCGTACGAGGAACCTAGCGGGTCCTCAAAAGGCATAACTCACCGGCGGATTATAATTAACCCGGCCGACGGAACACATAACGACCGGTAAAATATGTGGCGTGCGCGCGAGACTGGTCCCTGACACCGATTAATTCAAGCAGCCCGGAGACTTTCCACCTCTGCTCCAATTAAAAAGTATTCAACTTCTAATATAGTTACGCGCATAGTTACGAATACAGTGAGTCAAACAATTGGTCAAATGTTCGAACAAAAAGGAAACAAGTCATAGTACACCTTTCTTAGAATCTTGCTTAAGACTAAATATATATACATACGACAAATGTCAATATTGCGTCGGTACATCACGATAGTTTAAGCCCTGTAATCGTGCAAAGCGGATGTGTATTATATTCTGTGCACTATTTGATAAATTATTTGTGTTAAGCTCAATTGTGAAAAATTCTTATATTTTTGGCATTCCTTAGCACAAATATAATTACTGGTATGTCATAACGTTACTTTTAAACATTCGAGAATACGTTTTTGATAAAATAATAAATAAATAAAAAATAGTTTTAGTCATATTTCATAACGAGACCAATAAAAGCCAGTAAAATATCAGAAATTAAAAAGTTAATAATATCTGGGCTTTCTCATCGCGGGATTTCTAAGAAGTTACTGTGCTCTGTTGGTACTGTGTCTTCAGTATATAAAACTTTAAAATAAAACATACTAAAAAATACAGCGGGACGAAAATCAAAGTTATCCACTACCACAAAGCGATTAATCGTACGATCAATAGTAGCGTTGATAATGCTGTCACACACCATAATAATAACGTAAGCGCTGAAACAGTGCGTAATGCACTGCGAGAAGTGAATTTAAGAGAACGTGCAAAAATAAAGAAACCTCTTCTCACAAAGCGGCACAAGAAGCTTCGACTGCAGTTTGCCGAAAAATATAAAAATTATACAGATCTCGATTGGGCACGAGTAATATGGTCAGACGAGACGAAAATTAATCGTTTTGAATGCGATGGACGCGAATGAACATGACGAGGAAATAAAGAACAAATACGGTGGCATCACGTTCATCCAACACTGAAATTTGCAGGAGGCCATATCATGGTTTGGGGTTGTATGACCAGTGAGGGCGTCGGATGCGTTGAAAAAATTGAAGGTCGAACGACTGCAACATCATACACATCCATCCTGCAGAAAGGTTTAATTGGAAGTTTGGCAAAATGGAATAAGAACGCAGAAGAAGTCACTTTTCAGCACGATAACGATCCTAAATACAAAGAAAGGATAACAACTCATGGTTATACTGTTTTAGACTGGCCCCCACAGACTCCCGATCTGAACCCAATAGAACACCTATGGAGTTTACTAAAAAGAACAGTTGCCAGCTTCGATCACAATTCAAGAAGAATAAAGAAGAAGAAGAAGAAGAAGAAGAAGAAGAAGAAGAAGAAGAAGATTAGAAGATTAAAGAAGAAGAAGAAGAAGATTAAAAGATAGAAGAAGATTAGAAGAAGGTTTAGAAGATTTAATAATATATTAAATTGTGGTCAAAAGTTAAAACTGCTTGGGAAAATATTAAGACTGAACAGTGTAAAAGTTTAGTAGATAGTATCCAAGACGCATAGAATCCGTACTGAAAGCGAAAGGAGGGTATACGAAGTACTAATATTTCATTTTTTCAAACTCAAAAATTTGATCATTACATAATTTGTTAATTTCATTTAATTTTGTTTAAAAAGTATAACATATTTAAGTTAATTCTGTATTATATGAACTACGAAAACTATGTATGTATTATAATAAAATATTTTGTTACGTACATATCTTATTAACATGTGTTCAATTAAATAAAAATTTACACTGGGAACATTTGATCAATTTTTTGAGTCATTGTATGTTTCCCGGGGACACGGGGGAAAATGTACGATGGGAAAATGAATTCGCTCGTCGGGGCCGTTCAAACGATCCGCCTGGATCCGCGCGGCGCACCGGTCTCGGCAAACAGATCGACAATTTAAAACAATCGACTCGGACTCCGAGTTGATCGCACGCGAAGACGGTGATACGATATTGCCGGGCAAATGACACGCTACGGGGTAACAACCCGTGGTTAGTAATTACAGAGGCAAAGAGGGGGTGGCTGCCAAGGCAGGAGCTGCAACACCGAGCACGCAAATTCCCATTTCTTTTTTTTCTTCCACCGAAAGGCCTCGCGATCGCTCGCAAACGAGCGTAAGCGGGGATTCCGTGATAACGCTGTCGAATTATTAATCGCGGAGCCCAATGCAGGAATGATAGATTCGTTCGCACGTGATAAAGCCGTCGGACCGCCATTTTGCGACGTCCAGGACCAACCACGAGCTGTTCCGCTTGTCGCGGGAAAAATTAGGTTGAATCAGTTGTCGATTTCTTTCACCGAAACGGATCTAATGTTTCGCAATTTAATACATCGTGCATTTATTATTTTCGACCTTCTCTCGCTTGTCTTGTTGTCTATTTGAGATATTAACCCTTTGATTAGTAGGAATGCTTTCAGAGACATTTGTTCGCAAGCGAACAAATTTATGTTACAAATTGCAACCCAATATGTACAATTTTATTCCGATATAAGACGAAGCTTTTTATATTTCGAAATAAGAAATTCGCTATCCCCTCTTCTTCTTCTTCGTCCGAAATACGGCGAAAGCCGGTCCCGAGCCATCGCCTTATATCGGAATAAAACTACTAGTTTTGAAATATCGGCGTGGGTCAGAAATGACTCCGTCATAGGCCTAGAATGTGCAGGAGTCCGAGGGTTACGTTGTCCCTCGAGTAACGTAAATTTTCCTTCATAATTGCTATTATTTAAGAAAGTCGAATACGGAAAAGAAACTTTTTTCTAACTTGTCTTTTACACATGATAATATTTCCGACAATTATTGTAGCATGAACTCGAATGCCAGTAATTTACGGTAAATTGAATTTAGAAAACGCCTGATCATCCTTCGATATACATGATTAATTACGATTAAACGAGAGCGGCGGATACGATCGTGAATGTTATATTTTGTTTTCTTTTAACTATTGTCGGCAAACGTATGTTATTAGAGCGGTCCGTGAATATTTATGTGACAAGCTAGGTGCGTTGTGTAATTATGTGTACAGATTAAACGCGCCGATATGTAGAAATTTGTTTTTATATACCCACTGAACGCTGTAATTTCGTAATATAAATATTTTGTTATCCAGTCTGTTATCCGCGGTGGAGGCCTTAACGTCGGACGAAATGTACGCGGAAATTACTAACATCCTTTTGTCATATATCTTGGTTTTATTCGGGCACCGTTGGCGCTGGCTCGAATTCCTCGGTGAACGCCAGCCGTTCCGCGAACACCTCGTAAAAACTGTGTTTGCTAATTAAAACATCCTCGAATTAATTCCATATAATTCAGCAATATCCTTCGGGCGATCGTCTGCAGTTCCAACGACCACCGAGCGGCGTACGGGAATTATTTAGCTAATTAAAATTTCGCTCGAATTAATTTCGCATTATTCAGTGACAACTTCGTTATGCCGACTGGCAATGTTGATAAAAATATATGCTCCGCCGGTGTAGCGGTATTACTTATTTGCAAACCTAGAGAACGTTCGCTAATGAGAATTCCCTAAACGAAACGTCCCAAGTATTTGGTCGTACCGTTCGTTCAACACTAGCTGCTATTAGTATGCAATCCGATTTTTATAGTTCTTTAATCTGTCTTTCATAGGAATATTATTCAAAATTCCTATTCCACAGGTTCAATCTGTTCGGTGCTAGAACCTAAGCGGAAATATTCCTGAATAGTTTACGACCCTTAGCGATGAGTTGTTAAATTAACGAATGAGCTTGCAAAACAGCCGGTGACAGACAAATTTACCGTCTCTGTAACCTATCGAAATAATCGGCACCGGAGGCGCAAAATTTTTCTTACCAAAAAACTCAGCAGGATCTTCTGGACGACCTAACAGTTTCAGATTCATAATGAAATTTGCATAGGAATAATCAAAATCCATTGGCAATCAGCGGGACTCGGAACCGCTTGATCAGTTCCCGCGAACATTTCTTTTAGTCTCGTCAACTTCCTCGTTCATTAGCCTTCCGTGCCGATAATTATTACCGCGGAGACAGGGCAGATCTGATTATGCGAACACGTGAACGCGAAATCGTTCAAATTCCACGCGACAAGACCGGCGCGGCGGGAAACGAATTGTGTTCGAGTCACGTTGAAGAGTGCTCGTTTCATTCGAAGAAGAGGATAAAAAGATAAACGGAGAGACGGTAAGGAAGGGGTGGGGGGGAAAGGAAGGGGAGGTCGAAAGAGAAAGAGAATAAGAAAATAATGGAACGGGAGAGGAGAAGAAAGACGGAGAGAGAAGCGTGGCATCGGTGGGGTACGATTTCAATATTAGCCAAAGATTGAGATCTCGATCCGGATAAAGTTAACATGCGCATCGAGCTACTTATCGTGATCACGGACGGACGGCGCGGCGCTGCTGCTTAATTTGTTTACATGAGCGTCACTATCATTATTCGAAACACACCGTTGTGTTTTGCTCGTCGTTTCTTTTTAAGAATGCCTCTGAGTATAATTTCCCTCCGCGACGGAGTTGATCGACTTCTGCCGATCGATGCGATGATAAACTGCCCTAATTTTATTATGGATTATTATTTTCTTCCCTCTAGAAGAATTATAACTTTCTACGGGACGATATTAATCTTCCGACTTTAATCCACACCGACAATTCGCTACAGTTTTCTTTCGATACAAGACGATGGCTGTGTCGAAGTGTGCTATAGTATAATATGTGACGTACAAGAATCTGAAAACTAGTATAATAATTTTCAATTGGCGCACTTATGCCTAGAGACAGGTTGCCACAAAATCCTACCAAAACCGGCAAAACGTAAATCGCGTATAATGGCGATAATAAAGTTGAAAACTTTCTGATATGTTTCAGTCTTCTGGTTATAAATTGCAAATTATGCTTGAAATTCATAAAATTTCATAATGCAGCGAGGTATAGCACGATATGGCACGACATGCAGCGTAGTCATATTCGTGTAGAAGGCTAGAAATAAATTAAAATTTGAAGTGTGACATATACGGCTCACTAAGCGATTCAGAAGTTAATTGGTATTATATCTTGCATCTGAAATGATTTATTGCCCATTCCACATTATTGTTGTCACTCGCTGAAAGAGTTAGGGTTGATACACCTACAATTCTTGAACGGGCGTGTTTACATTGAAGCCTTGTATAGCCATTAGGCATTCTATAGTCCTTGGAAAATGTACAGGAGTGTAATAAACATAAACAATCTTTCTTTCCCACAGCATTGTGATCTATAAAGAAGCTTTACTCTCCCTAAAATAAATCGTAGTGCGAGGGATTAAGAAAACAAAGTAGAAAAATTTGAGTTGCAAAACTGAAAAATTGAAAGAAAATAAAATTTTGTTTACACAAAATTTATTCTACAAACATCTAAGAATATTTATTAATCATTTTTTCCGCATTAAATTTATTATTGGCATGAATATACACAGTTTTAGTTTCAATTTGTCACTGTACGAATACTTTCCACATCGACTGTATGTGTAAGATATTGTTTCTTGGCTTTTGAATTTTACAACATTCTCGAGCCGACATAAAACGTAGAGAAGCGAAACCTGTCTCCGGGCAAGAGCATATAATTTTTTCAGCTCAGAAGAGCGCGTCTCGCGGCGGTGCGTTTCCAGCGAACAAAACAATGCCCCGGAATGGACTTCCTCAATTTACGCAACATCGATACCAACGAGACGCGGCCGTGTATCGATTACCGGCTGGTAATCGTGCCGGACAATTATTACGCAACCGATTCCGGGGCCCGCAAATTTCCATACTCTTAGAAAATATGCGATGCGTCCGTTTCAATTAAACCGACGATTTATTCCGACGACGGGGTAAGAGCCACGCGGGGACCGCTTATCGGCGTGCGCGTAATTGCGCATCGGTGCCCCGAACAGCGTCGGTGGGCCATAATTTACAAAAATTGAGGAACCTGCGAGGGGTCGACGCGCCCTGACGCGACGCCGGCCAAACGAAAAAAATAAATAGCCGGGTACCACGTAAACAGTATTCCGTCAGCGATAAATCAATAACGAGCGCGCGCGCGAGACCAGCTTGCTGAAATTTCCAGGCGGTGCTGCTGTCCGCTCAATTAAAATGCTTTTCGTGGATTCGCGTCGTTTTGCCGGCAAACTGTAACGGTTAACGCCAATTAAATTGCCATGCTCTCGGCGCAGATCGATCCTCGATACCGACAAACACCGGCTTGAACCACTGATCTTCAAGTCCTCCGGCCCCGGAAGCTTCCGGTCGCGCGAGCGAGGAAGACGGTTAGGACTGTAGAGGACTGTTAGGACTGCGAGTGCTTGTATCAACCGGCTACATCCTTTACCGAAATAAAGAAAAACAAATCGATTCTCCAAAAATGGTAGCGACCTGTACAGCGAATGAAATTTCCTACTCTGCGTTTTCTTAAAGCACACGAAGCAACTGAAAATTTAGGCCAAAAATTGTGTATTTTCGTTCAAACAACTGCAACCTTCCAGAAAATTTATTTTTTCAACCACAAGGACTTTATCTTGTTTAATGTGAAAAATGCAGCGCAATTAAAACAAAAATATATAATATAAAGCATACTAATATACGAACATTATGACAGAATATTGGTAAGAAATTATTGATCGAATTAAGAAGAAAATCCAAAAGATTACTTAGGGGCACTGGTGAACATGAATGACGAGCTAATTTGTCTTCTTATAGGAGTACAACAGTTGTTGATACGAGAGTATGTAAAAGTAGAAGAAGTATATTGAAAAATGCATATCCAAAAATGTTAACCAAAGAAAATTATAATGTATCAAAACTTACAATGTAACATCATCCTATTGATGACCTATACCTTTCCTAGTCAGCGTCGCCAGATCAAGACTTATTCCCCCATTGTAATTTCCCTTTCTACTGCGCTATTTCCCCACGCTTTCGCCGCGGCCAGGTCACGTGACGCGTTCCGTCTCTGTCGTGCATACTCTGGTACTGACAGAGAGAGGGTACCTTTTTTCCCCTCCATTCGTGCTCTCTCCCCTCATCTGGTTCCCCGCTCGGGTACTTCCCCCACTCTTAGAACTCATCGTTATGTAGTACATAGTGAGTAGAATTTGAGCCGCCACTGCCTGGCCCATACATGTATATGTATAACTTGAAACAAAGAGTAAAAAAAGTTGTGAATTTCTATGATTACAATTTCAATGGAAAATAAAATATTGAATTTCCAAGTGCATCCATAGCGTTTGACTTAATGCACGTATAAAGGTTGAATTAAGACCATAAGGCGTTGATTGCACCGTTTAATTTATTTCAAAGTAGCCCGAGCGAACAACAGAATCGTAAATATTAATCGGCCCGCGAACCGCAGAAGAATATGCAGGGTAAAATGGTTGCACAGTTAGCTATTGTTCAACGAAAATAATCATTATGTACGTATAAACTGATAACAAGGAGGAAGGAACGAGAGAAGCAGTCGTTTCTTTAACGAGGCTTCGGGAACAATCCACTTAACCTCTGATCGATCCACGATTATGCGATCGCTCGAGCGTTTTATAAGTCCCGGTGCAAATTAGATTTTTAGATGAACAACCGATTAGTGATCGAGACCGTATCGATCGTGGTTTGAGCCAACGAAAATTATAGGAACAAGTCAAGATGTATCACGATAGTGGCCGAGCGCTGGTTTCTCCGGAATATATGAAGTGCTAATTTAAAAAAACTATGATTATTATGTTCGATGAATTTTCCATGCGCATCCGTTGTAGATCCCACCGGATAGATCGTCGCACTCGCGAGATCATTTTAATTACAGGGTCGCGTAATCACATGGAAATAGAATTATCGCGTTTCTTTTTCGTCTGTATACACCCTGCTACGAATAATTGTTGCTATATTGTTTTCCGTACGGCGAATAATTGTTTCGCTTGCTCCGCGGGCGGTAATTTCTCGGCTGTCGAAGCATACGGGAATTAAGGATGCACCAATTAAACGCACGATGTAATTAGAACCCTAATTGTTTTCATGCGTGTTAACGACTGCCTGATGACGAACGTTTTCTTAGGGTACTGACTGACAGCAACAAAGGAACTTGGATCTTCTCAACTCTATCTAAAGAAATCAGCATCTATCTCATCTAAACACCGCTAATCACCATTTTACCGTAATTTTAATTAAGGGAAAAAAAGAACGAAAAGAGAGGGACCTGAGAAATATATTTTTTAAAGTCTTCCTAAATTTCTGGAACCACCTTCAAAAATCTTCAGAAAATCATCATGAATTTTCGACATTTAAATGCATTCGAAATTGGTATTTTATTTATTTATTAACGTTTTAAACCAAACGGATTGTTTAGTGGGTACAATAATTTTTTAAACATAGAGCAATTAGCAAATCAGTCTATCGCTCTTCCAGTTTTATATAATTTAATATTTTACACAAACACAATATAGCATCGTAGAGAAAGTTTATTTAAATATATAGCGCTATGAATTTACGACAGAAAGTTTCTGTCGTCCGAATTTTCTAATTCCTTATTTTAGGAAGTGATGCAAAAATCATTCACGATGATCTTTAACCTACTAAACTGCTGCTTAATCGGTTCCGTTTAAGGCTATTAAGATGTAAATTTCATACGAGTTGAATGAAATGCTGATTGACTTATCTCCAGCAGCGGCTCCTATCAACATCAAAACAATGAATATTGGAACAGTACCATGAGAATACATGACGTCACGCAACGATAGATAGATGGTTCTCTTACGAAATCGCAACTAGGTTCAATACAGAGCAATACCATCAAGAAAGTGTCAAAACTTTATTAAATCTTCACTGTCAGCATTACGAAATCACTGAACATTGCTACTTGCATTGAACTTTGCACGTTTCGATTAACATTGAAACAGAAATGTAAAACAATCTAATAGGAAAGAAACAGACGTCCGTGATAACTTTTAATGCCGTTGCATTCGTTCGCTAATATCTCCGTGAGCGGTAACGTTCACAATAAACAAATAATTATCTTTGTTTTTGTCATGTGAAAATTAAGCAAACTTAGAGCCAGACGGGGTTACTTGTAATTATGATAAGAAAATTAAACAGAAAAAATTTTAGTACCGAGTGAACATTGAACTAACGATTAGTGACGTCGGTTGGCAATTTATGGAGGCTTACTATAATATTTGACTGATAAACTAATTTTACATCTGCAAGTAATTGAATAGTGTTTCATTCAACGGTGTTCAGTACTGTCCTGAAATAAGCTCCTTGAATAATTTATTTGATTTAATCAGCATACCTAAATTTAGTAATTAATGTGTTATATAGTTACTTCTCTATCTTCTTCTCGAGGTGAGATTATTTACTATCTTATTCGGACAATGTAATGGCAGTGAAAACATGTTCAAATCAAATCTTATTTGAAAATAATTGATATGATTTAATCGCCAACCGTACATTTTTTAAGTTATTAGTGAGAATACTGTGTTTAAAATAATTCATTATTTCAAATGATTATTTATTACCTCTTTTCAAATAAACCCTATACGTCGAACTCATTTCGTTCTTAAAATAAAACAATTTTTTTTGTTATATACTAAACCTTATAATATTTAAAATTATTTTCAACGAACCGCATATTCTGAGCTGATAGTGTTTTGAGATTACACGTCACAAACGTAAAACTTTACGGTGCGTCATCGAGAAATTAAAGATAGCACACCTGGGCTATCTTTTTGACGGAGAGTGTAAATGGTGGCGTCAACGACGCGTCGAAACCGCAGACCGATCGGCAGAGGTACCGGCAATTTTCCGCGATTTTCGAGGCAGGAACCTGTGCCGTGTTACCCACCGGTGGGAAGACAAAGCAAAAAGGAAGAGGTGGCTCGAATAAAACGGCTGAAAAGAAGACCGGGCTAAGAAAAGGCAGACAAGGAAAGACGCGAGAAGGAGTAAGAGAGAGAGAGAGGGGGGGAAGGAGGAGAGGAGGAGAAAGAAGAAAAATAAAAGCCGACAGCGGTGCAACAGCTCGTCGAACGAGGTACGAAGCCACGGTAAAGGGTCTTCGCATAATATGGGTAGCCCCGGTATCGGCGGCCTGCTGGTCGATAAGGAGGTTTTCAGATACGATCTACAACCAGGCCGGTTAATTATATATTAATACCTTCGCGTGCAATCCTTGGCTGCGTATAGCTGGCATTAAGAAGCCGGGGACCCCTCCGGGGGTTGCTGCGCGGCGTAATGCATGGGAAGAGGAAGCCACTCTTCCAGGAGACTGCCAAGAAAAAGCCAGCTAGATAAGGGACCGTGTCGAAGCATCGTGAAACGGATACGTCGTCCTTTCGAGGAAACTTACTGTGTTTCTCCATATTCTCTCTATTTTCTTTCATTCATTTCGCTCGCTCGCAACTGTACGATTAACCCTCAGCACTCGAATGGCGCCAATAAAAATTACTGTATCACTGTTAAAAATATTTTTTATATTTTTCAATTTGTTTCTATTCAATAAATTACTAAACACTTCAGTATTGTACAAGTAAATTGCACCATTTTCGTATGTATACTATGAATAATATAGAAAGGAAATATTCTAGGTGCAATTTGAAAATTGTTCATTAAACAGCTACCCTGCAGGTATAGAGATATAATATGGCATTAAAGGATTAGCTTCGAGACCATTGTTAATAAACCATGTCAAGGGTTGTGTGTGAACCAGCTCTCTGTCCTTTATCCGACTGTCAGTCATCTAGGTTGTCCGGCAGGTAAGATTACGTTTCGTTGAGCTCGATTAGTATTCAGGAAACCAGGTGGTAGCGAGAAGTCCAAAGGCCAGCGGAGAGTGTTTTAAAAACCAATCAATCTGAAACACCGGTGATGGAACCAATCTCGAAACGAGTTCATAGTTAGCATTCAATTTAATACGGGAGATTCGAACGGTGTGCCTGGGATTTCGAATATTCGATTTATCCAAGGTAATATCTATAAATCATACTCGGCTCCTCGACGAAAATTAAGATAGCTTCCATCAGCATTCAATTTGTTTTCTTCTTTTAATAATTCACATTGAGAATTCGAATGTTCACTATCAACAGGGTTAAAACACAATATAATTAGACTGCGGATAGTTTCATTTAATAGTTTTAGTAAATTCAAAGTAATCTAACAATATTCTCAAATTCTTCTGATGTCTTTGCTGCTAATTATAATTGTGCTAAAAATCGATAATTTTAGTAATTCAAAATTTGTGTGCACCTCGTGGATAAATTACAAAAATTACTTAGAATTTGATTCGTTCAGCAATTTTAACACTAGATTGCTAAAAGCGACTGTTTTACATTAATACATATATATATATATATTTATTTATTTATTTTTTTTTTTCCAAAGTTGAACGATTCTGCTTATTTCCAAAGAAACAAAATTGAGTAAATTTCTTATGAGGGCATCTTTATAATTTCAATCACAAAACTTTCAATTACATTCCAACGGGCTCTGTGATTTCTGTAATTTAGAAAAAATCGTAAATAAATTAAAGAGGGAGCAAAAATCAATATTTCGTGCCCGGTGCATTTTGCAACAAAACCCACAACACGGACGTATATGTGAACTTTGGGCTGTTGTGTTAATAGTTTCGGTGATCCGATTCGATTTGAATTCGAATTAGGAAAGTGTGGTTGTAGAGCGTTGTTTATGGACGCTTAACGGTTAATCGAAGGCAGTCAGCAGTAAATTAAACAGGGCCGGCCGTTCTTTCCGCGACAACTGGCTCGCACCTGTCGCAGGCACATAGCTGCTGCCTTTCTGTCGGCGAGTGTCGGTCGCGACGTCTTTTTTAATTAATTCGCGTTTAATACACGCGGAATTCCATCGATCTGTAACAAGATGTCGCGTTATCGCCAGCACGCGTCGCAATTGGATTAGTCGACGGCCGATCGCCGGATAAGATGTCGATCTGAAAGTTTTCAGCGGCTTTAAATCACACGGAGGGACATTTTCGGGTAATAAATAACGCATCGGCAACCGTTTCCTTTCAACAGCCGCTCGAACTAAAATGACAAGAACTTTCGGCATAATAAGCGTAACACGGAGAGCGAATTATGTTAATTCTGTGGCGTCGGGGCACAGTGGCCCGCAAAACGTCCCTTTGACGACTCAAGGCCTGAATTTATACACACAAAAACGAAGCGGACAGAATTAATTTAAGGGGAAAAAGACTTTCAATGAAAATAAACATGTCCCACGTCGATTGAGACAAGCAGGAATTAAATAATAACAATTTTCATCTTTTTATACTAACCGTACCACGCCTGGTCAATCTACCATAGGTTGAAATCACAGAGATGCATCCATTAGAAATGATTAAATTCAAGCATGAATCGAAATAAGTGATTATCGATCAGTGTATTGTATCTGCAACACTGTACAATCTTGTGCCTACAGAAAAATCGAACGGTTTAAAAAAGTATCGGAGGTTTTAGACCGAAAATTGTACGTCGTAGTTTCGAACGTGCACATGCTCGTCTCAGTAGTTGTGTAGAAATTGCGTCAGCATAATTTTCTTAAAGATCGTTCGAGTTACACGATCGCCACGATCCGTTGGATCGGCTCTCCTTATTGCTCTAGATATTTAATTCAAGATCATCCGAGCCGTAGGCTAGGCGGCGGCTCGAGCGGAGAAAAGGGCGAGGGGAAACCCTCGAAGGGTTGCCCCGAGGGTTGGAGGGACGAGGAGAGGGGCACTGTAACCGGGCGTCAGGAGGATTGATGGCGTCTAGATGCAAATGCAGTCAGTCTGGCACGCAAGCAACGTATCCACCTACCGACGCCTTATGCCAGTTAACGCCTTACAACTTAATAATCTTGTTCGCTCTCCTCTCTCTCCCTCTTCTTGCTCGTACCTCTCCCTCCCCCGTTCGCACGACGTCTCCTTCGACCCTTCTCGGTGTCCTTTCCCTCTCCCTCTTTCTAGCCCCTTGTTCTCTAAATTTCTGCTGTCCGATCCCTTTCTCAATGTTTCTCTGGTTCACAGGGACTGAAAACACTTTCAATATCAATTTCTCGAATGTAACAATTGTTTTCCGACGATCCAACGAACAATTAATTTTCAATATTAACCCTTTGCAACTCTGAGCCATCGATTTTAGACGCACAATGTCCCCTTAGTGGGGTCATCTGAGTGCAAACGGTTAAAAGAAGCCGAACAGAATGGAATAATATTTGTTTCGTAGATGCAGTAAATCAGGAATTATGAAGATGGTTACTGAACTGTGAATTTTGCACATGACTGCTTAAAATTCTGTACTAAACGCAAATTTCTTTCTTCGAAGTTTTAAAATTTAAAGTAAAGCAAAGTTCGACCCCACGGTTGTCCTCGACTATTTTCATTTTACTCGAATATCAATTCCAGCGAAACGAACTAAATACGCTATCGATTACCAGAATCGAAATTCCATTCCGAGTCGCATAGCGCCAAGGAGAGCGGGAGAATTAATTACTGTAATTTAGTTCATAAATGATTACATTTGCATAAAGATGCACAGTCTACTGACCACAAAACGCGTGCTTTTATGCTAATATCGCCTTTATCTTCGTGTTTTCCTGGTGTTCAATCTTTTTTCTGCGTCTTTTATCTGTGCGTTGTCTCATTTTCTAATTAATTAGTACAAATTCTGTTTTCCCCTTGTGTGGTATCAACTCTCAAGTGTGCCAAATTACTTTATCAGCGCGTTGCGTGCTCTGTAAAGTATAATACGAGTAACACAATTCTTTCTCCAAGCTGAAAAATGAATTCTCGTTATGATATATATAATACTTGTTTAAACAGATTCTATCATCGTTCGTATAGTGGTATCAGGGTTAGAAGAATTATCACTTTCAATTTTCTAACGTGGATTTCATTAATCAAATTATTTTTTACCTTGGATCTTTTGGTTTGCATTTTGGGTTCTAAAACCTAAATGGACCTGAAGAGCGATTACTGAGATTTATCATTTTCTCCACACAGATTTCGCTAATTAAATTATTTTGAAACGAAAGTTTCATTAATTAAATTCTTGTGGATCGTGTGGCTCAGCTATGGGATCTATAGTCTAAACGCCACTCTTTCAGAAGAATGGTAACTTAGATATTAAATAACGCGCATTTCATTAATAAAATTATGTTTATATTGTGTTTACCGTTCTTTCTCTCTCCGTTCTTTGTCTCGAATACTGGACCGGTTCGGTTGATCGAGTCCGACGGTAAGGTGGAGAAATGATCTAATGGATGGAGGACCCTTCAGTTCGTTAAACACCGCGGCAATTAAGTTTATATTAATGTTTCGGTAGATACGAGATATTGCGACCCGTTTGTGTGCGCGAGCTTACAAGGAGCTTGCTGTAGGAAATTAATTGTCCGCTAGGTGAACGCGGCCTCGACGGAGCCGCGGCCGAATGGCTTGTAATTAAAATGTTCCCCGTAAACGGTTCCGAGGAGAAAGTCGTTGGGCTTCTGAGCGTTGCTATACTTTTTGGGACCTCGAATTAATTTCTCGGTCCGATTGGAATATCTCTCAGTCTTTTATTAATGTCGGTCCATCCAGTCCGTGTTGTTGATAAGCTGTCCAGTGGAGATTAAACGCGCCAAGACGGAACAGAGTCGCTTGCAATCATGATATGAAAAATAAATAACGCGGCGTCTTGCGCTAGTAATAACAATTACGGAAACTCTCAGTGTATGGAAAGAATCTGCGTGGTTTTTGTAACGGGCCGAATAAGTGCATCAGTCTATTTGTGCTCTTTTTAAATAAAAACTTCTCTATATATGTCGTCAACGCCTGGATGATAAAGGTCGTGAAATTATCCCCGCGACCGCGAGGTATACCCTGTGACGGGCCACATAAACATAACACGGCTCAGGTATTTCTCCTGGACGATACAGGATGCAAGACCTGTGTTGTTGACATATATCGAGAATTCACTGTACTTCTAAACGAAACATCTATACTATAATTTCGCAGACTGCTGTGCGATAATGAAGAAGAACCGCATCAGAAAAAGTGTCTAATGGTCGCGCATAAAGATGTCCCGGCGTTTCCTCGGAGCGGCACTATAATTTGTTAACGATTTATACGAGATCCGAAAACGTAACAAAACACCGGGGTAACGTGCCCCGGCACCTGTCACGGCTGATCGCTTAATATCGCCGAGAGAGGTCTTAAATAATACAGAATGTTCGGAAACCTGTTATTTATCATTATAAATCAGTCGCATGGGTCGGCCGTTTTCAAGGGAACTGGCCGCGGACACGAGAAAGAAGTTCTTGTGTGCACGGTCACCGTGGAAATTCGTGTTGCATCGCTTTTCTGGGCAGAAAGTGGCGGTCTCGGGGGTGCCAGAACCTCGTTCCTAACGCTAATGACGTCGTTGACTCTCACTTAACAAGAGACTACCCTCTAAATGGAGGGTTGCGTCCTGCAGCCAACCGGGTCCGGTGGTGGTGCTCGCCAACCCGGTGATTACGAAACTCGAATTCACTTCTAAATTACATCCGCCGTAAATGCTGTTAAAGTACGTGCAACCGTCGTCCACCTTGCGAGACCGGAGCCAGAAGCTGACCGCGAATTTTCGTCGAATCGATTTTATTTCGCTGCCCTTTTCGCTTCCGTCCACGCCACTTTGACGCCGCTCCGCTTCCGACTATGGCTCCCCGCACACGAATTAAGGACGGGACAGTCTCGTATGAACGTTGAAAAATTTAACAATCTTCATGAATCTTTTTTCGAAGCCACGGTATATGTCTTACGTTGCGATTCTTTTTTGTACAATTTAGCTACGTTATACGGAACAATTTTTCATGGTCATTCAGGAAAATTTTGCTCCGGTGATAACGTTGTACAGTGAATTCTCGATGTGTGTCAACAACACGGGTCCTGCCAGCGACATGTATCGTCCAGGGGACATTTTCCGAGGCGTGTTACATTTACGTCATTTATTACGATATATTATTACGAACTTTGAATTCAGAGGAATTTTTTTTAATTTTTGTTATGAAGCAATGTATAACAGTCGCGTTCAGCGCTCGCTAGCTCCAGTGTTAACTCCGCGCAGCAGTGTACAATCGGTCACGAAAATATTCTGACACCGCCATTGTTTTGACTATTATAGTCCGTACTTCAGAAATGTATGCAATAAGAAGAAAAAGAGTTTTTACGTATGGTTACTATGCAGTGTTAACAAAAACATAAGAGATATTTATTTACGATAAGTAATTACAAGAATAATAAAAGAAAAATTGAAAGTACGCTCATTTTCGTGTCACGAAAATATTCGGACACTATCAAAACCAAGTTTATAACACTATATATAAATCTTGTTTTTATAAATTAATATTTTGTTGGATATCCCATATGTTTTATGACGTGCCATGATCGCGTTGTCATATTACAAATTATTCTTTTTAAATAATCTTGCCCAATATGTAGCCATTCTTCTTGCAGACTTTTAGTCTTGCAGTCTTTTTAGTTCGTCCTTATTGTTTATGGGAGTTGTTCGAATTTGGCGATCTAATTCATCCCATAATTTTTCAATGTGATCCAAATCTGGCGATTGCGGTGGTGGGTGGAGGACATTCTTGCAAGTGTATAATAAGAATTCTTGCACAATACGCGATTTGTGCTTTGGGTCGTTATACTGATAAAATTTTATCCCACTTTGAAGTCCCATATTATCAGCACTTTTTAAAAATTGTTTTGCAAAATCTGCAGACACCTATTTTTATCGAGGATGTCGTCGATAAAAATTAATTCCCCTACTCCATGGTCCGAAATGCAGCCCCACACCATCACAGACCGATCAATGTGTTTCACAGTCGGCTGCAAATGTCTCGGATTTAATTCTTCGTTCGATTTCCGCCATACTCTAATTCTTTCATCGGTTCCAAAAATATTAAATTTGGACTCGTCCGCAAAAATTACGTCTTCCCACAACTGACTTTCCTTGGAAATATAGTTTTTTGCAAAATTCAGTCTCTTCCTGTTGTTCGCGTTAATATACGGCTTTTTCGAGCTACTCTTCCATTACAGCCCTCTGATCGTAACGAAATTTTACACATTTTTAAATTATTTGAAGCCTTTATTATTCGTTGTACTGTCCTCACACTTGTCTTTACGCCAGTTTCTGTCGCAATTTGTCGTGCCGTTAATGTAGAGTTCGATGCATGTCGTAAAACATTCCGTCTGTCTTGTGCAGTTGTCAACTTTAGACGGCCTCCTGGATTCTTTTCACCATAGTTTGCACTATTTTTTAAATAATTATAAACTACACAATGGCTTCTTCCAAGAATTTCAGAAATTTTCGCCACTGAATGATTTTCATTTCTCAAATTATTGATAATTTTAATCTCCGTTTCATTTAATTTTTTTCCTCGTGGCATTTTGTATAAACACAAATATTGCAAGTTGATTAATATTTTTCAGGTTTTACTTAAATTATTTGCTACAATTACTGACACTAGAAGAATATTTCATTGACGATCTTTTCGTTTTCGCTGTTTGCGAGCAACTGTCTTATAGATTTGTCGCGGCCAACAAGAGGTCAAGCTCGTGTAGTTTTCAAGTTCATAGAAATTCTAACGAAAACAGTGCGTGGAACGACGTCCCCAGAAATAAATATAATAATAACACTGCATGAAAGACGATGAAATTTTTTCATATAATTATTTTGTTTTAAGTGATGTCTCATAGTATTGTTGCGGACTGTATATTGTTGGAAGGCATAGACACTTTGTTCGTTTGAAAAGCGAAGGCACAGTCGGCAGCACAACGCGCGGAGGACTGACGATCGTCGGAGGTAAAAAACGACGCGGGTATGAGTCGACCATTTGGCGAACTGTTCGATGCGGGCTTGTCCGCGATAAATCTCCGCGGAACTGAGCAGAAGCGGTCGCGTCACGCGTTCACAGTGTTCACGGCGAACCGTTTCGCGTCGTGTTGTTCCTCGAACGAGGCGCAGAGGACGGTAGGGATGAAGCGATCGGCAGAAAATTGAGATTTTATATCGCTGAAATAAAAGTGGGACGTGTGCGCTCGCGCGCAAGCCTGCCACGGTCTATCTTTTAATGAAAGAACGCGATCGGCTGTCTGTTACCGAGAACGTAACATGCAATTACACCGTAATTAACCGGAGGCTGAATACCCGATGCGCCCGGAATATTTTTCCGTGGCACGTTTTACGACGTCGCCGCGCCTTGACACCTTCATAATGACATTAAACTTAATAGCCCGGCTCCGCATTTTCCAACCCCGTACATTGTGCGGTCTTAATAAGACCCCGGCAATCGTACGGGTAAACGCGAGGATCTTTAATTAAAATATTTTAATCGAGACCCGGTTCGACGCTGACTAATGGACGGGAAAAGACCATCAACCCCCTCGAAATATTGTTCGAAGGTGTTTCACTTTGATTGCTCCGCGTTTGCTGGGGAAACGACGGCAAATGACATATTTGATTAAGACGTACACCGTTGGGGATCGATTCCGAACTTTTTTTTCCAGAGAGATGAGGTTTCGCATCGTTCATCCCGTTTACACTGCTTGTCACCCGTTTATGCTCGCCAGCCCGCATGTGCTTGTAAATGGTTGCGATAATATTGGGATCACCAGAACGCGAACGTCAGAAAATGTTCTTGGATCCCAAAAGTCTTTGAACAGTTATGCAAAATATTTAGAATGACATTTGTATGATAAAGACGTTTATACATTATCTTGAACCTCGAATGGTATAGCGTTTTCTCAGAATGCGATCTGTCGCATTAGAATCTTCCTAAAAAGACCATAAAAATTTACCAAGGTACTTCGAAGTATGTAGTTATATAAGAATCTTCATATTTGCAATTTTAATGCAATGCATTAGCGAGGAGTATACAGTGTTTACTCTATAGTCAAATGCCTAACCGATAAAAGCCTCAGAATTATCTGCCGCGGGGAATACCCCATGAGGGGCCCATAAGCTCGAGAGACTTCGGTCGCCTCTAGGATCAAAAAATAGTATCTCCTGGCCGATACATGTTCCTGGCTATACCCGTGTTTTGGATATACAGTGAGTGTAAAAAGTATTCGTACACCTCTTGTAGGCTTAAAAAAGCATGTATTTCTCTATGTAATTGCACAAATGTTTATAAAACGAAACAAAATTGTAATTGTTATATATTTTAACTACGTACTGTCATATAAATATACTTGAAAAATTAGAAAATATGAGAAGTGTCTCTAAATTGGCGCGCAAAAAGTATTCGTACAGGTACTAGAATGTACTTGAAAGGCATCCGATTGTTTCTATTATGGTTTAGCGGGACGCGACAAATAATCAGACAGGGTCTTTGATGCACAGTCTAGTGGCAACCTTCTGCAAAACCATTCAATTTTTGTAACATTCGGTAAAATAGGTCGTAAAGGTAAGGAGACAAGTGAGACTGAAAGAAAAATTATTATACAACTGCATAAACAGTGCAAATCATTGCGAGAAATAGCAAAAACAATTAATAGACCACATAGCACTATACAAGGAATTATAGATCGATATGGTGAACGAAAACCAATAAAAATAAAGCGAGATCTAGTCGCCCTCGAAAACAGTTCACACGATTAACGTTTTATAAAACACTATAGTGCGTGAAATAAAAACAAATACTAAAATTAGTGCCCCTAAGATCGCAGCTGATCGCTGGAGTAAGTGTATGTGCCAGCAATATTCGTAATTGTTTACGAAATAATGAACACCACGGCCGAGTTGCTCGCAAGAAGTATTTCGTAAATGCCGCAAATAGAAAGAAGAGACTTGATTTCGCAAAAGATAATATTAATAAGCCTATCGAGTTTTGGCGAAGAGTCATATTTACTGACGAAAGTAAATTTAATGTTTTTGGCTCTGAGCGCAAGTGTACGGTGTGGAGGAAGAAAAATACAGAGCTACAAAAAGAAAATCTACGTTCCACAGTAAAACACGGCGGAGGTTCGGTCATGGTTTGGGGTTGTATGAGTGCTGCTGGAGTGGGGTCATTACACTTCATCGAGGGATTCATGGACCACAAAATATACCTAAACATATTAAAAACCCATATTGTAAGTAGTGCAGAAAAAGTAAAAGTAAAAGATAACTTTACCTTCACACAAGACAATGACCCCAAACATACAGCAACCAACATAAGAGAATGGTTGCTTTATAACACACCATAATATTTGAAAACACCTCTGCAATCAAAGAGATTGATTGATTGAGGGATTGATTTTTCTGATCGAAAAATGGGATCTGCTTGATAAAAAAATCCGAACCCAGCATATTTCAAGTAAAGAACAATTAAAACTTGCTCTTCAAGAGGAATGGTGCAATATTACACACGAAATCACATCCAATTTAGTGAATTCAATGCTAAGAAGACTGGGCGCAATTATACACTCGAAAGGCTATACAACGAAATATTAATTTAATTTATTTTCGTAAATTATAACACGTTTATTGCTAAATTTGTTACGTGTACGAATACTTTTTGCGTGCTAATTTTGAGAGACTTCAGACTGTTTTTAATATATCTCATTAACGTTAACTTTTCGTTAATTTATTTATGTCACATTTTGTAGTTGAAACAAATAATAATCGTAATTGTGTTTTTGTTTTATAAAAAATGTACAATTACATAAAGAAATATATGGTTTTCTAAAACTATAAGAGGTGTACGAATACTTTTTACACTCTCTGTATATCGAGTAAACATTGTAGTGTAATCTTGCAGCGATCTGGGCCGATTAGCCTGACACAGTGGGGGATGCCCTATGCCGTTCCGAGCCAGAAAAATTTCTTCTAATTGATCCCTATGTAGCGCGAGTAATTTGGCGAAATTAGCGGAAACCGTCATACGTCCACGTACGTCACGGTCAGCGATCGAGGATCCATCATTAGCAGGGGGACGGAGCCGATCGGCGCGTTTGTGCGAGTTCGATGGCGTTTCGTGCGCGTTTACGGTGCGGTCCACGTTGGTTTCCCGATGACCAGCCGCGTTCTGAGCGTGGCGTAATTGCATGATGATACGTTCCGGCCATGTTGGGCCCCTAACGGCGCACGCGACCCTATATGGTGCCCCCTTCCTTTCGCCGAGCCGATGTCTTATTTCTGGACCGCGTGGAAACGAAAGCCAAACAGGAGTCCTCGAATCGGCAAAGTTCGGCCAGCAATTGCCACTTAGTCTTTATTTGGGGCGGTGCATTCAACCCTTCCGTTTTTGCCAGTGCGACGCTTTATGATCATCGGCCGCTCTCATCAGTGCGAAACGACTGCGAGATACATCTCGACGGCCACGAGAGTGTGTTTGGACCGTGGTACAGAGTGTTTCATAATATGCGAGACCCACGTCAGAAGTGGACGTTTCGCTGCTAAAAACTGGGACACCCTGTGTAGGTAGAAGGTACGGGGTGTTTCATAATGTGTGGGATCCACTTCAGGAGGTGACAGGACACAGAAAGGACAATAACAACAGCTAAACGTGTGTCCTCTTTGACCTTGTTTCAAAGTTATTTTCGTGTTTCAATGATCCGCGAGAGTTTACCGCTCCCGACGTAATTCTGCGGCTTCTCCGGCGCGAAGGATTCCAGGGAATTACTATCATAATAGATTACTGTTGTACGAAAATTATCTCTGCACGCGATTTCTACGCATTGTCGTGCCGCGACGAAGTTCTCTGCGACAAACAGATCTGTTATGGATACAAACGCTCTGCGATACCTTCACCTTTAACATTCTAGCAATGGCGGCCGATTGCGCCATTTTTTGCAAACCAGTTCGCGAACACTTTGCGTGCACATAATTTGAGAATTGAATTCTGAGTAATAATATTCTGTACTCGATACCCCAATACATAGACGGTAGACGGTTTTATTTTTGCATACCAAGAGTGTACACTGATGCAAAAACCACAGCGAATTTGTCGGAGACTAGGTTTTGACTTTGAAGAGAAAACGTGTTATCCTTGAATACTAGAAATACGCAAATTCTCGACTAAAAAATTTTTAGAAACGAATAAAGATCGTCTCCTCGAGTCGCCTCGTAAATATATTCTTTTTAACGAGATATTGAAAACGACTACTGTCGGCGAGAGGAAAAAAGATTGAAGATATTAATATCAATCTTCGGGGAATAAAGGTTCAAGAAGTTAATTATAAGTTTTCAAAAAAAAAAAAAAGAAAAAAGTAAGATTGAAAACGTCGTACAAGTTTTGTCGTACACGGTAATGGTTTTATGCGGACATTAAGATGCGACAAAAACGTCAGAAGTGACTGCAAATGCCGATTATCTGCTGTTGGTGTAACCATAATGAAGATTACACGGAACGGAGTCTTAAAATAATCTTCAACTATAGAGATTAACGCATAGCAATTTAATTCGCATTTATCATGATCAGTGTTCATCGAATGGCGTCAACCGAAGCCGGCGTCTACAATAATAAACGCCATGAGCGAACGGCATCTGTATTTCAACGTTAAATAATGCGGTTATTCACCGAATTATTAACGCTGTGTCCACGCAACACTAAAAGCGACTATTTTACATTATTTTGTAATGTAAAATAGTGACGAGGTGTTTATGCAAATTTTTAGCCAATATTTTTACAATATATATCCAAAGAAATGACGCCGAATAATTCCTCACGAATAAATCTTTACAATCTCAATAAAAAATACTAGAACCGTATGTAATAGTCAATTGGTTGCTGAATGAATTAGTAGATAAGCAACTTTTATAAAATGGCGATACAAATTTATTTTTATATAATTACAATTCTTCAAAAAATACTGCGATGCTCTCTTCTCGATTTATAAAATTTTACTGTGTCGTTCATCCTTGTATTTTGGATGTACAGTGATTTCTCTATATATGTCGCAAAGGCCTGGATGATAAACGTCGCGCAATTATCCCCACTACCGCGAGGTATACCCCTTGAGGGGCCAAGAAACTCTAGAGGTTTCGGACGCCGAAAAGTGTAAACATAACACGCCTCGGGGAATGTCTCCTGGACGATATATGTCGCTGGTAAGACCCGTGTTGTTGACGTATATCGAAAATTCGCTGCCATGAAACTTGTCAACCAGGCACCTGCGTAATTTGATAGCGTCTCATTCAACAAGGCGGCTCATTTATTTTGAGTTGACCATGCCACATTGAGAATAGCCTTTCTTTTATACTGACTGTTTAAGTTTAGAAGTGCTATTTACATAAGTGCCATATTATCTCGTGCGGTCAAATCGACCGGCCGTGGTAGATAGGGCAGGCTACATATATTTCTCGAAAAAAAAAAG
Source organism: Seladonia tumulorum (assembly GCA_913789895.3). Taxonomy (NCBI): domain Eukaryota; kingdom Metazoa; phylum Arthropoda; class Insecta; order Hymenoptera; family Halictidae; genus Seladonia; species Seladonia tumulorum. Next base: position 11,068,998 of record OU565267.1, on the reverse strand, counting down.
AAATAAAACGAGAACTAAATACTGAAAAATACATTGTATACATACTTTAAGAAAAGTCGTAAAGATAAATAGCGATGTGATAATGTTGTGTGTACGAAATTGTACGCAGAAGTTTAAAAAGGTCAATTTGACCAGCCGTGGTAGGTTTAGTGTTAAAAATGGCTTTACACGTGGAACTTTATGAGCGAAAAGTGTGTCCGACAAAAGATGGTCGATGAGTTTTTGCGAACACTTTGTAGTTCATTATTCATCGTATAAGCATCGGTCCGTTAGTGATAAAAATAATTGGGGTATAATGTTAGGGTATATCTTCTATCGTGATCATTAAAACAGTCCTCCGATAGAAATCTTCCGAAGGAAAAAAGAAATGAGTATTGGTCGAAACGCGACGCCAATGCGGCTGCCATTCATCGCGACGCGACGGTCGTTCGATTTGCTCGGCTGCTCGCCGAGGCCGATTTCGATAGTCTCGTCGGGGTCCTCTTGTCCAATTAAAATTAACCAATCGACGATAATGTCTGTGAATCGGCCATGTCGACGACGACACGGCCGGGGAGGAAGAAAAGAAATCATGAGGCCGCGCGCATTAATCAGCGTAATTAGACGCTATTTATCTGGCAGTTACCTCTGTGCCTCTCTCCCTGCCTCCGACGCGAGCCGGCCAATTGAGACGACGATGGATATCGATCGGTACGCTCATTATTGATAATCTATACGCCATAATAAGCGGCCGATCCGGCTGGTACAACGGTGGCAGCTTGAAGGATCATCGTCGGCCAATAAAGACCCGGTTTCTGCCTTCCGGAACTGCGAAATTTCGTTTTCCTTTTAATCTTTACGACGCGCAATTACTTTCCCCCGTCTATTTTTCGAGAACTCGCGACGTTCACGGCGAAAACATTTATGGCTCAATCGTGGCAAACAATCCGTCACCGACCCCTTTCACAATCGACTAATTTGATTTTTGAATTTGAAGTTGCGAGCTGCGACTTTTCTGTCGTACAATTTCTTGAAACACTTTCGAACTGTATGATAAATATTGGTAATATAATCTGAGTAAAAATCGTGTACACATCCAGCGAGGCTAATGATTTCAAACTTATATTTTCAGTTAGAAATGGAAACGTGATTTCCAACCGTTCTTCGATTTCAGCTACTACAGTGAATTCTCGATACGTATCAACAATACGGGTCTTGTCAGCGTCGTGTATATCCCGCGGTAGTGGGGATAATTCCATGACATATATAGAGAAATCACGTTTAAGTCCGACAAAGGCGAAACGATTTCGCGATTTGTCGTTGCAGCAGCCGCGACTTCCATTGATTCGAAATTGGTCGATCATTGTCTAAGACTGATTCTTGCGAGATAAATTGAGAGATAGTATTACGGAAGCAACGATTATGGAATGGACGCGTCATTGCGTCCTGTCACGGCCCAGTCGCGAAATTAAATGAATCATTATCGTCGTTGTCAGGTTCATTAATGCCGTGAGAGGATGATCGAGACGATTTCCCCGGACGAAGAGGAATCCGTGTGGTGTACCGCGACACAAAAAACAAGATCGAGATGACCAACGACGAGGCGGACGTGAAAATTGTTTAACTTGTTCCTTCATGAATTATTTAATGCCGCTACCCCTGTATCATCCATCAGATTTGATGGCCGTTTCCGATAATAATACCGTGCCCGTGAGAAAATTAAAAATCCGCTTATTAGAGCGTAAGTATCTGCCAATGGAACGCGCGAAGGTGTTCCATCAATCGGGAGTGAATATTTCTCGGAAGTAATAAGTCTTAGATAGGATCTAATATAAATCATCTTTTCACTGTATACACTTTCGAAAGGCTCGCGAGCTTGTACTTTCTCACTGAATCATCATAGAGTATCGTATTATCGCCTATAAAATAACATACATCGTTTATTTGTAATTGACGCTTGATGTATCACCGAGCTTCGCGAACAATTCACGGTTTCCTATAGTTTATTGAATTATAATATTTCCCCCATGAAAACATCGTTGGACGTTATTTGATAACGGGCGTGATCGTTGCTTCAATTAAATCGGAAAATTATATTTGATCTTATCCAAATAATTCAATTATAAAATCACAGAAAAGTAGCGATACTAAATAATTTTCGACCGTCATGCTTCGACCTCTGCGAAATTGAAACAATGATTTGAAACAGTTTACAACAGTGCACCGCAACCTTTCACTTTCCACGGAACACCACAAGTAAAAGCTTGCAAACACATAAATTACTATAATACGTACACATGCTCACGAAAGTATTCGAACGCCCTTGAATACAGTGTAACTTTTTTGAAATTGCACCGAACGGCCTGACTTTTTTTGAGCAATTAGAAGAATTGCTTTACCAAATGACGTGCAGAAAAGATTTCGAAAAAATTACAATTGCTAGGAATTATAAGAGCAAATAAAAAAGGCACTTTCCGAAACTTTTTTATTTGAGCCTTTCATGAAAATTTAATATACGCGTTTTGTGGATCAATGTTATTTATGCACATGCTGAAAATTTATGTACCAATAGTTAATAGTCGTGAAAATCGTAGTTTTTATCTGCTTTGACCGATTTCGATGAAATTTTCAGTATGTGTACAACCAACATAAATCTACAAAAAACGGATATTTTAAATGTTCATTACAGGCCCAAATAAATTTAATAAATATCCTCGCACGTTATTCGATAAACCAATTCTATTTGCCCAAAAAAAGTCAGGTCTTTCGGTCCAATTTAAAAAAAGTTGTACTATTTTCAAGTGCGTTGGAATACTTTCGTGAGACATTGTATATGTTTTTGTTAGATAGAAAAACACAATAAAATAGCTCCATGTATGTAGTGCTGGCATAGAACACGAACTGCTAGGGACTAACACGGTCGTTCAAGGAAAAGACTCAATCGATTTCCAATGATTTATCAATTTCTTTCCAATATCATGGAAACGGAGTACAATCGCGGACGGAAATTAAATCTGCATATAGGAGAGCTAAGAATCCCTTTCGCCGAGAAAATGTCTCGAAACACCGAGAACGTTTCGCCTCGTGCTATTTCATTTCGCGATTCAGATAACAACCTTCTCTATTGCCGAGTCAATCATAATTGCCGATCTTTTTTCAATTCCGCCGTTCCGGCATTAGCATACGTATCGGGGCGTATTCAGCGAACGAGTCTGCCAAAACAATCCGTGGATCCGCAGATTCTTGTCGCAGATATGCAGCTAGGGTAGACGACGGCCCTCATAAAATCACTGAAATTCCATGTTTATTCAATATGCCAGGATTCAGTTTCCTCGCCTTATCTACGATGAGACGATTGGGGTGAATGATACCGGTTCCTCGAACAATTTTGCGGCGATAAGCTTTCGATCCCCCTGCGCGAGACTGCTTTTATGCGCGAGATGGTTCTTTGTATGCACAACCCTAGTAGCACAAAATATTGTATACACATTCATATAATATTAAAAAGAGATTCAATCTTTTTTTAATATTCAAATATACATGCAATATTTATTTTATATTACGTAACAAATATTTCTTTTTAAATATTCAGGAAATATCTATGTCATGTGACGAGAAAAATATTTTTTTCTAAATATTTTGGTAATTATTTACATTAGGGGCTTCCTCACCGATTTTGATGACCTTGAAATATGTTGTCAAGGTCATCATTATGAACAACTTTTTCCTATACATGTTACCGCCGCTCAACTTTAGTTTCCGAGATATTCGCAAAAAAGTTTTAACATCTCAAAAAGTGATCGGAGTAGGTATGGGTTAGAATTGAAGTTGCAAAATAAGAAAGAAAACCTTGCATCCAATATTCTACATGCGAATAATAAAATATAATACTAATGTACTGCAAACGACATTATAAAATACTAATGTAAAGTGTACTTACTTCTGAATCTTCTGTACCTCCGTCGGATCCACAGCACACAATTATTGACTCACGAGAATAGGTCTGAATAATTGAACAACAATCACTAAACGACACTCACAACACACACACACACACACACACAACACACTTAACGAAATAGTGACAGCAGACGAAAAGATATTACTCCCCGACCACGAATAAAATAATACTGCGATTTTAACCGCCCCCCTCCCACGGACGTGTGATACGAAAACAGGGAATTCCGGGAAATAGGGCCGGCGCCCCGCCATAATTTTTTTACCTTGGTTTTGTATCTAGTGTTTATTGACGCTCAGCGTCTCACCTTCCTATGATAACCTGACCGTACCACCTGCGTGGAAGGGATCATTGTTAAAATCGCAGTATTATTTTGTTCGTGGTCGGAGTGAAATCTTCTTGTTCGTTGTCACGATTTTATAAAATGTGTTGTGTGCGTGTGTTGTTTAGTGATTGTTGTTCAATTATTCGGATCTATTCTCGTGAGTCAACAATTGTGTGCTGTGGATCCGACGGAGGTACAGAAGATTCAGAAGTAAGTACACTTTACATTAGTATTTTATAATGTAAGATTAGTATTCGTATGTGGAACATTGGATACAAGGTTTTCTATCATATTTTGCAACGTATATTAACGATCATTAATGATTTGGTATATAGTATAATTTAATGTGGTTCAAATAAGATACTACTTTAAATAAAATATTTTTATTTTGATAACCACAAAGATAAAATGAAATATTTTTATTTTATATTTCAAATATTTCCTTGCAATGAAAATAAGTTGAGCAAGTAGTTAATATTATAAATCATAATTTTTAACATGAGAAGCTATAATAGTTAGCAAAGTATTATGTGTAGTTTAATTACGAATATGTAACATGTTGATAAACAATACAATATCGTAATAACATTACAGGCAACAAAATATCATAAACATATAAGTTACAAGTAATACATATTCATAGTTTCTAATTTTTGTTATAATTTGAAACTTCTTAAATTTGAAAATTTTATTGAATGTTTTTTAAATATTGAATTTATATTTTTCAAATATTGAATTCACATTTTTTAAATATTTACTTTATATTTTTTAAATATCTAGTTTATATCCTCTGAGTATTTAGCTTATATTTTTTAAACATTCAATTTATGTTTCTTGTACATGTATACAATATTCAGATCCAATATTTTTCTCATATGAAAAAATGTGGCTTAAAAAATATTTTTGCAATATTTGAAAAAATATCTATCCAATATTTTTGTGCTACTAGGGAATATTGTCCTCTATCTTCTACAGAAATCGATAAACTGAATACATTGCTTGTTCCGTAATACTTTTCTATCCATCTCTCGTAGAAAATAGCAGAGTTCATCGAATGCTTCATGTTCAAATGGAACGCAAATCTTTCGTAATGTCTTCATGAAACTGAAAATGTCGCTCGCTCTACAGTAATGTCCCTATATTGTACATATGTCGCCAAGGCCTGCGTGATAAACGTCGCGGAATTATCCCCACTACCTCGCGGCCAAGGAGTGTAAGACCCGTGTTGTTCACATACAGTGAGTAACGAAAGTATTCGAACGCCCTTTAAATCAGTATAACTTTATTTTAAGTGAATCAAACGACCTGACTTTTTTGACGAGTTAGAAGAATTGGTTTTCCAAATGATGTGTAAAAAAGATTTTGAAAAAATTGCAATTGGTAAGAATTACATAAGAAAATAAAAATGGCACTTTCCACAACTATTTTATTTGAGCCTGTAATGAAAATTTAAAATATGCGTTTTGTAGATCTCTGTTAGTTATACACGTACTGAAAATTTCATCGAAATCGGCTGACGCAGATAAAAATGGCACGTATCAAAATATGTTAGAATCTGAGGATTTTAAGCAGAAACTGGCCAAAAGTCGTGAAAATCTACGCTTTTCACCATTTTTAACTAGTTGTAGCTCGTGTGTATATTAATCGATTTCAATGAAATTTGCAGCATGTATATAACTAACATATATCTACAAAACGCATATTTTAAATTTTCACTACAGGTTCAAATAAAAAAGTTGTGAAAAGTGCCATTTTGATTTTCTCATGTAATTCTTACCAATTGCAATTTTTTAAAAATCTTTTTTACACATCATTTGGAAAACCAATTCTTCTAACTCCTCAAAAAAGTCAGGTCGTTTGATTCACTTAAAAAAAAGTTATACTGATTTAAAGGGCGTTCGAATACTTTCGTTACTCACTGTATGTCAAAAATTCACTGTACTTCATCCCGGAAAAATCATAAGCATTCCTACAAGCATCCTATTCAGTTTAAAATAAAACAAAACTCTTATTGAACAAATTATATACACGTACTCGTAACTGAAGAAACAATAGAAAAATAAAAAACGGGGGGAGAAGAATGATGGCGATTGAATTTTTTGGCGAGTCGACGGAAACGTAAATATGTTTGTTATTTCAGGATGCGACGGTGAATCGGACGAAGGCGGGAGCAAGAGACGAAGGAGCAGGACCAACTTTAGTAGTTGGCAATTGGAGGAATTGGAGGGGGCATTTCAAGCGAGTCATTATCCCGATGTCTTTATGCGGGAAGCTTTGGCTGGCAGACTCGAGCTGAAAGAGAGCCGCGTCGCCGTGAGTACAAATATTTTCGTGATCTTACAAAATTTCTTGATTCCGAACGGAACAGGAAAAAAAAACAATTACACTCCTCGTCAAAAAGATAGCCCATGTGTGCTATTTTTAATTTCTCAATGACGCATGTAAAGTTTTACGTTTGTGACGTGTAATCTCAAAACACTATAAGCTCAGAATATGCGGTTCGTTGAAAATAATTTTAAATATTATAAGGTTTAGTGTGTAACAAAAAAAATTGTTTTATTTTCAGACCGAAATGATAGCACATGTACAATAAGAAAATAATAATGAACATGAATTTTAACTAACAATAATTACTTATCAAACATATATACTTATTTAATAATGGGTGCATCCCCCTTTATTTTTTTTTGGATATAACTTTGACTTAACGTATCCCATTTGCGTACGTAATGTTCTCAAAAATTTTATATGCGTCATTGAGAAATTAAAGATATCACACCTGGGCCATCTTTTTGACGAGGAGTGTACTAGTGTCCGTGGGAAAAAAGAAAGACAACTTAAATTGGAGTGCATTCGAATTTGTTTTTATTTGAGTATATAATCACACAACGATACGAGGAAGATGTCGCACACTCTGTACGGGAGCAGAATGACATCTTAACCCTCTCTAAAGGGTGCGACTCTTTTAAAATTTCTAAATAGACTGAGGATCTTTCGGAAAATAAAAATGTTGTGCATCAATTTTAAGAAGTAGGAGCCACGTAAAAAAGTCTTTCTTTGCTTGAAGTAATAGAAAGCAGATATACAAACATATTCGTTATTGCTTCTTCAGTCCCGTTTCGTGCAATCACCGAGGCTTTACCGTAATATCATTTCGCCTACAGAGGATTTCTGTTTTTCTTCGGCTTGCTCGGAGAGCCAGCAAGATGCATTTTATTTTCACCGACAGTTTCATTCTCACTGCATCGGAACAATACGTTCCGTTCAGTAATTCTACGTAGTCCTCGAGAAATTACACGTAGCACGTGCGTGTGCTGTCATTTCGTTCGAGTATACTCGAATTAGCGGAGGGTACAATTGGGACTGGAAAATATCTTCCTAATGATTTCTAGCGGTAATTATATCTGTCCTCGTTCCGCAATCTCGCCTCGAGAAAAAACGCAGTTTTATTGCGAGCCGATTCGACGTACCGGTATTGGTTTATCAGTGCTCCGAGATCGGCTGTGCCGATAGGCGAGAATTTATAGCGACTTGGCCGTCATTTTTCGAGGGTTGATGCCCGACAGACATCGTCGGGGGTGGCTCGGCCTCTGAGCTGGTCTCTCGGGGGTAGTTAGTCCATCTGCTCGGTTCTGAATGCGGTTACCTTCTCGGTGAGGCTGAGCTGTCCTGCTAGACTGGTGTTCGGGGATAGTAAACTGAAGAAGATCTATCTCGGGTGGCTCTCCGACTCGTCGACCGTATCATTTGAATAATGAAGAGAATTTTATGTGGACGTCGTTCCTTTCGTCATGGCTCCTTCCGTCGTCGTTCCTCTCCCGAGGGCCGGACTTCGTAATGAAATTTAGAAATCTTCGGATTCCCCGAGCATCCTGAATTTTTATGAATCCCGCGAACGAAATATCCTGAATGTACTAGATCCGTGGGGAAAATAATTGCGGTATTCAGGATTCAGCGATTTTTCTGAACCGACAGTTTGTCTCATTATGTTCAATGAAAAGTGCGAAGCTTTGTCTATAGATTTCTGCTCAATCTTCTGTCGTAACTGTTTATTATTACGTTATGTTCGTTGCCTAAGTGAAAATGCAGAAAAAGTGAAATATACAGGGTGTCCCAAAAAGAGGGCTCGGCAACAGGTCCCGCTGAGCGTGGCGTTGCCATTGGCTGAGCCACAATCCGTCCGCTGTAACAGCGCTCGGATTGGTCCGTGTTTTTCGTTAATAACTACTTAAAAAAGCCGCGGAGAACATTTTCGCAAAGGAAAAAGTTGCTTCAAATGACCTCTAGAATCTTTTTGGGGCACCCTGTGTAGGCTTAAAAATTCAAGAACAAACACCATTTTTTGCACCAACCTAACGCAACGTCCGTCTCGCGCTTTTCCCGCTTGTACTTTGTAATCTAATTCGTGACAGGTGAAAGAACCGGTAATTAGGGGCCGGTATTTACCGGTTGCTATGAATTATGAAAATCTGAATAAATTTCACGGCTTTGTTTTTCGCCTTCTGTTGATGTCGGATAGATTTCGACGCGATCTCGGCTGTAATATCGATCCACGTGCGCGCACCGGTACTGATTCCATGCGTTCGGGCAACTTGTCAACGCGCAGGAAGTCGATTTCGCGGGAAACTGTTTGAATGTTATCACAGCCCCCGGAGCCTTTTTCCTCGGCCGCGGGACCGCGACCCGTCACATATCTCACGGAACGAAATAAAACTAAGTGATATTATTCTTAATTTATTCGTCCGGAAGCTCGATCCGCCGATAAATCCGGCGAACCACGCGAATCGTTTTCCGTGAAAGTCCCTGCGATCTCACGTAACGCCGAATACAAACGTTCCATGACCGGCCGCCATTCCTCAACTAATAAGCGATGTTTTGCCCCTAATTGACAGGCCGCATTTTTTATATTCGTGCGCGGCGATTCTTTGTGCCTCCATTGCATGCTTGACTATTCTGTTTTTTAGATGAACATGATACAAAAATTAAATTAATGCGGACTGCGGATCTTCGTGCTTTTCTGCTTTAGGCGAATCTCAAAGTGTCACGAAATTCATATTTCATCGAAATCGGTGCAAACTCACACAATTCTCAGCAACTGAAAGCGTTAGTATTAAAAAAAAAAAAAAGAGAGTACTCGCTTGTGGTAAATGCAAATTTACATATCCTTCCGCAATCTAATTATGAACAGTACTTTCGAAAAATGTAACGAATGGTAATTAAGCAATTAAGTAACAGTGCGTTATGAATTTAACACAAATTTGCATTTTTGTGCACGATTTTAGAGAGACCGAGGCAAAATGAATTTTAATTCGTAGTTCGAACAATATTCGAATGTGATACATGTGATTCTATTAAAAAGTCACAATTTTATTATTCTAATAAATCTCTATTTTATTATCCTTAATAACAAGACCACGTTTATCGAGCGATTGTTCATTATTTCTTAAAAAATACGTCTGAACAAATAAATGTATTCAGTAAAGATATATTTAAAAGATCCGTCCGTATATATTTAAAAGTCCGTAAAGATATATTTAAAATGTCAATAACTGTAAACTAAGGAATATGAATGACGGATCATTTTGACGGGTTGGGTGATTCTAGTGTTAGAAGTAGTGGAGTATAGTCATGGAAATTGAAGTCATTCAAATTCTTCCTTGTTTCGTCCAGAAAAGTGGCCGTTTTTGGTCGGATCTTGACGTACTAGTAAATCAAACGCAGCTTCTGCTGGTGGTTCGTAAATGATACGCCGGAGCTATAACTGTTTCCGTCATAAAAATGTGAAAAGACCCGCGACACCCTTTTCGGTCTTTCGTAACCCAACACCAGAGACACTGGAACATGACATGATGGTGTCCTTCAATGGGGCCTACGAACGGTGGACCCTCAATTTCACGGCCGATCGAACACGAGGCCACCCTCATATTCTCTCCTCACGATAAGATATTTATATTTATGTGCTTAGACACGCTTCAGGTGCCATGTGCCAGCGCATATTGCTCACAGCGAACCGATACGATCTCGGTGCGTCCATCCTCTCGCACGAGTACCGTTTAAAACACAACTTTGTGGCAATTAACGAAACCGATAAGTCACCATAATAATAGAAGCAATCTTTAGAAACTTCACAATCAGAGTGTGACCCGAAAACACTAGTAGAAGTTTCACTTTTAGCTAATTCAACCTTGCTCTATTAAACTAAAATATTAAATAAGGCAATTAAAGCAACATCCTCCTGGATGAAATATATAACAAACCGGAGTGTTTGTTAGCAAAATCTCACCTCGAGAATTGTTCATTTAATCAACCACTCATTAACGATCCGAAATAAATTAAATAGAGCGGGCACGGAAAAAAATTGCAGCGTGGAACGGAAATTCGTTGAAAGAATAATGAGCCGATACCTATGCAACAACGACTTTCGTTTCATTGCATATTCATTGCTTTCCTTGGGCATAGTTATTTTCGAGAGAAATATATCTCGTCCTGTGAAACTGATTAATTATTCTGTCGTATAATTTCGGGAATATTCGGAAAAAAATATCACCGTCGGTGTTCGGACTCGTTGCGATAGACAGCGCGAAAGGTGACGCGACACGCGAAACCGGGCGTTGAAATCACCGCGCGAAATCGAAGCGCAAGCTCGAGCCGCAGTGGTCTGGAGTCATCGAATGCGACTACGATTGCAAACATCAAATTTTCAATTCCTAGCCTTTTAATTACTAAGTCTGGTACTTGAACGATGCGACCTTGGAGGAACGATTTTACCAATTATATTTACAAAATAGCCACAGTTCATACTCGGCTTTCGTTCGTTACACAATTCTCGAAAATTTTCATATTTATTCTGTCAGTATACAGTCCGCGACAATACTATAAGACATCACTTAAAAACAAATAATTATGTGTTATATGAAAGAACTTCATCGTCTTTCATACAGAGTGTTATTCACGCGGTTCCCGTACAACACAAAAATTGCGACTTGATTCCCATCAGATTTAATTTAATTTGATCTGGTTTGTATAAATTCTGAGTTTCTATTAACGCGTTTTCCAATTAACACGGTACGAATTAATCGCGTTTTAGGGGGTTCGGCTGTACTAACATATTAGGGGTACCCATAAGTAATCAATTATTTGCAAAGAATTTTAAAGCAGCCTGTGTTCCAAATATTCTAAAAAGTATAATTTTCTTTTACAACTTTTACATACTTTTTCATTTTCATGCGGGATTTAATGCAACGGTAACAACGAAGGAAATTTGCGATGTTTATGGAGATGCATTGAAGGTCAACAAGTGTCAATGTAGGTTCAAAAGGTTTGCTGATGGTGATTATGATCTCTCTGACAGGCCTCGAATTGGACGACTAGTTGAATTTGATAATGACATCCTAAAATCGGTAGTGGAGGCTGATCCAAAATTAAGTATACAAGCATTATCGAGACGCCTTGGTCCACATGGTCAACTATACAAAGTCACCTACACGAAATGGGAAAGACGTGTAGGCAAGGAATATGTGTACCGCATCAATTATCTGAGACCAACAAGAATATTCGTCGATTAATTTGCACTTCATTGCTATCCAGATCTCGTAGAGATCCATTTATTAGCAGAATCGTTACTGGAGATGAAAAATGGATTCTTCATGATACCATAAAACGTTCCAAGCAATGGTTTTCTGCAAATCAAACCGCAATATTAACCCCTAAACCTAGTTTATCACTTGGAAAGGTGTTACTGTGCATTTGGTGGGACTGTCCTGGTATAATTCACTTTGAGTTGTTGAAACCTGGAGAAACAGTTACTGCTGAGTTCTATTGTCAGCAATTACAACGGCTGTATTCAGAACTATTGAAAAAGAGGTCATCAGAAAAAGTGTAATACTGCAAATTGACAATTCTCGGCTACAGCGAAACTCACTCAGGAAAAAATAAAAAAATTGCAATGGGAAGTTTTACCGCATCCCCCCTACTCACCAGATATTGCTCCCTCTGACTATCATCTTTTCAGATCTCTGGAATATTATTTAAGAGATAAAATATTCACTTCTATAGAAGATGCAAGGAGGCACCCTGGATTTCTATAAGAGGGGATTGAAAATTTGCAAGAAAGGTGCCAAACTGTCCCTGATAATGATGGAGATTATACAATAAATTAAGAAATAAGAATTTGAATTTACTACAAAGTTTGTTTTAGCTTTCAAAATAATTGATTACTTATAGCCTCCCCTCCCCAACCGATAAAAGATAGTGGTTACGTTGTACAATTGATTACAAAAAATAGAAGCTGTAACCTTATGCACAAGTATTTTGCCAATCGGTGAGTTCAATGAACATACGGGACAGCCTGATCGACTGAATCGAAATGTCGAGGCTTTCTTGCCATGTTGTGTCAATTTGGGCACACTGCCGAGCCGCTTGCTCGATCGGTAGCCAGCGTAGATCTCGATCCCCTTTGTGCGGCGGAAAAGTGAGCGATCTTGGTGACAGGGGCGATGCGTAGATAACCCTGGCTGGTGGTGACACGATGTCGTGCAGCCGGTGCGTCTTCTCGAAGGGTCCGAATCGGGAATAGCCCTCAGATTAGATAGTTGATCCCCACGTCAGATAACCCCCGCGACGCGCGGACTCTAGGCGGCAGCAGCAGCTTCTAAAAAATATTGTCACGCCGAGATAAGCCGATGACACGGCCCGGCACGGGCAACTGCGAACCGCAGGGAGCCTGAGAGTCTCGGGAGCATGTCGTTTTACACGTGCGTCGGCTTGTGGAAAGAATAGATCTCGATTGCTACCCTAATCGCTTGGCAGAGTCGTTAAAGCTAGACCGGGACCGGCTCCAGATTTTGAGTTTACGATCGCCGGGACTGTAAAGATATTACGGGGATTTTTTCAATTTTGTTCGATTCATTATGATAAAAATCTTAACGACTCTCAATTTTGTGACTATCTTGATTCTCATCGCTTGCGGGATCTGCAAATATGTAAAATACAAGGAGTTGTTTGAACAGACAAGGTATACACGTGTTTCCATTTCTTAATTATAATTTAAATTCTAAGGAACCTTGCAGTCGTCGAAACAAATTGTTCTCTTATTCCCAGTCTTCGTAAAATAATTTATGAACGCGGCGATTCCGCTGAAACTCTCTCTTGGAGAAGAGAAAAAATGTCGCAATGTTTCTAAATATTGGATCCTGTTCATTCCGCGGATTAGAAGCTAATGAAAATTGCCCCATGAATAATAATGTCCCGGCGCACGGAGCATCAACTTAAAAGTTTATTGATCAATGCCTCGGCCGCAGCGTGGGACTGTTCAAGCTCCGAATACGTTCCCGTATCGCCATTTTCTCATCCACCATGCTGTCTTCCGTTTATATTCAAATGAACCGCCATGCTCCGTGCTCGTTAATTGTCGATCGTTGCACGCGTCGTTCGACGACTCTCGCGGTGTCATTAACATATTTACTCAAAAACCGCCGAAGAACAACCTGTCTCTGGCAAGTGGACGTCACGACTGCCGATGCGAGAGAAGGCGAAGAACAAGACGAAGAGGCGGGAGGAGGATGAGAAGGAGGAGGAGGAGGAGAACAGACGCACGCAAACGAACAGCGGAAAGAGAAAGAGGACGAGAGGAGGCTAGAAAGCGGGATAAAGAGGAGGACAGGGCGGGTTACTGCTTAAAAATCAATCGCATGGGGAACGACATGAAGCCCCTCTTTATTCTCTCACTTATTTCTCTCTTTTACGACGTCGCGTCAGAACTGGTCCTCTTTGATCCGCTTTATTAGCGCTGCCGGATGATTGGCGCCGATTGGATCGGCGGGGAGAATAATTTCAATAACGATCAGGAATTCTTTCGGCTGCGTTTCGACGTCGTTTAAGGCTCGAACGGTCTTCGTGAAGTTTCACGATTTGTGAAAATCCTTTTTTGCCCCCTTCTGTATCGTTTTACTGTCTCGGATTTGACAGACACGCTGCCGAAGCATCGCCGCTGAATATTCGATAAGACAAGACAGACGATTGCGCTTTCGAAGACCTCAAAAGCGTTTCAGTACATACAGTGGCCGAAATAATGATAGGTTCTTAGCTCGAACTAGCGTGTTTACTGTTGCCATTCTTATCTGCGTCGTGGAACACCTCCTGTGGTGTTTGTTTATATTTTAAAAAGTCGTGTTCTTACTACTGGAGATGCATTTAGTTTAGTTTCGACAGCGCAAGTGTTTGGACGTAATAGATTTGTGAAATTTGCTGCAAATTATTCTGGTAATAGAGCGAAATAATCTTAGGTTCACAGTAATTTATCTAAGAAATACTTTTGTCACTACGTAGAAGAAATTTTATAAGGTATGTAAGTACAAAATACTTTCATGTTTGTATTTTTTGATATTAATTCTAAGTATTTAATGCTCTAAACAAGTTATAATTATTTAAAGCGTAATGGGTCGTGGAAAGTCATTCAATGATCACGAAAAGGGATTAATCATTGCGTTCAAGGACATGAATCTGTCAAATAGGAAAATCGCATTGATCTTTAAATGTCGTTAATTATTTTTTGCAATTGGGTGATAAATATGGGGCAAAAAAATCTACAGGTCGTCTAAAGAAATTGAGTCAAAGGGATAGAGGAAAAATTTTTTATGAAGCTCGAAAAAATAAATTGTACGCTTCTCAAATCAGGGCAAAATTACATTTACCAGTTGTTATACGACGTGTGTAGTTTTGAAAACGAGTAAGACGCTTCGATACCGAAAAAGAGCGAAAAAGCCCCCTCTCACCAAGCTTCGCAAACATGAAAGATTGAAATTTGCACAAGATCGTATGCCATGGACGGAAAAATGGAGAACTGTGATTTTCTCAGATGAGAAGAAATTTAATTTAGACGGTCCGGACGGTTTCCAATATTACTGGAATGATCTGCGTGATCAGAGGGAGATTAGAATGAGCAGAAATTATGGAGGAGGTAGCGTGATGGTTTGGGCAGCTTTCGGCTACAACGGTAAAACTCCGATCATGAGGTTTCCGCCAAAGGCCAATGCGGATAAGTACCAAGAACTGTTAGAATATGCGTTAGACGAATATGGTGACAGAATTGGTGGTCCAAATTTTATTTTCCAACACGATAATGCACCAATTCATCGTGCAAAAGCAATTAATGCATATTTTCAGATGGCAGAAGTTGAGGTTTTACCTTGGTCATCAAGAAGTCCAGACCTTAACCCCACTGAAAATCTATGGGGCATTTTATCAAGAAAAGTTTACAGTAATGGCAAACAATACGCAACGGTTAATGAATTAAAAAATGGCATCAAAGAGGCGTGGTCTCAGATCGGATCAGAGACTTTAGAGAAATTAATAGACTCAATGTCACAAAGGATATTTGAGGCCATAAAAAACAACGGAGGACAAACTAAATACTGAGTTTTCTTGTCAAATAATTAATTTGTACTTATATTTGTAACATTTTGTTAAGTCCAACTAGAAAATGATTAAGGGAACCTATATTTATTTCGTACAAAAATTCAAAATTTTTGTAATATTGATTAATAAACACATTAATAGAAATTATATTATTCAAATACATGACGTGTTCTACTAATTAAATTGTAACGAATCACATACCAATAATAAAAGATAGAAATGTTGCATGAAAAACACTGTTATATCATAAAAATGATATGAACCTATCATTATTTCGGCCACTGTAGTCTAGTACTGTTCCGTCTCGCAAACTATCGTGTCCACCTAAACGACGTCCGATTCCTGTTCAGGAATCCGTGAGGAAGAGATCTCAGCATCGGGCCTGCGAACAGATCATGGTAATTGCTTATTGTTAGCGGTATTGGATGACGTGATTGGACCCAGTTGCTCCCTCGTGTGTTCGTGTTTTACGATCCATTGTCGGTCCTTTACGGGTTTATGGTTGTAAGACTAACGTAATCGCTGCATGCGAATTAGAACCGAGTAATACCCTAAGTGACCGAATACTAATCGGGTTAATGGCGCGGTGATTACCGCGGCGTTGGACCTCGGCGAAAGATTTACTGGTCGAGGAATTTCTGCTGCGGAGATTGATTCGTTGTAACGCTGAAATTTGATTGATTGAGACAGGATCTTAGGAAAGATGAATAGTATAGTAAATAATAATAATAATAAGAAGAAGATAATGAGAAGAAATTAAAGAGCATTTTATATTTTCCAAATTATGTGAGAACAGTGATTCCCAGACGCGTCCGCGTCGAAGTGGCTCTAATCACTTCCTTCGGATATCTACGAAGTAGAACCGAACAGTTGTCTCATATTTTCTCTTTGAAAAACTCTCGACGTTATGGCTCGGTTTTTAGTCGATAATTTCATAGACAGCCACTTGAGAAACATCATGCAAAAAAATATATGACGTTCAGCGTGTAGTCAAGGCTCACGATAATTAATGACGTGCCTTGTTAGCTGTTATCACTTAGCGAGACTTCTTTTTTAACGAATATCGGTACAATATGAAGGTAACAATCGCCATTATGTCAAATTAACGAGCCCGCAGCTGTTAATAATTGCAACTTTGGCGTCGTTCGTTGATATTTAAGAATGGGACAGCTGCGGTCCTCTGGCATATTTCAGTCACATAATGCGGACGCTTTGCGTGTATTTTACTCTCGTTGATCGAGAGACATTAAAAAATCCCGAGATTACGAACTGTCCGTTTCGCTGGTCCGTGCGTGGAATCTGTCATATCTAAATTTATCATCGCGTCGACGTAATAATACATTTAGCTCGCCGCGGATATTTTATCTCGGGTTCTGTGACCAAATAAAAATTGAATTATGGATATGCATCGGGTAATTAATACACGCTGTTTACTATTTCTGATGACGATAGTTAATCGACGTTGAACTCGCGACTGCGATCACCCAACGTTTTATCAAACGTTCCACGCCATAATTTCCGAAGCTGCGTTAATTCAATGTTCAATGATGTTCCAATGGTAAAATATATTATTAGGTACGCTATGTAATTATATAAATTTCTGTCTTAAATAGTAGATCTTGAATCACTTCCGCTGGCAAATATAACGAGAATTGTTCTGTAGAATAACAATTTAAAAGTTCGATAATAATTAATGGCGATACCGCACAAAAGAAAAACAAATAACGGGAATTATTTTTAGCTCCGCCGTACTAAACAGGAATTTTTCAAACGTTCTGTTCGTATATTAAACGACAGAATGCTAATCCTGTTACGTTCAAATTAATCCTCTCAATTAGCCGCAAATTATTCATACCTGCGAGGGCAGGTGAGCCTGGCCATCATCATCAGCAGAGCCCGCAACGAAAATGAAATAGTGCCGAGGTAGATTCCATTCCCCGTGTAAGGGAACTCGTTTCCTGATAAAGTAATTTACACCCTTCCACCCTTGGAAAAGCTTCGTGGGAAGTTCCATCAAACTCGGCTAGTTTCACTGAAAAATGACCAGCTGAACGCGCCCGGCAATCTGATCTTTTCCTCCGATTCGATCTCGTTTCGCCCGTGGAAGGCAAAAAGTAAACAAGAAAACTGAACGAAAGAAAACCGTAAGAGCACGTGACGTGACGAAGGTATTACAAGGGTTGGTGTGGGGTTCTATTGATCCCGGGTAGCTCGCGTGTGAACAGCGCCACATACCGGCCCTCGGCCACAACTAATGTCTTCATCCTTCCCAACCATCTTTTCAACCCCTTTTACCGCTTTCCTCCCGTTCTTTCGAGCGTGGAAGTCCTGCGCTCGCGCGGCAAAATTCACGCCGGCTCTAAATCGTGCTTCACGCCACGCGCGTTCACGCGAGCCACGGGTTAAAGTGTTGAAACTGTTCATGAATCAAGACACTCCGGGGGGTCGTTGGTCCTTCCGCGTGGGGTAGGTTCCTTCGTGTAGTCCCGATATTTAAACGTCGCCGACGTGCCGCGCCGCCCCTCGAACCACTTTTTAATTATTTCGATACAATGCCATATCGCTAATTGATGAACCTCCACTTTCCACATAATTCTCAAACAGTTTATTTCACCCGTTCTCCATGCGCAACAATATTAAACAATTATTTGAATTTTAATTAATATTTCCAAAGAAAATGTAGCCTGCTCCCTGCACGGCATTATTCTTCATACAAACATTTCACAGACATAGATATTTCTCTTGAACAAAGCTCATGAGCTCAAGTTTTTTTCAACACAAAAGATAACTGTTCGCACCGGTCTGCCGCGAAGACTAATGAAGATATCTTTCTCGATTGGTTTCAGGTGTGGTTTCAGAATAGAAGGGCAAAGTGGAGGAAGAAGGAGCACACGAAAAAGGGTCCAGGCAGGCCAGCACACAATGCTCACCCGCAGAGCTGTAGTGGCGAACCGATTCCACCGGAGGAGCTGAGAAGAAAGGAGCGAGAAAGGCGACAGAAGAAGTTGTTGAAGGCTCTCGAACGGCAACAGAGGAAGCTGGCCTCGAAAGTAAGATTTCGAATTCAGTGTAAAATTAGTAACGAGAAAGACTGTAGCACTGTCTGTGCTCGATGACAGAAACAATCCGGCATTAAAACACCGAGAATCAATAGAACCGAATGAAATATTGGGTCTGGGAAAAAGTTCGTGGCGTTTTCTTATTAAAATTCAGCTGGTTGAGAAATTTCCAGAACCGAATTTTTTAAATCAATTCTGCCACGTGCGTTCTGTTAAGCAATCCACACCATAAACTTCACATATATCTTTGTGAGCCTCGGCAACTTTTTTACCTCTACGGAAATAAAAAAGCAATATGTGCCTATAATGTTCGTTTTTGCACTCCATGTTCAAATTGACACAGAACTAACAATTTTAATCAAAATTACGTGTAATTTGCTTCAAAAGTAACCTAAAAGATGCAGTTATGAAATGTCAGAAAGAAAACAATAGAGAAGTCAATCAAACAAAGCATAACGCCATGTATTAGTGAAAACCGAAATTACTTTCTTGCCAACCGAATAGTTCAATTTGTATTCAACTCGATTTCATCCAGAAAACTCATTCAACGGATTCATCGTCAATTTGTGCCCTATTTCTATATTACCAAATATCTGCATAATCTCGTCAGCTCATGACCAGGGCGCGGTAGATCGAACCCTTTCCCAGCGACAAAATATTCTCGCGTAAGGACGAAAATTTGAGGCACGTGAAACCATTTTTCGCCCAATTTTGTCGATAACGTAATCACTCTACCTTATCGCGAATCAGCAGAGTCTTGGCTCTGAACCGTTTCCGTGTCACCGTACGCATCTCTGAATAGAAAAATTCGAGAGTGTGTAACTTCCACATTGACCAAACCTCGAAAAGCTAGTGGATAGACGGGCATGACGTTCTCGTTTCAGGGCATCACCGTGGACTTGTCAACGTTGAGGGCCGAGTGGGAGTCGCGGAGCGCTGCGGCGTCGGGCGGCTCACTGAATGGCACGTTGAGCAGCTCGTTCAGCCACCTGAGCAACAACAACGAGAGCAGCAGCGTGTCAGGCTCCGGGAACGACGCGAACGAGGAGATCGACGTGGTGGGCGGGCTGGATTCGTGCAGCGAAAGCGGAAGCGAGAGGATCGACTCTGCGGCGGATGGTTCCGTGGACGGGGAGTACCATCCTAGATTGTCTGGGAACGCGGGTGATCAGAGCGAGTCTCGAAGGAGCGTGAACGAGGTGGCGAGCAACCTGCAGAACCCGAACTCGAGCCTGAGCTTGGACCACCTGAACCACCAGCAGGGCATCCACCATTGGGACCTGAGCCTTATGGAGAGAAGAAGGGAGCTGGTGTGCATGAACATCGCGAGAGGACCTCGCCAGACAACGAACAACCCCAATAACACGGAGAGGACGTCGTCGGTCAGACAGCAGATCAGCGAGGAGGAGGAGGTCCAAAGCAGTAGCATAGATCTGTCCGTGAAGGGCAGGGAGGAGAGGAAGAGGCTAAACCCGTTCTCGATCGACAGTCTCCTGGGCAACAACCGAACCAGCACACCTGGCATCCACAACGAATACAGGGCCTCGACGCCCACGCTGTCGAACTGGAGGGAGTCGAGCAGCCCCACGTCACCGATCTCGGTACCTACTTCGCCCTCCACGACGTAGTTACTCTGGTAATCGATATATCGACGGGCAACAACCGATGAGATGCTCGCTCGACCAGTTTTCGGGACGTTTGATCGACAACGAATTGTGATGGGCCAGTCACGAACACTATCGAGAAACAACGAGTTACACGTTGAGGTTCAGGACGAGAATACACTGTTTAGAGTAGCATTCGTAGTATCGCAGGAGGGATCTCGGAGATCTTAGGTAATTCGAGGAGGACACTGCTCCGTCGCCGGTCCCCGACTGTTTCCGAGGACCGTTGACTATGATTAGGTACTAATTGCGAACGCGTAGCTCCTCGGCGGTTGGTTCTCTCTTCGAGGTTCTTTTTTTTTTCTTGCTACTCGGAGCCGCGATCTGATTCCTTCGGAGTCATCCGTACGACTGAAGAACGATCGTGCGAGACGGAGGACGACGAGCTCGCTGACTGATCGAAGGAGGGCTTATATCAGTTTCGACATATCTGCATCGAGTGCGTGAGCGATGATGTGTTTGTCCTGCGATCCCTTTCTTCTGTCCCGCTAGAAAACGAGAATGTGCAATAAACACGGACGGCTCTTTTGTTCGATAAGAGGATACGCTAGGATGAGCGTGTGTGTGTGTGTGTGTGTAAGAGAGAGAGAGAAAGAGAGATAATTGTGTGTGGATGCATGCGAGTGCGTGTATTTAATGTAAATAGCTCGGAGTATGAACGAGAACGGTTTATTTAATTATTTGTAGTCGATTACCACCCCAGTTCGTCGAGACGCGGATATTATTTAAAGCAATAGCAGATTTCGCCTGACACACCGTGTATATAGGACGTAAAAATCATCTAGGAAAGCAGCTGAAAGAGTAAGACGCGCGGTACAAATGTTTGAACACCGGGGATACCTCCTCGTTTTTTTCGTCCACGTTCGCGACGAACGAGACTGACGACGGAGTGAAAGAGAGAGAGAGAGAGAGAGAGAGAGAGAGAGAGAGAGAGAGATAGTGAGAGAGAGAGAGAGAGAAAGAGAGAGAAAGGGGATGTTACGAGATGCCATAAAATCTGGGATGCGAGACAGTATCTACCGCATATTCATTTCAAATATATTAATTTATTCTCCAGACTAATCTCGGTGTTGTCACATCTACCTGTCCTGTCGCCGGGTCCCTTCTCCTTTCTGCTACATGTTTCTTTACCAATGAATTCGGAATCTGTCCGAAAATTAGTGTTTCCTCTACTGTAGAAGTCTAATGGAATCGTTTTGTTGTTTGAAAGTGATTATTCTTGACATAGTTTTTTTTATCGAACTTTGAGGCACGACTAGTCTACGTTTGTGAATATTTTGTTTTTACATTTATTCTTATGTCTTTTCCGACGAGATTTCACAACTTTAATTTGGGAGAAATATTAAGGTAAGTGTTAATACTTTATGTTATATGAATTAGTGGATTCGAGATTAATATAAATGCGTAGGCATGTTTTCTATATTTTTTTCAAGGAGATTAAAGTCTTATTTTTCATTTCCAAAGTCCACTGTTGTACTTGTAATAAGAACGAACTGTCTTGTATTAAATGCAACGCGCCATAAAGTATAAATATGGCAAACGTTTTGTTTACAAATTTGTTTCTCGCGCTGTATTGCTACAGTCACTTCTCGATATATGTCAACAACACGGGTCTTGCCAGCGTCGTGTATCGTCCAGGAGACATACCCGTGTTATGTTTACAGTCCTCGGCGCAGTAGTGGGGATAATTCCGCGACGTTTATCATCCAGGTCTTGGCGACATATATACAGAAATCACTGTATATTATTTTTATGGTAGGTTTAGGCTAAACGAATCAATGCTCGTTCGACCACCAAAAGAATTGAAATTCAAACAAGCATTCGCCTATGCTTACTCGATTTTATAGATATGAACAAATGCTGCGTTCGTTGAATATTCAGCTCAATGCATAATTTTTACATACGGCGAATACGACGTACACCGGAATACGCCGCATTCATTAATAATTAATGCACATTCGCTCGCGTTCGTCATTTGAACGAGCACGAATTTGTTGAAGGGTGGGGGGATGGGGGTGAGGCGAACGAGCATTCATTCGTTTGTTCTAAACGCGCCATTACGTATCGATTAACGACATCGCCGACCGTATATCGAATCACACATTTTAACAACTTAAAAGCACTTTAATGCGACAGTTTAACCAAATTTTGGAGAATTTTGAATGTTAAGTACACGTTACCTTTAAATATAAATCGGCTAACAAGTAGCTGCCGGTAAGAAATGCGTTAAGTATAAGGTTATAAGATTATTTAATTAATTTTATTATTTAATTATTTGGTTATGAAATTGGGCAAATACCATTTCTAGTATTTATGCGTACAGAACCAAGCATTTATTTTAAAAAATCACTAGCAGAAGCTGTTACATTTCTTTACGTATGTGGCCCATATTATTTTTTATTACAATTCGTTCCACAGATCGCATATTATTCGATTGAAATGTAGATATATCGGTACCGACGACGTCACGGAGTAAAATACATATAATACATCCATACTTGCATGTGCGATGCGAGGGCATCGAACGCGTCGCAATAAATATTTGCGCCGCTCGGGATCAAACAGGGCATCCGATTGACGGTTCTATGCCCATGAAGATTTAAATAGTTCCTGACACGCGCGGTTAATTACGCATTTATCGTCTTCGGCGCGTAAGTTGCCCGTGATTTATAGAGCCGCGATCGCGACCGCGGTTTGTCTCCGACGCGCCGCGCGACGGCCGCCATTACTGATCTCTCGATCGCTCACCCACGGGCCGGAGAGCCTCGATCCACTCGCGAAAGCGTATTTATTTTCAAATCCACCCACGATCCCACTGATCAGGATCCTTTGTTCGTGCCATTCTGGCGAATCTCTCGTCGCGAATCATCCTCGCGTAGGAATTAATAGGGCTGAAATTGGCACCTTCGATTTCGTGCCACGCTTTCACCTGGAAAAGTATCTAACGCGTCATTTGATTACCAACGCGACTGAGAAATTACCTTGACGAGAAGTTTCGTCGAGATTTTTCCACGTGTTAATACATTTTATCCGATGTGAAATCGTTTTCAGGCTTTTTGTTTGCATTCTAAGCGGTCTATTATGCGGATCTGATTCACTTTGGATCGCGTAGAGTTGGAATTGACATTTGCATCTCGTGGGCGGAGAGACTTTCGCTTGGAAACGCATTTCACGAAAAATAGACATTTATTGGGTACTGATTTATTAATAGGGCAATTAATGAAACGCAATTTATGTGCTAATTACATTTTCTGTAGAATCTCTTTTGGAATTTTTTGTTCGTAATTTCGACACATCGTTATAATTGCAACTATTTGCTTCTACAATGCACCAATTTGATGAATGAACGCTATATCTTCTAAACGAATACGATGAAATTAGTGCAACGTAATTTGATCGCTAGGAACGCTTAAAAATTTTCTATAGACGTTCCAGGCTCGTTGAAAATTATAATTAGACGACGATCATTAGACGAGCCACTGACAAGTAGCGGACGGACCAAATTTTCCCAATTATACCATGTATAGGCCCGAAAATTTATTAATGTAGAACGGAAGCTTAATAATTTTGAAGAGAAGTACAGAAACGAATTGGAATGAAACCGAACGGATACTAACAACGCAATTAGTTTACCTCGAATCGAGGCTGGCTGTATGAATTATACAATTTTGTGTATTTTATAGGATTTGGGAGAAATGATGAATAAAAGAGAGGACCGTGAAAGCAGATTAGAAAGCCACGCTTTTTCTTGTCTCATTAGTTGGTCCCGGCAAATAACATTGTCTTTCGGGTATTATTGAAAGTAGACCGTACGGTTGGTAAACTTTTTCATTTACCGGAGAACAATACGAATGTATGCTGGGATCAAGTAGACCCGAACTTCACTTTAATTTTAACACACTCCAAATATTCGTAGATGAATTTAACATAAGCGATCCGTAAACGCTAGCGCACGTGCACAGTATTATTATGAATGAAATAAGAATAGCAGACTATTTGAAAGAATATATACTTAATAAAATTTTTCTACGAATTTTGAAGACGAGATATGAAAATTATGAGATTTTGAATACTTCAGACAAGTAGATTGCGAATTTTAATGCAAAATAAAAATTGTCTAATTTAATTGTAAAACATAGGAGTTAAACAGAAAGAGTTGTTTCGTTTCTAAATAATCTTAACTGATAATAAAATGTCCACCACCTAACAGCGTACCACCTACACATTCCTGTCATAAATAGAATGCTCCTATATATTCAAAATATTGTTAATGTCGTTAATTGAAGGACAAAATTTATTAAAATCGGGAGGATACGGAAAGACTAAATATTTACAGATTTACAAACCCTTGCGCTACAATTGATGAAATGAATAACAATTTCTGAACACGGAATATGATCGTGTGAAACACTTAATATTCAATGCAATGAGTGCGAACGTGTTCGGAGTTTTACAAATTCACAAACCCAGAAGTATAATGGCGTCGCGGGTGTTCCCGTACAACAAATATTCGCGATGCGTGCGAATTCGCGTTATGAATATGCATGGGAAATGATATATTAGCTTCCCGTCGACATATATCAAATTTACATAGAAAGCGCGATCTGTTAATTTTATATATGGCACTCTACTTTAGATTACTCTCGTTATACATTTTTATCGTGGATTTTTTTCGCGGATTTTGTTTTTCCATACACATACACACAGCGCCGCCGCCGTGAATGTTTCACGGTACGCGGGACGCCATTATCGTCCGCAAGAAAACGGATATTTATTTTAACGTTTCTGCTCGCGGCGTCGATTATAACAGGCAGATTTTTTAATGAATATTTATGAATTTAATTTGCAGTTTTCGAATTGAAGTAATCGCGAACGCCGGGCCGCGGTGCCGAGGCCGAAAAATGAAATTAATAACGGTCGCGCTGCTTGAAAAATAGAGGCGCCGGCGATTCTCGCGTTTGGAAATTAATGATCAGTGAATTTTAAAGCCTTAAATTCGTAGAATAACTGTTTATCGTGAGCGCACGGTGTCCGGCGTTTGATTGTGTTTATTAAACATGAAAACGTGATTAATATAATAATTACTTTGGAAAAGGATGGATAGAGTGTTTCGTGTATTTTTTGTTTTAACCGAACGGTGACATTTTTATTCGAAACGGTTCGCAAACGATAATTTATGGAAGAGACTTTGAAGCTTTTTCATAAATAACATTTGGTAAAAGGAATACAGTGATTTCTCTGTATATGTTGCCAAGGCCTGGATGATAAATGTCGTGAATTATGCCCACTACTAGTGTAAACACCTCCTGGACGACATACACTTACTGACAAAAGTTAAGAAACAATATAGTCGTTTGGGAATTAGTGTATATTTTTAATGTCCTGAAATAGATATGTCCGAATTAAAAATAACATGAACAGATTACATATCATACATGAACATACAATAAGTTTTTTTTAGATTATACTTGTATAAGCACTACAAATTAATATTAAGTCAAGGAAACGAAAGAAAAGTTTGTGACAAAATTTAAGAAACATACTGTGCTTGAATCATGTAATCACTTTTAACAAAAAACAACAATGTGCAGGTGTTTATACTTTTTATGATGATCTAATAAGATGTTGGATAACCCTTGGATTTGATGTCTGCATGGCATTGATTCGATTAATCGAACACAATGCTTGGGTGGTATTTTAGACCATATTTTCGTAATTTTTCGCATTAACTCCGCTTTATTAGTAAATGAATGACTCCCCAATTGACATCCAACGTAATCCCACAAATGTTCAATTGGGTTCAAGTCTGGAGATTGACTTGACCACTTAATTATATTAACATTTTGCTCCATGAGATATGCCTTAATTAATTTAGAAGAATGTTTTGGATCATTGTCATGTTGAAATGACCACTCCATTGACATTTTCTCCTTAGCAAATGGCAACATATGATTTTGCAAAATATCGCGATACACAAATCTATCCATAGTCTCCTTTATTTGTATTAACGGACCAGGACCGTTACGTGAGAAATAGCCCCACACCATCACATTACCACCACCAAATTTTACTATTGGTTTCAGATACTTGACGTTAAATCGCTGTCCAATAGGACGTCGTACGTTACTTCTGGGGTCATTTCCGAATAAGTTGAACTTACTTTCGTCACTCCATAGAATTTTTTACCACTCAGCAACAGACCAGTTAATGTGCTCTTTAGCGAACTCCAACCGAGCTTTAAGATTCTTTTTAGAAACAAATGATTTCTTATATGCTTTCCGTGAAAAAAGATTACTTTCATCTAAACAACGGCTAACTATCCTACTGCTAATATTCCTGAGGTCCAACTGACTTTTAATTTTGACAGCTGTGCAAAATGGATTGCATTTACACAGCCTTGCAATTCGACGATCCAGCTTCTTACTTGTTTTTTGTGGTCTGCCGGTTCGTGGTGCCACTTTAACAGTTCCATTGTCTTGAAAACGTTTTATAATCTTCGTGATAACACAACGATTTACACCAAACACTTTTGCAATGTCAGTTTTCCTCTGCCCTTTTTTAAACATTTCAACTATTCTTTGTTTCTCACTTTCAGCTAAATGTTGCCGTCTTGCCATATTTACTGCAGCTAATAATACAAACCACAGTCGACGATGTCAGAAAGGAGACTAGACTCCTTCGAACATGTTTGTTTACATTGTTTACTCTACTTCTTGCAAGAAGTCTTCATGTTTCTTAACTTTTGTCACAAGTATTTATTTTGTTTCCTTGACTCAATATTAATTGTAGTGCTTGTACAAGTATAATCCCAAAAAACTTATTGTATGTTCATGTATGAACATACGTAATCTGGTCATGTTATTTTTAATTCGGACATGTGTATTTCAGGAGATTAAAAATATACACTAATTCCCAAACGACTATCTTGTTTCTTAACTTTTGTCGGTAAGTGTATTTTACGTTGTTGACATATATCGAGAATTCGCTGTACTGTTATTCTCCTGGGAAATGGAGCGAAACTGCAATTATGTTTCTGCGAACTCACACGATTTTTTTAGTTGTCCCATGTCTCGTAAATCTGTTTTACGCCACGCTAACAGGTGTGGCAAACATTTCGTTAATTGTTTCACAGTCAGTGAACAGAAACGAACGGACTTTCTTCCAAAACTCGCATGAACAACGAACTTTACTATTCCGGCGGTAACGGCCGAAACTGGTATATCAATGATTTCATTATTTCATTCATTACATCTCCTCAACACTGCGCATCGTAACTATAAGTTACCCATGTTTCATCAGTCTCGCTCCGACTATTGTTTCTCTAATTATTTGAAAATCACTGAACACCGGCGAACGCCTTTTAGTCAAACAATCGCATGCTCGCGATGCGTTATACGCTTTGCTCTGTTAATTCTGCACTTTGCAATGATTTCAATTAGCTTTCGTAGTTGTCGATATTTTGTACAGAATATCGCGTCGCCGTGTTACCATTCTATTCCCCGCGGTGTTAGTAAAATTAGTAATTACCGTGTAACGCTGGCGATTCGAAATTAACTTTTAGTTAAGCGCGGGCTAATTGCTAATTAGCAATAACGTTGTAGATCGTTGTTAAACCTTCCGAGTTTTAGCTGGACAAAGATTTCCGCGCGTTTCATTGATAGTTTAATTGATTGTTCTTTTCGTCGGTTCGCCGGAAAATTAACCTTCGAATTTGATATGGCTTTTAAAATGACTTTCAAATGGCCGGTTAAACAACATTGAAATGTTTATGTAGAAAGTGGCTGTGAATAGTAATCTATAAAACTGTTAATTTCGGGGAAAATTATTAAACTAACATTTGCCACTACTTCTTAGCAGTTCTATTCAATATTTATAAGCAAATTATAATTTTATTGTTACTACATCGCGGATTCTTATGTGAAATAAAAATTCTCTACCTCGAATGCAATAAACTGGAGCATAATAAAAATTGATTGTACGACGCCGGAAGACCTTTGCAAAACAATTGAAATGGTCAAAATTTTACGTCTTCGGAAGCTTCGAAAAATCACGATCGTTTCTTCAACACAGAGTCGGCCAGTGTTTACAAAAAAAAGCACACGAATGCTGTAAGAATTTCGGCGAAAAGCCATAGAAAGCGATGGTACAGTGTTTACTCGATACTTGTCCAAACACCGGACTAGCCATGGACAAATATCGGGCAGGAGATACTATTTTTTATTCCAAGCGACCTTGCACTCCTCGGTGACCGAGGTCATCGCAGTGGGGACAGTTCTGGGACTTTCATCGGCTAGGCATTTGCGACATATATAGAGCAAACGCTGTAACTAGTTGATCGACTGTTAAATTTTGTTTTCCGTAACGAAGAGAAAATTAGAAAATCGCGTCATGACTTACGCAATGACCCGACACATCGGTGTTCGCTTTTCACTGTCGGATACAGACATGGATTGTTCGAAGCTGGGCAAGATGGCAGCCACCCCTCGCAATCAGCAATTGTTTCCTTAATTGTTTCGCGGGCGTCGGCGTTCGTTTGTCCGGGGATTTCATGAATTACAACGATAGCGTTGTTATCGGCGGCGGGCGGAGACGCGAGGAGGGTTAACCCGTTTCATTAACGCCGGCCGATGGACAACGGACGGTCGGGCCGGGGGAGGGGGATGGTGAGAGGGGGTCGGGGGTTGCAACGGGGTAGCGAGAACGAGAGGGTTAACGTTTATCGCGGGCGCGGACAGCGAATTGCGCTCGGAGATCGCGGGCTAATTTATGCGACGGCCGATTCCGTTTTATTCTCACGCGACCGATTGCCAACTTTTCTTTTCTATAATAACATTTAAATGGCGGAAGTGCGGCCGTAAAATGGTAATGCGCGGAGTCAGTCGCGCGCCGCTTCTGCGCCAGACAATGGGACGCCCATAAATCACGCTCGCCACATGATTACGTGTTTCTGCAAAGCTCTCTTCGGCTTTGAGCGGAGATATTAAGCGGCCGCTGGTTTTCCTTTATTTTCATGTTAATTCTTTTGGAATGATTGGCCGGATTTCTCGGTACGTGTAATACGGCAGTGGTTAATTATAATTGAGCAACCTTGTAATGAAGCTGAGGTAGCATTGTAGCTCTTTGTAGATGCGTTGTACACTGTCTGTACTGTTCCATCGTCGAGGGAAAAGCCGGCGAATTATCCGGGGCCTCGTTGAATAATCGGACACACATGGCGGGCTTCAAAAGTTCTCGGAATTTCTTCGTTACTTTAATGCCGCGTGGCGAAATGCTCGTAATATTGTATATGTTTCCCGGAATCCTTATCTCCCGAATGGTGAAAATGGATGCAACGCTTGACGCGGCTGATAATAATGGCTTGGGAAAGTGAATTACTATACGGACAATTAATTGCCCGTAAAATCCTAACGAAACTTTCCCATCTTTACATTTACCTAGGCCTAGACAATGCTATATTATATAAATGTGTCGATGCATAAAATTCAATTGCTGCGCATGCATGTGTAATCGTCTGCTATTCTTCGCAGCATCGAGTTTTTTCTCACTGCGGATCTCCGAGGCATCATAATTTGACAATAAATATAAATACGCGTCTCACGAGTTAAGCAAAACGTAACTTAGAATTACAAAGTTGTTAGAGTTCGCAAAATTAAATCGTCGCTAAACTATATAGTTTTGTATACATTTGTAAATGATAAATATGAAACAGTGAAAGTATTCGGAAAGAGATCACTGTTATATTATTTCTAATGGTAATTATTTACTTTAGGGGCTTCCTCACTGATTTTGATGACCTTGAAATATGTTGTCAAGGTCATGATTCTGAACAACTTTTTCCTATACATGTTACCGCCGCTCGCCTTTAGTTTACGAGATATTTGCAAAAATGTTTCAACATCTCGAAAAGTGATCGGAGTAGGTGTGGGTTAGGGTTAGGGTTAGAATTATCAGATTTCTTAACAGATTTCTATTTGAAGTGGTGTATATTTTATAACACCTTTTTTTTTTAACTAATTTTGAAATGACATTGTGTGTTTATACGTCTTTTGTTTCGATTTCTAATGTAACTAGTATTATGTCATCGAAAAATTAAGTTTTCGCGATCAAGTAGCATATTTTCGTTGCACTTGATACAATTCATCGTGCCATGGATCACTTTACTGTTAACTAAAAAATGTATCAACTTTTCTTGATTGTTGCAGATATCCAAGAATTCGTATAGTTTCATGCTTAATACCCAGAACAGACAAGAAAGTGGGTCTCAACTAATTGAAGTCGTTTTAAGTTGTGGCCATAATTTAAAATCTAACCCACACCTACTCCGATCACTTTTCGAGATGTTGACACTTTTCTGCGATTATCTCGGAAACTAAAGCTAAGCGGCGGTAACATGTATAGGAAAAAGTTGTTCAAAATGATGGCCTTGACAACATATTTCAAGGTCATCAAAATCGGTGGGGAAGCCCCTAAAAGTAAATAATTACCTTTCTAATTTACTAAAATCCTTAAGAGAACAAATATAATTTAATTCAATATGATCTTTTCCAAAGATCCACAGTTTAGTAGTGATCTAAAAGTATCTCAGCGACGAAGGAAAAGGTATAATTACTGCAATTTTTTTTATCAAACTTCCCCGTAATCAATGCAGAGAATTTTTTAAATCCGTCTAACGATCACCTGGAAGTCTAGTTAATATATTATTAACGATTCGTTGTTTTTACACAGGTAGACGCAAGGAAGAAGCGTATTTGAGATGAGTCTGACTGATATCGTATCTTAGAAATTGCAATTCGATTCGATCTCGCAACGAGCCGTGATTGTCTGCAACAACGAGATTATGTAAAGTGCTTTTGCACACGGTTTGGGGCGGCTTTCGTGGAAACGTGGACACTTGTTGAAGGTGGGATCCGTTCTTTGTTAATAATGCAGCCCAAAGAGCGGCGGAATAATGATATAGTCCTGACTCACGCGCTGTCGTCGTCGCGTGGCGAACAATGACTGGCGTATAAATCATAGACGAGGTACGGCGTTGCGTGTGTTGTTATTATCGTTCGGGGACAATTTGTATACAACGGCGCACTCAAAACACTGTAAAAACGCATTCGTTGTGGGCCCCGTAGAATAAATACGGTCTCATTAATTTTGAAGCGGCGGGGTACGACCGCGAGGAGAAAATGTTCGTGCCCTTGTGACCGAGCTTCGAAGAAAATAGCCTGGAAACGGTCCGCTTACGACTGCAATCTGTTTCGCAGAATTGTTATTAATCGTTAATTTTTGTTAATTTTTACTAGAAATCAAGAAGCATACAGTGATTTCTCTATGTACAGTCCGCGACAATACTATAAGACATCACTTAAAACGAAGTAATTAAAATGTTAATTTTTTACAAAAACTTTCAAATTCTTAATCACGCATCTAAAGATGTTAGAATTTGTGGATTTTAAGCAGAAACTGACCAAAAGTCGTGAAAAACTACGATATTCGCCACTTTTAACTACTCGTAGCTCATGTGCATATTAATCGATTTCGATTAAATTTTCAGCATGTGTATAATTAACATAGATCTACAAAACGCATATTTCAAATTTTCATTCTAGGCTCAACTAAAAAAAATTGTAAAAAGTGTGCCATTTTTATTTTCTCATGTAATTCTTACCAATTGCAATTTTTTCTAAATCTTGTTTGCACATCATTTGGAAAACCAATTCTTCTAATTGCTCAAAAATGTCAGGTTGTTTGATCCAATTAAAAAAAAGTTATAGTAGTTTAAAGAGCTTTCGAATATTTTCGTGAGCCTGTGTACATCGAGTAAAGACTGTACAAAAAGTCTCGAGGTATGTATTCAAATTCTTTTCGTTTTAAGACATTTTTCTTCTTTCTTTTCTTCTTAGATCAAGAATTCAGTGTCCGAGAATGAATTCGAATAATCTAGTTGATCGTTTCTGCGAATTTTTACGGGAACCCGATAAAAATCGCTGACTTTGCATTTCATGTTCCAT
This sequence comes from Seladonia tumulorum, assembly GCA_913789895.3. Taxonomy (NCBI): domain Eukaryota; kingdom Metazoa; phylum Arthropoda; class Insecta; order Hymenoptera; family Halictidae; genus Seladonia; species Seladonia tumulorum. The sequence continues at coordinate 11,036,599 of OU565267.1, read as the reverse complement.
AATTGCGCTTTGTTGATCTCGTAATGATTTTGCTATCTAGCATGCTGCCACGGGGCTACTTATCAGTAGCTGGGTCATGCTTCGTGCCGTTTCCGAGAGAGCGGGAATAAGCAGGAACACGTCCATCAATCGACCACATAAAAAATCCAGTTGCCAATCCGCTGTTTTCTATTATCACGTTAACAGTCTGCACCGATTATGCAAACAGAATACTGTTCGTACTTCTGTCTGATGTATCGCTGAACGTTGCTTCATATCACGGAGTATCGATCTACTGTGTCTGCAAAAAGGTATGGCAAATTTTGCATCTACAAAATCATATTTACACTCAAGAAATGTGAAAGGGAAAATTCTTTTTCAGTTGAAAAACGACAGAACCGAAATCTTCATATCGAAATCATATAATTACATAAACTACTGTATAGACTGTACTTCGGAAAGGCGTTGAATCGTGTATAGCACAAGGTCATGAAATTTTGCGTCGAATAATTAAGAAATTATATTTTTCCACACGAAAGATGCAGAATGGCGATAAAATTCTTCTCAAAAAATCTGTACGAAGGCGTAGCATCGATTAGCAGTGTGCGCGGAATTAAAAATGACTATCGGTGTATGCAAACGAGCCGGCAAGCTAGTAATTTGCGAAAAGCAACCCTTAATCCGTAACAGTCCGTAGCAAATGGCAAAGAGTACGTTCGATTCGAGATCGAAGATATCGAAGACACTGTTACAACGTTTCTGCCGTGGCCAGCCAGCAGCGTTGTCGAGGATCACGAACAAGAAGAGGCGGAGGACGAGAAAGACGAGGAAAGAGGAGGTAGCAGATTCGAGGATTGACCGGTAATTGAGTCCTCAGCCGGACAAGGACAGAAAGCAAACCGGCCTTTCACGGCGGCGTTTCTCTCACGACTAATATTATTAACCACATACCGACGTTGGGCACAATAGCCTTTTGTTGTTCGGTCCAGCGTTCTCCATAAACGCGTGCACACGCGTGGACGCTCGCAATCTCCCGTGCGTAAATTAACCGAGGGACAACTTATTGTTCTAGCCTGTTCTCTGCCAGGGACTGTTTTGTGCAGCTCATTGTTTATCGTCGCGTTTCTTATTGGTTTTAACGTTGCCACCATTTTAGATATCATTTCAAAATACGTATTTACTGCTTAGGATGGCATAACAAGTGTAATGTAACAGCTTCGTCAAATTATTATTTAAAAGAAAATTATTGAGCTTTTTTCGCATACAGTCTCTAGTCTTTGTCCCAGAATTATCCTCACATCAGCAGTGGATCAAAGAATAGTATCTCCTAACCGATAATTGTCCCTGGCCAGACCCATGCTTAGGTTAATTATCGAGTAGACACTGTATAGCTTACAATTAGTGACTGAAAAGCCTATTAATAGTTCACATTGTTAAAAGAATTTGACGCAATGATATAGTTCTTGGAGAAAAATATATTCAATATTTTAATAAAAACCTTGTCCGCAAAGGAGTTAAATGAGAACTATAAATAACTGCAGAACGTTATCCAGTTGTATTCAAATGTACGATTACACATATTATATACGTGAAGCCCGCTTTAATTAAAAGTACAGCAAACATGTTAATGAGACGAACGCCCTCTGAAACAATCGCAACAACCGTAAATTCAAGGCTCTTGTTCGACCGCGTAAAATTCTTCCTTTGGTTCCAGTCACTTGTACTTTGGCCTTCCGAGGAACTATCTTTTATTCATTAATCCCCTTGCTATTAACGTCGGATACGAACGTAGTCATTTGCAGAGCTGCTCCCTTTCATGCTTCGACTGTGTAATTACAAGCGCGTTTCGTTGATACTGTTAACTTATGCATGTAGCCTGGCGCCGAAATATATCCACCGAAGTGGAGAAAATGTGCATAATCAGCGGAGCGAACGCGAAGTGTACTCAACGTCGACGACTTCGGCTCATTACACATTAAATCATACCTCGAGCCCACTTACATTATCACTGTGATCGCCAGTCGAGAAACTGATCGCCTCAAATTTCCCCTAAAATATACAGACTGAACGGGAACTGGTGGTGCAATCGAAAAAGGAGCGGTCACACGCAAAAAAAAAATAAGTCGAAAATGTAGAATAAAGTTTCTCTGTTTTTTTTTTATCGAGAAAATACAGTTTGAAAATTTCGTCTGTTCTCGATGCCTCTCGAGCTCCGTGGTGGGGGTAATTCCGCGACATATATAGAGAAATCACTGTACCGATTCTACTTCTTGCAAATGCTAAGCACGCGAACTAGACGAATTTTCAATGTCAGTTTTCTCGAAAAACAAAGCTCGGTTGGAAAAAATTTTATTCCACATTTTCGACTGATTTTCATTACCCGGAGTCACCCCATTTTTGGTTGTACCACCGGTTACCGATCACCTCGTATAATTTCAATTTCAAGCTTCAACATTTCTTCGTTGATTCGTACTCTGAAAAATTTCTGAAATTCGACATTCACGGCAGTTTTTTTTTTTTTTTTTTTGAAGGGGGCACGGATTTTCTGACCTTCTTCCTATGGATAGCCATTATTTTCGAGTCTTTACCTTCCGTCGGGACGCCATTCGTACCGGGCAATTTTTGTATTTAATGGGGTGTGGAAACGCGATTTCTTAATTAGCTCCGAGTCGCTTTCCAGCAGCGCAGCGCTCTGAAAAATAAAGAAGAAAAAGAAAGAAATAAAGATCTTCGGCCGACTTCAAGGGATGACCCCGACCCGGGAATTTACCTACGGAGCGTCGTTAATATTTATGCGTTAACGTTCGTCTATCGTCGAGCGCGAAACAATTAGAAATTGTTAGACACCGTAACGCGCACCAGGTAGGTCAACGTGTTAACTAATTAGCGGTTAATCGCACACCTCGCGCTACCCTCCTCTTCTTTCCACCTACGTGGATTACTGGCGAGAATCACGAACGCAATTAGCCACTCCAGACTTCATTTTCCCGAGAAACGCGTCGCGCGGCTCGAAACAATCGCCTAAAAAAGTTTTCCGTCTTTGAAAATTACGCCCACGGAACATTAAACAAAGGGCTGCCCGTTGACTCCGGTAGCGACGTGCAAAGTGACTATCATTTCCTGTATTAAATGATATCATCAGCCTGCCTGGCGTAAACTACGCGTGAATATGAACGAGGCTACTGTTAAGTTTACCTTCGTAAACTCGAAGTTAATGTCGCAAAAACGAATCGGACCGTGCTCGTAATTACTCAATTTTCGAGACCCGGTGGAACTATGGTCGAAGACGGACCTAATTGATTTGAAATTAATTATTCTTCAGAATCTCTGCACGCGAGACAAATCGACCTTATTGTCAAGGAAGTATTATCAGACCAAAAATTATATATTCTTTTTTGTTTTATGGGTTTCAACACTCAAGACATAACAAGAGAAGAAATTTCAAAAATTGACAAAACCATAGGGTTTAATTAATTTCTATATGCACGCAGGGTCCTAGCACCTTCGATTTTGCATTTTACAATGGAACATTTTTCTCGTACACTTGTTAGACCGCAATTTACCGATCGTTTAAGTTGCATGATAAATATTTTTTGCATCTCCGCAAAAGAAGAAATTATTCGACTGGATCGACCCGTATAATTGATTAAGCTGTAATTGTGCGTTTAAAACGAAACTGATTTATGACCGTAGGCAAGGCGTTCATTACGAGGAACGGCTAAAAATTGACTCGGCTAAACGAATCAGTTTTCGATCGTAATTGTCCGTGGCCGGTCACCTGGTCCCGCGAAAGAAATCGCGCGAAAGTGAGGCGATGGTCGTTAAAGATTCCGATGGGTTCCGAGGAGTGGCAGTGTAAATTATTCTCGGATCGCGATTAGAGGCCAGCCAACCACCTGCCGGATTCACGCACCAGGACTGCCAGGTATTAATAATCCGGGGATTTATGAGACCCGCGATCGCTTCGTTAGGAAGACGCCTTTCATTGTCGATTGAGCTGTACGTGTCTCGTCCACCCATTCGCTTCGTCATTATTTCAATAGCGTGAACGGTGTCGCCTCCTTCGACTGGCCTCTTACTCCCCGATAATATCCAAACAGTTGCTTGTTAGTAGCTTCGCGTCCCTTTACGAGATCATCGTGAATCTTCCATCTCCGGCGAAATATACTTTACGCGTACATTTATAGCCAATGGTAAATAGTAAATTGTTTTGTAAAACGTTTCCACGGACAGGTTGCATTAGCGGCAGTTCAAGTTGTTTGATACACAAGTAGATATAAAATAGTAGCTACGAAGACGAAGGCTCGAGCAAATAGTATTTTACAGGTTTCCCTTATCAACCTCTAATTCAATAACTCAGAATATTAGAAGAGACTGAGAAATGGGCACTTACACGTCAACTTAGCAAGAAGTTTATTAGAACATAATCAGTAGACTCCGGATCTCTGAAAACCATTACAGCGTTATTCGCCGTCGTAATATTATATAACATGGTGCGATTCGTCTTAATGTCAGCTACTACATTACGAAATAAAAAGAAAAATTCATTTCACCATTTTGAAACATCAAGGTGACCAATTTTTGGCGGAATAAAAATTTATTTTGAAATCTTTTGTATTGAAATTTGTGGACGCGCGAATACCAATTAACTTTTGTTCGAAACATTTTTCTATAAAATCATCGGAAACGCGTCGCGCGTCGTCGGTTCGGATAGCAGAAGGTCTACTGGAAAGTCGATTTAAACAGGTGAATATGGTCCGAATAGTATCGTGTTTGGTCTCGTTTTAATCGGAAAAGTGTGACGAATGTGATGGCAGAGGTTTCGTTGAAAAAGAATAAAAAAAAGGAGGAAAGCTTTACAATTATTGTCTCACTGATATAGCTTGTATCATGATTACATATTTCAACGATTGAGCCTTCCGGGTCCTTCGAAGGTTACAGTCTACAGTAGAGGGGATAAATGGTACGCAAACATCGTGTGCATTTCTCTCACAAATACCGAGGCATTACTGTATTACGCGTTCGGTCGCACGAGCAACGTGAACTGCGAAGGAGAAACTGCATGTTTGGGAACAAGAAGACGCGGAGCAACCGGCGAAGGCCAATACCAATTAATATCGGGGCCGCTTAAATTATAGAAAGCGATCGATCTCGGCTCTCTTCGGGCTCTCGGACGCGTCCAAACTGCTTGGACTCGACGCTCGGACACCGGCGGCCAGATTAACGACACTGATTAGTTACAATCAACAAGCACTTCCGGCGTGACCGCGGACCATTACAAATACGACGACGACGACGGTGCGTTTGAACGGCGTGGTGGAGGATCGAAGAGAGCGATGCGGCCGCGGACACTGTTAACCGACGATCAGCTTAAAGCCCCGATAATCTTATTCTTCGCAGAAACGGTCGCGTTATAATTCAATCTGCGGGACAGTCTAATCCTCCTGCAGGCCCGTTCCGGCTCGCGGTTCCAGCCGCAGGATCATCGATCCTTATGGAACGGCTAGACGAGGAGAGAACGAGACGAAAGAAACGATCGACCACACCGAATATCTTGCGAGGAGAAAGGAAGAGAGAGAGGGAGAGAGAGAGAGAGAGAGAAGGATTCGGTTCAAGCTCGTTATCTGGAATGCTATCCGCGTGCGGAGCGGCCGAGCGGAGAACACGGATGAATCTTCGCGGACAAGGTGTAAGTCGATCGAGTTCGATCCAATAGATCAGGCGGCAGATTCCTTGCCAGTTATTACAAGAGGTCGAAGGTCGATCGCTCGCATAAACCATTTAGCCTCGATCGACTATCGATACCGATATTTCCCAGAGGTATGGGCTATCTGCTCGCTCGATCTTCGTCCGACAAGTCCCAAGCTTTCTTTCCTCTTGCTCGACGCGTTTTTCTCGCTCGCTCGAGCGGGCCCCACCCACGCCGGACCAGATTAAATGCTTGGGCCTGGCCGTCTTTCTTTCTTTCTTTCTTGCTTTCTTTCTTGCTCTCTTCCTCTTAATCTTGTTTTATAGGATACCGAGTGTGGATCCGTCTGTCGTATGAAAAAGGACGGCCGTAACTAGTAATTTCGTCTAAATTAATATAGCTTCGGCGAAGATCGCGGTGATAGATAAGCTCCGTGACCTACGCGACCACGGCTATCGATGGAATTCTGCTCGGGGAGGAGCGCGAATTTAGGTTCGCATAGCCGAACAGGGTTTGCTACTTCGATCATTATAGATGAGAGGCAGATAGCGGGGCTGGGACACTTTGGAAGAGGATCGGTGCAATTACTGTGACACAGTTGTCGTAGAAAAATTAAATGTCAAGCGAGTACCAAGGTGTTGAGTAGGTATGCCGGTTTCGAATATCGTTTTCGGGAATTTTTTTCAGAAGAACTATTACACTTTTTGCTTTAGAATTTTGCATTTTATCTATAGATAGTATAGAAGTGTTCGAATCAATTTTTTCAAGCAAAGACAGTCAAAATTACGCGAGTTATATATTATTTTATGTTTTCAAGAAATGTGCGGTACTTTGAATTTCGTTTGACGTTTAAATGTTGGTTACAAAAGAGTATAATTTTTTCATTCCGTCGTAAAAGAGAGCCATAGCATGCATGTTAATAGATTTCCTTTGAAATTTCCATCAGAAGTCTGACCCATAATTAGAGACGAGCAAGGTTTTAAAATCGATAACGTAGATTGAGTCGTATTTATCAAAAACGTTTTGTACTCACTCATTACGAACGAAAATAGCAGAAAATAATACAACAGAATACTCGATCGCAGTTATCGCGAATTAAGATAGCAATTACCATCTTCCCGTGATTAAGCCGATGATTGAGCACATAATTTCAAAAACGATGGTATATATGTATATAACGTTTAGCACCGTATGTAGTTTCCCTGATTTCTTTTTCTAGGAATAAACGATCGGAGGCCGCTAATCTTTCTTAAATTTTGTAAACTCATTTCGGCAGGACAGACCGCAAATTAGTCTGAGAATTTCCGAGGCAGGATCGCGTGAGGCAAATATAGTATTGAATTAATGGCTGGTGCGTATGCAGCACCTTTTCCTGTCGAGACGGTCGGTTTGAATTAAGTTTTTGCGTAATGACGCCATAAACAGTAGCCGTTCTCGGAAATTGCAATTCTTATGCGGCAAGCATGCGCCCGGGTGTAATTGAGTGATAGCCGACTGGCGGCTGCCACTTTCCGCAACGATCAGGTGAACGAGAAAAATGATGACTCTCTACACACTTCACGACTTCATTTTTCCAGACGGTCCGCCGCGCCGCGCCGCGCCGGGAGTATACGCGGTGGTATATCGAACGCGTCTCGTGGCGAAATGATTTAATAGATTCGTCGTTTGCATAATGGCGGCCCTTTTCTGCAGCCTGTGTCTTGTCCATTTGTAAATGTCGCGTGTAATCGAACGAGACACGTGAGATGCGTGGCAAATGATCAATGCCCGATGAAAGTGAGACGTCTCGTCCTTCGCGTAGATGCCCGCAGATTAGTGTAGTTGGCAATCTATCTTTAAACGAAATCGATCCTTCGCAGACAAAAAGGATCCAAGGATATCCTTCTCCATTATCGTCTTGGATTTCAGAAGCAAGAAATTTTTAATAGAAATTGCTCTGTAGAAGATTTCACGCTTGATGCCAATACAATTCGTTTTGTAATTAGATTTTATGCATTTACGACAGGAGTGAGTAGGTGCAATTTGAAACCGAGTAATTATATACATTAGGGGTTTCCTCACCGATTTTGATGACCTTGAAATATGTTGTCAAGGTCATCATTCTAAACAACTTTTTCCTATACATGTTACCGCCGCTCAGCTTTAGTTTCCGAGATATTCGCAAAAAAGTTTATACATCTCAAAAAGTGATCGGAGTAGGTGTGTGTAGGACTGTGTAAAATAGTATTTCAAATGATTGACAGTAACTTATATTTTTATGATATTTTGTTGCCTGTGATGTTATTACGATATTGTAGTCTGTTTATCAACATGTTACATATTCGTAATTAAACTACAAATAATACTTTGCTAACTATTATATTAGCTTCTCATGTTAAAAATTATAATTTATACTATTAACTACTTGCTCAACTTATTTTCATTGTAAAAAAATATTTGAAATACAAAATAAAAATATTTCATTTTATGTATCTGGTTATCAAAATAAAAATATTTGATTTAAAGTAGTATCTTATTTGAACCACATTAAATTATACTATATACCAAATCATTAATGATCGTTAATATACGTTGCAAAATATGATAGAAAACCTTGTATCCAATGTTCCACATACGAATACTAATCCTACATTATAAAATACTAATGTAAAGTGTACTTACTTCTGAATCTTCTGTACCTCTGTCGGATCCACAGCACACAATTGTTGACTCACGAGAATAGGTCCGAATAATTGAACAACAATCACTAAACAACACACACACACAACACATTTTATAAAATCGTGACAACGAACGAGAAGATGTCACTCCGACCACGAACAAAATAATACTGCGATTTTAACAATGATCCCTTCCAATCAGTTAAGACACACTGTCTTGTCTGTTTATGTTGACAGGTCATATACGGACATATTTCGGGTCATATTTCAAGGTCATCAAAATCGGTGAGGAAGTCCTAATGTAAATATTTACCTTCAAATCTAACCCACACCTACTCCGATCACTTTTTGAGATGTTAAAAGTTTTTTGCGAATATCTCGGAAACTAAAGTTGAGCGGCGGTAACATGTATAGGAAAAAGTTGTTCAAAATGATGACCTTGACAACATATTTCAAGGTCATCAAAATCGGTGAGGAAGCCCCTAATGTAAATAATTACCAAGATATATATTTTTATTTACCTACTATATCTTCGAATCAATGTAGAAACTTTTTATTTTGAGCATACTGCAATACTTTCACAGTTTCTGAATCATGTTATATGGAAATGCCCAAATTATGAGAACGAACGTGATATATTACGAACGAAGACCGAAAATAATTATATTATTTTAATTTTAATTTACATACGAAAGCTCACGAAAGTATTCGAACGCCCTTTAAAACAGTCTAACTTATTTTAAATCGGATCAAACGACCTGACTTTTTGAGCAATTAAAAGAACTGGTTTTCCAAACGATGTGCAATAAAGATTTAGAAAAAATTGCAATTGCTAAGAATTGCTTAAGAAAATAAATATGGCACTTTTTACAACTTTTTTATTTGCCAATCGATTTCGATGATATTTTCTGTACGTGTATAACCAGCATAGATTAAAAAAAACCGCACATTTTAAATTTCTATTACAAGCCCAAATAAAAAAGTTTTGGAGAGTGCCATATTAAAAAAAGTTATACTATTTTAATGGGCGTTCGAGCCAGCGTACAACGATATTTTATTTCCCAAATAAACCGGTTTATTAAATAAATATGCGAGCTTGTTCTGTCTAGTCTAGACAATCCCGAAACCAGGTGATGTAATTTCCCAGTCTTCCCCGAAGGAATATGATCCGATTCCGTCTCTCTAAAACCGGCCGAACAAATTGCTTAATTTCCCCTGCATGCTACCCGAAAACTGCATCCGGTGACGAAAAAACTCCGGGGGCCGTCTTCGGGTTCCCCGAAGCGTTGTGTTCCCTCGAGAGCGTAATCCTCGTGGAGAATCATTAATGATCCGGATCAACGGAAGCGTATAGTTTGGTTCACGGCCGTTAACGTTCACGGGGCATTCCGTGGAACCAAAACAGTCAGGAATTAGCAGGTGTCGGATGAAATTGGCCGGGATCCATCATGGGGTCCCGGGCTCCGATGGACGCCTGGCGCTTCGAAGCGCGGCGCGAGGACGCTTCGCGGAAACGCGGGGCGGCAACGCCGTGCGGAGGTTATATCTCTTTCGCGTTGCGCAAAGCAACGACTTAATACGCGGGTTCCGAGGCTGGTTCTCTCGAACAGGAGCACGATACGCCGGATCGATTTATGCATCCACATGCGTGATGAGGGGAGGGGGGACGCATCCCGGGCCAACTGCAACGGACGCCCGGCGTTTTACGACCGCCGTTACATATTGAAAAGCGCGGAGGGAGGCAGGCCTGCCCTAGCACCACCGAAGATGCGAGATAAAAAATTAATAGGCGCTTTTGGCAACGAACCCCGGGCCAACCGGCACGAACAGATTTTATTAGGAAATTTTCGGAGAAGATGCCAGATATCTGTGCCAGCCAACCACTCCGTCTGATCCGGACCCTTCTCACCCCCCTTTCCCTCCATCGCAACCACGTATACCGTGTCCTGTACACACACATACAGATCCGGACCCCACAGGCGGCTCGTTGGAATTCACTTTTCTGCCAAAATCGATTCTCGATACTGTTCGCAGGATACCGATCTGTCGCAGAGACGGATCCAAGCTGCCCACTCGAGGAGTTAGGGTAAAAGACCCATTCACTGTCGCCTTGCCAATCACTGTCGTCCTAAATTGTTCTACTTAAAATAATATTACTTAAAACGTTACGACGTCGTACACAGAACAATATTGCTTGCAAAGTAAAACAATAACTACTAGTGAAACGTAACAAAGTATAGGAACAACGTAATAAAGTATAGGCAATGTTTTGGATAATAATATAGAAAATAATATCGATAATAGTTGGGTCCGATACACCTGGGAAAACATTTGAGTAACGCTCTATGCGATTTTGAAAAACGATTACTTCTCACGAAGTTTACTTACATTGTACAATGTGCATATATCGATGATAGTCCGATGTTTTGTCAAGTTTTGAATTAAACATTTGGGTGATAGCGATTGACATGAGCCAATGGTGGCAGCGTCGCGCTATTACTGTCACCCGTACAGTCTGCAGTCACGTGCAGTGTCGCCGGACCGGTTCGAAAGCATCAGTCAAGCCCCTGCGAAAGTTTTATTTGCAGAAAATAAGCTTTACATTATCGTACAAGAGTTTACGTGCGTGTACGCCATATTTTTAGCAACACGTAACACTGAACGTTGTAAAACAAATTTATCGAATTGGGGAAGAATTAATATTCGATGTCCAAGTCAATATACGCGGAACATATTCGAAGAATTAAAATTCAGAGCTCACGCGCTCCGATATTGAATAAGGTCGTTTCCCTTAAAAAGCATGCGACATGTTCTTAACGTGAATGGGTTGCATACTAAATCGACCCTGAAGAACCGGCCTGTACCCCGCGGATGCCACCAAATATCTGGTTTACCCACACAGGTCATCGACACTCTCGATCAATTAATTTTTCTCCGGTAACTGATACTTGTCTCTCTGGTCTTGTACAGATCGACGATACGGATCTTCCGTTGATAGTCACGCACATCTTGGCTGGATAAGGCACAGGATTTATTTCGCCAGACGATCTCCTCGAGCGGTGCTGTCGCTGCTGCAACACGCGTGCTCGACGTAGGTGTAACTCCAGGTACTGCGCTCTTAAAATTATTTCTCTTATCAATTTAACACCGAGTTCTAATATTAGAATTCGTTGAGATACATTGAATATTTTCTCTCACCGAAAGAGGATTTTCTTTGCTCGTTAAAAGCGAAGCGGCTACAAGCTCTCCTTAATCACATGCACGTTTGCAACGATTCACAATTTAATCATTAAAATAAGAACACGCGCAACATTCCCCCTGAAAATGAACTGATTTACATTACAAGCTAATTAACCTCGTCTCCCAGGGACGACACGCCTGGCTGCGGATGGCACAAAAGCCACTATAGTGGTTCCTATTGATTCAAACTGATGCTTTCCCCGTTAACCACTATAGTAGCGTACAGTGCTTAAGAGGTTAATCAGTTCTTCATACAGAAACTACGGTAATGGCTTGAGAAAATTATTCGTGATCACTGTGAATGTGATTCGTTATTAGAAAATAAGAGATTCATCCAAATTCGACTACTTTCCCATAATATTGTTCCAACATCACAGCAACAGTGTCTGTTTAATTTCTAGTGAAATAAAATTCAGTATAGTGAAAGAAATTCGGTGACGATTTGCATCCACCCAACTGCGAAGTCGAGTATCGATCGAGTCATCGAAACGAGGCCCCGCGATCGTTTCCGGGGCGCGATAACTCGCTTTAAGTTGCAGCGAGCCAGTCGTTCGTAACGAGAACGTATTACCCACGTCATAGGTCTCGAAAGCAACAAAACTGGGATTTTTCGCGAGGCGGAATCCCTTGAACGTAGTGGAACCGCTTCGCGGGCCGGACCGGGCCGAGCCGGGCCTGTCTCTCTCTCTCTCTCTTTCTCCTTCTGTCTCTCGGTCCAATCTCTCGGTCAATGTTCTTAAACAATCGGTTCTGTTCACGGCAATATCGTCGATAAGTATCTCGAGACGGCTCTCGGAGCCATGAGCTACGATCTACGTAGTGGTATGTGGTACTTTGATGGCGGCCAGCCAGAAGTAAATCTAAGGTTTACGAGGCAGTACCGCCTCTTACTAGCACCTCCTCGAGCACTCCCCAAAGTTCGACGAGAGCGAGAGCGAGAGCAAGAGAGAGACAGAGGGAGAACGAGTGCTCGTTGCTCGGCCGCTCATAATTCTCATAATAAATCGCCTCGAACAACTGACGCCCGCTTTACAAAGGAATCACCGACCGAAGGGAGGGCCGCCGTGGCAAACGGATCGGGAAACAATGGCTCTCGGCCGGCGCGGCGATCGCGAAACAATCGTTCCGGAGAAACGTTGTAATAACTCGCCCCTCGTCGCTTTGAGCGCGTCGAACCAGCGAAAAGAAGCCGTGGCTCTCATTAATTTCTGTAATTACCGGCCAGCTACGGGGCCCCGGCCGACTCGTACGTTCCGGAACGTATGCGAACGCTCGGATAGAAATGTTAATTTAATTGAACCACGCGTTCATTGTTTCACCGCTTTATTGTTTTCCACGCGGTTCTCGGGCTTAATACGCTCCGATCAGTCAAGCTCCTATCATCTCGACAATTTTTTAACCCTTCGCACCCGAAGCTATTCGATGCCGACGACATTTCGTCCGACCTGAAATATTTTGGTGATCTTCGTGAAGATTTGATGCAAAACTTTCAATATTTTAACCCTTTGCAATCCGCTGTCCCCTCTCATGGGACATCGTAATTCCAGCATATCGCTCTGATGCCCCCTCTCATGAGACATTAAAGTTTATTAGTGATTATGGGGAACTAATTTATTCCAGCGCAACTTTTTGAGACATGCATGTTTCCCTGAAGTTTTCTCTTGAAATGCCACAAGAAATCAAATCAAAATATACTAAAATTACCAAGATATATGAAGAAAATATTATAATACGTTACTGGGTTCTAAAACAATACTAAATAATACGAAGGTTTGTAAATGCATGTTTCTGCCACGAAGTGGCGCTGAGTAGCTGCTAGCTAACGTCTAGAATGGTTCGGAATGCAAAGGGTTAATAGTTTTATCTTATCGAAATTATCGAGAAAATAAATAAATACGTAGTTCTCGTAGCTTGGAAATATATATGTCCTATTATCCCCTCTGCCTCGGATGCCAAGGAGTGCAAACATAACACAGCTCGCGGTTATGTCACCTGGACTATACACGTCGCCTGGCAAGACCCGTGTTGTTGATATATACCGAGAATTCACTGTAACGCAAAATAGAGAAAACAAGCGAAAAGATGTATTTCTCTGGAATTTCGACCTCCAGCACTGTCATAATCACCGGCGCATAGTCACTCGCCGAGTAACAACCACCTACCTTTCCGGACGAGGGTTAATTCTTTTGCTAGCCGAAAATATCGGTCCAAGGCAAGAAGCTGTGTCCGCAAAAAACCTGTCGGACACGTCGAAACGGGCTGAAAAATCTAAAACTCCGAGCTGAAATTCCGCGAATAAAAAAAAAAAAGGAAGTGGCACGAAGAGACTCGTACTCGCACAGAAGCTCACGGGACCTCCAGGACACATCGCATCTTCCCATAGCGCGGGGATAATTTGAACAACCCTCAATTTCCCGAAAGGAGGATACACGGTCGTGCAACATAGTCGACAGCTGTTGGACGCAACCGTGGCCCTTTTTAATTGAAAAAAAGTCGTCCTGGCGGATGCTGGAGGTCCAATTTGTTCGATTATCCCGAGAGAAGGTAGCAGGTCGGACGAAGACCGAGGAACATCGGCTGCAGGAGAGGGGAATAGTGGGGGGTGGGGGGGCCCGACGGGGGCCCCATGGTGGAGGAAAGGTGGCCCTGGCGGGTCGGTCCCCGGGCCCGGGACAGAAAACCTACTATAGATTACCGGGCCTGTTATTACGAGGAAGAGCGGAGGTTTTTTCGGGACCAAAAATTGGTTTTTAATGCGGGGTTCGTCGCTTTCTTCTGCCCGGAGGGGGCCTCTGTCGGTAATAACTATATTATCGAGCCCTATGACCACGCGCTTCACCATTATACACGTTTCGCATTTGCTATAGCGGTTTATGGGAGCTGGCTCGGGTGGATCGCCCGAGAGGGTGTTACAATGTGTATCGAGCAAAAATATTGGTGTGTAATTTTCAAGGAAACTCGACGACCTCGCCGACCCGTTTTGCAACCATCATCCCGATCCCTGGTAAACAATTACGCTCCAGAAAATAACCGAACGATTTTTAATTAATCTTTTTCCGCGGGCTTTTGAATATCCAGCCGGCCTCGAAATGATGGAGCAATTTCCGAAAGGATTATGTTGTTTCGCGTGAAACGACCGATTTCGGAATCTTGCCGGATCGAAGTTTCCGTTGGGGAATAGTATTACGGCCTCGTATCTGCTGGTTAGTATTAAACAATGTAACAGCTGCAATCAACACACGCTCCATATGCTAATACTAGACTGCGGATCTTTATGCATTTATGACTTCTCAAAGTTTTCAAAAAATGCTAGAATATTACATTCAACAGAATTTAATACAGTTTTAGAACATACTATTTAGAAAATAATATTTTATTTGGCACTTCTTGTAAGTATGTGTATCTAACAAAAGATTTTCAGAACTAATTTTCCTAAAAAACGAAGCCTTAAACGAAAAAATGTCGCTTGTTTTACTTATTGCGTTAAATCACATTCCAGTCGTTTGTATTTACCGTGATTTTCGGATGTTTGACGCTTACCTTGTAAAATACCACGTGAATTTAAGCTTTCAATCATATTGCCACGCAAAAAGCTCGACAAAGTTATAAAAACGTCGAAACAACGTTAAACCATTGTTTTACAATAATTTTATAAGAGCAGACTAGTGTCTAACAGGTGAATAATAAATCTACTTAGCTTTAGAAGAAAATGGTACTTTTCTCTTCTCCGTTGATTGTTAAAGTTCTAGCGAACAGTTGTGTATAAACGATAAGAGAATTAACGTCCGACTGTCAAGGATTTTTGCTCGCTGTTTGACGAATTCGTTGCTGCATGCTACTAAATCAAGTCAGTCCGGAGTAGCCGAAGGGGAAGCAGGTCTAATAGAATTCTGTCAATTATCCCACACAGATCACAAGGTGCCCAGTTACCTATTTCTATTAGGCGTATTATTATAAGTATTCGTCGGAAGGATGGCCAATTACGGCAAAGATTTCTGTAAAAAAGAGACCCGCCTCATTATTACGGACCTTCTGGCGGCGAGCAATGAACTTCAGTCTGAATTTCTCCGAAATCGAACTCCCGAACCAACACGTGGTTCAACCTAACCAAACATGAATTTTCCCCGTATTCGAAAAGTCAAAGACTGAAAATATATTAGTTTCACCCTTAGCACTCGAATAGTGACTGTAAGGCACCACTAAAAATTGCTGTATCATTATTCAAAATATTTTTTACATTATTAAATTTGTTTGATATAAATTTGGTATAACATGAAAAAAGAAATATATAGAAGGGTAATATTCTAGGTCGGAAGAAATGTTTTGTTTTCGAGTTAAAATAGTTAAAATATTCGAGCGCAAAGGCTTAATAATAATTCACATTTTTTGGTGTTATTAAGACCACTGCATAGTATTAGTGTGTATAGAAAATTTGAAGTTGCGCCTAGCCTTCAAATGGCTTCCATTCAACATAAATTATATCACCGAAAGGTACCATTATAGCAATGAGCCTCTCAAGGTCTAGTTGTCAGTAGATGACGGCGGAAATAGTCAGACAAGTGAATTCATTTCACGTTTGTGACGTCGCCGCACACATGCGTATCTAAAATGTGGCTACTAATTTTTATTTTGGCTTCGTGAAGGGTTATCAATTGACGTGCACAAAAGATTCTTCAAAAATTCGATTATGGCTCCGGAAAAAACTATGGATTCCGGGCCACCGTGTACAGTGCGGAGCGATCGAACGGATTCGATCGCCTAATCACGATGTCAGTGGTCGCGCGAAGAAACGGTTGCGTAGGCCGCGTCCAGTTGCGTCATTTCCTAGCGGAACCAGTGCGCGGTCGAGCGACCACCAGTAAATTTCTATTAACGGCGCGGCGTTCGAAACAATTGGCCATTAAATCGAACGGTCCCGCGGTAGATAATAACTGGCAATAATCGGCCGGGGCCACCGGTTAGCTTCGACGCTGCTGGGACCCTCGCTCACGGTTCGGTATACCGAAACAAGCCGAGCATCGGTAATGAGAGGCCAATTAGAACACCCCGCCGATGGAATTATCCCCCGACGGTTCGAAATTCAAACTGGCTGCCGTGAGCGTTCCTCTTAATGCCCCCGAGACACGCGAGAAAGAGAGAGGAGAGACTCCGGAATGGAAGAGAGACTGAGACACACGCACACGAACACACACACACATACGCACGTACACATGCCCACGCACACACACACACACGCGCCGTCCGAAGGAGGAGAGAACAACTCCTGCCGTTCCTCCTTCTCACTTTCATGCGACCGGACACTGGCGAAATCGTGTCCACGATCGACCATCCCCGCGCTCGCGTTGCTCCTCCTTTTTTCGTAATTCATTTTCGAAGATTTTTTGGTTAATACTGCTCCATGATACCGGGCACCGTGAAATTGCATTCGCCTTGATGAACTTGCATTTTTCGAATTAACATTTTTTTATGCATGGGAGCGGCCGCGTTGGTTGCATTTGAAAGCATTTTGGGATACGGGGGGTAATCGTTATACTGCGGATCTTTATGCATTTATCGCTTCTGAAAATTGTCAAAAAATGTTATAATATAAAATTCCACAGAATTTAGTACAATTTTTAATTATATCAGATCTACAAAGGTTACCACTGAAAATTAGGATTCATTTGTTTCCATTTTCCTGAAATTTGCTGACAAAAATTGAAAATTGCATAAACGTCCGTAGTCTAGTAATCATAGTTCAAAAGGAACCAAACATTGTTATTAAAGTTGCTGATTCTCGAATTTCATAAATTTCTTTTGTGCGATTGAAATCATTGAAATTCGTTGTCGAGTTTTATATTATATAGAAGAGAGTGCGCATAGTTTGCTTGGAACAGTTAAAGTAAAAATGATCCACGGTCGTGAAACGATATCTACTGATACACGAAATACTTAAAACGGCTCTAACATTTATTAAGACCGTCGAACGCGGAATTAATACCTGTCCATTCCACCGCACCCTCACAAACGGCTGTACACAGTCTACAATGTGGAGTCTTTGAAACCCTTAATTGGTAAAATGCACGTCATTATCCTCCGCCAATCGGAAGTCGGAACTCAGATAGGCGTTCTCCAACAGCCATTTTGAAGAGTAATAAAGGGGCAAGTATCGGAGCCATTGGAGTAGTGTATCCCAACATTTTTTGTTAACGCAAGAACAACGTCCCTAATACCTGTATTACAGGAGCCATTAGTCGCATGGATCTAGCAATAAAATACATCCATCACAGTCACTATAAATTGTAACCGACGGTTAGACTGAGAATTTAATGTATTTATGAGACCATGCAAATGAATAAACCATTCAAAATAACGACCCTCGTAACTTTTAACACTCCGCTAAGCTGTTTATGACATTTCCAGCTTAAGCCAGTCATTTCATGTAAGATTTAAGAAGCAATATATAAATATTCAGATTAATCTTGTAGATCAATGAAGCTACAATATTTAATGAAACGCAGGTAAACCTGTGAAGCAATTTTATCACGCATTGAACTGTCAAATAAACTCATTGGATTAAAATTAAAAAAAAAACTACGAACAAATTCACTATAAATCGTGGCTAATGTTTGCGAGTTACACGCACTTACGATGCAAATGAATCATTAAAAATGGCGACTGATAATTTTCGAAACTCTATTCAGTTGTTTATTGTATCTGCAGGTTATAGTTGTGCGTTCAAAACTACGGAAATAATTTATCAAACTTTGGAGTTTACGCACTTGGAATTAATCTACCGACGAATTACTCTAGGACCCAGCCACGATAAACACATCTCACTGGGATTGTAAAATTTAATAAAATACCGCCAAGCTCTCCGAGAAATCTTTCATCTCTTATTGAACTGTCTAAGAGGCTAACTTATTGCATAATAAAACTATAAACCGGTATCGACCGACGGATTATGGAAATTGACGTGGGAATTCGTGGACAGGCCATTACCACGGTCGAGTGATAATATCGCGGCGAAAGGTTAAGGCACGTGTACCTGTCGATCGTTAGAGTCGGTGGAAATCGATATTGTTTCGAGATAGAGGCGACAGGACCGGTAGCCAGACAAGACGAGACCAGAAATCGAAAGTAGTTGCGGGAAAAGAGACGGCTTGTTACGGCGGTCCGCTCAATTTACGCCCGTGTATAATTAACAGAGGCATGAAAAACGGCCGGCCACGCGCTATCGTGCCCAGGGACACGGGAGATTTATAGTTATTAATTTTATAATAGACTCATCAACCGACGCTCGTGTGACGTTGCCACCGTGTGGACGAGCACCACCGTTCAACGGAAAATAATTTCAGTCTATTCTATTCTAGAGCAGGACGCCATTTTGAACGCGCAAAACACTTTTTCAACGGCTCCTTTGATTTGGTGGGTTGCCCTATCGTGTTCTACCTGTTTGCAATGTTTTTACGGAGGTCTGAACGATTTTGTAAGAAAATCACTTTTTCTCCTTCTTTCTACAGTCCGCGACAATAATATGTGACAACACTTAACACGAAATAATTATGTGTTATATGAAAAAATTTCATCGTCTTTCATGCAGAGTGTTATTATTTACTTCTGAAGAACTACTGGATTCGTGGAAATGACGGATTGCAAATCTTTCAGTTTATGATTATTGAAATCATAACGATGAATTTACATAAATTTATTTCTCTGTACATATATTGTGATAAAAATCAGTCAATACAATCGATTGCATTCACTGCCAATGTAGGATATTCGGATATCATAGTATTTCATATTAGACGTGTATTTCGTATGAGGGCAACTCCCTATACTTGTGCAGACATAAATCATCTCATGTGCGAATGGTTCTACCTGTTACGGACACCTTAATTGGAAGATTTCGATCATGTGATTAATAAATCGCTTATTTTCCTCCAGAATTCTGTGTAATTAATAATCAAAGCAATTCGTTGTTAATCAATACTCTAAATTAACGCTATAATGAGGACCGCAATTAAATCCGGCATAGAGTCCCTAATTGATATTGTAATTAGGAAATTAATATGAAATTAATTGCGAAAATAATTGCAACGAATGTATTGATCCTCATGATTTAATATATCCGATTTAATCTATCAATTTTCGACAGAAATCAAAGAAATACGATTGGAGGAAACTCGAAATTGTAGAAACGTGCAAAAGTAATTTAATTATAACGAGTCTGGAATAAATCTGATAAAGCAGGATTATATGTATAGGATTGTTCCTTAGCGGACAGATGTTCTCCGATATTTGCATAACTTTCCACGAAAAAAATAATATGCTGCTTTCAGACGTCGTTTCCAATTCGCTTCATCGTTTAGTCATTCGAAAAATTGAATTTTATGCATTGAAAGCACAGTGTCTTGCGATTAAAGGATACTGACAGAAAATCCATATAAATCATCCCATTCTACGAACAGTATTTCCCACCAACGGGTATCGTCAAATTAAAAGTAATTTTCTTTCTCATCTTCAACGAGATTTGCTTTTCGGATTATTAAATGTAATTTGATTAGGACAATCACTCGGTAAAATAAAATTTGTTGAATTGTACATACATATCAATGAAAAGGGGGTGTGATTCCATATAAAAGACTCTGTTTACGTCTTAGTTTTCGAGAAAATGGACTTTGAAAAGTACGAAGTAGAATCGGTAGGTTATGAACAGACGCGTCAGCCGATTCCTACTCAATAGCACGCGTGTTCGCCTAATTTTCGAACTCGATTTTCACAAAGACGAAAACATTTGATTCTACATTTTCGACGCATATTTTTACGTAGTTTCTCACCCTTTTCGGTTTCACCATCATTCACCCTTGTACAACGACAAAACTATTATCAACGTGAATGTATTAAAAGTTTAATGCAAACAAGCGGAGAAAATTCTAGCATAAGAATGTTTCTAAACATTCGCGATAATTAAACGGATCACCGAACAAGAGTGTTATCGATTTCGCAGTCGAGCATGATTTCGTTTCCCCGTGCGAGAAGATCGCGGAAAGAAAAAGTGGTAGGGGAGAGCGGGAAACGTAATCCAATTTCGCGTTCGCGAATAGCTTCGCGAAACGAGTTTCCCGGGCGACATTTAAAAAGGGAGAAAAAAAGCACGATAAATCATCCCCGCGAAGGAAGCGCTTACTCCATCAGGAATATTATCGGCCGTCAAAGAAGTGAATTAAAGCACGATAATAAAATTCCTAGATTTCGCGCGAGTAATTATTTCGAGCTGCAGCTGGTTTCAATCCGTTTCCACATTGATCCGACAAAACCGCGCGCCGTGGCTGCGCGATCTCGTGTTAGAGGTAATAGCTCGATTTATAACGCGTCGATAATTATTCGAAGTCACGGTTTCAATGGAGCCAACTGTGACTAATGAGAAGTCGAAGAACTATCGGCCGCGTAATGAACGCGCACCACGGTCTACTGTAAACATAAATTATTTCACAATGACGAGCGAACGATAATTCATCGATTTTTTGAGGGACGGTCCCCCGAGTTAGGCGAACGCGCCGTTTCACTCAAGTCGGTAATCATCGAGCAATTACTCGTCAGTTAATTTTCCCACAAATCATGCGAGCCCGACGACAAAGGAGCGCGTTGCCTTTAATAATCGTGAAACATCGCGTAAACTGTTGCGAGCAATTCAGCTACGATAAATTATCGAAGGGCGAGTTTCGCCGGCGATTGTTTAACAAACTTTTGTTACTTATTGTTGCTTCCGGGGGGAGAGTGATTTACATGAAAGGTTGAAAGGTGAACACGCCTGAGTTCGCATTAGCTTCGTGCCGTTTTAAAAATATTTACGCACGCGTACGAGCGATGCTTAATAATTTCGAACCGTTTAGAAACGACGGTCTAGCGATCGAATGATTTTCTGTAGAAGTGATTTCATTACCTAATTGTAGATAGTATTGACACAGAAACTGTAAATTACTTCCAGTAAAATATTTTAATGATCGAGTAGTAATATGCCAAATACAAACAAAACACGATTAAATGTACGACACAAAATTTCTCAATTACTTATGTAAAGATTTAACTGAGGATATTCTATTACACCAGTGTTTTCTTATTACGTTATACATAAAATGAATCTATTAAATAAAATTAACGCAAAGTGAAATATCGAATAGACTATTCTTTAATTCCTCCTTTAAATAATTGAAAATATTCGCTTATTCTCTTTTAAACGCGAGTAGTTTGACGCGAGTCAGCAAATAGCATTACAAACAAAAATCTAGAAAGACTATATAGGAAACAATATACTAATTTGCTGTACGAGATATTGGTTAGATTGAACGGGCAAAAGGGATGTGACCGGCACGCTTCCAGTCAATTCGGTTAATTCCGTGGCGATCGGTCGAGGTTTTAGCCTAACGAGATCGCCGGTTGATCCGCAAGACGAATGATAAGGGCGAGTTCGATCGAATTTATCAAAGAAATAATAAAGAGGAGTATCCTGCGCGTCCGCCATTCCGGACAAGCACACGGAAAAGGTGTGAACTCTTTAAGCCGAGGTGTCGGCTCGTCAGCAGTCAGGAAGGTGTTGGGCCGCGATCATTTATTATCCCGAGATTGAATTTCTCCTTGGCTCGACCAGCGCCTCGGTTTAATTAAAATATCGTTATGGGTAGGCGTGGATTCGTGCCGCCGTATAGCGTTTCGCCCCGTCTCCTTCCCTTTTCGAAAGGCATCCGCGGCTAAACGAGTAACAGTGCAGAAGAACCGGCACACGGGGACGATGGAAAACCACGAGCTTCCGTTAGCCGTCCCCCTACCTTCGATGGACCCTGATAATTACGATTCTTGTTCACCTGCTCCCAAAAACGAGCCCCCGTTTCAACGTTTCAGCTGAACTCACGATTCCTAGACTCTCATTGCTACGACCAGATGATGATTAAATAACGATTTAATGTCGCTAAATAGCACTACCAATTTCACCTTACACCCTCTCCCTACAATATCGAGTCATACTCGTGATGAAGATTCTGAACAGAGACTTATAAATATGTACGTCAGTAATTTCCTTTAAACCGAAATAAAATTCAATTTTGGCGTTGTTAACACTAAACCTACCAAGCACTAACAGTATCTGGTGAATATGGCCTCACAAAAAATGGCAACAGTAAATTTATTGACATTGTCTGTAATTGTCTGTATAATAAATACTTGGACAAGGAAATTTACTCTATTTTCCACAAATGAATTTGTATAGTTTCAATAAATGTAAAATATAAAACCGTTAGTGTTAACGTACAGCTATTAAAGAACATATAGGCATATAATAGACATAAATTTTATCCTGTTTTTAGAAAATTACGAATTACAAACAAGTTCCAATTAATGAAACCGTAATGCAAGGGGTGAAAAAACTTAAACATGTCTGGTCGTTGTGTGCTCCTGATATTGAATTTCCTTTCACGATCCAACACGATATTGTTCAGTATTATTATTGGATTAAAAATTTTATTGTAGTGTCTCGTATCAAATTATTTGAACGTGAGTTCACAAGGAACGACAAGTGCTCTTTCAACGCTATCGTTCTACTCGAATTAAGAGCAATGCCGATGATCTTTCCTTTTTCTTGATCTATCGGGATTCGTATCGTCGACGGTCGATTTCACGGAGCAGCCCGCTTACGTTCGGTGTCGTGATCGCTCCCAGAAGGATTCGTAATTAAACCGGGAGATCGCATTTCGATACACAGAACCGTTTCTCCTGGTGCGCAGCACAATCAGCATAAGCAATCGTCTGCGCGAGATTTCGAATTGAGAGTATCGGTGCGTCGAGCCGGAGAGAGAGAGAGAAAAAAAAATATATTGTTGCGAAGGGCGAACATCCCTCGTAAATTTCGCGGCGTTGCTCGCACCCCGGGCGCCCCGTCATGTCTCGATTATTGCACCAAAAAAAAAAAAAAAAAAAAATGCCGCAATCCTACTGATCGAATATTATTTCCTCGTTATCTGCAACAATTCTCTTGTATTTTCTGTTTAGCTACGGTGAGACGGTGCGTTTCGCTATACCTTATAATTTTGTCGCAGTTAACAAAAGGTAAGTTGGTGTCACTTTCAAATTCTCTTAGAAATACTAACGAAAACACTGCGTTAAACGACGTCTCCAGAAGTAACTAATCACACTCTGCATGAAAAACGACGAAGTTCTTTCATATAACACATAATTATTTCGTTTTAATTGATGTCTTATAGTATTGTCGCGGACTGTATTTCTTTCAGTGGAACAAAGAAAGAAGAACTTCCATGACGTAATTACCGTCGGGCCACATTTTGGTAACAATGTTAGATAGCCGATAGAGAGTCGCTTACTAATTAATCTCCGTAATTAACGCGGCCGGTGACGCCCCCCGTTGTAGACACACTTTCCGTGAGTGAAATTAAAGGTCCAGCAAAAAACGCGCGCTAACGAATAGAGAGACTTTTGGCGGTACCCGGTGATTTCGCAAGTTGTCAGTGCGTCCGAGAACGGACCCTCGTTAAACCGACGGCGAATTTAATAAAAGTTCGATATCTTAATACCCCGCTCGGTTTCTCCGAACAGAAAAATAAGTGATGTAAAACATCGGTTTTGGCCGTGTTCCGCGATGTTTTTTCAATCTAGCCGAACCCTCGGCAGGTCTCCTAAAACGTGACCCTAATATATTAGCCCAGGTCCCCGTAGGAATTTGGAGCGGCTAATCCGGGCCCCGGATTCCCATTACGGGGGAAGAGCCGGGTTTCGATCGGAGCGGCGCGTTTGTCCAAAGTATTTCGCGCCTACCGAGATCCAGGGCCCGGGCACGGCTTTAATTAAAAATTAATCGGCGTAAATTAATTTAAATGCAAAAAGTGGGACCGTCTCGGGGCCCGAGAGAGAGGGAGAGGGAGAGAGTAAGAGAGAGCCCGAGGGGGTGGAGCCGCGCCGTTCCCTCGGTGGGCGGGGCCACTGAGTTAGGCGATCGTTACGGTGCCCGGCGAACGATAATCGAAAAGCCCGGCCGATTCGAAACAAAAGAGCGAAGATCGGGGCCCCGTCGGGGGACCTATGGTGGGGGCGAACGAGACCCAGTCTCCGTCCCGTGTGCGTTCTCCCTGAACCAACCACCTCTGAAAACTGGTTCAGAGCTGTTCGATCGTTAATACCTCGTTATCGGTTGGGTCAGGGATCGAAGTATATCGATCACTTTTCGATCGCGGGGCCCGATAATGCGGATGGACCCCGTCCCGTTGCGGTTGGGAAACGGTGGGCCGATTATCTGTCAACCGATCGTTTAACGAAATTGGAGAATCCGAACGGGCCGAGGAGACCGTATCGGTGGCCGGCGCACACCTTCGCGATGCCCAACAAAATGGTGATGCGGGCAGCACGCCGTTAATTGCGATCACGTTTTAACGAATCGGATGCTCTTTCAGTGCACACCGATCGGTCGGTCTTAACCTCTTGCGCTACTATTTATTTTGTGATTATAATAATTAGAAATTCTTTGTAGAGTTTCCTAGAACGAGAAAGATATTTATCGTATGCTTGTGATTTGTCCAAAGGATATATACAGGGTCATCCGTTTTTAAACGGCCAAACGTCAACCAGCTATAGAGGACCCCAAATGAAACAACTTTCACCGCTAACACTTTTTTTGATTCGGTCTTGATTTTTAGATAATTGCAAAAACCCGTCATTAAACGCCCGTCTAAATATTCAAGGAATGTAACGGGACTCAAGTTTTAAGAATGATTTTAAATACATCTTTTGGGTACGTATTGTTTAAAATATTTTCAAGAAATCAAGGCCGAATCAAAAAAAGTGTTAAGGGTGAAAGTTGTTCCATTTGGGGCCCTCTATAGCTGGTTGATGTTTGACCGTTTAAAAACGGATGACCCTGTATATCAACTACAACAAAATAGAATTTTATATCGGTTTAAAAGCCATTAACACTAAAACTACCGAGTAATAAAGACGACTGATGTATGTTGTTTTGTAATAATGACAAGACTACTTCTATTCAAACCTCATACCATTTTTATTCTAACGTGTGCTCCAATAAATAAGTTCATTAAAATATTTCTGTTGAAAACATTTTTATAATTTTTGTAATTGTGAAAGAAAAAATTAGGAACCAGTCATTTTGTCTGGATCGGTATAGTTCTAGTGTTAATAACGTACATATTTATTGGACTCTGGTCAAAATCTTCATCACGAGTCTGACTCGATATTGTAAGCCAAGGGAAGGCCAGGGGTAGTGACGTTTCCAGAGTCAGCAGGTCGGCAACTGCAGTATAATTTCCGTTCACAGCCTTCAGACACAAAACCGTCTTGGTCTTGATCCGACGGGTCTTAAGTCTGTGACCAAACTTGTCACATTTATTGCTCTGTATTATCGATATCATGAATTCTGACGTCAGAAACGCGCTTCAAGTTTTTGGCTTCTTTTCACAGAGAATCAAGACAAGGTATAGCTGCAAGGTATAGGGCAAGGTATGCACTTTGTATCTGGAGATATTTACTAGCGTACGCTACTCTCGATTTCATCCAGAAAACTCATCCAATGGCACAAATACTTGGACTCCACGGCATGCACATTTACGGCTACTTCTATCACTTATGTTACCAAATATCTGCATAATCTCGTCAGCTCATGACCAGCGCGCGCTAGATTGAACCTTCCTCTTTCGAATGAGTCCTTTCCCAGCGACAAAATATTCTCACATAAGGACGAAAAGTTGAGGCAGGTAAAACCATTTTTCGTTTAATTTTGTCGGTAACGTAGTTACTCTACCTTATCGTGAATTACGGAGTCTTGGGTCTTGGTTTGATGTGATTGCTTGTTGATCCTTGTATACACGGAATTTTTCTAATGTTGGATACACAAGGCTTTTTCGAAATGTGGAGAAGATGTGGGACGAGAGGAACATTTTGAGTCAAGTCTAGAAAAATCCCCTTTGGAAATTTCAGAGAAGAATTTCCAACTGTCCACGATCGCGCATAATTGACAACAATGTACCATAGACTAACAATGTACCAACTATCGGACGAGCACGTCCAGCCTTCCCACACGACTTACGAAATAAGAATCATAGACTCCGACAGCAATAGCGCAATTAGGCACCTCTCCGTCTGAAACTCTGACAGGAGAATAGAAGGCAATACCCAAGCCGAATTTCGAGGCGGGTCCGTTCTCACCGAGAAATCACAAAAACGCAGATAACAAAGCGCCCCTGTGAAAAAAAACCATCGGTTTTCACTCAGTCATCGTGTTTCGACGCGCAAGAAATCACATAATCATTGCTCCAAAACGGCAATGGAGGCGCTTGGAGGAATCACTGCGTAGCAGAACGAGAGCTACCGGTACGACCCAATTTATCGCGGTATTATTAACCACTATGTATCCTCGAATTAAGCCGGACCGTTGAAACCGAGCAGAAACATTGGCGTAAGCAGCTGGAATTAACTTAATGATACGTCCGGTTGTTCCGTGGCCTCCGATGAGAATCATCTCTTCGGTTAGGGTCCTGAAAAAAGAAAGAAATAAAAATAAAAACACGGTTTCATTGAACACGATTCGTCCGGTTTGTCGAACACGTTTGTTGTCCGATATTGAATCTTAATCCGCGGACGGACCGATGCAGATGATGCGCGCGCGGGATCATCGCGGACGCGGGCAGATTCCCGCGGAATTAAATTCCAGCGGGATAACGAGATCCTAATTACGGGACGACTTCCGACAGGGCCGGGGCTTTCGATCCGTCCCTGGCCGGCGGCGCTTGTAATTTCCGCTCGATAATTTTACGACGCCACGTTTATCACGGAGTCATCAAAGTTAACGCGGCGACCGATAGCCACGGCGGCCGGATTCCGAGCCGCGCGGTATAGTAATCATCGGGAGAGGTGGACGAGTCCATGCCGGAGCATCGCGGCCAATCGTAAATTTCAACATCGCGGTCCGCGCTAGAAACCGAACGCGTTTACGCCGCCGGTTATTAATTTGACGAGCGGAGATTCGAGTAATGGCCGCGGCTATTAGAGGAGGGATCGCCATTGGTGATAGATCAGTTTAGAGTGATGAATGCCTCGGCATATACGCGCGGCTATCGTTTCGACAGATGCCGGGGAAGGAGGAAGCGTTTTTGCCGATGCTGGACCACGGACTGCAAAAATTACTCGATCCGACGAAACTCTGTGGTACAGTTCGCGACAATACTATAAGACATCGCTTGAAACGAAAGAATTATGTGTTATATGAAAGAACTTCATCGTCTTTCATACAGAGTGTTATTAGTTACTTCTGGAGACGTCGTTTAACGCAGTGTTTTCGTTGGTATTTCTAAGCATTTAAAAGTAACCAACTTACACCAACTTACCTTTTATTAACCGCGACAAAA
Organism: Seladonia tumulorum; assembly: GCA_913789895.3. Taxonomy (NCBI): domain Eukaryota; kingdom Metazoa; phylum Arthropoda; class Insecta; order Hymenoptera; family Halictidae; genus Seladonia; species Seladonia tumulorum. Next base: position 11,008,631 of record OU565267.1, on the reverse strand, counting down.
CCATATTCCTATAGACACAATCAGGGCAACAAACAGTTACTTATTCGAAATTTACATTTATTTAGTAAAAACATTAGAAAAAGCAATTATTAGAGTTTTATATTTTATTTAACGTAATTTAATAACTAGAAATTCTTTTTACAAGAAGTTATATTTATTATTATCATCTTCACAGCATTCAATTTCCGTCACAAATATTAACGTACCGATGATATGCACAGTGCATTCCTGATATTTGTCAACAACACGGGTCCTGCAAGCGTCATGTATCGTCCAGAAGACATAACCGAGCCGTGTTATATTTACACTTCGTGGCCCCTCACGAGGTATACCCCGCAGTAGTGAGCACAATTCCGCGACGAATATCATCTAAGCCTTAGCGACATATATAGAGAAATCACTGTATTTAGTAGTAACACTATTGAATTCATTTTATCGCAAAATGTAATATAAATATCTTCAGTCTCTGTTTACTTGTAAACTTACTAAAACATAGTTGTTGCCGGTTTGTCTTGCTGATTTTTCTTTATTACGCATAATGATATAACTTTGTCCTTCTAAATTTGCTTTCTTTCTTTTATTTCGTAACCAACTCTCTGGATGTCGTTTTCTTTTTCTTATTTTGGTACTGCTATCAACGCATTCACTGTAGTTTTCCATTTTTCACGAATACAGTCCGATCATTTCTGTGTGCTGTTTACAGTCGCTCTGACTGTTTGTTGCCCTGAGCTCTTGAAATGCGTCATCTAAATTGTACGTTCTAGCAGGCAATTCGAGTTATTAGCTATCTGCGATGGGTCTAACAAGAAGATCAACGTTCATCCGAAGGAAATAGGTTCGGAAATATTTGTAAAAGACATTGACGCGTGAGGACTTGATTGGATCCAGCTCCGTGGATGCCGTGAAGTCATCAGAAGCATTCGTCTTGCGAGAGTTAATCACACACAGTCATTTGTTTTGGTGACTAGGATCCGCTGTTAGGCCGCGAGCGAAATATCAATATTATCAGTTTAGTCAGCCAGCACGCTTTAGGCAACAAACTTTAGGCACTTTTCCATTCACCATCATCCTCCTACAGCCTAATCCTTCGACTGTGGCGATCCGACCTTGCGACCTCTTTTATTTCTCTTTCCCTTAACCCTGCTTCATTGATTGTAGGAAGTCCTGCGTTCAGCCATTTGTCTCATCCACTTACAATCACCTGATGCACTCTGCAGGGATGACAAGTTATCTGAAGGCAAGAAAAGGCGAGTCCGATTGGCAACTAATGGATCCGCTGCTTTCGCAAGTCCAATAATCCTAGCGTCTATAATTTGTATTTTTGTTATTAGTCGAAAGAGCATCCGCAACATGAACGTTACAAATGCATCAGAGATTGTATCGGGTTCAACGAGTGGCGTACTCCATTCGCTCTTCTTCCGGGTAGCTGGCCTTTTTGTCATCTACGTACAAAAATAACGTTTTGTAGACAAGACAATTTATCAGAAAATTGGAAATAAGAGAATAGAAAATGCTGTGTCGGGTTTGCCATTCTTTCATTCATCTATTCCGATCCATGTACGATGTAAGAATAATGTTTCGCTGACAAGACGGTCGATCAACCCTTCAGAGACAACAGCTATGCACCGTACTGATTCTAAAGAACACTTCCAAATTTATTACACAAGATTACTGAAGTGCGTTACACTTTTACATGAAACTGTGCAAGAAACTATTAGATGGACAGTTTATAACTCTGGCTCAAAGTGAACCCACTGCCACCGGATACAGTACTTATTCGATATATGTCTGAAACACGGGTCTAGCCAAGGACATGTGTCGGTCAGGAGATACTTCCCAGATAGCATGCGACGTCTTAAAGACGTCTTTTTTACGTCCATTTTTGGTCTGAAAGTCTTAGGCTCCAAGAAGACGTCTTAAAGACATCTTTCTCGAGACGTCGTTTTTACGTCCGAAATAAGACGTCTTAAAGACGTCTTAATAAAAGACGTAAATAATATAGTCACTGAATTCCTAATGAAAGGGACCATCATTGTAGGTGTTTAAGAAAGGGTGGTTCCATTTAAGAAAGTCAAGGCGACCTCCATATCTCTAAAAAAATGACATAAAAACAAAATTTTTTAAATACCATTCAATTTTGTCCTTACCATATTTTATGTATCTTTAGAAACAACAAAGATATTTGAGGTGCAAACGTTAGGTGACTCACCCTGTATAGGGAAATCACTGTAAACAGTAAAAACTGTAGTTAAGGGCCCGGTCTTCGTGGATTCGCGATAAGGTAGAGTGACTACATTACCATCAAAAAATGGTTTTACGTGCCTCAAGTTTTCGTCCTTATATAAGAATATTTTGTCGCTAGTACAGGGCTCATTCGAAAGGGGAAGCGCGCTTCAATCTAGCGCGCGTTGGTCATGAGCTGACAAGATTATGCAGATATTTGATAACATAAGCGTTAGAAGTAGGCCAAAAATTGACGATGTGCATGCCGTGGAATCCAAGCAGTTTTATGTCATTGGATGAGTTTTCTGGATGAAATCGAGAGCAGCGCGCACTAGAAAATACCTCCAGCTACAAATTGAGCTATATTTTCTCTTGATTCTCTGCGAAATAAAGCCACAAGCTTGAAGCACGTTTCTGGCATCGGAATTCATGATATCGATACTACAGAGCAAAAAATGTGACAAGTTTAGTCACAGAACCCGTCGGATCAAGACCAAGACGGATCTTCAGTCTGTGTCTGAAGGCTGTGAATGGAAATTATTAATTAAAGAGGCCCTTAAGCTTGTCTACACGTAACGGGTGTATCAAATAAATCGAGCATACCAGTTAAAAGCTTTCAACGCAGAAAGAGTCTCGGCACAGAGGTAAGTCGAGCGATTGAATTCCTCTTTGTTTCACTTTACCGGGAAGAGGAACTGCGATTATCCGTGGCCGGCCTCGCCGAACCAGCGCCATCAACTCGAAGAGTGCGGCTTGTCGTTCGCGTAATCTCGGCGCGGCCGCCGAATCGAAAAGAATTCCAGGGAAGCTGTAAAAGTCGGCGGTCGGACGCGGCTGATCCTGTATCGGCCAGTAAAACTTGTGCCACGAGTATCTAAAATTTGAACGGCGAGCGAACAACGGCTGACTGCCCCCTCGCGAAAGGCAGCGCGGCGTTCATAAAACGGCCGTAAAACACTAAACGGCTGTAAAGCTGCCGCCCCGAAACGCGCGCGGGCACCGTTGTTTAGGTCTCTGTTGTTGCTGTTGCCGTTCCCGTTCTCGTTCTCGTTCTCGTGCTCATTCTCGTGCTCGTTCTCGTTCTTGTTCTCGTTCTGGTGCGTTGGCATCGCTTTCTTCCCTTGCCGGCCCCGGCCGAATAGAGACACGGACCTTCAACGTTAAATCATCCGACGGCCACGCCCCCCAGGTCCTTCCTCATGTCGGGCCGTATTCGCGGACCCTTTCGAATTCTACGGGATGGACAACACGGGATTTCTCGAGGCCCCGTTCTCTGCTAGTTATGCTTTAATAGTTCCGTAGATTGATTTAGAAGTGAATTTATGTGACGGTGGCGACGGTGTAGGTTCCGACGGAAATTTCTTCTCGATTGGAAAATAATTGATATCCCCGCTGGGAATCCTGGAAAATGATGGGCAGAGAAAAGTCCCGAGCTTCGACGTATTCGTTCGAAAATTGTCGATTGTGTGTTGCTCCGTTCGGACGGAGGAAGGTTCGCTTTCGGTCGTTTATGCGAGTCACACAATGCCTTCGTGTTGTTTGTATGTAAAAAGTGGGAAATATACGTCGTTCTTGTTGTGTTGTTCGAGGTGAACTACGGTTGTATAGCGTACTTTGAAGTAGTATGTCGTTTCATTATTTGAATAAAATTGTCTATTACACAATGATAACGCTTTTAAATCTATTGAATACTAATTAAACTACAGCGAGAAAAAAGTACCATTGAGAGAAAAAGTCTCAGAATTAGTTATTAATAATGAAGTTTCACGACTTGTATTTTTATTCTCCGTTTAGGAGACCAAGTACATTCTGCAATTATTTTTATTAATACTTTGACTGGCATGTCAGTCAATTTTTTGCCAAACTTGAAAATAAACTTTTATCACAATCCATTCTGTACACCACATTTTGTTAGGATCTACGAGGTACAAGAAGGTCACAAAAATAATTCTCATAACAAATGTATTATTAAATAATTTGTTCTAATTTTGTTTATAATTCTTATGGGCATTGGTCAAGGTTTCCTTCGTTCTATTACTTAAAAAGTATGTAGCAAGAAGTATAAAAAATTTTCAGAAAATTGCTCGCCTTTTTGTAACAAGGTGAAAAAAGGCAGCTGCGCGAACTAGTGCGAAATTATTATTCATGCACCCAGCGTGAAGAAAAAGAGCTTTCGTCCTCCGAAAAAGTAAAAGGCGATAACGATGGAGCGTTATAGTAAGCATTTACGCGAACAACAGGGCTAACGTGGGATCGTTACCTCGAGCCCGAAAACCTTGATGCCCTTCCTTACGCTCCTGTCCAATAAACCCTGAAAAACTTTCAAATTTGCATAAGGAATCCCTGTAAGCCGCGCACACCTATTCGAACAATAAGAGCTACAGTGTATACTCGATATATGTCCACAACACGTGTCTAGCCAGTCACATGTATCGTAGAAGATACTATTCTTTATACTATTCTTTGGTATATTGCCAAACGTAGAAAAGGACAATGAAGCTTTTTGGCTCCTTACGGAGTATACTCCGCGGCATAGTCCTGGGACTTTTATCGGCTAAATATGTGGGACATATATCGAGTGAAGACTGAAGATCTCGAGCAACGAAAAGGTTTGAAAACGATATAACAAGTTCAACCTTGGCTAGCCGAACAATAAGAGCTACAGTGTATACTCGATATATGTCCACAAGTCTGGTCTAGGCAGTGACATGTATCGTACAAGATACTATTCTTTGCTACATTGCGAAACGTAGAAAAGGACAATGAAGCTTCTTGGCCCCTTACGGAGTATACTCCGCGGCATAGTCCTGAGACTTTTATCGGCTAAATATGTGGGACATATATCGAGTAAAGACTGAAGAGACGAGCAACGAGGAGGTAAGAAAACGATATAACCGTGATCTGACATTTCCACAAATTGAAGTACGTCCGACTGAATGGGGATCAACAAGTTCAGCCTTGGCTATCCGAGATTTCTTGTCGCGCACGCGAGTACGAAGCCGAGCATGCGGCTCGTTTCCAAGCCGAACAAGGAATTTAGTGACTAGTCTCCGGGCCGACAACCAATCATCCCGAGGAGGGCATGGGGAGGCCGAAGGAGGCCAGGAACGTAATCTTACGTATCAATTAGCCTCACGGTCCGAGGGGCTTACCCCCCGCGGGCCTTTGACCGTGCGCCGCTTCGTCTTCGAGGTGTGAGAACCGAGACACAGAGAGCGTACAGTCGTTTTACAACGTCTTCATCGTCCGGGCATGTCCCTTTCTCGCTCGGTCTCTCTTCCCACCGTTCTCCGTGAAGAGGATGGCCCCAGCCGGGAAGCGAGGAACGCATCTGGACAGGTAAAAGAGGGCCCCCGGGCTCGCGTTGCATCGGAACCAATGGCCGATGTTTGACAAGTCATTCCCAGCAGTGGGTGGAAGTTTTGGTAGCTAATGGCTCGATGTAATTTAGCGCGTTGATTGGAATTCACTCGGCGTTTGTTCCTAGATCTTCTCGCCGGCTGTTTATTAGCCTTCCCGTGCTACGTTGCGAACCTTTGCCCGTTAACGAGGATCCCCGGTAGGCTAGCTGTGTTCTCATGCCACAGAGATCAACGTTTCCCTTGTTCCTGACACGCTCGAGCGAACTACTTTTGTCGTGGATAATTTTCTCTGTGATCGACAACCGTCCGCCTCGTTCAGATTGTTTGCTTTCCGCGGTCCGATACGGTTTGCACGTTTCGCTAATCAATTTTACTGTTGAACGGTTCGACAACCCGCCGGTTTAATTGATCTAGGTGTTTGTTCGTTTGATAGAATTGGCTACAACAATTATACTACTAAAACCACCCAGAGTTGAGAGTGTCTTTACTAAATTTCTTTCTACATTTTTAGGAATTTTTGGTCACCCCTTCTATTCTGAGAATAAAAGAATTTCTTCGTTTTAGATTTAACACTAAACGTGCCGACCAATAAATGTGACAGTTGCCTTATAAAAATTACAAGATTTAATTTATTTAGACTTTGCGCGGTTCTTATTGCAATGCGTGCTCTACTGAAGATATTTATTGGGTCATAAAAGCATCTTTATAATTTCAAAAATTGTCGAATAAAATATCCAGAACCGGTCTGAAAATTCAATCTAGAATCTCAGGAATTCTGAAAAATATTTTTAAATAGTCAAAGGGGTTTGTCCTCCTACCTTGATCAGGAGCTAGCTGAGAGCAAAACCGGGTGATTGATAACGTCGAGGACCGAAAAGAATTCCGACACGTATCGACAGCAATGAACGAAGCGGGACGCTTGATTGAAACGGACACGATAATTTTCGTTCCATTTCCATTGGAAAATTGAACGGTGCGCATCGAAAACGCGGACGCGCCGCGCACCGCTTCGGGGCTCAGAATAATACCTAGTCACACGCGTTCAACCACGGTCAAGTCCCGGACTCGAAATTACCGGTTTCGGTGAACCGAGTCTCCATTTCTCTCCACCAGAGGCGAGCTAATCTGAGGGGCGTAGTTACGTCAGGTGTTCGATTCTCGCGATGCAAATTCCGCTCCGCAAGCTTCGGCGAAATTCCTTTGTGCAAGCATTTCGGGGCTGATTGCAAATTAACTCATTATTTGTCGCCGATGTCACAAAAGGTGCTTGTCCGTTGTCAATTTTATGTGCGACAAGCTGGCCCGGGAATTGTCGGTCCTCAACTTCCCTTCAACCTTCTTCCGGAAAACAAACAGTGTATTTATTGAATGACAAATCGAGAATTATTTATTGTGACGTTGTATTCGTGCTTTACACTCCTTTATACAATTACCTTCAAACGATAGTTTTAATGACTGTATAAAATATTATTATAATACGTATACATTGTACAAGTTTATAATAACTAGACTGCGGATCTTTATGCAAAATAAAAATGTTCTACCTGAATTGCAACAAACTGGAGTGAAATAGAAATTTATTTTCTTTCTTAATATGTACGTTTAATAGGTTGAAAATAATGTAACAGCATCTTAAAATTATTCTAACATGTTTACTGTTTTAAAATACGCCTGTCCATTTTTGTCATAAACGTATGAAATCCGCAGTCTAATAATAACGTTCAAATAATTGGTTACTATCGCATTGAATTGATGAACTCTCGCAAACTCCGAGCAGCCTCTAAAATCTAAAACATGCTGACTAACGTACAGCCGAGTTTCACAGTTCCCGAAATCGAATTTCGGGTCGAGTGTTCCCCATCAAACTTTTTTTTTCGAGGTGCGAGACGAAGAATACCGTCTGGAAGACGATTTAGCCGCACGGATTAGGTATCCGAGGCCCCCCGTAGCTACACGTGGGCCCCTTTTTGGTGGGTGTTAAGTAATACATTATGTGGACAGCACCTGGCACCGCGTGTGGACGGCCACATAACAAAGCTCTGATCCTTTTCGGTCGAGAGAAAACGATCGGGACTTGTTAACACTCCCGGAAACACCATGGTCAGCCACTGGACAAACATCTCATTCATGACCGAATCGCCAAATTGCAACCATTTGCTCGTCTTTTATTTTAGCTTTCCAAGTTAACCTGTTACTTAACAATTTAAACTTTCCTTTAAACTCTTTCAATCCACCCGTTATATAATAATAACACCTTCTCTTTTAATTATTTCGAAAAATCCCATGTTTAGTCACTCAAACTTTTCGTTTTTTTCTTTAGAAGAACCCCTTAATTAACAATTTCATCTTTTCTTTTAATTCCTTAGAGAAACTTCATATTTAATAATTCAAACTTTTCTTTTGTTTCTTTAGAAGAACCCCTTAATTAACAATTTCATCTTTTCTTTTAATTACTTAGAGAAACTTCATATTTAATAATTCAAACTTTTCTTTTGTTTCTTTAGAAAAACCCCTTATGTAACAATTCAAACTTAAACTTGCCTTTATATATTCTTTAAAAAGATCCCCCATTTAACAATTTTACCTTTTCTTTTAATTCCATAGCAAAATCCCATATTTAATCATTCAAACTTTATTTTTAACTCTTTAGAAACACCCCTTATTTAACAGTTCCACCTTTTCTTTTAATTCTTCACAAAAATCCTATAATTAATAATTCAAACATTTCCTTTAATTCTTTACGGAAATCCCTTATTTAACAATTCTAAGTTCTCTTTTAATTCCATACAAAAACCCCATATTTAACAATTCAAACTTCGAATACATAAAACTGTTCCATTGGTTACCTAAAACATTTCGTATACTACAATAAATTCATCGGAATTCCATAGATCATTCATAATTCTCCGTTCCCACATGATTTCCCGAGTCAGTGTCGCTTGACAAACTCGGTGTTAAAGTATCTCCAATTACATTACCCATCTAATTAACTCGATCTCGAAATTCAATTACGAAAAAAATGCTTCAGGTATAATACCAAAGCACTCGATTCGCTGGCCACAGGTGGTTCAAAGTAATTATTCAATTAGCATAAACCTCCGTATATACTTGAAGCCGGCGGAGGATCGCAAGAAAAGAAAAGGCCGGGCATTCCAGGGCAAGAGCTTACACGCGATGAATCCCGTGGAAGAAGGACGATCGGAGGTAGAAGAGTCGCGGGAGGAACACATAGGGCCGACAGCATTTAGAATCGGCCTTATTGCGGGCCCACAAGGCGCAGTTAACGAATTCAGATGGGGCACGTTCACACCTCCGGCTGATTAGGCCGAGCATAATTTTCTCTGTCAGGCTTGTGTTCGGACAGCAGGGCCGTAGGTCGTCCGAGGGGACCCGACCGATGCCGGCTAGCCACGAGAGAGAGAAGGGCCCAAAGTAGTGTGGCTGGGGGAAGCCGGTGGGTCCGCGGGAGTGGGGGAAGGGAGGAGCGGCGGAGACAGATGGAGGGGGAGAATAGTGGCGTAGAAGGTGTCGGGCAATACTTTCCAGGTCGTCCGTCGCCGCTTGACGTCTTAATGCACGTCGAGAATAATCTCACCGCCAATTTATTACACTCTTTCTCATTTCTTCTCGGCTGCCCCCTCCTCGCGCGACGTCCCACCCCTTCTGCCTCGGCCCCACGGCGCACCTACCGGGACCCTTCCTTTTGTATCCTCTCGACCAGAGTGGCTAGTCCTTTCTTTCTCGCTCCTCTTCCCTCTCGGGCTCGTCGCCTTTCTCTTCGTCCTTTTTTCCACCGGCCGTTCGATGCCGCGCTCTCTCTCTCTCTCTTTCCCTCTCCTTCTGTTTCACTGGCTCTCGCCCTCTCGTCCCACCCTACGGCCAGCCTCGCACCTAATAGAATACGTAATTTGAATTTTTGAATTACGCAGCGGCCCACGAAGAGCTCGGACCGCGCCAGGGCCCGGCCTCGAAAAATAGCAAAACCCGGCTCCGGCGACACAAGAGAGAACCGCTCGATAAATTTATGAAGTTTATGGGAATTTCGAGAGGCCGCCGTGCCCGTTCACCCCCTGCCCCTGCACCCCCACTCACGCCCCGTGCCCCACTCGACGGCCTTTTAGACGCGCTGTCGGGTGCCCGGGAAATTCGTGCAACCGGGTATAATCGATGGTTCGATGGCACGGTCGGGAGATGAATCGGGTTTCAATTTTGTTGGACGGGGATCGTCCTTTTTGGGATCGACCGGATCGCGACGGGGGCAGGCGGGATTTAATTCGGGCAACGGCGGCGCGGCCACATTCGACGCTGAAAGGCGAGTTTACGATCGAGCGGAAATTCCGTTGATTAATATGCGTCCGTGAATTTTGAGTATTTTGCCGGTGCGTAGACGAGTTATCTCCCCCGTGTTATCTAATGCCTACGGATGGAATGTTATTTAATTTGACGGAATTTTAACGCTTTTCTCGACGCTATTCCACGACGTTCGATAACATTCTACTGACTTTTTGTAGTTTCAGCGCGTAGGTTAATTGTAGTCGGCACCAATTTATCGTTGCATTTGTAGCAGAAATTTGTGTTCACGATTTACAGTAATATTTGGTTACATGAATTTTGCGAAATAGCAAAGAGCGAAAATACCGAAAGTATTTAACCGTTTGAGTCCCAGGTGGTATTGAAAAAACACTGTCGAAGAATCCCAAACAGCGCGACCGCGCTTTCTCTAAATGAGAATTTTTATTTTGTAATGTTTTATTGCATTATTATAGTATTGTTCTAGCTATTGTAAAATGTACTATTTACATTAAAAGGAGCTGTGTGACGTACTTGCGTTAGTAAATCTGAGCGACAACAATCAACAACTTCGACAATCGGTAACGCACCGTCAGTTGTCCACAATGCTCGAAATGTGCTGGGTTTTCTCGACATAAAATCTGAACAGCGCGATCGCACCGCTTGGGACTCAAACGGTTAATCACTACCGGTCGTAAGTCTTAGGACACCTCTGGTGTTTAGTTAATTGTATTAACTACATAAATATCCTCATATATTCAGCAATAATTACAACTTCAATGTAATAATGCATTAAAAATTATGAAATAGCCACACCAATCACCGGATTTAATCCCCATGGAAAGAATAAGGGATTATTTCGACAGAAGGGTACGGAACTTTTGCCCTGCTTTGAAAACACATTTATGGAATATTTTGGAACGAGAATGGAATAATATAACAACAGAAAGTATGAAAAAATTAATCTTCGATGAAAAGAAAATATATCTTTTTACTTTTTAGCAAGATTTTGGTATATGAGAGCAGCATCCTTTCTTTGTAAACCTTTAAATAAGAAAAAATGTGTTCGCATCCTTGAACAATTATTTCATTTTTACAAAGTTGAATACGAATATGATCACTGCCCTAAGAGCGGGAGTGTCCGTATTTTCAAGGTATAAAAATATTCAATTTCATCTCCTTGCAATCGATGCGCCGAACCTTTTTATTTTGCAGAAAGATCCGCGGAGTTTACCAATAGTTTAGCAAGCCGAAGCCCGACGACGAAAGAGAATGTATAATTCATTAGCGCGCCGCCATTAAATCACGCGCAAATGACTTCTACCTACTTCGGACATATTAATTTTTATAGCGAGCCGCGTGATCGATTAGATGATTGAATTAAAGACAGGGTACGAGCGGATTCTTGTAAAATCGACTCGGATAGACGCGTAAATTACAGCTTCCCGTGGAACAAAGGAACCCGGGGCGCCCTCGGTCTAATTTCGACAGGTACACCTGGTTTCTTTAATGAACCGTGAAGAAATTAACGGAGGCCGTTGCTCTCGGATGACGAAAAAGCCCGTAAATCTACCGCTCGTATAATAATTTAATAACGGATATTCGGTACGGGTATGTGAAACCGACACCTTATTTAGGCGACGGTTAGGGTCCTCGGCTGTCTTCTTATGTCCATAAATAATCATTCCCGGATTAAAAACGAACCGGCAATCGTGGAATCCGTGTATTAGCCGGGCCGGGCATCCGGAAATTTGGGTTTTGGCTGCCACTTTGAGGGGCCCCGCTTTTTTAACCGACGCCGAGGAACGCGTAATAGTCGCTTAATTTCGTTCGGTCGCCCTTGATGCGTGATTTATGCGGGGAAGAATGGCGCTGTTTTGAATACGTCCTGATTAAACTCACGGCGAGCCCGCGATCATGTTATTCGGTGACCACGGTTTTAATGTCCGCCGAAATATTTGCCGAGTGTTCAAATGTTTTCGCCGTTCTCTTTATTGCGCGTGTTCTCTTCTTGTCCTTAACGCAAGATTTTTTGCAAACGCAATAATACTCGACCAGTTATCCGGAACAGCCGGTGCCGTAGGTATCTTCTACGGAAAAATGTTCGCGAGAGTGTGCGTCCAAAGAAACAAGAGTGCATCCCAGTCACGTTAACGAGAAAATGATTGACGACGTTCCTCGCAGCGATGCAGCGACGAATGCTCGTCAAATAGCTCTCGCGCCGACGCCGACGCCGACGCCGGATTTTCGACGGTCTGTCTGAAAGGAATTCGGCTTATTAAGAGTAATTGAAAAGTCGTTCTCGAACGGAGGGACACGTATGGACAACAATGCGAGACAATTTCACGAAATCCTTCCCTTCCGAGTCGGAATTGGACAGATGCGTGCGGATCCGCTTAAAGTATGCCACTTTCGAGCAGTTTCGAGTCGGAGAGTCGTCCTCGGATCACCTCGAGGGATCTCGAAACCAGAGATACACACGAGACCTGTCAGAATTAACACGCGAACCGGCAATCGACGTCAACAATCGTCGCCGGCTACCAAATCGCAACAAAGTGGACATCTTCTTCGGGGCGAGTGTCCGCGCGGAATAGCCCGGGCGGACATCATTGGCGGCTGAAGTCCTGGTTTAGCTGCCGGGACCAGGCTATAAAAGAACCGCGATCCCACTAGCTTGGTGCGGGGAACGAGTGGGGAGCAGCGAAGGATGAGAAACGAGATTAAGAAGAATAAGAGGAGGAAGAAGCGACCGTGGAAGAAGAAGAAGAAGAAGAAGAAGAAGACGAGGAGGAGGTAGAAGAGAACGGTGGAAGACAAAGAAGAAGAAGAAAAGAAGGAAGAGGACGCGGCAGCTGTTGGCCAAATTAAGTGATCATCTCGTCATCATCAGTGAAGCCGCCACGAGGAGGAGAACGAGGCACTCGTAGTTGCGCTACGAGTTCCACGTTGATGCCACGTTGCCGCCGCGCTGCCGCCACGTTGCTGCTGAAGCGATATAGGCCCGTAAAATTAGCATCGGCGGATCGTAAAGGATGCCTCGGAGAGGAAAAAGATAACGCGCGCACCGGCCACGGATTGGACGTGTTGTCAGTAGGAGCAAGAGAAAGGCCTGAGAAACCGCGGGACCGTGGAAGGGAGAGAAACATCGAGAGGGATCACGGGGCCAAGATGGGCCCGGCGCAGAAAAGGCCCGGCCTCAAAAGCGAGAGAGCACGGAGATATGTGTCCCTGGACGGATTTAATAAGCGCGACCGATAATCGCCGTATTTACGAGCGGCTCCGAAACTCCCTGGCTTGAAATTAAATTATTGTCATAATAAAGATGGCCGTCCGCGACGTCACGACGCCCGACACCCGCCTCGCATCACGTTGCCATTTTCTGCGGGCCCCGCTCGCCGCGCGGCGCTGCCTGTCGCGTTAACCAAGGCCCTCTTCATCCGGCCCCCGACGTCCCAAGCAGTTCCGCTTCAATTTCGCCTATGTTGGCTACTTCGTGCTTATGTTCGTGCACGCCGATTTGACTAGTTTCTTCACGGTTATGGCGCTAACCGTTCGATCGACATCGCGAATGTGATTGTCTAGTGACTATTTGCTCGCGTATCAAAAACCACGGAATCAGAGTGAAGGAGGAACTTGCAATAATTACAGTGACTCAAACAATTGATCAAATGTTCGAACAAAAAGAAAACAAGTCACAGTACACCTTTCTTAGAATCTTGCTTAAGACTGTTGATGTACACAGGCTCACGAAAGTATTCGAACGCCTTTTAAATCAGTATAACTTTTTTTTAAATTGCATCAAACGACCTGACTTTTTTGAAGAGTTAGAAGAATTGGTTTTCCAAATGATGTGCAAAAAAGATTTTGATAAAATTGCAATTGGTAAGAATTACATGAGAAAATAAAAATGGCACTTTTCACAACTTTTTTATTTGAACCTGTAGTGAAAATTTAAAATATGCGTTTTGTAGATATATGTTACTTATATACATGCTGAAAATTTCATTGAAATCGATTAATATACACACGAGCTACAAATAGTTAAAAGTGGTGAAAAGCATAGATTTTCATGAAAATATTAAGGCTGAACAGCGGAAGTAGTGGAAGCGGACGGAGGGTATACGAAGTAGTAATATTTCATTTTTTCAAACTCAAAAATTCGATCATTACATAATTTGTTAATTTAATTTAATTTTGTTTAAAAAGTATAACATACTTAAGTTATTTCTGTATTATATGAACTACGAAAACTATGTATGTATTATAATAAAATATTTGATTACATACATATCTTATTAACATGTGTTCAATTGAATACGGGGACATTTGATCAATTGTTTGAGTCACTGTATATTTCAATGTAACACAGAACACAATAACGGAAGTAAGCGCAAAAAAGGACAGTTAACGATAAACAAAATAGGGAATTAAAATCGTTACCGATACCATAAAGCATATTGCTAGTGTAAGAATAAATTTCTCCAAGAATATTATCGGCAATCTAGCTACAATGAAACAATCTTAGATCAATAGAAATAATTTATTTTATTTCTGTCAAAAATGTGTTTTACCACCGGTTGAGAGCAGCAAACATAAATATTTTCTGCAGCGCCCATTATTTGCACTTCTAACTGGAAAAAGTATGTGCCTCCGAGATTTATGTAACCGCTATCATACAAATAAGTTAAAGACTGTTTCTTAATTTAATAATAATATACCGTTAACTATGGAAGGTGTTTCTCGAGCGGCTGCAATTAGAATTCACGAACGGTTGTCCACGTTATACGCGGGCGGCTACGACTATTACGTTATCAATCATTTCAAATTAATAGTTACCGCATTAGCATAGAACATGATTATTGATCCATGACCACTTTCTGGATATTTATACACCTATCGTCAGCCCATTAATTATTGCAGTCGAGCTGGCCATCGCCGAAGTTCTGCACTAACGTAACACGCAATAAATATTCTATAGGATAGGCGCGAATTCAGCGGAGCGAGCAGCAATTAGTTGACATTAAGTAATGTCTGGAAATTTCTCCGTGTAGCGACGTTAGACAGCTAATTTTAAGGTATCAGGCGTCGACCGGCGTAATGAATAAGAACGTAACATTAATTTTCGCCAATTTGCATTATCGGAATATTAAATGCGCGTTAGGTTGTTTTCCAAACGTGCCGTGCGATTCAAATATTAAACATTACACCGTCTAGTACCGAGCACTGAAAGTGGTCATTTTGCATTGCGTTGTAAAAATAACAAAATTGTAGTTATTTAATATTTTATTCAAGAATTCTTTACAAGTGCGTTCTTGCACTCTTAATAATTGCAAATTTAAAAATTTCGAGTCCGACATTTCGACAGGTCTCGTAAATATAGTGTTAAAGAACGTTCTCTGTGCGAAATTGTTCACGATCTACTTTGTCACTAAACAAATTCGGGAATAAATGCTTTCAAGTTACTTAACCGCATTACCTCCTTACTTGATCACACTTAACACTATTTAATAGACAACAAAGAATAATAGACATACACCTGACTACACAGTAGATTTAAAATTTTATGATCTGCAGCTAAGAACTACTTAAAAAATTATTCTTGGCAATGTTTGTCACGAATTAACTTTCAAAAGCCTAATAGCAGGCCTTCTACTGTTCTTCAAACTATTGGTGAGATAAACTAGTTGTGGGGAATAAAAATGGTTGACAACAATAATTGTGACAGTACCAAAGAATTAACGTTTTGTCTGTTGTTTTACAGAAAATTAAAAGCACAAATGCAACAAAGTCGTGAGGTTGTTTCAAATTCTTCTATCTACATTGCTGTACGTTTTTACAAAATCTGGATATCGAGATCCGTATTAATTTATTAGCAAATATTTTCAGGTGGTTCCGTAACATTTAAATAATACTAGCTGCAGCTCTAGCGCTTTCGCACTCGTGCCTCTCTTGCAAATAACGAATTGTTTCCAGTGTCGAACCGGAATGGATCGATCAGGGGTTCGATTAAAAATGCATGGGGCCCGATTAGAATTGCATGCGCACAATAACGGCAGAGTGTTAAGGGATTAGTGCTAGAGCTGTTGCAGTCGAAGACAGCTCTACGCGGAGCGCCGTTTATCTCGCTGGATCCGCAGCGTTCAAGTGCTGCAATTCCATTTGCCAGGGGTATAACGGCCGGGCTGTATTGGAATAAACTGTACAAATTGTCCATCGTTTAGGGCGCTTCTTTCCCGTTCCGGATGACTTACTCGCCGCTATCCACCATTTATCCCCCATAAATCCCGATATTACGACGCGCGCTGCTTTCCGCGAGATTCGGCCGAACTTGAATTCCATCCGTGGATGAAGAAATCAACCATTAGGTGGCTCGCGGCAAGTGGATTACCGTCATAAATATCGTTTATACCTCGTAAAAGAGCCGGCGAACGGCCAGCGACAAACCGAACCGAATCTAATTCCTATTATCCGCGAAACGATTAATAGCCGTGTTTACCATAAGTCCAACACAAAGTGAAAGCACCTTAGAGAACCGTCGCGTCGTTGCTGCCGCAGCCTCGTTCGCGGCTTGTCAATGGATACACGTTAAACCGGATGTATTTATTGTCACGTCGACCGGGCTGATTATCAATTTTCAGCTTTCGTAGCAGGTGCACGTTGTCCCTCTCTGCAACCGCAGAATTCGCACTATAACACATAGTTTCTACGATTCCCTCGGCCATTGCTGCGCATTTTAAATACAGAACAAATTTTCTTTTTCACATCAACCACAAGATACGTGAAATTACACTAGAGTAGTAGTTAGTTAATTAGTTTCATTTCACTGAATAATTTGAATAGCTTGAAAATAATATACCTGCGTTTGTGATTTCGTTTATAATATTTTTTTTAATCTT
Source organism: Seladonia tumulorum (assembly GCA_913789895.3). Lineage (NCBI taxonomy): Eukaryota > Metazoa > Arthropoda > Insecta > Hymenoptera > Halictidae > Seladonia > Seladonia tumulorum. Next base: position 10,991,860 of record OU565267.1, on the reverse strand, counting down.
CTCTCTGTTTTGAATTTTAAAAAATAGCTCGATACAAAATGTGGCAATTTTTTATTAACCCTTGTATTATGATCTTTGGAAATAAGTGACGAACAATTTCTTTGCGGTGCATTTCAATTCAGAAAATTAAAACTTAATAAAACCTTAATTTAAATACGCTGAAAATAATATATCTGCATTAGCGAACTCTTTTATTATATTTATTGTAATATTCTTTCTGAACCTTCTCTCTGTAAGTTTTAATCTTATAAATGGAAGTTTTCTTAAATTGTAAAAAATAACTCGATTCAACATGTGGAAATTTGTTATTAACCCACGTATGATCTTCGGAAATAAATAACAAAGTATTCACAGAGTTATGATTTCAGCTTTTTTTGCAGTGCATTTTAATTCAGAAAATTGACACTTAATAAAACCTTAATTTAAATTTAAATTTAATTTTATTATTCATTATTTCCGATAAATACATCGAGTTAGAACACAGAAAATTGTAACTATATTACTTGAGTGTACGAAACACCGTCAAAACGAGAATTACAATGAGCCTTTTGTACAATTTCTGCCTATTATATCGAACGTATTGCAACTGGTTACGAGGAAAATAAATTTCTATTGGTTGTCGGTCTACGCCCATTCGGTTTCAACGTTTCAACGACAGATGACTCAATTCTACGTCAAGCCCGGACGTTGTATTTTATTACGAGTGACACCCTGTTGTTTCAACTGAATAACGATACAAAATATAAAACGAATGCTTTATCAAAATTTAACTGACGCCTCCTGGTAAACAACCTGTCACATCGGATATTTTTAATATGAAGAATTAGATAATTATTGTAGTATAAATTGATTCAAGCACCTAAGTATGCGAATTTCGATGCGTTACATTGATTGTTAATATATTGTTATTAATGTCGATAATACATTGTTAGGTATGCGAAATACCTAACAATCGTCTAAATCAATTTTAGGAAACAAAAATTCAATAAAAATGTGAAACGCTATAAGCTGAACAGGTAATTAAAAAGATTGAAAAATTGTTTCGTGACTGAATTAACTATACATTTGCAAATTGAAGCCTACCCTTTAAAAATTGACTTTCTAACCAATTTTGTTACGTAAACAATGCCTCTTGGTTGTAAGAGTATTTTCTATGTGTTTGGAAACGATGTAGCTTCAAAATTCCAATGTGTGTCGATACTCTTAAACTTTTCTAATGTTTCCACAGTTTTGTATTGCAACTGTTCATTACTGCTATGAACGCATTAAATCCGTGGTCTATATATCACAAATAAAAGATCTGTGGAAGATAAAGTATGCTGACTGATAAATATTTCTGATAATTTATTTTACCACATTTTTATTAACCCGCTTTCTTGTCTGTCTGCTTTTGTGTTCGGTACAAATCTTGACAATTGATTTTAAACTAACTTCCCGATAGGCTCGAGACTTGAAACGTACGAGACTAAACAGTAGAAAATAGTTACTTAAATAAAAAGAAATTTTTAATATACCACGTTTTTAAGGCGGGCTAAAAAGTAAAAAATAATTTCCCTCTAGGGTCAGATTATACTAGGCAGGTAAGACACTGCGATAAACGCTGGATACAAAAACAGGGTCAGCAAATTAAAGGTAGTGTATTAAAAATTTCTTTTTATTTAAATAATTGCTTAATTCGCCAAACCCAACATAGCAGATATAATTTTACTCGAAATCAATATCTGTACGCGCGATTGTCCAGTCTAGACAAAAAGCTTCAGCAGACCGTCGCGCCGCGTCGTCGTCGTGTAATTAAATATCCGAAAGTCGCGCGAACACATCCCGTGAATCGATTCTACGTTACACGGGCGCGGTTATGGTCTTTCGTATCGAAATAAACAGGATCGCGGGGAAATGAGTCGAGCGGGCAGTCCCACGGGCAAAAACGAAACGGCGCCGGTGAAAAAAGCGAGTTCGCGAGGAACCGATACACGTATCGCAGCCTCTAATGAAGTGGTCATTAAATTAATAGCGGCCGATTTAATTCAAGGGCATTTTTCTCGGTCGAAAGTGGTTTCCGCGGAGCGGCGAGCAAGGCGACGCGATTTATATTCAACGTGGCCGCCGCTCGTTCGTCTCTGCCTAAGTTTCACGACTTTTTTCTCGACGGTGCTCGCTGCAGCAGAAAGAGAGAGGATATATAAAGAGAGACGGGATCTAGAGAGAGAGAGAGAGGGGGGGGACAGAGTGACGAAGATGGTGAGAGAAAGCAAGAGAGAGAGAGAGTTCGCGGTGATACGTTTTGCCGACGGAGCTGGCGTTGAAACAATGAACCGACCAACCGGCGTGGTCCCTGCAAATCTCCAGGCTTAGCACCCCCATTGTCACCCCCGTGCACGGTACCCACCCCTCCGACCCATGACGACGGAAGGGTGCTTCGCGGATTTAGACGGCCCTGTCGCCATAGCAACTGCAGCCACCGCCAATCTCTCGAACTTGTTCTCCATACATGAGCTGGTACACGCGCACGGTCCTCTCTCTCCGCTTCCGAATCGACCTGGCACGCTTCGATTTGTCGTGGATCCTTCGATCCTCTTATTCCGTTCCACTTTCCAACTTCACCCTTTTTCATCGGATATACCGTGGCTCTCCCAAAAAAAAACTTCGATCGAAAGAGTTACACGGTTTTTTTTCTTTTTTGATAGGTTACGTTTGAAACACGAATCGTGGAACTTGTTAACCCCCGTGCACCACGATTTATTTTACAGTTAGGTCCGGGTTAGGTGATTGCAGCGAAATTCTTTGTTGTTTATCGAATGTTTATGTATTCCCGGTTGCTCAGATTCTAAACATTTCTCTAACTGTATGCAAGTAGACTCCGTGTTACATTTCTAGCGAGGAAAGTATTACACAAGTATAATTAAATGACTCCTATGATTCGAATTAGACTGCGGATCCTTGCGCGAAATAAAAATTGTCTGCATCGATTACAAGAAATAGAAACCGAGTAGAGTGTTGTTTCTTCGCTAGCTAATTTTAATCGGTGAGAAATAGTACAGTGAATTCTCGATATATGTCAACAAAACGGGTCTTGCCAGTGACGTGTATCGTCCAGGAGACATATCCGAGCCGAGTTATGTCTACACTCGGTAGTGGGGATAATTCCGCGACGTTTATCACGCAGGCCTTGGCGACATATATAGAGAAATCATGTAAATGTATATGGACATTTGTAATTTTTTAAATTTTCCTACAATTTCTTATTTGAACCACTCAATTTTCTTATAAATGCATTAAGATCCTCAGTCTAATATAATATTTCATATTTCTTTCTGTAGAGACATTCAAACCGGAATTTCCTATTTTACTTAATTTTGTAATCAATTCAACAGCATTATTATCTCCCCCACCCTGACGACTATAACAGAACGCGTCCTTAAATTGTGAATCTTGACATCTTGCACCCCTCGAAGTGTTCAGGCTGAAAACTAAAATTCTAAAAACTATCATACTTGAGACACGGGAAAGGGGTTCGAATGATTCGCCATGAATCGACTGGAGAGCCAAGCATAAATTCCCGTCCGAAAAATTCGCAGCTTTCGGAGGCGACCGGGTTTCCTCACGGTCAAAAGAATTTCTTGCGCGGCGAGCGAGAGGAGAAATCGTTCTGGGGGCTTAAGAGAAGCTTGCCCGCCCCTCCTCGAGAAGGCGTAAATCCACGTAATTCGATTTGGTGTCCCTTCGATTCCGGGGAACCGCGGCCGGGGAGCTTTCGCAGATTCGTTCCTGAAGGAATAAGAATCGTAGAAGAGGAAACGAGAAAGAGAGAGGGAGAGAGGAGCTTACGATCGGACTCACGGACGTGATAAACTTCCGACAGTGTGCGACTTGTTCGAGGGATCGGCACACACAGCGAGACAAAGGGTCAGGCAAGATCGGAACTAGGGTGTGGAAAAAAATAAGGTCCACTTCTCCCCCGCTGGACAGATTGGCCGGCGAGAAGGGGAATGGCGTGAAAACGTCTCCATTTGCGGGACAAAGAGCTCGTCTTTTTCGAAGTCCATCTTCTATGTTTTATCCTCCGAGGCCCTTCACCCCTTGTATCCAGAACCCTCGCTGGCTTGCTCCTTCTTACAGCCCCTCTTACGGAGCTACTGAGCCAGTAATGGCGGCTCTGATCGGTTCCCCCGCGACGATTTCTCCTCGGAATCTCCGACGACTTCATCTTGTCGATGCGGAGATTATTTAATGGATTTGGTTGGAAGTCTCGAGGCTTTGGAGATGGTTAACAGCTCGAGGTGTTTCAAGTTTGTGTCTGCTAGGGATTTACGAAAAAAATACTGCGTTTGTATCGTTTTCATAAATTCTACGAGTATAAAAATTCTGCACTACAAGCTTTTGGTACATCGAAACTATGATTAGATGTTCAGACTTGTATTCGATTAACCTAGGGGCTAATGAAGAAATATTAAAAATAAAGTAATGTATTTGTATCATCATTTTACCAACTTTATTCTTTAGTTTTTTTTTTGCAGGAAATATTACTATGAGTTGCTTGATCATGTTTCATCCCCTCAGAGGGTTAAATCTCCTGTTCTCAAAATACGTCCTCAGATTTAGTTCTGCACACTTATTTTATTTTTCCTGTTACGAAAAAAGGATTATCAAAATAGTACTATACTATAAGCGATTAGAATACAGTCAAGCCTGTTTTTGTGCGGTAGATAGGGACCGCATAAAAGAAACCGCACGAAAAAAAAAATATTCAGGAAATTCATAAATAGCTAGAACGAATAATTTTTACTACATATTAAAGAAATTTTTTAGGCGGTGGAGAAGGACCGCATAAAAAAAGTCTCACTTAGAAAATATGTGAAAGATTTGCGAAATAGCGAGAAAGTGCTTTCCAAGCAAAATAAATATTTAAATTATACATATACGGAGAAATTACTGTATTTTCCAATCGTGGAAATATTGTTGAAGATAGACTGCAAACACCCATATAAATATGAGATTTAACCACTTGCCATGCAACATCAAATCAGACTCATGCAGAAGAGTTCGAGTAAAATTTGTAAAGTATGAATTCATTCTTTTACGTTAGAATGAGATTCTATCCTGACAATATTTAATCTTTAAACATATTACTTCAGACATATAATAAACATCAATTTCCTTTCCACCGTAAGAAATGATCGCAGACAAAGTCTAATCATTGCAACCGCGAAGAAACTTGTACGGCAAGTGGTTAATTAAACTAAATCATTGTTTATCCATTCACTATACCGAAATATATCGCGGACAGTTCGATAATCGCGAGTCATAACCGTTCAGCCCCAGAGGTAATTGCAGCGGGCCCGTTTTAAGTAAAACGCAAGGTTATGGAGCCTCCTGCCGGTTCTTAATGATTGTAAATTGTCGCGCAAGAGGGTGGCTTCGTAAACGATTTAGCGATAAGAGGCGGCGGCGGCGGGGCCGAACGCAAACCGTAGTGAAAACAAAACGAGAGAAGACGGTAAAAATGTTTCATAGATACAAAGAGCCCGCGGGCTGGCCAGGGCCGGTTCGTTCGGTGGAGATTGGCCCAAATGAAATTACCCCTCGAGAACCGGCGCAACCGACAATCTCCGGCCGCGAATAAAAACCGCGTACTTCGCCCTTTTAATACGCGCGCTTCCACCCGGCGAAGATAAGCCTTTTCCGGGTCTATTTACGAACCCGTACGCTGGTTGATGTAATCGCGCAGCGCTCCGATCAAGGCGGCTTTACGATCGTTCGCGTTCTACTCGGCTGATTTTTCCTGACAAATTGTTTACCCACTTTCCTGCCGCCATTCTTGAGAACAGCGTGAACTTAAACTCTCTCTACAAATATTTCTCTCTCCCTCGTAAAATACTTAATTTTCGAATCACGAACAACCGATCTGAAATTCTAACGGCTACGTTCCTCCTCGATTTGATTTCTGCTCTCAAGACTCGAAGAGATTAACAACGTACCGGTCATACCAGCAGCGATAGCTACAGTGAGTGTAAAAAGTATTCGTACACCTCTTGTAGGCTTAAAAAACCATGTATGTCTCTATGTAATTGCACGCGTGTTTATAAAACGAAACATAATTGTAATTGTTATATATTTTAACTAAATACTGTCATATAAATATACTTGAAAAAGTTTAACGTTGACGAGAAAAATTATAAAGTATGAAAAGTGTCTCTAAAAGTATTTGTACAGGTACTAGAATGCATTTGAAAGGCGTCCGATTGTTTATATTATGGTTTAGCGGGTCCCGACAAATAATTAGACAGGGTCTTTGATGCACAGTCTAGTGGCAACCTTCTGTAAAACCGATCAGTTCCACATCAAAACCAGTCAATTTTGGTAATGTGCAATTACATAAAGAAATATATGGTTTTCTAAAACTATAAGAGGTGCACGAATACTTTTTACACTCATTGTAAATCTCGGCAATTATGGTATCAAATTCGAGTCGGCGATTAAGGGCGGGGCGCCGGTAACTGGTAAACGAGTAGAAGCAAAGAAAAAAAAAAAGAATTGACCCGATGGGGGATTTAAAGAACTCCGAGATTTTCTATCCCCAATAACACCGACCCCGCGATCCCTTTATTTGCCGCGTGCTTATCTGCCGGCCGGCAGCGAAATATTTTCTGTTCGCCGTGTAATTTCCATTCGGCGGCCAGACACGGACACGCATACACGAGCGGCCGGTTTTTCCCCGGAACGGGCACCAACCAGGGGCCAACCATAAGAAGAGTACGGCGAATTGCGTATCTTGGCAAAAAATTACCCCGAAGATAGAAAAGAGAGATGGCAGTTGCCGTAGGGGTGTGGGGGGAGGGTGGTGGCTGGCGGAGAAGGGGTAGGTAAAATCGGAAGCCAGACAGCCTGCGGCTAGAATGGACCGTGGACCGTGTTAGCCAGGAGCCGCTGCCAAATGAAATTATCCCCCGAAAGCACCGACGATCTCGGGGGTTAATTCCGCGAAGGGGGTGGCGCCGGCGCTGTTTGTTACACCCCAACATCGGTATCACTGCTGCCCGCTGCCTTGGGCTGACCATAATTTAATACCGGCCGCTAATACATCCCTACCAGCGTTGCTCAACCCCTCGGTTAGATAAGAGTGTTCGTCCCTCTGGTTACCACCTGCACCTAGGGTGAAAGGGTTGTAGCTGCACTGGCAGCGAAAATTTCGGGAACAAGATTTCCAAACGGTTGCCGAGGGCGCGTTCTCTCTCGGTGATAAATGGGATCGAACGGAATCGCAACTCGTTTGATTACCCGGTCAAAATAAACAGGTCAAAATTGTGAAATATTCACGATAACATAACATTTCAAATGGCGGAATTAAATGGACGTTCAGTTTTAAATTAAATTACAGTTATTTGATGGAAGACGTGCGGAAGAGTGTTAAATATGTGTTCTTAAAGTGTATTTTCCATTTGTCATGTCTCGAGAGAAATTTCGAAACATTGGAATTAAATGAAGTTCGAAATGAGGTTAATTATTGAATGTTCAACTTCATTTTCGGTGCAGGAACAACAGAATATAAAAATAAAAATATTCTACGAATTCTCAAGGTAGAGAGCAAGCAAGGAAACTGTTGCTTTTTTTTTGTTTAATCAATATAATTTACAGGTGAAGTACTGAAGCGTTACAAGAATTTTTATATTAGAATAATTTAAGTCTACTCACGTTCTTGTTATATAATTTTATATTTCATTATTTTATGCCTGCAATAAAAATGAATGAGCAAACAACTGAATCTCTTTTTAAACGTGCAAATAGAAATTGTCAAATTATTCGAATCGAGCGTTCCCAGTTGAATTTCGGTCACGTCGGAAAGTATGTCAGCGTTGAACAATCGGAGTTCCAGGAAACAATATCGTCCGGCGACCACAAGCCGAAACAGAATTTCATTTTTTTTTTTTTCGTTGTTGCTCGGTTCTTCTTTAATTCGAGCCAGCGCGTCCATATATTTTTGCGCGACACTCGGGGACGTCGGCGAGGATTTATCGTTTTAATTTCTGACGGCTCGGAAGAGGAAAGAAAAGAGGATATCTCGGAAGGACCCGAGGGATCCGCTTCCTCGGAGGACGAGGCTGGAAGTGAGGCAGCGCCGGGAAGAGGGTACATTCATCACGAGTTATTAAACAAGCCAACAAAAGGCGGCGGCGACCGGAGTCGGTGTGGAAAAAATGCTGGAAGATAGAATCGGCTAATCAGTACATACTCCGCGGTGATAGATGACCGGGAGGATTAAGCCGAGAGACGTTAGTTCCTTCCTCGAGGATTTCGTCCGACGACAATCGTAACAAGAAACGAGAAATACGGAACGAGCAGGCGATGAAACATGCCAGACGCCGGAGATATATAATTCACGGGGGAATTAGTGAAATATTATTTGATTTGCCCGCGCTAATGTTTGATGATTAAGATGGCGCCTGGCTTCCGTCCGTTCCGTGACGGAAACGTCAAGATGGATGACGGAGGAACAGGAACGGCAAAATCCAACCGATAAAGAAATAATGAAGAACAAGATATGTTATGGAAATCTGAAATAAGAGATATAAGTACGCCATTTCCTGATAATATTTCAGTGTAAAATTAATGTCTTCTAAAAATAATACATTCAAATTCATGGTTTCGTATTTTATTCTATTACTGTTTAATCCCATATTGGTTTAAGTTGACGTCTCAAAGACGTTATGGGTTTTTTCTTTAAACGTTTCATCGTAAATAAACGTACAGTGAATTCTCGATACATGTCAGCAACTATATTTACAGTCCCTGGCGTTCGAGGCCTCTGGAGCATCGTATTGTATACCCCACGGTAGTGGGAATAATTCCGCGACGTTTATCGTCTAGCCCTTGGCGACATATATTGAGAAATCATTGTATATAACAATTTAATCATTTCACCAATAGATTTTAAACCAATAGAAATTATTTGCTTCGCCATCGAGGAGTATTTAAAGCGTTCGGAACGTTTCGAATCCTCGGAACACTAATTGCAAGGCAAGAGGTTCATTTCTTCGAACCCTATAGGTCTCGTTTGACAAAGCAAAAATGACCGGCGTCGTTATGAGGAAAGATAGCGTGATCCAGATGTAAAACGGCTATCAAAGTTAATGTCCAATCGTTCTGAAATGCAATTCTGATATTCGCGGAGCTCACGTACATGTACAGTAAGGAGCAAAACTGAACCAATAAACACAAGTTTTGTATAAATCATTATTTATTGCTAGGAATATAGAGAAGAATAACAAAAAATCAACATTATAATTGTTTTTGTCATAGTTAGAAGTAACTTAAGAAATTTTTTTCGATATTTAATGTCTCCTCGATTAGCAATGACGACAAAAATAGATTGACTTGGTTTTGCACCGGTCCCTACAAGAAATGTTTACGTGGGATATTCTAGTAGTATATGTACATCTAGCACTTTGGTATGTTTACAAACTATTAGTCTACGTCTTAACATTCAGTTCTTCGCATCAGTCGAACGGAAAAGAACGCAAGTGAAGTAAGAATAAATGTGAAGTCAATTGCTCCAAATTGTGTAAAAAAAAGTCATTTCTCTTTTGAATGACGGCTTGTCAATGTGTAAGACGGCTGCAGTGTTAGTCAATCGACAGTGCAAAGAATAAGAAAAAAATACTGTAAAAGTATATTATTAAATGCTGGAGGAAGACCAAAAATATTCTCACCGCAGGATGAACGAAGGATTATACGGTTTGTCACATCTGGTGAAGCTTCAAGTTCCATTATGGCTGCAAAATTATTAAAAGAAGATACGAATATACAAATAAGTCAGTAGACAGCACGAAGAACCCTCAAAGAGACTGACTTTAGAAGCATTAAGAAAAAAAGAAGCCAATGTTATCGAAAAAAAATATTAAACGTCGTTTGGAATTTGCTACAAAATATCAAAACTGGACAACTACTGACTGGGAACGGGTTATTTGGTCAGACGAGACCAAAATTAACAGAATTTGTTGAGATGGCATGTCTTGGTGCTGGATTCGTAAAAATGAAAGGCTTAAACCACGACATGTGAAACAAACGTTAAAGCATGGAGGCGAATCTCTAATGTTCTAGGGGTGCCTAACAGCATTTGGTATTAGGTCACTGCACCGAATTAATGGCATCATGAATCAGTACATGTACAAGGATATTTTACAAGATCATCTCATAGATGCTGCTGAAAATATGTCTTTTGAAGGAAAGAATGTAATTTTCATGCATGATCGAGACCCTAAGCACACTGCTAAAAGTGTAAAAAATTGGCTCTGTACTAGAAAATTTTCTGTTCTGGATTGGCCTGCGCAGAGCCCCGACGTCAACTCCATAGAGAATCTATGGGGTTTACTAAAAAGACGACTACGGGATTCATACCACTCCCAACCAACATCAATCACAAATTTGTGTGATAGAATTCAAGAACAGTGGGAACAAATATCTCCGGATTATTGCAAACAATTAGTAGAAAGTATGCCAAAGCGAATTATTGCAGTTTTACAAGCACAAGGGTTGTGAAAAAAATATTAAAAATAAATTATATATTAAATATTGCCAAGTATTGGGCATGGTGCTAAACCGAGTCAGTTTATTTTTGTTGAAAAAAAATTCTCAAGTTACTTCTAATAATAATAAAACTTATTATAATGTTGATTTTTTGTTATTCTTCTATATTCCCCGTAATAAATAATGATTTATACAAAACTTGTGGTTATTGGTTCAGTTTTGCTCCTTACTGTATGCGTAAGAGAAGGTCAACCAGAGATCGGGTTACCCTAGTCCCAAAAGAAACAGAAAGTTGGGCGTGTGCGCCGGTCGGAAGAAAAGGAAAACAATTTCCGAGGAATTAAACTGGCGCCGGCAATCGGGTTTCGGATGCTACGGAGGCATAGTTTCGTCGCGTTCATCCCCCCCGGCACGGGTGAACTACCCCGGCAAGAAGACATTAATCAGGAAACTTACGTCCGGCTCGCATTCCACTGTCTCGTCGCGCGTTGTATCGGGGGGCTGATGGTTAACACGATTCCCCGCGACACGTTGAAGAGGGAGGATTCGTGTTCGCGAAACTTTCCGTCAGGGGTAGGAACGTGCCACGCTGACAGACCATCATCCAGCCAGCAACGATTCTCTCCATCCCCCTTGGCACCCCCACCCCCGGAACACACCGGTGTCGGCTCGGCGCGCCCCTCGAGCCCACCCCTTTTCTATATTCGTTCCTACAGAGCCCGGGGTCTGCTACCCTCTCGTACCTGTAACATCAATTAAAATTCCCGTGGTCGATGAGCCGCTGTTTCGTGCGATCGTCCGCCGTTTTTAATTGGATTAGAGCGAGACGGCTACACACAGGCCGGGCAGCATTCGGGGACCGGGGGTGGGTCGTGGACGTCGAGGGTGCCAGGTTACAGAAAGAGAAGGGGTTGGCCTCTCGGATATATATGTATGTATATTCGGACGAGGAAAGGAGAGGGACCGCGCGCGGGGGAGGATGCCGAGCAGGTAAATGACAGAGACAATCTACTCGCACCCCCTTCGATTCCCCTTCGTGCTCTCCGATTTGCGTGCAGGGGGTGGGAGCGGAGACACACACACACACACACACCGGTATATCGATTCAGGTCGGTTAGTAGGAAAGGAAAAGCCCGGAGAAATTAGAGAACCAAGTTGTCATTTTTTTTCCTGTTCTCGAAGAGGGGCCGGGGGGGGGGGGAGAGAATCGGAATTGAAAATTTCGCGTGACTGAGAGAACCGGGACTTCGAGGAATTGCGAACGCTCGTGGACGTGCGAATGCTATGTCTTCGGATGATTTAGTCTGTTTTTGGTGCGCTGTCGATCAAAAATTGCCCAACCGCATCATTGTGTTTCGTTTTGAAGGAAGATCCTTTATTGAGTAACAATGGAAAATTAGGATACGCGTAAGAGCCGAGTATTAGCGGAAACGAAGGCATAACGACCACGTTGTAAAAAATTTTGTGGCAATTTCTCCCGATCGCTTTGCAAAGTCTGGAAACAGCTAGATCAGTTTTTCCGATTTACATGTTAACTGCCACGTCGGTCACATATGACTGACAGTGATTTTTGACTGAGTTTAGAAATTCATTTTTCTTATGTCCAGATAAACTGAATTTTATTGGAATCTTTTGAATCGAAAAGGGTTAAGACAACGTCCCCTATGATACATTTTAAATTTCTAGTTTTCGTTCCGTTAATTAAACTACTCCGATTTTGTAAGAGTCTCTGGGGTTGATGTTTGGCGCTTAATGTATTAAATGTTTCGAGGGATCGCGATAGAATCTTCGTTCGATTTGTCGGGTTTCGAGGGTGCACGAGAGAAATGCATGAAATCCGCAATGCCGGTCGTCATCGGCGGCCGCTTCAATTTATTTCAGCCGCGATAAATAACTCAATTGTCTTCCGGCATTTTCTCCGAAAGAAACGTGGCCATCTACGGGCGCCGTAAATCACATTTATCGGACGCGGAACGGTAGAAATAGGCTAAATCCATTAATTAAGGAGGGAAGTTTAGAAGCGTTGCATGCGTTTGAATTGGAAACCCGACGGGACGTAGGCCGGACGTGTTCGCCGCGCTCGATGTCCCGGAGAAACGGGAGAAGTCTCTTTTTGTTTGGACGCGAGAACAATATTTTCAGGAACGATCGACCATATCCGTGGGATTTTTCGGCGTGAACTTTCGGCTGGACTGTCCGCATAAATCACTCGGACGGCCCGCAAACCGCCGGGGGCGGCATTCGTGCATCGTATCTGCATTCGCAACACGCGGCATTAATTATGTATTCAATAAATTTTAAACGCATCGAAATGAATTCAAATTGCAGATTAATATTAAACGGTGTTGGCTAATTGGTTGGGCAATTATGCGGCGTTAATTAAACATTAGAGGCGAAGTCGCCGCGACATAAGGACCGCTTCGCCATCTGGCGAAAGCTCGGCGCCATTCCCCGTCGAAAGCTCCTTACGGCCAGTGCCATCTAAATGCGAAATGTGTTGGATGTTGGTAAATCTACAAACCATATAACCACAGACGAGGTATAGGAGTAGGCCAATCACCCAATGTATTTTTTTGTCTCACGCTCGGGGGGCTCTAGAGCCATCTAGAGCCCCCTTACCATTTCGTGTCACATCCTACCGTATCAGCCAGAACCAGTATTGTGGAACCAATATTCTACAACGGCGCTGTTGCTGATAGAAATTTAAATCTCATGCTGGAGATTCTATAAATGATTAATGAAACAAAAGAATGTTGTGTCCTTTTAATTTCGTTACGCCTGTACGCGAGTGCATCAAAGGAGACGTTTCTACGTGGGAAAGTTTATATTCAGGTAAATCATATACATACATATACTTGTATAATGTACATGTATGTATAGCGAGCATCAAGAAGCACAAATTCATACATATGCGCAGGAATTCATATTAAAAACATTATTATGTATTTTTGCTAGTATTTAAATATATCATTATTAATGTTACTTTTTTGGTAAATAATCCGCCTAATGATGTATATATTTATTTACTCTTTATTCCTACACACTTCTTTAACTTCCTTTTCATTCTATTTATGACGTGTTTGGACTCATTTTTACCAGAAAAATATTTACAATGTATTGTTCGTATTTTCATACCATGACAATAAATTATTACAAAAATTAGATTTTCATTAGTAAGCAATGCTTAAGGGCTTACATTGTTATGTCAGGTAGCTGCTTGTCTGACTGACAATGAGCCTGAATGAACTGAAATGAAATTCTCAAGACCTCGACCGGAAGAGAGTACCGGCAATATTGTAACGCATTGCCCATTAATAATGAACAACCAGAACCCAACTCTTTTTCTGATAAAAACGAATCTAAATTCGCTATAAGTCGGAAAATAACGAAGACTAAATTAATATTTAAAACTCTTTTGGAAAACGGTTTCGGTAGCTAATCTTGCCTATTCTGATACTGGACTCGACCCCCACTCTGACGTAATGTCGTCTGAGGCGTCTGAAGCGCACATTTTGCTACAACTTTTAAACTAAAGAAGATATCAATGCGAAATTAGGACTAGAAATTCTTTTTAAAAACAATTTTTTAAGTAATTTTTTTGTCAGTTTTTAAGATATAGCCGGATCAGATGATGAAAAGTGCCCCCAAAACTTTATATTTAGTCGCACCATGCTCAACAAAAAATTATAGAAATGCGAATAATAATTATACACATAAATAAAATGTATAAAATAAATGTATACGCAAAGATATTCACGTTCAAGATTTATGAAAATTGTATTTCTATAATTTGAAAACGTTGTATCTACATTTATTAATATTATATTGATACAGATACTTGCAGATATATAATATAATGACATCAAATAAAAAAATATAATTTGAACATATAGTCATAACATCAGATACATAACTCGTCAATCAGATTTGATCATTCTTGTAGATCTAATTCCAGCATTTATCGTTTGTCAGCGTAGAGGACATAAGAAAACCATTTGTTTACATGTGAGACAAGAAACCCCGTATGGTGATTGGTCTATTCCTATCCCTCGTCTGTGATATAACGTTCACTCTACTGTCAGAAAATCATGATTTCAATATTGGCGTATACCGATTACTTTTAAAACGAATACAGATCCATAGCTTGTTTTAATCAACCGTTTTCGTGCTTTTCGTGCCAATATAAAATTTACTAATATTGTTCTATTGTAAAATCATTCTCGTTCTAAGGAGAGCAATGAAATATTTGTTATTGAATGGATAATATTCACTATAATTGAGATTTTGTGTTCATTTGCATGCTATTACATGAGTTTTATACATTACCTTAGTCTATTCTAAGAATATCATAATCAATAGTTGAATATCGTCCCTTTCATAAATAAAAACAACGAAGGGTAGATTGTTTCTAAAATACAGTTGCTCTTATTCTCTCGATCACAGTAGATTTATTAACTTTTAGCAGAGAAGAATATTTTCTATTCTGTTTTTGATAAGTCGAATACGTTTTTCTCCGAATAAACAGTACACGCTAAACAGATTATATAAACTTGTTTCATATTATTTCAGCATGGTTATAATGGCGAATTTCAAAGTAGCCTTTACAGTGGATCCAAAAAGTACTTAATATTTTAATTATAATAATTTCAATTTTAAGCATCAAATGCAAAACGGTGCTTACTTTTCTCTAAATTATTTTAACATGATGTACAAACGTCGTCAAAAGCATTCAAAAATTTTTCTTGTAAATGTCCTATATTTGAAAATTGAAGCCTCCTCTTTCCAAAGACTGGTTAAAAATTCTAGTTTCTCATGTGTCAGTGTCGTAAAAATAGTTCTTAAGGACAGTCCTCTGGCAATATCGATTTGATTGATCCATTAACATTTTGTCAGGAGTAATTACTAAAGTAGTTCAACAGTTTATATAGCAATGAAAGAAACCAGTGATAACAAGGAATGTAGGGAACAATGATATTCCATGTAGACAGAGCTAACAGTACGAAGGAAACGCAACGGCACAGTGCATACATTTTTATTTCCAGGGATCGGGGAAAGTGAACAGCGCGTTTAGAAAAGAAACATTTTATTACATTCACCTACGATCTTTATACGTTTATATACGCAAGTTGCAAAGTTACATACACAACAACGTACGGATCCAGTTCGACAGCGCGAGAGTTCGCGCGTCGTCAGGATCGGGTGCATCGAGATCGTAAATTATTCTCCACCCTCGCGGTAAGAAAGTACACGATGCAAATGAGGAACAGAGAATGAAAGTCGCGACGATTTCGTGGTGGTTAAGTTTAAAAACGCTTTCGTTCCTGATATGTCCAAGATTGGCGAACGTTAAAGACTTTGCCATAGGTTGATCCGTGATCGATATCCGCGCGGACCCGTTGTCCGGCCGCGACGTTAGAACGGTGACGTTTAAAAATGAATTTGTACTATAATTCCGTTTCGCTTCTAGCTTATTGTGCTTCCGTCGATGTTACGTTGCTATGGTAAAATCTTTGGCACGATTCGTCAAACGGCTGATCGAATTCTCGCTCGTAATTCACAGCATTCCTTCTTTTCCCGAAAATGGTCAGACGAGTTTACGCCCCGTTGAGTATTCGTGATTATACCGACCACCGAGTATATTACAGCATATCGACTACATTAGTATTCCACTTTGACTTATAGATCCGTTCGTTTGGTTATGCAGCTGAGACGCGATTACGTGATTAATTCAGGATAAATTCAACAGCGAGTTGCGAGCTTCGGTGTCAGTTGATCTGCTCTCTGTGGGCTTCGACCAACGATCTCATTTGCGATCTCTAACGACGAAGGATCGCTAGATCAACTGAGGCGAGCGCTCTCGGAGACCTCGCATTTTCTGTGTCAACATTCAAAGAAAAGACCGGGCTAGTTCTTATACAGGCGGGGGGATCACGGTTTTACACGTACAGGAGGTATAAATTCTTTGGTAAAATCGACCCTATGCTTTAACCCATTCAAGATACGTTATATAACTTAACGCTACGGCTAGTTTATGCACGCTACCACAAATTCCTTTGTCCTTAATTTATCGATTAACATGCCGACTCTTACACAGTAACTGTATGACACGTCACCCGAAGTTGTCTCGCGAAACATTTGAAAATCCGTTTCGCCTGATTCTTACACATAGAGCTTATGTTCAACGTTGATAGCAATGATCTATTTACAAGTTCCTTTTTCAAAAATCATCGAATAAGATTGTCCTTTGATGAACCTGCGCCGAGTTCACCTTAGAAACTAGTTTTCCGCACAGTTGCGTTCGAATTGCAGGTAATTGTTTGACCTACAGTAGATACGAGTTACCAACGTAGGATAACCATTACTAACGAGTCTCTGCTAGTTCGATAGTCGATGTAGTAGAGCTCTGCGTTCCGATAGCTGGTAAAACAGGTATCTAGACGAATTGTTGCACAAGTGTGCGTTCCTCCGACGAATCAGGTGTTAATACCACTGGTGCCTTTTGCTGAAAGTTACAGCGGCGTTTCTTCCTCTTCCAGTTACCTTGGCGTCGGAGGAGGTGGTGGTGGTCATACGGCGCTACCCGTATAAAATCCCGACTTGCCTGCTAGACCAGGTCCGCGTTTCCTTTTCTCGCATTCCATCGTGCTGAACGTATTTTGAGCGATTTGCGATTTCCGCTTCGGGTTCTGCAGCGTCATACTTCTCTGACTGGAGTTTGAGCTCGAGCTTGTTCCCGGCTCCGATACCCTCAAGATGCCGGAGTGTATCGTCCCGAAGTTCTGATAGATGTACTGGGACTGGATCGCTGAGACGGACGTGTTCTGATTCTTCAGGGTGATGGGCACTGTCTGGCCTGCCAAACTGTTGTAGCCGAGGGGAGTGTCCAGCAGCGACTCGTTTCTCTCACCGTACCCGCTGAGCCTCGAGTCGAGGAGACCTTCCTTTTCGGTGAACACACTTAACCTCGAGTCCACCACGTTCTGTTCTGCAGTTCTTGGTGCAAACTCGGTGTACCGTGGCTCCTGGCCAACGGTGTGCTCCTTGCTTTCCGTGAACGCGATCATGTTCTGCCGGGAGTCGGAGAGGATTCTCGAGTCTATCAACCCTTCCTTGTCGACGAAGCCGCTTAACCGTGAGTCGATCACACTGGCTTCAGACTTGCCGCTGAACGTGTATCCTGGGTCCGCGTTCTTCGTGTCCGGATACGCGGGTAACACGTGCGACAGGTCTGCTTTGTCGACGTAGCTGATCGCTTGAGGATTCGAGGCACAGATATCGGGCGCGGACTTGCACAACAGGGACGTGCCCTCTTCGGCTACCCTCTGGGGCGCTGAAACATGGTTTACTGTTAATCATCTGCTGAAGAGATAGACTCCACTGGACGTGCTAATAGAGGTTGTAGAATAACGTATAAGTTACTTTTCGCGGGTTGTCCGAAACCTCTGGTCTGCGGTGGGCCCGGTGACTTCTGGTGCGCCCTCACGAGGTACTCTGAACTCAAGCCTCTCTGCTCCCTTAGCTTCCTTTCTGCCCCTGGTACCATAACCCTCACCTGGACAAACATATCGACGGTCAACTTCAGTTCTTGCTATTAGATATTATACAGGGTGTTCAGGCCATTATTATCCAGCGCTTTTCTTGTAAATAGTAAATATTAGAAAGAAATGGAAGAGGAAAAAGTAGTACTGTTTTTTATACGTAACCCAATGGAGTATATAATTTTTTTGTGTTTATACTATTTCGTTAGATATGAAGGTGACCTTCAATTTTTTAAATGGAATGCTGTATGTTTTTGTATATCACATGAAAGCGTGTGTCTAGACGAATTCATCCGTATTCTGCACAGTGACCTTCGAGGTGATGCAAGGTCAGAAGTGGAAGAAACATTTAGAATATTATTACTACTTTTTTTCTAATATTTACTATTTGCAAGAAAAACCTGACTAGTAATAGCATGAACACCCTGTATATTTAAAAGGTAGCGTTTAGGGTGTTTGACTACAGGTGGAAGAAAATTTAAGGGGTGGTTCTCCATGACGTTTTTAGCTTCATTCTTTAGTTATCGTCAATTAAAAATTCGCCTAAAATGCGGCAACCCGGCCAACAGACGTATACGTTGCATACTTCATAGAGTCAAAGCCTAACCATTGGGTGCGAGCGTGGACCCCCTTTGATACGTACACCTCTGTTGGCCGGGTTGCCGCATTTTAGGCGGAATTTTAATTGATAATAACTGTAAAATGAAGCCGAAATCGTAATTTTTTTATTCTTTATTTTCGTCTTATATTGTCTTGGAGAACCACCTCTTAAATTTTCTCCCACCTGTGGGGATGGGCAGGGGCGGGGGGGGGGGGGAGGACAACTGTAAAGTTTAGCCGGGTATTGGTACCATTTCTTCGACGGTGGAGAAGCGAGCCATGTATCCAGACATCGTTAAGACGGCCGCGACTTCTGCCAAGATCAAAGCCAATCCTGACAATTGTAGACACCATCCGTAGTGGTATTGCGGCAGGCCATTGTCATCCGTCTGCATGCTGGACGTGGATGGCAAGCTATACTTTCCGGGCAATTCCAACGACGCGTCTGATAACGCCGACGCGAGTACTATCAGTCCCCCACCTAACGAGAGCCCTGGAACACAAATGAAATTATTACTTGGCTTACTTCCTAATGTCTTCGATATTTATGGTTTTCGAACGGAATCGATTCGACCGTGACTTATGGTCGGAATAGGGCCGTGGCGCGCAGCTCGCGATTAGAATTTGCCCGTTCAAGTTACTGAACTCGAAATGATTACTTATGGAGTTCGTAACTGATGAAGATCGCCGATAATTTAGTGGCCAGGGGATGTTCGGCCGCAAACTTTAATCAAATCCGGTTGTTTGAGAAGCAGCCGGGTTAGTTCATTCGTTCCGGGTCCGTTTAATCTCGAAAGACGTTTGTTGTGAATACCAACAGACGAAATAAGCAGCCGCTCGAGAAAAGATCTCGTCGCTTTGGGGGCGACATAAAGATTAAGATAAAAACTTCGGCCCGATTTAAGCTAGCCGTAAGCTGCTTGCACGAACGCCGATCTCAGTTTTATTATTGCTGAACCGATAATATATCTGTAAGCCGCCTCATTGCGTCCCCATTAAATACAACAGCTTACAATGGTAATGCGAGACGAATGGCACCATTAGAATTTATCGTTCCATAAAATTTGTCGCGTTCACAGCGATTCGAACGGTGCACTATCCCCAGCGAATCATCAGCAATATTAGCGGCGAATGCATCGGGCCAATGCTTCACAATATTTTCGAGCAAGCACATGCGCAGATGTTTTATTGGTACACACGAACAGAATATTGGGTATTGCTAAAATATTGCTGGCAGCATATTGAACTTTCAGACTTGCCCTCGTCGAAAGGGATGTAGCAACGTCGTAAAATTTTTAGCTGAGTACAGAAACGTGTTTCACGCTTCGGGGGAAAATCTCGTAATACGAAGTTGCGAAAAAGATCATAAATGTCATTGCTTAGAATCGCCAACTTGGCTAAAACTAGTCGCTTAGAACTGTAGCAGTTCTTTCGAATTTAGATAGAATAGTTCCGAATTTTTGAAAAAACTGATCTCAAAATATGTAGGCGACACTGCAACAATTTATACTGTTAAAACATTGGTTGCCACACCAGGGTCCATAAAAACAGAAAGTACTAGAGTCAAAAGAGCAACTATTCTTACAGCCATAATTGTGATTGTTAGTGCGCATTTCAGGTCTCGAAAATATGGGAAAAAATCGCACATTACCTATAGTTGATATTTTTCTGTAGCTGTAATACCTCAAAGTTTTGGTCATTAAAATACGGTTACAATTACCTCTATCACAAGGCTAGCCAAGAGTCCTTCCGTTTACACACCCCTTGGATACCTTTCAGAACCCTTCGTGTCTCCCACACCCCCCCTGGAGACCATCAACGAGAAGCAAACCGCGGATCTCATAGCAAGTTCTCTGAACTGAAGTCGGAAAATTGAACAGAATTGAACGGAGATACAACGTGTCCCTTCGTCCAGCAATGCATGTCTCGACGCACTAGTTTGCACAGCGAACCGTAGAAAAAAGATTCCCGGACTTAAACACTAATTAATTATGTCACGGCGTCCACATTCTCATAACAACGCCCGGCGAGGTAGGAAAAGCACAATCTCCTGAAAAATAAAGTTTGGACAGCGGGAGTAACTCTCCGGGGGACAAAAAACTCGACGCGTCATGTCCACATGCAAATGCAACATTATCCATTTTTTTTTTCAGTCGTAGAGCCGTAGCCCCCACCATTCCGTTCTGTTTCTCGCGGAATCAAAATGCAACGGCCGTTCCTTCGCGAGCTCCCCGGTCGCGCATGAAAGCCTCTCTCTCTCTCTCTCTTCCCCGACTATGACGAAAATGAGCTTCCTTCCACCGCTGTCCTGGCTTGCGAACGCATTAAAAACGCTCGGCACGGGGACGACCTGTATCCCTGCCTACGTTTACTCTTTATCTACGATATGTTCTTCCCGGGCGTAAAGCGTGCGACATAAAAATTTGCATACGCGTAAAACGAACGATCCCGGTAGCTTGCCATGGCTGCGACCCCCCACCCCCGCGTGTCTTCTCTATAGCCGATCCGATTCCAGTCGCGTGAGCTACCACAGGCGGGACATTGTTATGACGGGGTAAGCCACCCCCGGTTATTGCATTCTTAACGGTGGATATTCGGCTCCGGTTACTACGAGCCCGCGACTATTCCTGAAACGCACCAGACTAACGCTCCCGTACCCCTCGTTCGACGACCCGATATTTTCGAGCCATTTCTCAAGAGTTCCACAGCTCCTTCGTTTCACATTAGGCTATTGCTCCCGCAATCTGCCTCCAGTGAGCAATTCGAGGGTTCCTCGTCCATGTTTTCACTGTTTCGTTCCTTTGTCGAAGGCCCCATTTCTACTCACATCCTCGTTTCCGGTATTTTGTTTGTTTCTATACATTTTTAGTCAGCATAGATACTCTTTTTAAATTATGTGATCATCCCTCCGACGGTCGTGTCAGTATCCTACTAAAAGAATATTTTATCGCTAACAATTTCAGATATAGCGCTTCTTCTAACGACAGCGCATCGGAGTTAATAATTTTGGACTGAAAACTCCAGTTCTGTAATGCAGCCGTGTTCAAGACAATATAAAACGAAAATTTCAATTAAAAAGCCGCCTAAAATGCGGCAACCCGGCCAACAGAGGTGTACCTCTGCTACGCAGAAGCGCGCCTCTGTGACGTACGCAACGTACACCTGTGTTGACCGGGTTGCCGTATTTTAGGCGAATTTTAAATTGATGATAACTAACAAATTATGCCAAAATCTCAATTTTTTTTACTCTTCATTTTCGTTTTATATTATCATGGAGAACCACCCCATAAATTTTCTCCCACCCGTAGTCGAACAACCTGTATATTTAGGAAGTGCGCTTTTTAAAAAGGAAAATTAAACAAGTTGTATTCCAAACCTTGATCCAAAGATTTTGTGTATTGTGCAGAAAGTATAACTGAAATGGTAATTTTTATAACGCCCAGTAAATGGAGAGGGCGTACTGGAGGTAATTTATTATGCCGATAGACCTCTATGAAATGATGGATGGCCGAGTCACAGGAGTAACCGGAAAAATTCTCTGAATTTTTCGGGAAGAGCCGAGTATCGGTTCGCATCCGCGGAATAGATTACAGGATTCATCCGCGACGAGCGATTAATTTCAATAATTGATTGCTGCTTCGGCTTGTCAAATTACACCGTCGCATAAAAAGCATGCATATTTCATTTGGCGCGTGTCCCTTGAACGGCGCAAATGCGTCTGGCGAATTTAAATTTCAATTAACGCCGTCATAGATTTCACAATTGGACGTACGTCGCAACCGGTACGAAGTTTATGCTTCGTTTCGATTCCCGACACGTAGCCTCGACCTCGGGATGTTACAGCACACACGCGCGTAATGATTAAAAACGATCCGAAACGTGGAATTCAAATCCTTGGCCAATTACGTCGTTTATGCAACAGCTTTTTGCTTCTCGTGTTGCTGCTTCGAGCTACAAAGAAAGAGTATTCTCGAAAATCTAAATTTGATAGTTCAAACGATGCAGATTTAAAACCCCAATCAGCGAAGATAAACTGATAAATAATCTCTCTCAAATTATTGTTGCAACTTCAGAAAAAATGAGAATAGCAAGAACGCGGCATTAAATGGATAAACAAATAAATAAATGGGAATTAAAAGCGAAGGGAAACCGTATCAGGTATTGCAAAAATATCGAAAATAAATATAAAGCACTCTCTGCCACAATAAAAAAGATTCAATTCATTGTCAGATAAAAATTCAATAAACTGATATTTTTATTGTCATGTGAAAAGTACAATATTAAAATTTGCCGTGTCCTTTTTTTTTTTAATATTGGTTGTGAACATTGCAATCTATTTGCTTGCCGTTTACAATTTTATTGTGTCAAAGTTCAGCCTGAAAATTAACTTAAACATTTGGGCAAAAAAGGCAATAGGTTCAACATCGGTATTACTATTATAATAATAAACTACAACGACAGATTTGATTGAAGATTTCCAAAAGGGAAAAGTGTCGTAAAATAAACTAAAAATTGATTACACAAGAGACGTTTGACATTTAACTCAAACTGATGAATAAAACAAAAGTTTCATTTCAAGAATAAAAACCGCAACGATTTTTGTACCGAACCCCATAATACAGTGACTCCAACTAATATTCGGACGCTCTTAAAAATCGTATAACTTTGTCAGTATTCAAGTATACTACTTGAAGTTTTTTGAGAAGTTAGAACAATTGGATTACTAGATAACGCGAGAAAAATGCTTGATTAAAATTGCAATTGGTCGAAATTGCAAAGAAAGTACCAAAAGTTGTATTTTCCAACTTTTTTATGCGGACTTATATTAAAAATTTAAAAAGTTAAAAATAAAAAAAGTACGTTTTTTCACTGAGCTGTAAACATTCAACGATGAAAACTTAAGGGTGAAAGTCGCAGAATTTTGGCCTTGTCAGGGAATTTCGCCCTGACGAGATCATTTTGAAACATCTGTAGCTCATTGCAACGTTGACCGATTTTGATGAAATTCTCAGAATATTATAATTCATATAGATCTCCAAATCGTACTGTCTAAATTTTCGATGTAAGTCCACGTAAAAAAGTTGAATAATACAACTTTCAGTATTTTCTGCACAATTTCGATCAATTGTGCCAACTTGTTAAGAAAATACAAGTCGCATGGTCCATTGTTAACAAAATTATACGATTTTTAAAAGCGTTCGAATATTAGTAGGAGTCACTGTAGCTGTCCGATCAGCGCCAATAGAAAAATTGCTATCTCCATGTGCGAGTCCCATGGACAACGCGCTGTGCAACGTGTCGCGTGGCAGCCAACGTGTCAAGAGAGGTGTACAGTGTAGTGATCAGTGGCGGGCGAGTATCTACGGGGAAGGTATTGACTCAGGAGTCCTCTTGTCGCGAATGGAGGAGGCGTCGCCGCAAATATAATTAATTCTCGGTGTAATTCGAACGCGGCAGAAGTCGATACGTGACAGAACACGCGGCTCGACACGTTTCGCATCGCGTTCCGCCGTTCCCCGAACAGAAACCCGCCTCCGTATCGACGAATGGGATTCCTATACGGGGAAAGCTTTAATTAGCGCTCGGCTTGTCAGCCCCCGCGTTCTCTTATTCAGCGATTTCGTTTCCGAGCCCGCGAACCCGAACGCTGTTTATCAATTAGTCCTAGTTAGCGAGCGCGACCTAATTTCATGCGTCTTCAGAAACAATCCCCGCCGACAGGCATGGAACAATCATGGGAACCGTGCGTTAAGGTTTCAAGGTTTTTTTTTTGTTAATACTTTGAAAAACTTTTCTCGTGACTGAAACCACCGAAGATTCAAAGATTTAAGCCTCCCCTTTACAACGGCACCTTGAAAGTTAACATACGATTGTTTTTAGATATTTTATCGGGCTTTGATTGAGAGCTATGCCTATGTAGAGTTTAAACATTTTTCGAACCCGCACACAATTATTTCCTAGTCTACACCACTTTGTAAAAATTATTTCAAATAAAATTTACCTTGTTTTGTGGGAGACATCTTATATTGCTACCGAGATTTCAAGGTGAATTTTGAACGGCAGTGAATGACCTTGCATGACCTTGAAAGATGAAACTATTGTAGGTCAGTGAATTCGTCTCGGGATGGACTGGACGTTTATCTAAATAAAAACATACAGTTTTCTATAAGGAAACAGGGGTGACCTTGAAATTTCGGAAGCACGTCCATTTAGAGAAAAGTTGTGACCACTATAAGATATTCCCCCCACCCCAAACAGAGTAAGTTCTATTTGAAATATAGTATTTACAACGAGTTTAGGATGCAAATTGATTGAAGCAAAAAGCATTGTTTGTTTTAAGTTTGTAAAGTGGGCTGCTTCCCTTTAAAAGATGGCGAAGATGAGCGGGGAAGACGTTGATGCATTGCGAGGGAAGCACGGAATTTTTCGAAAACAGATAAACCGGGTCAGGTCGGCAATGATAATTAACGTCAAGGTGCAACAAAGTTTCGATTGATACTTTTTCCAGCAGGGCGTCCGATCGGGTTTTTTTTCACGATTGCTGTTGACATGGTGGCAGCGAAATAAATCGAGGCTCGTAAACTCGACTGACGAATGAAAGTTGGCGAACAGCGGTCGTGAAAGCGACGACGAGTTCGGAATATTCGATCAAGAGTCGTCTCCAATTTCCATCGTCTACTCTTGATTGTGCCCTGTTTTGTCCCCAAACGTCTACTCAAAGCATTGCTCAATTAATTAGCAGTAATTGTAATTTAGTCGCGGTACGTGCTGTTCAGGGAGTCGAGGTTCACATTCTGAAGGAACGAGCGTGGCGTCCTCGTTCGTTTCCGGAGGCAATATCGTATGCCAATTTCATACTTATCGTGGCAACCAGTTGGTAAATGGTTAGCGAGCTTAGCGTTTCAATAGCATTATAGTTACCAGCATGCGAACCTATAAATTGTTTCGATATGCTGCATTGGTTCATTGCATATCTTGTTTTGGGTTTCAGCCACTTTTCTTACTTCCAATAGGATAATTATTAATATTAATCATGAGACCGTTCGGTACAGTGATCATTCCATTCAATGCAAACTCACTTACAAAATTTAAATATAAATTAATACTGATGAATATTCCAATTATGCACAAAAATAAAATATATATATTTTTAGTGTTCTGTCACAGTACAAATTTGTATTTGTCGTTTTCTACTTAAATAATTAACTAGTAAGTAAATCGATATAAAATGTAATGTATTGTAGTAATAAAAGAAAGAGTTGTACATTGTTCTTTCTAAAAGCTTATTTTCCAACCATGCTCGAGCAATATTTATGATAACGTGGTTTCTGTATTTTACAATAAATTTACATTTCGAGGATTATCTCTAAATCTTGAATGCTACACTGTTACAACGGTGGTAGACTACGGAAGGTTGGGCACAGTAGTAGAGGACTGCACGAGTCAGCCATAAGAATTCCGAAGGCCAGCACTTGGTCGGGTCTGGGTTAGATACGAGCTACTGGTATAAACCCTCCTCTCTTCCATAAGTTCATAGATAAGGAACGTTAAATATACAGAGTCGGTCTCGGTAATAATAAGGCGACTAAACGCTCTTTTTTTTTTAAAGATTACACGAAAACAGTAATGCATTCTCTAGACGACCACTATTTCATTAAAATTAAATTATGAGCCGAAATTCACACCTAACAAATACTCACACCCCACAAATTAAAAATACAACTATGGTTATTGATACTTCAATGATTATGTCCAATAGCAAATTGACGCTTTGAATACAATCCTGTTCGTATACAGTAGACCCATTATGTACCTAGAAAACTGTTTAGAAAATAACAAAATTGTTGTATGTATTATGTGGGAGTAAGTGCACAATAAATATTCTAGAAATTGTTTAAAATGACTGTAGACTTACTGCCACATAAAATACTTTCATACAGTCTTTTTTAAACAGTTACTTTTATATTAAAATTGTGTTGAAGAATTTTTAGTAGCATTATCAAATAAATATATGTGAAAAATTAATATTTCCATAACTCGAAATTTATTTTAACAAGAATTTAAAAAATTCTTGGACCGATTTCTTAAATATTCTCAATAGCAGGTTGAGGGTTAAACATCGCAATTTTGTTTGTCTATATAAATTATATGTTAAGTGTCTTCGTTAACGCAATGTAGTACTTGTCACTGTGTTTTATTAAATATAATACTTGCCGATGAATATATATTTGTGCATTTGAAACCGAATGTTCTTCCCATTAATTATTATTTGAAAGCGACCCATAACGTCGATCTCAGCCGAGCGGAATTTAATACAGCTTCATAACGTGTGTTTGCTGGATTAGTATTGAAAAGTTTTTCTGACGGGACGCGGAAAATGATTTTATTATTACCACCCCTGGAAACTTGTCGGAGTCGCGCGGAAGTTTCCCTAGCAACGCACGAACATTTTTCTTCCAACTTTTCTCTTCCGCTTCTTGACTTGCATAGGATTTCCGATAAAGCATTACAACATTACAAGCTCATTTTACAGCGCCTCACAAATTTCTTGCCGTTCTTTTACTTCTGTGAAATTTGCCTGTACATAATCTAACGCCAGACTCGTCAAATTCAATGTCGTTCAGAATTTACGACGCGTTCAATCTGAACGATAAACGATTGTACAATTTTAGTAATAGAAAATAATAATTTGTTCGTCGGTTACGAAGGAACGCTTGCGAAAATTTTCAGAAAAGTAACCGAGTAGTACTTTATTCTCCATTTTTGCAGTTTGTTTGGCACCGAGCGAGATAAAGTGTTATCAGCTTAAATATTGTAACGAGTCTTAACTGGTAGTTTGCGAATAAAGTCGACTAAACTTTGTGGGATTTAGGTTGTAACAACGCTACATTCGCCGCGGCCGTTTTTAGTCGCAAGTTACCGGCACGTTACGTTCGTTTAATTCATTTTGTGTCACGCCCGGCCCCATAGGGTCTCAATTTTCGAGCTCTACAGCCAACAAAGTTTATCCCCCTAGCGGTCACGCAACTGACAATAGACGTTCACTGACAATTTTATCGTGCCGACGCAGTGCAGCTGCTCTCCCGATGTATTTCTCTGTGACAATTTAATTCCAAAGATAACTTCGACGCTGTTAAAACTCGTAGATAGCGTATCGCGCTGTAAAAGAATTTTATGAATGTAATTCTCTTGGGAATTTATTATCGCGCAGTAAACTACGTTTCTGAACTGCAAAATTATTCTTCTTGGCAGCGTCGGATCTGCCATTCATGCATGAGATACGTACTCCACAGTTGTTTAACATTTTTCTGTTCCATGATTAAGTCACGGTACTAGAAATGCAACACTCAAAATGTTAATCGTTCATGCCTTCTGTAGAAATCTGCATTTCGAATGAGAGTTGTAACTGGTATTTATTGCAAAAACGTGTAAGTAACTATTTAAGCCGAAATAAACGCGATACGAATGGATTTATGAATCATATTGTAATCAAAATTGCGAATATTGCGACGCTCGACGTTAAAAACAATTAACCTCCGTGTGTCATATATCCAATATTTTTTACGATTATTTCTCAACTGGTTCGGACAATTTAATATTATTCATTGGAAAAGTGCGTTTATTGATACGTTCATACGTTCGTTCATATATGTATGCACGGTACATTATTATTGGCTGTACCGAACTGGTTTCTCCTATATAGAATTATAAAAGTACTAACAATTTCGTGAATTTTGTAAAAACTGCGTAAACGAGGAC
The DNA here is from genome assembly GCA_913789895.3 of Seladonia tumulorum. Classification (NCBI taxonomy): domain Eukaryota; kingdom Metazoa; phylum Arthropoda; class Insecta; order Hymenoptera; family Halictidae; genus Seladonia; species Seladonia tumulorum. The sequence goes on along the minus strand of OU565267.1, from coordinate 10,963,442 downwards.
GGCGGTACGTTTGAAAGAAATGTTTATACGTGATATTATTTATTAGTAATATTCTATATTCTCCCAGATGTGTATTTTTTTGTTTCTGCCATCGTTTTGGAAACCAGCGTCTCCAAGTTTCCAAATCATTTTCCAGAGATTGATATCATATAAAAATCTGTCGTAGTTATTTTATTTTTACGTAGACTGTGGATCTTTATGCAAAATAAAAATGTTTTACCTGAATTATAACGAACTGCAGTCAAATGGAAATTTATTTACATACTGCAACAGTATTTTAAAAATTTTCTAACCTTCTTAAATTACTCATTTTTGTCATAAATGCATAAAATCCGCAGTCTAATTATTAACGTATACATTATCGCGTTTCATATAATAGAACCAAGTAGACACTGTTGAAACGACCTGATGTCCTTATTTTCACAGAAACTGTCGTACATTAAAAAGTAATTCTGTTATATCAGGGGAGATATAAGCAGGAAGTTGTTTTCAATATAGGTTCCGTCCTTTCAACGTGAAGTACAACACGTATATACATACATACACAGAGCCTGCAGTCGCGAGCATACGTATAAGCGTCCGCGGACCGAAGAAAGTTCCCTACATCAGAGTTGACAAACTTGATTCTCCCCTTCGGAACAAGCAAAGAGGAACTGAGCCCCTTGAAGTGATAAAACAGAATATAGCTTGTCAAACTGGCGCAATCTTGGCTAATCGAACTGTTCATGGTAGTTTCGACATGGGACAAATGATGTGTGAACTCCAACGAAAATTGTCATACACGGAAAGACACGATTCCGCCTCGTTTACCATACAATCACATTAACGCCCCAACAATGTGTTATTTCCTTAAAAAGGGTGATTCCTAAAGCCATTTGCGATAACTTTTTCCTTTACGAAAATGTTCTCCGCGCTTGGTTAAGAAGTTATTAGCGAAAAACACGGACCAATAGGAGCGCGGCTGCAGCAGACGGATTCCGGCTTGGCCAATGGGAACGCCGTCTGCCGTAGCCGCGCTCAGATTGGTGCGTGTTTTTCGTTAATAACTCATCAACAAAGCCGCGGAGAACATTTTCGTAAAGGAAAAAGTTATTTGAAATAACCTTAGGTATCACGATGTATCGGCACCGTTTAAAAACTAATAACTTTTTAAAAATTGGACCAAACAGCTTCAGTCTTTTTGAGATGTTAGTTTTAGTAGCTACATTTAGAATTCTAGTATCATCGGTTCGGATAATCGAGGTTCTACTGAATCGTTAATCGAATGAGCAAATATAGTCCGAATTATGTCATGTTTGGTCTCATTTTAATCGGGAAAACGTCACGAATTTTTTTATAAAAGTTTAATAAGAGAAAAAGAAATGAAAAAATTGTCATTGACAAATTCACACATTTTCATATATATTCCAATACAGGTAAATCGTAACAGATGCATATACGACGGAGTAACAAAATTGGTAGTATTGTTAAAAAAATCGGCTTATAGAAAATTTGGTACGCGGCTGTAGGACCAACCTCTGGCTGTTCGAAAATGGTTTTCGCAGTTGTACCATCTTTGGAATTAATCGGCGATTGTCGAAATTAATCCTCGATCTCGAACGTTGTTCGGTAGCATTCATATTTTGGCAATGAAGGACTAGAATCGCTTCGGTTATCGATTTTACACATTCGGACAGTATCACGTGATTCTCTCGAATATTTCGGGCTACCAGACACACACACGCACACACTCACACACAGATACACACACTGTCGAGTACCCTAGCACGGTTCCAACGCATAAATTTCGGGCATGCCTGCCATGGTTTATGCTGGCAGGATTAAATAACTTGACCCAGTCGCAACATATCACGGTTGCCGGAGCAATGCTCACCTGGCCCACTCTGCCGTTCTCACTTGTTCTTTTTCTATTCTTCCGCGTTGTGCCCTCTTTTTCCCTTGCTCCCTTTTCTTCGCGGCGATGGTCCCCACTATCTTAAAGCGAGCGCGACTACCTTCGAAGCTTTTGTCTCGTTCTTCTCTTTCGCCGTTTGTTTAGCGAGCCTCTTTGTAGCTTTGTTTGCCATGGGCCGGCTCATTTTCGTGACAGGTGCGTGATAAGAGGACGCCTAGGCGTACTAAAACATTCTCTGTCCTGCAAGAGTGATCGTCAGAATAATAAATATTTCTCTCTTGTGCTGTTCGATGCTTCGCCGTGGGTATTACTGTGGGTGAACAAATTCTTAAAGTCACTTGCATAAATTGAGCTTGGCATTAACATAATCAATTCTGAAATAGCGGTCTGGCTACGTTGAATGTTCTTATCATTTTTATAAAGTGTTTTCTAATGATAATATAGGCAACATTATCTGTCAAATTATTTATTTCCTAATTTAGATATTTTCATAGCCGGAAATATTTTCTTGAAAGTATTATCAATGATGGTCAGTGTAAATGCAATCAGGGCTGCGAAACCCTTGATCACATAATATGGCAATGCGAATTGTATGATTCACAAAGATGTAAGCTAACACAAATGCGCTACTTAGTGTGGGCCTCCAACTACTTTTTAATGTAGACACACTCATAGCCGAATATTAATATTCCTTTTTCAAAAATTGTAATCTACATGTTTAGTGTTAACGGATCTTGTTATTATACTTACTTGTATTATTATTGTATCCTTATTGTACTATTACTGTATTTTATATTATGATATTCACTTGTGTTATCCCTGTAAAGCGAAATATACCCAAAAGGGTTTGAATGCTTACAATTAATAAAAAAAAAATATATATTTTCTAGAAAAACAAGGGGCAAATGTTTAAACGAGAGTAATTCGTTGCCAATCGGACTTAATGGGCAGGAAATTTTCGCGTGCGCCCGGCAACGATCCGCGAACAGGATCCGCCGCGCGCGTTATAGTAATGTCACGGTCAGGCGAAGGAACGCCGCATTCCTGGAACAAGCGACAAGCTCCACGGTACACGTGGTTGTTGTCGTTGTCGTCCCGGCAGAAATTGGATCGGTCACTCGATATCACGGCCGGTATTCTCGAAATTCGAGCCGGCTCGCGCGACCCACGCAACTCCGCCCCCGGTGCCAGGGCGCCGTATTAATATTAAATTCCGCTTGCCCCTGCTGCAGCCACCGGTCTCTGGCTAGATAGGGCTCTCCGGCACCAGACCGAATGATATGGCCGGGGGTTGAATGCCTGTAGCCGGTCCGCAGACAAGAATTATATGAGCGAATGCCTCGGGCCGCGTCCGGTCCCGAATAGATCGTGCCGCCGCGCCGCGCTGCGCCGCACGCTAGTTTTCATGAATTGCTGCACGCGGAAATGAATGCGGTTCCGCCGGGCCGAGGTGTTAATTCGTTAATCGCGGACGGTTTACCCTGTTTCGGGGATTTTGGCCTCGAACTTTGTTCCACTGACAACGAACCGCTAGATAACCCGGAAATCCAACGAATTTTCAAGCTGCGCCCACGAGGAGACGCCAGACAATATACACTCCTCGTCGAAAAGATAGCCCTGGTGTGCTATCTTTAATTTCTCAACGACGCATGTAAAGTTTTACGTTTTCAACGTATAATCTCGAAACATTATGAGCTCAGAATATGCGGTCCGTTGAAAATAATTAAAAATATTATAAGGTTTAGTGTGTAAGAAAAAAAAATTGTTTTATTTTAAGAACGAAATGATAGCACATGTACAATAAGAAAATAATAATGAACATAATTCTTTCTTGCTGCTTTTAAATTACAATGTAAATTTTCCTTTAAGATTGTAAGATTTTCCTTAAACCCCTTGCCCTACAATGTTCAGTCTACCCGTAATGAAGATTCTGAACAGAGTCTAATATATATGTATGTTATTAATTTCCTTTAAACCGAAATAAAATTGGCGTTGTTAATGTATTGAAGAACATAGGGGCATACAATAGATATAAGTTCTCTCCTTTTTTTTTTAAAGGAAATTACGATTTACAAAACAGTTCTAATCACTAAAACCGTAAAATATATCGTAGTGCTCTGTCAAGGGGTGATTTTAATAATCACGAATAATTATCATATTTCAATGAAGCAGTAGCGAGTGACAGTGTTAGTCCCTCAAAATTACGCGTGCCCGAAAACTCTCGAGACTACGCTCTCACAAAAAAAGGACCCTGTTGTCGAAAAGAGAACATTACATCCTCGACTCGGCTTTTCACATAGAATTACCCTCTTTCAGTTCAACCTTTTATGCACTGTATGTACTCTGGAAGTACCACTTCCATCAAAATGCTACTCGGAATTAACTGCTGCGTCCATTTCCTCTCGAAAAATTCTTGGAGATATTCATATCGAACGTATGACAATCGTGACGACAAGAAAATTGGGTAATTATTTACTTTAGAGGCTTCCTCACCGATTTTGATGACCTTGAAATATGTTGTCAAGGTCATGATTCTGAACAACTTTTTCCTATACATGTTACCGCCGCTCGCCTTTAGTTTACGAGATATTTGCAAAAATGTTTCGACATTTCAAAAAGTGATCGGAGTAGGTGTGGGTTAGATCGATTTTGATGACCTTGAAATATGTTGTCAAGGTCATGATTCTGAACAACTTTTTCCTATACATGTTACCGCCGCTCGCCTTTAGTTTACGAGATATTTGCAAAAATGTTTCAATATCTCGAAAAGTGATCGGAGTAGGTGTGGGTTAGGGTTAGGGTTAGAATTAACAGATTTCTTAACAGATTTCTATTTGAAGTGGTGTATATTTTATAACACCATTGTTTTTTACTAATTTTGAAATTACATTGTGTTTTTATACGTCTTTTGTTTCGATTTCTAATGTAACTAGTATTATGGCATCGAAAAATTAAGTTTTCGCGATCAAGTAGTATATTTTCGTTCCACTTGATACAATTCATCGTGCCATGGATCACTTTACTGTTAACTAAAAAATCTATCAACTTTTCTTGAATGTTGCAGATATCCAAGAATTCATATAGTTTCATGCTTAATACTCAGAACAGACAAGACAGTGGGTCTCGACTAATTGAAGTCGTTTTAAGTTGTGGCCATAATTTAAAATCTAACCCACACCTACTCCGATCACTTTTTGAAATGTTGAAACATTTTTGCAAATATCTCGTAAACTAAGGGCGAGCGGCGGTTACATGTATAGGAAAAAGTTTCTTTCAATACACTCGTCGCAAACGAATCGGTAGCGAAAATGTGTCTCGCGTTCGCGACGTAAGAAACAAAAGCGAAACGAAATTTCATATTCGCTGGATATAATAACGTTTCGATATTTCAGTGGCGCGCGTTTCACACGTTCCGGAGGGAATTTCTCGTAGCGGTTCGAAGCAGTTTCGCGTTCGCGAGTCGCGGCGGCGAGATATCCGTTGCGAGCCTCGAGTATCTCTTATTAGATCGCGTTACTCCGCGAATAAGAAGGTTCGATGCGACGTCCAGATTGCGGGAACCGTTGTAGCAAAACGTTCGCTCGTTGCTGGGCTGGGAAAAGGGAGGGAAATGGGGTTGAGGGGTAGTGGGTGGAGGGGGATGAGACGTTATCTGGGACACCTTTAAAACGGCCCCGTTACCATTGCCGCTATCGTCGGCCTCGGCGACGCCAGCCGAATACAAATTATACGGGCGAGCGCAACAACGCCGCCGCTTGTCCGAGCATCATACAAATCTAGCCGTCGATACTCCGCGATACCATCTCGAATTAATTCCTGCGAGCCAATGATAAATCGGACCACGCTCGAGGTGCCGGATAAATCATCCCGACTCCTGCGGAGGTATCACGGTTTTCCATCGATTTCTTTTCGGCCCGATCGGAACCCGAGGAAATGGAAAGCTCGCCGGAATAAACGCCGGCGAACTACTGAACAGTGGGAAACGTTTTATCGGAGTCGTAAAATTCGTCAGGAATGATTGGAATCTTCGGGATATCCACTGTGTATCTGGTCTTGAAGAATGCAACGTATTTCTAGTTACGCTCCGGACGCGTCGGTGTTCCTCCACTTTTTCAAAGAGAAATTTTGCGAGAGTGGATCGAACCAATTCGACCTTTTTCAGACGTTAAAGGAATTAGTTTTCTGGACGACCACGCGCCTGACATTTTTCAAAAAAATTCGGCTAGACGAAATTCTGGATGGAAATATTAAAGGTTGCTTTTTACAGCTTTTTTTCGCGAGGGCCTCTATCGAGTTCTATATATTCTGAAAATTTTGTCGAAATTGGAATAAAGATTCTTCCAATGATTGCCGAAATTTTCAGAATGTATAGAACTGATTTCTGAGGTATAATGTAATAATAAAAGGAATGATGTAAGGATTTTCGTGATAATTACACTCTTGGTAGGTAAAAAATTCCTATTCCATTGCGTGTAATCTACGTTACTGGTACAATATGGATTTTCAAGAATTATTCGTACAAGAATATTCAAAACATTAATTGAAAATTCTACGTTTCGGGAAATCTCGAATTCACAGCGATTCGTAATCACTTTTCCATGTCCACTGGTCGTACAGGTAGACCAGGTAGAACGTTTCTTTTTCACGAGCTAAAATATTGTAACTCCGACCGTGCTCCCGTAATATTTAATTGAAAAACGAAACGGAAATACTTGTGTCGAGTAAAATCCCTTCGTTTCCTGTAACTTTTACAAAATCTCGCTACCGTTCGAAATGCGAGACGATGTATTTCCGTTTGAAGGTGGATAAAATTAAAATCAGCGAAACTGCTTTGAAAACAGTACCGGCTTCATTAAAATGCAGCAGCGCGGTAAATATTCCGGAAAACGACAGTGGTGCAAAAGCAAAAATAATGTGGAAAATTTCCAAAAAGAGCGAAAGAAAATTCGCTTGCAGTGATTGTATAGAAATTTAAAGTTCAATTGTCGTGAGCTGTGAATGGAGCTATTGATTCGTTTGACAAAGCTGTCTTGTAAAAATCGCCGCGGACCAGCACGGGGTCACTGAAAGAAAGGAAAGTTTCAGCTAACGACGTCGTTATTATTACGTCGAATGTACTTCTTCGGGCTCCTTGACGGCGTGCTTGACGTTACACCCCTTGACTGGCAAGAACAGCTGGTCGCTGAAGGGGAAAGACCTAGATTTTCTCGCAAGAAATGTCGCCTGGAATTCGGGGACGTTAAACGTTTCATTCCTACCCATCATCGACACTGCCGCGTGCTAAATGCTACATATTTTTTACGTAGAGAGTTCCGAATAACATTCGAAATATCTGACGCAATAAATTACTCATAATGAATTATGAGTCAGATAAGTTATTAAATTATAATACATTGGGGGGGCCTATAAGTAATCAATTATTTTGAAATCTAAAACAAACTTTGTAGTAAATTAAAGTTTTTATTCCTTGATTTATTATATAATCTCCATAATTATCAAGGACAGTTTGCCATCTTTTCTGCAAATTTTCAATCCCCCTCTTATAGAAATCCAGGGTTCGTCAAGCAAAGTATAAACATAGCAAATTTGCTTCGTTGTTACCGTTGCATTAAATCCCACATGAAAACGAAAAAGTATCTCCGCCATTTTATGATAGGGTTGCAAAAAAAATTATACTTTTCAGAATATTTTGAACACAGTGTTTTCTCTTCGACGATCGGTACAGAACTAAAGGCAAAACAAATTATTTGCAAATAATTGATTAGTTATGGGCACCCCTAATAACATGAGTTTTGTAGTATAAATTTCAGTGTCAGAAGACACTTTATTTATTTGTGTCAGCCTGCTGTATTTTATTATTCGAAGACAAAGGCCTACAACAGCTTTTCACTCTACTTCGACTACCGGGATATTGCGAATCTAGTCTGGAAAATTATGCGAATTCCCATTCTTAGGCTTCGCAAAAATTGCAAGGAGAGAAGTACAGTGACTCGCAATAATATTCGGACGCTTTTAAAAATCGTATAACTTTGTTAATATTGAACCATACGACTTGGATTTTTTTTTAAGTGAGTACAATTGATTTGGCATATAGAATGAAAAGAATTTTTTACAAAAATTGCAATTGGTCGAAATTGCAGAGAAAATACTAAAAGTTGTATTTTTCAACTTTTTTATGCGTGCTTATATTAAAAATTTAAAAAATACGTTTTGTACATCTGTATCAATTCTACATATTCTGAGAATTTCATCAAAATCGGTCAACGTTGCAATGAGCTGCAGATGTTCCAAAATGATCACATAAGGGCGAAATTCCCTGCCAAGGCCAAAATTCTGCGACTTTCGCCCTTAAGTTTTCATCGTTAAACGTTTGTAGCTCAGTGCAACGTTGACCGATTTAGATGAAATATTCAGAATAGGTAGAATTGATACAGATGTACAAATCGTACTTTTTAAATTTTTAATATAAGCACGCATAAAAAAGTTGAATTCAATTTTTGTAAAAAATTCTTTTCATTTTATATGCCCAATTAATTGTTCTCACTTAAAAAAAATCCAAGTCGTATGGTTCAATATTAACAAAGTTATACGATTTTTAAAAGCGTCCGAATATTATTGCGAGTCACTGTATGTATTTAAGAAATTATAAAGACGAGGGATAAATGCGTGCGTGGCTATCGTATCTTGCAACTAAAGCAAACGACTCATATTTTGCACGAAAATTCGCAACTACCGATAACGTTTATGTTAGGACACGCAAAACGAGTCACGCTCGCAGCAATTCCATTGAACAAGCCCGATGCATCAGAATCGTCCCTTGCCGATCAACGATCACAGTTCCGCGCCGCTAAACTGACAACCCTCTCCCGCCGGTCCTCTTTAATTCGCGCAGTATTCCACGCTGCACCCAGCTCGTTCTGCAACATGCGTTAATCATGGTGGTTGCGCATTCTGCACGCTCAAAAGAACAATCCGGTTCATCCACGTTGCTCTATAAATAACTGCTTCTGCTTGTAATTAGGTTAATTAGTGTCACTTGTTTCTCATCGTACACTCCCGCTCATAAGTCTTAGGACAGCGATCATATTTGTATTCAACTCTATAAAAATGGAATAATCGTTGCAGAATGCGAATAAATTTTTCCTCGCTTACAGGTTTACATGCGAAGGAAAGTATGCTGCTCTCATATATGAAAAATCTTACCAAGAAGTGAAAAAATATTTACATTTTCATCGAAGAATCCGCTACATTTCTTTATTACAATTTCCACTATTCTTGGCATCCGCGTGATCAATTTTTTCATACTTTTTGTTATTATATTATTCCATTCTCGTTCCAAAATATTCCATAAACATGTTTTCGAAGTAGGGCAAAAGTTCCGTACCCCTGTCTGTTACGATCATCCCCTAATTTTTCTATGGGGTTCAAATCTGGTGATTGGGGTGGCTGTTTCATAATTTTTAATGGTGATTAAGTTGAAGTTCTAATAAAAAACAGAGGTGTCCTAAGACTTATGAACGGGAGTGTATGTTACATCTCGAAACTCGTATTATCTTACGAATAGGCTCCCTATACATGTACTCCGGATTCATAATTCGCAGAATACAGTGAAATCAACGTTTTAAAAGAGGTCTAATATTCTGAACTCTCTTACAAATTTCAGAAAGATGTAAAAGTCTTTGAATTTTGTTCTACAAATCGTAGTTCCCCACAATTTCTGCTATTTTTAATTATTTATGGTTCATAGTAGCCTTGGTCGATTTCAATTAAATTTTGTACATGAACTTAGATTTATCAAAAAAGCGTGCTACAAATTTCCCATAAAAAGGTTGAAAATCTTGGAGCTCACTTAGTGCTTTGCAATTCCGACCAATAGTAATTTTTACAGAATCGCTTTTATACATTGCCTGGTAAACTAATCCCCGTGACATTTAAAAAAAAATCAAGCCGTTCAATTTGAAAATAGTTATTCGTTTCTAAAAGGTGTCTGAATATTTTTTCGTCCCCCGCTGTATGCGAAATCTCTTATTATTTCAGTGACACGCCTCGTTAGTTTCTAAGTTGACGTTAACCGAAATAATCCAAGACATTTTCGTTAAGAAGATACTCGCTATTCACCGATTTTTCGAAGTCATTGGAATGACTAGGGGCCTGTGGATGCGGCAGGCCGAAGACTCGGGAAGAAGTAATTCCCCGTGAGCTCGTGACGAAGCGGATAATCGTATTATCCGATCGCGAAGGCAGAACGCGGGCTTCGGCGGCGCGGCGGCCCGGTTTGATAAACTCGGTCTGCCAATAAACGCGAAACAAGCGTTAAACGGGCCGCGTTTCGGAACGAAATGGGCGAGACCCGCCGTTGCCACGGTGGCGGGGGAGGGGGTGGGTGTCTCTCTCGTTATTTCAGCCGTGCCTTCGCCGACTGGATAATGGTGTTTGAGCGATGTTGTTTCGGCCACTGCCGGCCAATTCGAGGACAACAAACGACCCGGTTTCAGCGCCGCGTGTCCACCCTTTTCGATCTGGCTGCCCTACCCTCTTTCCGTTTGCGCGGGTGTCCCGAAGGACAACCACAAACACGCGACACCTCTAATTAACGAATACCGACCTGAAAACCAATGTGGTCTTCGACAATGCTGCTATGCACATTATAGACCAGACCGCGGATCTTTGTGTAAAATAAAAATTCCCCAAACTCAATTGTAAGAAACTCAAATTGAATGTATTTTCTCGTTTGACCATCTCGAAACGCCGAAAATAATATAACAATATCCTTTAATTTCTCTAGCAAGAACTCAAGTAAGTGTGTCCAAAATTCCGAGGTAAAACAAGTTGCAATATACGGTTAATAAATACATATTTTCAAATATTCTTGCACAGAAAACTGAAAAAGTAAAACAAATCCTGTATTTCCAGTAGTATTTTGCACCTACATTTTATTTCAAATGTACCCAGCTCTATCAACGACGCGTACGATATCACTTTGTGCAACCCTTTGTGTCCCGAGTTGTGCCACTTTTATTATTCACCAACATTTTTATCCTAACCACTGTTCGCAATTAAAACAATCGGGTTATCCTGTCCACTTTATCATTTTCGAGCACCATTGGATAAATTTTCAAATTGTTCATTCAATTATAATAGATTGCTTTGGAAGCGTAGAAGTTGGATAACTAATACAATAGGACCATTATAAAATAAATTTCTACAATTATTTATTATGTTTTTGTACAAATAGAAATCATAAATGTGTGGATTAAAACAGAAATTATGACAAGACTGTTTTTTACACGCTCTCTGTACACTATAAAAAGAAAATTGCAAGCAAATATTGTATGTAGCGAACGAGATAATTATCCCGAGGCAGAAATTCATAAAAATCGGGTACACATTTCGTAATGAATTAATGCAATTTGTTTCCGCAATATTCGTGTTTGCGTGATATAAATTTAGCTCTGCCATTACGTTATCATTCATTGTAATTTCTGCCGAATGAAATTCGTTTACATTAATTTATTAACCGAACGCGTGTCTCCGCAATTCTCCCGAATGAAATATTCGTTCTCGAGAGTATCAAAAGCACAGAATTTTTTGGTATCGAGGAGATGCGGTTATCGAACTCGGTACACAAATTCGATTAACACGCCTACTAAAATGTAAGTGTAAACGCAGAAACCGGCGGTTTCGCGTTCTAAAGTTTATCCCATTTGCGAGTTACGACTGCGTCGGTTTTATGCTCATCGAGAGTGCGTGGGGAGCAGTTGCCGGTTAGTTTCCTCTACAAATTCGGTTGCAACTTCCGATATCTAATTTGCCGAAGTTAAACAGGACTGTAGTCTCCAATTTTTAATGCGACTTGGAATTCTTGAACAGCGTCGGCTGCACCGGAACGAGAAAGAGGCGTTGCAATGAAATTATATTATTCCCACAGAGCAATATCGAGTTTCAAACGCTGCGGAACACCTTCCTCGGTATTGACCATCGAAAATGAATTCGTTAATGAAGCCACTTTTTTAAAGAAATCTTTCGAATTTCTTTTTAAAAACAAGCATCATATGAATTATCGCGAAAAATGTTGATACACTTGAACTTAATTTTATCATGGATTAAATTTAAAACTACACTGCTTTTTAAAGAAAAAATTCTTTTTAAAAAAGAATCAGGCGATTGAGTTAAAGAATAAGTCACTAAAAAGTTCGGAAATAAATGGCAAAAATATGTTAAATATTATTAGAAGTCAATAATAAATTACTAAAACACAGTGAACGTTGTTCTCTCAAGGTAAAATCCGCAGCACATACAGGGTGTCCCCGAATTGGCGATACAAGCGGAAAGGGGGTGAGTCTACACGAAAAAATAAGTCGAAAAAAAGGAATAACAGTTCTTTTGTTTGACGACCCGTTGATTGAGTTTGAAGACCCGTCGGGTTTGTGTGCTTCGGTATACGCTGGAAGTAGAATTGGTCGCCCATGATCAGACGATTCTGTTAGCCAGAGAATTAGCGAAACACTTCGGCTAGAATATCGTAACTCGAAAGAAAGGCGAATTTTATGCTCGACCAGAATCCCGGTGTGTTCATTAAACATTTTTAATTGGATAACTTGCTGTAATGGAACCAGAGCACCGTGTATCACGTTACACGGGAAGGTATGGCGATATTCGCATAGGGGCAGGATAACAAAAAAAAAAGGAATGAAAAATTCACGTTGCTAGGAAGAAAGGGAACACGTGACGCACGAAAAATGCGGGGAATGAGGATTTTTCGTTGCACAGTGCTCGCCCAGTGTACAGCTAATGAACGCAGTTCGCCGTCCCGGGGAAAAGTAATTTTAATATGTCGTATCGATAATTTCCATCGCCGTCGGGGCACAGTAAACCGTACTAATAGTATACAGTTGTCGACCGGCCTGCTGTACACCCGGTTAATTAATTCCCGTCTATGCTGCGCGTTGAACACTGTCCGAGTTTATTGAAAAATCCCGCGATTCCGGGGCCCTGCATCGCTTCGATATTACCTCCAGTTTATTTCTGGCGTGATAATGAACCGAATAATGCGCCGTTATATGGTGTCAATCGATTCTCCTTCGTTCCATCCAGTATTGCAATTTATCACACTTCGTAATTCATACGGCACTCCATAATTTTAAAGAAGCTGGAAACTCGAAGAATAGGCGAAATTTCTACGAGGATACTGGAATTTACTACGGCACAACTTGTGGTCTCAAATTTAGCCCATTGTATATTAAATCTACTGTCTACGATATTAATCAGATGCACATATGGATTTTTCAAAGAGATACAATTTATTTTTAAAACAATTATTGAATTTCTCTTATTTTCCAAAACCCTGAAGAGGGGTTCAAGAAAAATTCAATAATTTCTTTATATATAGAATTATGTTTCTTTAGAGAAATATAAACGTCTTAAGCTAGAAGGACACGCCCAGAGTTCCCCTTCCATGTCACAATGTCACGTGACTAACCCGGTACCGGCAGAGAGAGGGTAATTCGAGTCAATTTCCCTGATCTGGTGATTATGGACAATGACAGTCATTTTCCCAAAGCCACTTCTCCAACACACCGTTTATGGTACCAGATAGAAATATTTCCGCGAGGTTTTTTTCTGAAGCGTGCTGTAGAGCCGTGCACTGTACAGTAAGTGCTGAAATCGTTAATCGAAAAAGTTTGATAAATTTACAGTAATCAAATTGAAACCATTTCTGTTTAGTTGTCAGTGAAAAATGGGAAAAGTTATGTTCTAGACATAATTATGTAAAAATGGTCAGGAAATCGACACGAGGGACACCTATTTTGCATGACAGTTTCAAAGTGGAGTTGCGTCGCACATAATGCGTCGATTAAGCTACAATGAAGCCTACTGCAGGTATGAAACCTTGTTGCACTGGATTGATAATAATCTTGCGAGAGTTACGATTCAAAAGTTAGCAGAGCCATCGCAATTTTATTGGGTTGGCAATTAAGTAATTGCCGATTTCAGTTATAGATGAAACTATAACTTGACTCAGTTTTTGGCCGAAAAGGATCAGACTTTCTACGAGCGTGGAATTTTCAAGTTGTCAGAAAGATGGCAAAAGGTCATCGAACAAAATGGAAAATACATCATAGATTAAAGTTCATTCCAAGTAAAAAAAAAACTCTTTTATTTCATTGAACAAATCGGCAATTACTTAGTTGCCAACCCAATATTTTGTTATACGCTGTTTCGAACTTGGACTTTACGGACGACAGTGATATTTTCAAAAAGTAGAAACAATTTTGTACGTTTCCCGCTAACCACGTTAAGGTGAGACCGTCCCGTCCACGGATTGGCGGGATATAATCTCGTTGAAACAGTTCTTATCTAATAAATTCTTCCGCGAGACATTCGCCTGTTCCTCGGCTTATTTCCTCGAGCAACAAACAGGAAGAAAGTTCTAATTGAAGAAAGCGACAAAGCACGCTCGGCCGCCGTAGGTACAAATAAAAGATTGTTTGCTCTAAAAGATCTGATTTAACAAATTAAGAAGATTTGATTTCATCTTTTTTTGCCATCGGGATTGGACAACGGAGGCGCGAGGAAACTTTATCGGACGTAATAAAGGACGAAAATAAATGAACGAAAGAGAACGAAGAAAAACGACTGCACATCTTCGTTCGCAGATATAAAAAGAAAAAAAAAAGAACAGACCGGAGAACGCTGGCGAGTCCACGGAGAAATGCGCTAATGAATTTTATGTGTGACCTGAAACACTAAACTTTGAACGCGGATTACCACGGAGTCTGAAATAATTCATGAATTTTCGGATTAGCATGAAAATGTATTCCGTCGTCTACTCATTATCTGCAAACTAGTACACCGTTAAATTATTATGGTCGTCTGTATACTTCGGTCCAGCTAGGAAACAATCGACAAGAAAAGAAATTCGATCTTTATCGAACAAGGAATTGTAAATTACAATGCAATTGTAAATTAATACCGAGAACGAACCGCCTTGTAACAATTGCAACGCACGATTAAAACATATATCACGAAAGACATTTAAGTCTTCAATATTTCGAGTTAATATTTGTTTGTCAATTTAACACCACGTCTCAAGAGTTAAATCTCCGCCAAATAAAATAAAATAATTTCAGCAGGTCATGTAGTATAACGTCCTTCGTTGTTATTGCATTTTCTAGGATTTTTACTCAATTTATTATTATCCAACGATTAATTGTTTCGACGTGCACCATTTTTACGTCAAACGACATACTGTCTAAAGCTTCTAACGTTAACCACATGATTGTCGAATCGCATTTCACCACGTAAACCTTGTAAAAATTGAAACGGTTGAGAAGTTAAATTACAATACCGGTGAAAAAGTATTTTTGCAGATCAAAATAATCTCTTACTTCTTTCCCAGCGCAGGGTCGAGGATAAACCGCTTGACGAAATATCGATTTAATTCCAGGACACGATTTATTCAGTTTGTAACGTTAATTGCGCCCCCGGTGTCTTAATTCTATCAATTGCCCGAACGAGAAAGTTTCCCGTCGTCGTTGCAGAAAATTCACGCGATAATTCCGGCTCGTTAATTATTAGCATTAATTAGCGGGCCTGTTCCTGTTTGTCCCGCAGGCACATTAAATTTGCACTTCATTAGAGCAGTTACATATTAATTCGGAAACTTCGGTACAACCGGCCGCGGTGTAATTTTCATAAATCAGGACGCACTCTTAACTGGATAGGAAACAATTCTCGCTATCCCCCCACCACCTTCCCCATCCACCCTTGTGTTACCGGAAGTCGGCTAGCAGAACCGCCTGGCACCGTTGTCCGACTTCGGGCCGAACTTCCCTACGATTTCCGTTCGAATTCCACTTTAACTTTAATTTCCATTTTGGCTGCAGTTTCGGCCGCGATTAATGTAAATTCCCCTCTTGGTAACTCGCCTCCGCCATTCGTCGTCTAATTCCGGCTAATTTTATCTCCGTGAAACCCACGAGACGACCAGGCGCGCTAATATATTAATGTATTAAAATATTAAACTGATTCATAAACAATTTCCGCAAGGGTACCGTGAAAATGTGCTTTTCCAGAGACATTCTTTTGAGTCGATCCGCAAAGAAGTGGTAATTATTCGTTGATGGAAATAGAACACGCTTCACATATTAATATTAAGTACACACTGCCTCAAAACCGAGGAAATTAATTATAAAATTTTTAATGGAATTATGAAGCACCTTCGCAGCATGGAAATTATCTAATTATATTACTTGATATTATCAGTATAATGTTACAGTAATTAATTAATCGTTGTCATTCTAAGGGAATTAGTAATTGAATAGAAAATTTTCAACTCGTTAAGACAGTCCGGAAATTATAATATGATATTAAATAATTTGAATAACAGTACAGAAAAATAAAATTCTAACAAGTCGTAGTCTGATGAATATAGAAAAAAATTTCTTTCGAATCCTTGACTCTAAATTATCGATTTAGAAAAGTCCATTTATTATCCCCCATCACGTAAAGTATTGATAAAATATTGCAACTCTACACAACCCTTCGTTTCTCTCTTAATAATTTCACTAGGTTGGAAATAATGTAACAGTATTTTTAAATTCTAGAAATACTGTGTTGCACCTGATTTTCTCGTGTTAATTATAATGCATAAAATCTGCAGTCTAATAATTACCACGGAAAAATTTCTAACGAAATCCTTGACCTTAAAGTATTGGTGTTAAAAGAGCCATTTAACAAAGCGTTGATACGGCTTGAAAGAGCCGGGCACCAAAAGTGACCGAGTTGCTTTTTGAAGACAGTAACGTGTGTCCAGCAAATGTTTGCAGAAACATCTTTACAATCTCAAGAATTGGATGGAAACCTCGAGCAAGGGTGTACGTTGCCTGTAAAACAAAGAACGTGAAGTTCGTAATTTCGGCGGGTCCGGTGGTTGTAATTTTAATAAAATATTGTAACCGGGAGTACTGTCGCCAAACCGAATGGCGGTGGCGAGCACGTTAGGCCATTGTTCATAGAACGTGTGATATAAAGTGGAATTGACGCGAGTGGAGAATGCAAACGTCTGGAACAGGATATTTCCGAAGCGGTGGAAATGAAACGTGTTCCACGGGAGGGTCAGTTCGCAAAGAATCGGTGGTCAAAAAAAAAAAAAGAAAAAAAGCGGCGGGCGACCCCCGAAACGTAGGAAACTGGACGAAAATTAATTGAATTCTCGGTCGGAAACTTTTAGCGGGCATAAAACAATTCGTTTGTGTTTTTTTATTCATGGCGCCGCTCGCCCGCGGACGCGGACGCGAGAAGCATTCACTAGAATTCAGGGTGGCACGCCCGGCCGCGCCCCCAGGTTTTTCAGGGCCGTCACAATGAATCCTGTCAAACAAAGTGAATTGCAAACTTGATTTCGGCCGCGTCAATATTTGACGTAGGTTTCGATATTTCATTACAACGACGGTCCCTCCACTCGCCGTTGTTTCCTGTTATTTCGTAATCGAAATATCCGACCGCCAAAACGCGATTTATTATCTTTTAAAGCGTCACTGACAAAATTACAGGCGTCCGCGAGCCGGCACGTTCAATTTCGCTCGCCGCAGCCCGCTACAAATTAAAAGGAAATATTGGTAATTTCGTGAACATTTCATTTGCTACACGGTGATTGATAATGTGAGGCTTCCGGAGGCGGTTTATAAACTGTTTGACCTGTAATAAACGTCCGGACGTGCACCAGAGAGGACAAGCTGGGTCGAGTCAGACCCGACTCCGACCAACACCACAGGCCAGCATTTGAAAAGCGAACTATGCTGTTCCTGATTTTCTTTCGACAAAGGATTTATGATCCAGAACGAATGATCAATTCTGACATTCCTCTTATCTTTTCCTTGCATCGTATGTTTACACATTTTCAGTACAATTTAATTAAAAAGAAAAAAAATTCGAATATAGTAGAATATTGGAAATGAAGTACTCTTTTTAACTTTTTCACAAATGAATACTAATGAAGCGATGTGGAACTATGTGTGTTTCATAATTTTAGAGGAATAAATAACTTGTTATATGATCTTTTTGTGATTTTCGGCTTCATTAAATTAATATTGCATTGTTTTTGACAGACTTTTATTTTGAAATGCCTCTTCCTCTGCGAAACATTAATTTTTATTTGAAAAATCGACGGTTTCCATGGCGACTTTGGCGAATTTCCAAACTTGATAGCGCAGAAAATCTGCAAACATCGCGTCGACAGATTCCCGGGAAACGGACACACCAGAATTTTTGGAAATTACACAGAACGACCGAGAGATTTCAATTAAAATTCTGCGTGCGAACGCAATATCGGCCTCGATCGTGATTATGAAAGTAATCATGTTACTGAAGTGCGGCCAGAATTGCTGGAGGAGCACGTTCGGTGTAGCCACCAGGCAATCGCGTTCGTTAAATTCTGACGTTCATTAAACCGCCGTAGATATTTGGTTAATTTCTACGGGCACGTATCCGTTCTAAATTATCTAAGCAGACCAGAGACCGTGGAAACATCGTATTCTTCAACTGTAACAAATTTTCAACATTCGTTTTACAGTTTCATGGATTTTCCGTACAAGCGATGTACAGAGATTTCAATTAATATTGGAACACTCTTCAATGCAGAACTATTATTAGTTTATACTATTATTACATGATTTGGTAATTGTTTACATTAGGGGCTTCCTCACCGATTTTGATGACCTCGAAATATGTTGTCAAGGTCATCATTCTGAACAACTTTTTCCTATACATGTTACCGCCGCTCAGCTTTAGTTTCCGAGATAGTCGCAAACAAGTTTCAACATCTCAAAAAGTGATCGGAGTAGGTGTGTGTAGGACTGTGTAAAATAATATTTCAAATAGTTGACAGTAACTTATATTTTTATGATATTTTGTTGCCTGTAATGTTATTACGATATTGTAGTCTGTTTATCAAAATGTTACATATTCGTAATTAAACTACAAATAATAATTTGCTAACTGTTATAGCTTCTCATGTTAAAAATTATAATTTATAATATTAACTACTTGCTCAACTTATTTTCATTGTAAGGAAATATTTGAAATACAAAATAAAAATATTTCATTTCATCTATCTGGTTATCAAAATAAAAATATTTGATTTAAAGTAGTATCTTATTTGAACCACATTAAATTATACTATATACCAAATCATTAATGATCGTTAATATACGTTGCAAAATATGATAGAAAACCTTGTATCCAATATTCCACAGACGAATTCTAATCCTACATTATAAAATACTAATGTAAAGTGTACTTACTTCTGAATTTTCTGTATCTCCATCGGATCCACAGCACACAATTATTGACTCACGAGAATAGGTCCGAATAATTGAACAACAATCACTAAACAACACACACATACACAACACATTTTATAAAATCGTGACAACGAACGAGAAGATGTCACTCCGACCACGAACAAAATAATACTGCGATTTTAACAATGATCCCTTCCATGCAGGTGGTACGGTCAGGTTATCATAGGAAGGTTAGACGCTGAGCGTCAATAAACACTAAATACAAAACCAAGGTAAAAAAATTATGGCGGGGCGCCGGCCCTATTTCCTGGAATTCCCTGTTTTCGTATCACACGTCCGTGGGAGGGGGACGGTTAAAATCGCAGTATTATTTTATTCGTGGTCGGAGTAACATCTTCTCGTCTGCTGTCACTATTTCGTTAAGTGTGTTGTGTGTGTGTGTGTGTTGTGAGTGTTGTTTAGTGATTGTCGTTCAATTATTCGGACCTATTCTCGTGAGTCAATAATTGTGTGCTGTGGATCCGATGGAGATACAGAAGATTCAGAAGTAAGTACACTTTACATTAGTATTTTATAATGTAGTTTGCAGTACATTAGTATTATATTTTATTATTCGCATGTAGAATATTGGATGCAAGGTTTTCTTTCTTATTTTGCAACTTCAATTCTAACCCATACCTACTCCGATCACTTTTTGAGATGTTAAAACTTTTTTGCGAATATCTCGGAAACTAAAATTGAGCGGCGGTAACATGTATAGGAAAAAGTTGTTCAGAATGATGACCTTGACAACATATTTCAAGGTCATCGAAATCGGTGAGGAAGCCCCTTATGTAAATAATTACCCATGATTTTATTCCAGTTGTAAAATTATTTTACATGTCGTTCTCCTAACTTGCTATTTTTATTAACCGTTAGCACTCGAATGGTGACTGTAAGGCACCACTAAAAATTGCTCTATCATTATTCAAAATATTTTTTACATTATTAAATTCGTCTGCATTTAATAAATTACTAAAAATTTCAGTATTGTACAAATAAATTGCACCATTTTCGTATGTATAACATAAAAAAAAAAAAAATATATATATATATATATATATATATATATATATATAAGAAGTAATAGGTTATTCTGAAGTATAGGTTATTGTGAAGTAATTGGTTATTCTTATTACGCAGTATACAAGTCACAAACAATGTAATGTACTATTTGAAAAGCTAAATACCATTTATTTGTATACTGTGCTATCTTTTTGTCGCGGAGTGTGTATTATTTTCAAATTCTTAAAACCTAGGCTACATAAATGGCCTTATTCAGACAATTTCCGAGTTGCCTCATGATTTCGTCCAGGAGTGTGCGTCCGAGACTCAATGAGGAAACCGTTCTCGTTCCCGTTGCCGTTCACCGGAAGCAGAACCGCGTCGCTTTTCTTTCAATAAAATACAACAGCGTCGAAGGCGCCCGACGATGTTTCATCGAGGTCAGCACGTCCTCTTTGAACGGGGAAGAAAACACGTCGTCCTCTGTAACGAAACCACTCGCTGAAACCCATCCTCGGCGAATAAAACTGGCGACGAGGGGGTCAAAGAGTCTTCCAAATGATTACAC
Organism: Seladonia tumulorum; assembly: GCA_913789895.3. NCBI lineage: Eukaryota > Metazoa > Arthropoda > Insecta > Hymenoptera > Halictidae > Seladonia > Seladonia tumulorum. Next base: position 10,942,633 of record OU565267.1, on the reverse strand, counting down.
AACCATTAGAAACTTCTGTCCGGGATGGCAGAGGCGGCTGGGTGACGGAATAAAGGCGCGTCTCCGCCCCCCCCCCCGTGCCCCCCCCCCCTCGTCCCCCGCCATCGGTACCGAAACGTTGCGATGGGACGGTTTCCAAGAAATCGTCGCGGAAAAAGGACCGGTCCGTCGCGCGTGTCTCCGTGAAACTCCGGGACAAAGGAGCGACAGAGTACGAACAAAGGGGACGGGAGCAAGAAAAACTGAATATGAAGCCGCCGGGCCGCCATTTGAATAAAGTTCGAAGAAGTGGCGACGCTCCTCGTGCCTCGGGCTCGCAGTCGCCACACCCCCTTCCAACCCCCGCAAGTCTCGCGACCAAGGGGGACAGTTTATTCAAATTGAATGTGACAGCGGCAGAATGTCTGGAGCCACCGCGTGCCCGCGGCTTGTCAACTTTCCATTTTTTCTTTTTTTTTTTTTTACCTCCTCCTGCCAGTATTGAATCCGCGAACTCCTCCTCGAACCCCATCGCCGACCGACGAGAATCATCCCTCGCAAGGTTCCGCTCGCGATTCCACGGTCGGAACGAGCTGACCTCACGGCGACCCAAATTTCCATTGAACCCCGAGCATCGCAGCTTTATGGTATTATTTCCCGCGTGTTTTATGAGGGACTCGAACGAAAAGTATCCGGGCCGAAGTGGCTCGTATTGTTACGAATCGACGATCCAACCGGCCGAAATTCGTTTCGCTGAGTAGTTTAATAACTCGCTATTAAGGCAGCCACACACGATCAAGGCAGAATATAATTGAACTCACTCGTGCTACGTGTTGTATACACTGGCCCACGAAAGTATTCGAACGTCCTAATCAATTAGGTTGGGAAATAAATTAACATTCCAAACTATCTCGCTGATTGTCTAAACACTCAAAATAACTTATTTTTTTATTGTAGGCCTAGACTACGGTTAAACTTCTCCTTGACAACCTTGAAATTCTTAACTTTTTAGTATATAATACTATGGAGCTAGACGAGAAAATCCCAAAAATCGAAGTTTTAAGGCGAGGAATTCACTGGTTCAAAAGTTACGCGTGTTTAAAGTGGAGTGATTTTAAGCGTTTCTGACAGGTATGGGCGCCGCCATGTTGGTGTGGAGCGGAACCGCTGGTTGGCTCCCGATGGCCCAATCTGGATTATACCTTCTCTTTGATATCCCGTATACGATTCTCTATATTTTAATTACTGTTCGATGACAGCATGCCCCAGAACAAAGTGTAATCGCTCCATTTTAAATACGTATAACTTTTGAACCGGTGAATTCCTCGCCTTAAAACTTCAAATTTTGGCATTTTCTCGTCTAGGTGTACAGGATCATATAGTAAAAAATTAAAAATTTCAGGGTTGCCAAGGTGAAGTTCAGACCTAGACTACTACAATGTCAATACTGTATGTATACATATATGTAGTGTAATATGGTAATAAGTACGTATGTAGAATAATTGAATAAAGTATATACTACAATATGATATATGTATGTAGTTTATAATGTATTGTTAATAGAATTGACGTTTGAAAATACTTGGTAAAAAGCGTAATTGCAGTATTTAGAATTATTTTCGACCGTCCACAAATACCTGACGAATACGCGAGAATAGTGATGGAACGCAAAGCGGCAACAGAGTTACGAGCGACAAAAGAAACTCATCGTTATTCATTTCGAGTTGAATGTGAAATATCATTTGGTGCGAATAGCAAACTACAAGCATAAGTAATCATAAGTTGACACAGCGAAACTCCGGATCCCCTTCAAGCAGTAATTCGACCTCATATTTCTCAATCTTCTTATTTCACTTTGTTGGGAGTTCGCGCGAAACTTTCTCGGCTCACGGCAATACGAACGAACGAAGACAGATAAATAGATCATTTATCAGTCTGTCGAGATTGAGCGTTCGGGAACACGATAACGAAATATAAGGCTACGGAAAGTTCGAGAAACAAATTAGAAATGAAACAAACTTCTTTCAATGTTTATACGCTTGAATCAAATTACAATATTTCACGGCGTGGTCAGTATCCTTGAATAATTTCTCGATGATAATTTTTTCAAGTTTCCTTAACGATTTTTAATTTACTGCGAACGTTCCTTCGCCATCTATAAAACATATTTATAACGTTGTCGATTATATCTTACAGCAAGAAATATTTCATATTTTCGAATGCAGTCAATAATTAATAAAATCATGAATTGATTTCACAGCCTCGGGGAAAATAGAATAATAAATCACTGGAAAATAATTGAGGCCGTGCAAATTCATTCAATAAATTGTTCCATATAATAATTCTACGCAATAATAAATTATTCTATATAAAAACACGAACTCTATTAATTTCAAAAGTGTTGTATTCCATATTTCGGAGGCAAAATCAAAATTTTTATTTTACAGGTATTGGCAAACTGACGACATAGTAAATTTTATTGCAAGCAGGAAGACGCGTTATAATACTTGCCGGGTTTAGCAAACTGTAGGAGACAGAGATGGCGTCCAATGCTCGAGGCACTCAGTTCGAAGAAAATGTTGAAATATTGTGATTTAAGGGCGAAAATGTGGCATCGTCCGTTTCGACGAAAGAATAGGGTATGGCACTGAAAACAGTATATTCAGGCAACTATGAAATGGACCAGGGGACGCAGAGGTATCCAGCAGCCGGCGTGCTTGATATATTCAAAATCATCCCTGATGGCAAGTATACGCGTAAATTTTTCCATCCCATCTCAGACATTTATGGTTCTCACGCGGTACTTTCCGGGGAAACTTTTAAGACGTCCTTCACAGACTTCTTTTAATAGCATATCACTAAAGAAACCTAACAAATAAAAATATAATCACTACCGTACGCATACAATCGTCCGTATTTCTTAGAAAGTAATTTCAACGTACAACCATTATCTGGATTTAACTGATTTTAATGTTCCCATATTTTTAAGAACAAACGTTCCCTAACGGAAGGTTCTTTTTTCTGACAAATTAAAATCCATTTATTCTGAGAAAAACGAGTCTGTTTTATTTTCCCCGCACGGGAACTTGATAGGTTATACTTACTTGTCCGCACGATATCCATGATATTTTATGCGTCTCGTCGTTTCCAGTGGAAGTAATAAGAATAAATCTCGCCACCCCTTAGTGGTCTACCATAGCTTCAGGTGTGTGGTACTATTTTTTATATGGTGGGAAAGATATATCTTCTCGTGTTACCGTTGGAAGTGTAGTAAATTCTCGTCGAAGCTTTATAAGCAGTTAAGTCGGATAGAAAACATTGAAATGTTCGCTCTTAATTTCAACACACGAAATAAAAATGGTTTTCACGCAAACACGTGTTGCTTGAAATAATTTAATTTTGAAAATCGACAACTGTTCATTTATTAAATAACTCTTCAACGTTCCCTACCAGCATTAGTAGAACTAACTAGCTATGGTCGGACGCGAAACGAATTAACAGGGAACGACAGCATTCCCGCGTCACCTAATCTTCGCACACAGAGAAGAATGTCGTGCCGAATTTTTTCAGTTATTTTCGCACGCGGAAACGCGGTTTCATCCAACGGCAGCGGCTGACCCGCCGCGTTCTACATGAAAATACCATTTATTTCTCTCATTATCCAGCAGAAATGGAGGATGTGAAATATGGATTACACTCGTGAAAGACAAACTATGGGTCCGCCGGTGAAATTCATGGAAACATGTCTGTTCTCGTTTTTGCGACGATTTTTTCGGAAAAGTTCTGGCCGGAAATAAAGTAACGGCCCTCCGCGCGTTCGTTCGTTCAATAATAATTTTTCCCGGTTCGGGACGAGCAAGTAACCAAGAAACGCTGAAGTTTCAGCTCCCGGCCCCCGGGGCTTCTCTTGTTGCTCATAAAACTCCCAGTTTCGTGTTATTAGTGAAGTTCGTGCTCTTGAATATTTTACGGTGGCCGCAAAAAATGCTTTCGTCTGTTCGTAACCAAACCGCGCCGCGCGAGGATATGTGGTCCCCGGGCACCGTGAAATATAACGCGGCCTCGAAACTTACCTTCCCGTGGATATTTCACGAGTGTTAAGTGAATAACTTCATCCCGCGGGAGAGCCCGCGATTCGTTCGCTCGTTTTGTTTCGATTTCGACGAACGAACTGTGCCCCGGCCTCGCCGTACACGCGTGCTTGTTTAACTTCGATTAATGGAAACATTCGGGGCCGATATCGCGATGATTAAACGAAAATAGAAATGCATTTCCAACGGCGACGAGAGACGCAAATCGAGAATTATAATTTCTCCCGTTCAAACAAATTTCGCGGCACTCCCTGCGAAATAATCTCACAAGTTACATTATTAATCGTATTACCCCGTCTAATTGTGTTTCTCATCTCTTAAACCGATGCACGGTTGGATAATAATTTTTAATTTTTTTTTTGTTGGAGCAACTCAATTTATTTTTTGCTTGGCAATTCCAATTATTTTCTGAGCATATTTTCGTGAGAAACTTCTTGATAAATGTAAACTCAAAGGACTTTTTATGTCATTTTTATTTCATTCGTTCATTAGAAGCGTTATTGTTTCATTCAAATTATATGCAAAGTATTATTATTCACGTACAAAGCAGTATTCGTGTATTAAATTAAATGATTAAATTCCTACGTTATTAAACGCATTGAAACGAGTAACTTACTCATTTTTATCGATATCATTGACTTGTATCGTTTAGAGAAACTCAAGTCAACGTACTAAATTAGTGCATTACTATTAATTGTTGTTCTACATGAAGATAGAATACGTCCACATATTTCATTTCGCATTAATTCGCTCTCTTTCGTTTCATTTTAATTTTCCTCGGACACAGAATTAAGTAACTGGCTGTTTTTCGTTGAGGTAACGCTTCCCGAATGTCCCCCACAGTTTTACATCTGGAAGAGTACAGTTTTTTCGAAGTTGAAAAAAATGTTTTTCTCCGTTTTATATGGAGAGCAGCTTTCAGCGGAATTCCAGCGTGTCGGGCAGCTAGGTATTGCCAAATAAGAAAGGATGTTTTACGAAACGGTGGAAAAAAAAAGTCGCGGTAAAGTTTTCCGAAATTTCCACCTGGGAATTCAACGGAGCTAGCCGGGGCAAATAAAAGGCGGGATGGAATTTATGCCGAACGGAAACAGTTATCTAGAAACCTTCACCGCGAAACCGCAACCGCGCTCGTAAATCGCGAGCCCTGTGTCGCAGGTTATTAGACCGAAAGTTCCCGAGTTAATCACAACTCCTACGTGCCGCGAGACGCACTTTCAAAAAGAGTTCGCCGAGTGGCAGCAACTAATAACGAGGAACGACGTCGACGTTCCTCCTCTCCTCACCTCCCCCCTCCTCCACCACCAACAACTTAAACAACTTGTCTCGTCGTGTTACTTTGTTAAATCTCTTTGTTCGCGCCCGGGACATTCTCGACACGGGCTCCAATAATGAATCTGAAAACGAATTTTATCGTCTTTATTCTCGTCCCTCGTTCCCGCTCTCGATGTTTCCATTAACCTCAGCGAACATGGGGAAAGGCTTTCGAAGCTCTCGCGTTCAAATAATTAAGCGAACTTTCGGGTCTCCTTGCCTAATCACGTTTTCTTTGCATTTCGAATCAGTAACGCACTTCTGTGATTGGGCTACGATCATAGTCATTTTCGTACTATTAGCAATTACTAAATTATTAGAGTTTCTTACCTAAATCAACAAGTTTACATTAAAATAATCTATTCTTGGACTTGTGTGTCTTAAAAACGTTTATTTGTCGTAATTATTAGTCACAAAGAAGATTCTGCTGGGCTGTTTTTTATCCACAGAACAAAAAAAAACAAATTTAATTCGTTATATTACATTTTTGTTAACTTTCTTTGAAAATTTACAATAACGATTAATAACAGTTCATATGACCTTCTCATGACATTCACAAGACCATTCACATTAGTCACCATAATTTTTTCCACACCCATAAACATGTTCTTTTGTAATAAAATGTAAATTACTATTTTGTGTACCTGAGTGAAGAATTCAACAGAAATAAATAAATTTATGAAATTATAAATACTCTTATTTCAGCAACAAATTCAAAGTTTTATTATTGTAAACAATAATATAAATAACACATACAGTAGTGAATATCGACAAACACCGCACAGTAGTGAATTTTGAGAAAGTTGTAAGCAACACATTCCTAGAAATAAATTCCGTACTCAAAAATTATGAATTATTTCTTCGAACTCAACGTTCAATGGACCAATTAAAAACGAACGAAGGAGTAATTGTTCGCGGGCTGAATTAGATGAATTTTCTGTTCTCTCGCGAAGCGTGACACGATAACTTCGGTCTCCGCTTTCCGCCCTTTTACATATAAGCGATTCAACTTCGCTTCACATCCCGAATTACGTCACGGTCCGTCTGAGAACGATTTTAATGCGGTTCAATGAATTCGACGTACCCTGGCACGCGGTTGTACGGCAAGAATTCAGTTCGGGAAAGGGCGAAAAAATGGACGGCAGAAGAAAATAAGAGACCGGCCCGGGTGATGGTTTAACCCGAGAAAATCAACAATTCGAGGAATAACGCTCCTTCCCCGGGGACTTTTATTTTCGATTTCCGTTTCTCTGCCCATTCGCGACGACGACGTCGACGTCGACGTCGACGTCCAACCGTGGGGACACTGTCAGCCCCGATTCCTTTCCCGTCGTATCATCTATCCGCGCGGCGGAGGAATATCGGTTCTTTGGTGATTAAACAAATATTTATAACGTTGTCTATTATTTTCGACGCTATTTTCATTGCCTCGAAGAAAATGGCCCGAATAAACTGAAAATAATTGAGGCCGTACAAATTCATTGAATAAAACATCCCATTTAATTATTCTATAATAATTATTCCATACAATAACGGGAGCTCTATTAATTTCGAAAGAGTTACAGCGTGATTTCTGTAACGAGCAATTTTGCTGATATTCGAAACCATCCCTCGAGGCTATACTCTGCGGAGAAACTTTCGCGACAACCTTCATGGTCCTCTCCTGGTTCGATATAATATTTCTAAAGAAACAGCAAATCAATTTAACAAATAAAAATATCATCAGTACTGTCTGATATTGTGACGACGACGACGACAACGTCGACGAAGTCTCAACCGGCGGGACACTGTCAGCCCCGATTCTTTTTCCGACGTATCATCTTTCGGAGACGCGTCGAAAAAAGATGTCGCTGGACGATCAGGACATCACGACCGCCCGCCGGACGTAGAAAATGGAACGCGTTCCGCTACGGAGGAGGCATCCGCCGGGATCCTTTTTACCTTCGCGTGGAAGTCCTGTCAGATGGGTCTTGCGCGTGGCTTGTCGAGCAGAACTGATCGAGCAGGATGTCGATAAATCAAAATTCCCGACACGCCGACACGGGGAAAAAGAATAACCCGAGCGGTTGGGCAAACTTCAACTTATAAATCGCATCTGAGAAATATTTTTTTTTCTTTTTTTTTGCTTAACGACCGCGGGAAAAACGGCAGGGACTAATCTATACCTGATCTCTGTGCGGTAATCCTTATCCTGCCAAGCCGCGGTAATTACTAATCATTAGACTGCGGATGTTTATGCAATTTTCAATTTTTGTCGACAAATTTTTAGAAAATGGAAGCAAATACAATCTAATTTTCAGTAGCGACCTTTATAAATCTGCACTAAATAAAAATCGTACTAAATCCTGTGAAATTTTGTAATATAGCATTTTCTGAAAATTTTCAGAAGCCATAAATGCATAAATATTACGATTATAACCATTATATTGTTATTATTTTGCCTAAATATTTCAGTTCGAACTTTGTTGGCACTTTTGTGTTGTTAAAAAGTGTTCTATAATTTCGATATAGTGGTGGATACTGCGTTGTTCGATATCGAACGCAAGGGCAAGAGCGTTTACAGTTTCCTGGCACGCGGGTAATATTTAAAATTCGGCGGACAGACATAAATTTTTGCGAGCGACTGGGTGCCCGAATATCCGCTGTCCACGTGCAGTAGTAACGACATGTAATCGGCAATGTAGAGTCAATAATCAAACTAATGGATAAAATTGCTTCCATTTCGAGGGGATTAATTTGTCGAAAATCCGGGAAACCAATCGCGGGACCGTAAAATCCCCGGTTTTGTTAAATAAAATTCGGGCGACGGGGAAGGGGCCCGTCAGCGAGATTTCGGTCACGGGAATCGAATAATAGACTGCGATATGAGATTTCTATGCTAAACAGCGTGCCTCTCGGTGGCTCTTATCGATCACCGGGGCAGTTTTTCTCGATTTCCAGTGGCCGTTGCTTTATGAAAACGAGCAGACACCAGAAAAACCGACCTTCTCGCGCGCCCAGTGCCCGCCGCCGCCTTTTTGGCTGTTTGTCAAGGGTCCTTTCGCCGGTGGCCCGGTAAAAAGTCATCATTTAATATGTACGTCTTTATTAATCATCGGTGAGTAATGGCCGGCGGGAAAGAACCAGTCGAAATACGTCTCTGACGTGGGGGATCGGCATGAGGAACGGCAGCGTCGGCGAGGATAAAATTACGCGAATCTTTCCTACGGACCTTCCAGCCAGCTTGGGAAACTAATAAAATGTTATTAAGGCTCGCGCGGACTTTAATATTCGGTCCCGAGCCCCCCACCCCCTTTAATTCATCGTTCACCGAGCCGCTGATTTATTATCGAGCGATTAGAATATTGGATTAGCGTATTAAAGCGACGAGAAGAGCGTAATAAACGCGTGGAGACTGTTAGGAATCCTGATGGCGTAATCCGCGGTTAATTAAGACGAATAAAATATGAGCACCGCGACGCGCCGCGGTGCCGTGTTATGAGCTGGAAATTAATTACGATAGACTCCGCGTTATTTCATTTCACGCCCTATTGGATGGTCTCTTTCGTTCGTGATCGCTTGGATTTTGAAAAAGATGTTTGTTCTCGTTGGCGTGGTGATGGCATATGCTTGAACGAATGAGTACGTTTCATACGTGATTCTCATAACGAAAGTGAACAAGAGAAATTGCTGAAACTAACGGACGTTTAAACTTTTGTTCCTATTAGACGTTCGATTATTCTTTGTGTTTATCAAAAATATGTACAATTAATTGCTAGAACATTGTGATCAGTAGGCGATATCGGACTGTATGCATTTATGGCAAAAATGAATGCACGGTGAATAATAAAAACTTGGGAATATTGCTACATTATTTTCTATATTTTTAAGACAAAATCTGAATTTTCATTAAAAAATGTTAAGTTTTTATACAGATACGCAATCTTTCAAATGTTTAGAATGTCCATTTCTTAAATTTCAAGTATAGATGCATGTGGAAAAGGTGAAAAAAACGAGTTCTAGTATTTTCTTTGCAATTCCGACCTGTTGTAATTTTTTAGAAATTCCTTCTTCAAGTCATCCAGTAAAGTAGGTGTTCTAACTTCTCAAAAAGAAAAAAAATCCAATTCACATGTTGCGATATTAAAAAAGTTCTCGCCTTTTCAAGATTGTCCCAATATTACTGTGTAAGTGTCTACAAAAGCTCCTGTACCATCTCAATAATACAGGAAAAAACAGCATAAGAAAAAACAATAATACAGAATACGAAAAAGTGTTCAAATATATTTCGAATTTGCTTTCAAACTTGATTAAACACGAAAGAGAACTGCATATTTCAACGACTACATTAAGGGGTTATATACAGTCAGGAGGCCCAAAAAAAGCGATCATCTATTAATGTAAAAATTTGTACACATATTATGGTAACTTTTAACTGTATTTTAACATTTTTATTTGTAAAAATAATAATTTTGAAACCTGTTATATCTGATCTCCTGGAGCTCCTCTAAAAAAAGGCGCTTTGCGGTGACCACTATATCTCTGGACTGGATCATCAAAAATGAAAAAACCAAACTGATTTCGTTAAAGAAATGTATAATCTAGTAATTAATCGAAGGAATAAGCAAAATAAAATTTTGTGACAAAATGGCAGCTTTTCAAAGAAAAAAATCGATTTTTCACCAAAATTTTGGCCTTAAATTGTTTATAAAAAAAAATATTCATCGGAGAGAAAAAAGCTTCGATTAATTACTAAAAAATATACTTAAGAAGCTTGTGTTAAAATTTGAGAGTGATCGGTTCACCCGTTTCCGAGAAATCTTGGTCACCGACTTTGAAAACACAGTTTCGAGAAAAACGCGTCGAAAGACCGCGTTGAAATGCGTCGAAAGAACGCGTTGAAACGCGTCAGTTTCAGAAGCATTTTACATAGAGTAAAAACATCTTTTCTCAACTTACATCGAGTCGTCTATTCCAGGACCATATAATACACCCTCCAGCACTTCGGCAGCTTCTAACTTTATTTTTTATACGAAGAACACTTCATCCAAAGAATGGAAACATTTACAATAGGCAGATAAATAAAAGGACCAGAGTTCTAGGTAAGCGCTGTCGTTCCGGCCTCCTACTTTCAAACCCTCTGACACGTCTTTACAAATATGCGTGTAACTTCGAAAATAATCACCGAATTGACTTGAAATTTTTTGTGCGAATACTTAAATATATGTACATTACGAAAATGAAATAAAAAAAATCGATTTTTTGAAAGTTCTAACTATATATAACCCCTTAACCGTTTGAGTCCCAAGCGGCGCGATCGTGCTGTTGAGATTTTATGTCGAGAAAACCCAGCACATTTCGAGCATTGTGGACAACTGACGGTGCGTTACCGATTGTCGAAGTCGCTCGCTCAGATTTACTGACGCAAGTACATCACACAGCTCCTTTTAATGTAAATAGTACATTTTACAATAGCTAGAACAATACTATAAGAATGCAATAATACATTACAAAATAAAAATTCTCATTTAGAGAAAGCGCGGTTGCGCTGTTTGGGATTCTTCGACAGTGTTTTTTCAATACCCCCTGGGACTCAAACGGTTAATAACGCTTTATACGACTCTATATAGTATTTTATAGTATATGCAACCCTACTTCTACCAAAACTGTGTCGATTTTCCGGAGCGCGTCCCGCACAAAAATTCACATTAGCCGCCCGGACACGCTAATTAACCTAACAGGAGGCGGAACGAAACTTTTCCTTCGAGTCGAGGATAAGCAATAGAAAGGACCGCACCGTGACAAGAGTATCCGTAACGTGGACCATTCAATCATGCTCATTAGGGCCGGTAAACGCGGCCATACAAACACAATTCCCCCCACCCCCGACGAGGAGAAAAAGCCATCGCGTCACAGACGCTCGCAACAAAAACCTGTCCCTGAAAACCCAGTCGACCTAACCCAGACCTTTCGTCGGGCTGAACGCTTGTTCAGGTACCGTAACCACCCTTCCGGGAGGGTTGCTCGGGCATCGGTTGAACCCTCGAAAGTTCATCGTCGTGGCGAAGGCCGGCGACAAAACCGCGGGTAGCTTTTATTAAAATGTTAAATCCAGACACTCTCCCTCTCCTCTCCCCTGCGCCGTTTTTACACACGCGTATAGTCACATACACACTGGTGCTTGCGCACACAGTGACGCGCATGCATTCTATCGGGAGTTTAAGTCACCGGCATTTCCGCAGGCGTCTCGCTCGCGTTGAAAAATCAATTTGACTCCTCTAGACGCGATATTACGTCTGGCTCTCTCTCTCTCTCTCTCTCTCTCTCTCTCTCTCTGTCTCCCTTTCTCTTTTCGCAGGTGCCGCGACCCTTTTTCTCCGACGGATTTCGATTTCGTTCGAATTCTACAAGCCGCGTATATCGACTTACTCGCCGGATTATCTAAGAATGAAAGCGGCCAGGGAAAGGGATGCAGCGGGGGTGGTGGGTGCTAGATAAAGAGAGAGAGGGGGATAGAGGAGAAACACGAGACCAGGGCGAATCGTAAAAAGACTGGAAGGAGACGGCCGGAAAATGGAAAGATATCGTGCTCCTCGGGTTCCTGTGCTCGAGAACCGAGCCTGAAGTGGTAATCCGCCGCGATCCCCGCGTGGCCCTGGCTTGCCGAGGGGATCATGCTAGGCGCTTTCTTCGCGGCTCTTCAGATGTATTCGTAAATTGACTTCCATTCTGCCGGTTTTACACTTCACGCCGTATTGCGGGCCGATATTCTGAACAGAAATCGCGAACGTTCGAGTCCGTCGTGCTTCTAGACCTCCACCACCTCCTCCTCTCTCATTTTCGATGGAGATGCAAGCCGCGGCGCCACCGGCGTTGCACGGCAGGTTAGAAATGCCGGTTTTATTTTGCGGTTTTATTTTCCAGCTGAAAGCGTCGTAATTGAATACGAAGCCTCGCTTACCGGACATAATTCTGCGCCAGAATTCCGTTCCATAGGGGTGGACCAGGGTGCAGCTCGGCAGAGGCTTCTCCTTTCGATGATCGAGTTGACGCGTTAATTTTCGTGCGTTTTATATTGGGGACGATGGTTTTTGGATTGGTGGTATCGTTAAACCTTCGGGGACTTGAACACTTTTTATTATACTGTCTTCATCAGCAAAAGTGGCTTGTACATTTTCATTGTACAATGACTAATTTCGAGGACTCAAGCAAGCGAATGTAAAGCTATAATTAGACTGCGGATTTTATGCATTTACGACAAAACAGAGTAGGCGCAATTTAAAACAGTGAGAAGATTCGAAGAATTCGAGAATGTCGATATATCGTTATTAACATATTACGGTTGTTAACGAGGGAAATAAATGTAAAGCTCCGCAGTGTTGTTATAATTGAATAAAAGTATGTATGCATTAAATAACTGAAGGAATTGAAATTTAATCCGTCACGTTTCGTTAAGAGAAAGATAAAAATTTTATTGGGATTCATTGAGTTTCTATTTGAACATTGAAAAAAGAAAACATGAATGCACTGAGTCCAGAGTCGAACTATAATTATGCAAAAATCTAATTCAACAAATCGGACGAGACGTTAAACAGAAATTAGGGGCGAAGGCAAATACGAATGTTTTTCGAGACGATTTTTAGTTTTCCGTTTCGCAGCGTATTTAAATGTAAGTTATCCGAAGTTCCAAGAAATCCATTGGAGGTTGAATAAATGAAGAAGCGGAAATCCTTTTTCTTATCCGAATAAGACTTTTCATGCAAATAGAAAATATTCTGCGAAAGTTCCGGGAACAAAAGCAGGAGAAAATCCACGGCCGCCAGTCCCCGCAGAAATAATAAAACCGGATTATACCGTTTTAACCAATCTCATTAAACCGATATTATTAGAACACCACGAAATGTGTTCTCAACTGCGCGGGAACTTACAAATTTCTCGGCGGATCGCGCCGACGAATACGTAAGACGTAATTTCCGGCGCGGAACACGGAACAACAAACAGAACCAGCAGCCCGGAACCGTGGACTTTGATTTACAACACTTGCCCTCGAATATTAATTTATATTCAAAGGAGGGGGTGCGCTCGCGCGCGCGCACTCCCCCACCCACTGGAAACCACCCTTCGAACACCGCGGACCCTCGATACGCGCGGAAGTTTCGCGAGCTCTGTTGCATAATTGAACATTCTTTCAGGGATGAAAGAAGTTCCTCCTGATGGGAAGAAAATGGGGAGACAGAGAGAGAGAGAGAGAGAGAGAGAGAAAGAGAGAAAAAAAATCAAGGGACGAGAGTCGAGGATACGAGGCAGGTCGCGATAAAATTCTCGGCCGAATTTTCTTAGAGATCCCCACCCTTTGTTCTCCATTACCGTGTCGGGGGTCCAATCTTTTTGGGGTGAGTTCTCCGAGGATTACACTGTATTGGAGCTTCAATAGTCTTTTCAAAGAACTTTCATCTGACACTTAATTCTATGAAAGTGAGTTCATAATTTTTTCTATTCTCCTTACGGAGCTTCGGAAGCTCCGGTGAGATTCTTCTCAGCTATACGTACCGTCGGTTTCAAAAGTTCATGGACATTTGACAAGTTTTCATCTGAGATAAAACGCAATGGTTTTGGACGTTTTAGTAGGCAGCGAACTGCTTGGCTGTTGAAATTATACGGATCAATAATACAGTTTCACATTCTATTGTTTCCGCAATTATACAGAAAATATACAACTGGTGATCATAATATTAGAACCATTGATTTCACATTAAAACAAACAGTTTTTGAACAAAACTCTGGCTATACTGAATTCTTAAATCAAAATTATAAATTCAGCAGCACTGTAGACATTATTCATCGCATAAGTAAAAAATACATTTTCCGTACTGTGACTCGAATGCTTTGATCACTAACCGCAAACAAACTGAAAACAGAAATACATGAGAGTCAGTAATCATGGATGTGTTAGGAATAAAATATTGTTATCACAATAGTCATAATTAAACAACGGAACTTTATGCATTTATGGCTTCTAAAAATTTTCAATAAATCCCGGAACATAAAATACGATGGAATTTAGTAGGAGTTTTATGTATCTCAGATCTACAAAGGCTATTCCCACTAAAAATAAAATTTGATGTAGTCCCAATTTCTTAAAATTTGTCCACGAAAATTGAAAATTGCGTGGACATCCGCAGTCCAGTCATAATAAACATGACAACCAAATGGTGAGTATCAATATTTCTGTACTGACAGTAAAGTAAAATTTATTATTTCGTTTTTCCGATTGATCCATGTTTTCACTATAATTTCTGTACACTCTGTACAATACAGGGTTAAAGTTTTGCTGAAAAGTTGCGTCTCTTATTTGCGGAAGCAACATAACGCAAAGCGGAGAGGGTGTTATACGTCAATAATCATCGTTCGGCTCTCTGGAGCATGTGAAACGCGACGCCGCTCGAGGAACAACGGGACGCGGGCTCGCCTAGTCATCGCCGGTCGGGGAGGGGAGGTATTTCTCTTAAAAATTCCGCAATCCCGTTCTTTACGAGCTCGGTAACGGACGTGGCCGCGCGGAGGAGACTTGCGGAGGACTCGAAGAACGTGAAACGAAAGCGGATGTCGCCCATCGCGGTCACATCGACCGTCGGCGGGGGGTGGGGAGGGGGGGCTGAGATCGCTAAAAGGAATGCGCAGTCGAGCGAAAAAGGCCTCAGGGGGCGGTAAAAGGGGGATAAAATAATGTAGGAAGAGGTTTAGAGAGAGCTCCCGGTTGAAACGGCTAGAGAACCCGCGAGTCTACGCTTAGTTTTCTCCCTTACCCCTTGTGGAGTCCACTGGTTTTCTTTTGTCTCGAGGAAACCCCTAATGACCCTCTCCTACTTCGAATCGGGTTTTGCAATGATACGCTACGCAATAGCTTCCAAAAATATTTGTACATTAAAGCGTAAACGTGAGATTGTTCCGTTTGCAAGATCCGAAGCAGGTAGGAGGGGTACCGCCCACAGTGTGTACACACGCAACTTGCACTTTCCTCCCTGTGCCGCTCTGGGAGACACAGGGTTGTTTGACTTGCTGGAAGAGCATCTGTATACGTATATCAGAAAGTGTTTAATCAGTAGCGTACATCGCTTCCGTGGTCGCGAGTGCTCTACTACTGGCAAATTGTCGAACCGCTTGGGAAGCATAGGGTAGCAGCAACTTGTTGCGCGTTGTTTATTTGAAATTTTTGAAAACATCAGCCGCAGATTTTTCCTCGCCTCTTCCAACAATGCTTTTTCTGTTTGCCTGTCGGACCCGGTCGGAAATGTAAGTAATATCGTATTATTTCCATGCGTTCCGTTTGACAACCGGATTTTCAGTAGTACGATTCGTTCGAAAGAATCGTTCCGAAAGAGAATTATATTGTTTGTTGATTAATAAAAGGTGTTCAGAGCGTCCGAAAATAAACTCTCTGGAGAAGCATTTTATCGCCTTTAACGTTCATTTTAGTTAACTGAATTAAACAAATAGTCCTCCAATTTGAATGTGGAAGTCGTTATTTTGAACGCACGAAGGTTACAGATATTGCAGAAGAAAATATATCGGCAGTATAATAATAATAAGGTTCATTTGTGATATAATACAGTGTTTGTGTATGTCCAAAACACAAGACTAGCCAGTGACATATATCGGCTAGACATTTGGGACTTTATATAGAGTAAAGACTGTGCACTTATTGAGAATCTTACTGACACTGAGAGACTTCCTGTATATAAATCGTTGAAAGGTCAAATCTTTTGTATATTAAGAGCTCTATAACGGCGAAAAGAATCCGAGGGCTCTTCAGAAGTTGAATTAGTGATTTAGAACGATACAGGGAATTATCGGAAATCTTCGAATTTCACTCGCCCGGAAATCGAAAAGCGGAAGCTCGCCGCCGCGCCGGAGCTTGTTCATAAAAGGTGAAGTGGCATCAAAGGAAAGCGAAATCGGATATCACCTTAAAAGGAGTGTTATCTTCATCGGGCAAAGCACCGGCAAGATATTGGGGTTGTTAATACCGCGAGAACCACTCGATAAAATCGATAAACATCCGAGCTTCTCCCCTCCCCCCTACCAAGCCATACAGAATCCTCAGCCACCAGTTCAGACAATGTTTCAATTAAGGTTGTGGAACGGCGCCGCGGTTTCACACATCCAGCCAAAGCCGTGGCAATAAGCGAGGTTCAACCTCTTCGGGATTCAAGACGGCCTTAATAAACCAAAGTCCATCCTCTCGAGGACGCCTTCAAACCCTGCTCAAGAGTTCGAGCGGTCGATACCAGTGGCTGGGCGGTCACAAGAGTCATCATTTTCTCATCTTTTTGCGGCCGATAAATAGCCTGCGATACAGCCGAAGCATCGAGACGATTTCTTCCTGTCTATTGCGTTCGGTAATTATAATTAAACTGTGGATGCGTCTAACTCATCCACGGGAAAGTTGCCCGATGCCTGCTGGCTGTCCAAATAGTACTAAATTAATTTATTGTTATCTATCGGACAAGTTAACTGGCGTTACAACCGACAATGAGGTGATTCTACATGAGGAGAATAAGTCGAGAATGTGCAACAAAATTGTTCTTTCGTGGAAAACGTCTAGCGATGCATATACAATTACCTTTGTTTCTGTACATTGCCAGTCACGGTTTCAATTAAAAAATCGATTAAATTTCTTGAGACTTTGTTACGGGCTGGCGTGGCACTTGACGCGTCGAAGAACCAGCGGAATTTCACGATTAATAAATTCGTCAATGGAGTATTAAATTCCGTCGTTGTAAGCTCGGGTCAGCGACAAACGCGGAGCTCTTATCGGCGCGTTATATCACGGTCGGCTCTGTTCCCGATATCGCCGGCGACCCGAAAACGGCGATTCTAATTACCTCAATTAATCCAGGGGGTTCCGAGGGAGTCTCGAGTCGAATCGTACCCAACGGTGGAATTGTTTTTTCCAAGTGCGCTGTAAAGCGTCATTAAATCGTCGCCGGCTGCGCAAGCCCGTGTCCAGCGTCACGGGACCGTGAGAGACGAAACGAAAAAGCACCGGTAGGGAATTTCTGCGCTTCACGCGGCGAAATGAGTGGCGAGAAACTCGTCGGGTATAGAGAGAGAGAGAGAGAGAGAGAGAGAGCAAGAAGGGGAGAGAGGGAAACACAAAGTATAAGAGGAAAAGGGAAGAGGAAAGAGAGAGTGAGAGAGAGTTTGGTGCCCGGAGCGGCGAACGAAAAGAAAAGGCGTCTCGTTAAGGTGACTGTTTCAACCCTTGAAAAATTCTGCCGACGGAAGTAGTCTGCGGAGAGAGATAGAAAAGAGAGTGAGAGGGAGAGAGAGAGAAACGGAAGTGTGGACGTTGACGGGAGAAACACGCTCGTTTCGATGTGCTTGGTCTCGCGAAACGACCGGCGTGTTTTATTTTAAAGCGAACCGTATTAGCGCTCTGCCTCGTTAATTGTTGCCAAATGTTTCGGACAAACAGAAACCTGTGCGCGATGCGTGTTACTTCAAATCTGTAGTGCAGCCAGAACGACGAGCAAAGGATGCTTCTTGAGTCGCTGTTCGTTTTACAACGGTCCGAATTATTTAATCCTCCGGCGCTTTGGGCGACACCTACCGCCGGCATTTTTGTTGAAATTGTTTCATTTTGAGACGCTCTATCATAATATTCAATGATTGTCAAAAACATTTGAATTTAGTATACAGGGTCATCCGTTTTTAAACGGCCAAACGTCAACCAGCTATAGAGGACCCCAAATGAAACAACTTTCACCCCTAACACTTTTTTTGATTCGGTCTTGATTTTTAGATAATTGCAAAAACCCGTCATTTTTTGCGGTCACTTAAGATTAAATATATTAGGACTGCAATTATGTATCTTGATGATTTTTCCTTTGTTTGGTTTAAAATAAGTAGGGGCATCTTTTTTATTAAGTCAACTTTTTTGTATGACCTTCGGATCTTGGTTTTTTTGACATGAGGCACCTCTATAGCTGGTTGACGTTTGGCCGTTTAAAAACGGATGACCCTGTATACTCAGTGTGCGACTACAGATGGGAGAAAATTTAAGCGGTGGTTCTCCATGACAACATAAGACGCACATGAAGAGTAATAGAATTCTGATTTCGGCTTCATTTCTTAGTTATTAACAATTTAAAATCCGCCTAAAATACGGCAACCCGGCCAACAGAGGTCTACTGTATCTGTCATGTGACAGATGAGCACTTTAAAAGTATTTCATGTAAAAATGACAATAAAACATTGAAAAATATATTTTATCCACGAAAATAAGCAAAAAGGATAATACATTATGAAAGCAGATGAACTATTAACCCTTAGCACTAGATTGGCGACTATAATACTTGCGACAAAATACTTTTTACATTATTAAATTTGGTTGTATTTAATAAATTACTGAACGTTTCAGTATTGTAGGAGTAAATTGCACCCTTTTCGTATGTATAACATGAAAAATAAATATATAGAAGTGAAATATTCAAGATCGGAAGAAATGTTTCGTTTTTGGAGATAAAATAACTTCGAGTGCAAAAGGTTAACATATGTTTAAGTCTTATGGTTTTATGCAATAATAGTATATAATAATACAAGTTTAAAATAAGTTGTTTCAAGTTTTCTTGTAAACTCTATTTCGATAGAGGGAATTAGCATAAATCCCTGATGTATTGTTTGAATGTCATGATAAACAAAGATATCGATAGCTCGAATAAACAAAATCTTTTTGCAAAAAAACGAATCGGGAACTAATTGCGCGAACGTTAGAAATTTCCATGCCGAGCATTATCATTCGCGAGCTCGTAAAAGTTAACATGCTTCTCGGGGAAGCGGGGTTAATGTACCAAGAAACGGGCGTGCGGGATAAAACAGCGAGAAACCGTGTTGAAAATCATGAGCTGGCGAAAGCGGAGAGCGGGAAAAAATTTGTAATGGCTTCCCCAAGATTAACCGAATGAGACGAAAAGCTGCGCAACATCCTCTTCTTGCTGTTAGCTCGATACCGTTCCCTTTTCTTGTGTGCTGACCCGTTTCCTCGACGGAATGTCAGCGAACGGGATATATATCAAAGTCGAGGTAATCGGAGCTGCCTAAAATAAATAATTACCGGTGGTTTTAATAATCGATACCCTCTATCCTCCACATTTTGTAAACTCTTAATTTCTTGTACAGTCCGCGACATTGCTATAAGACGTCACTTAAAACGAATTTCATCGTTTTTCATGCAGAGTGTTATTATTTACTTTTGGGGACGTCGTTCCACGCACTGTTTTCGTTAGAATTTCTATAAACTTGAAAGCTGCACAAGCTTGACCTCTTGTTGGCGACTTGTAGTGTGATATGACCCGACAAATAATCTCGCATTTTAGGAACACGTAGAAGATGTAATGTTTAATCTGGTGTCGAGCGGGCGGTGTGTTCGCGTTCGATCAGACTAAAATCGAAATAGAAAGGGCGCCCGATAAACTGGAATGTAAAGATTGACGCAAACGGTTCCGAAGCAAACGACCACCGTTTGAAAGTGTTAAAAGAAGGAAAGTGCAGGCGTGTCGGACTTCGATCTATCGCGGGGTGGCAACCCCTATCCGTCGCACACGGCGTACACTACTGTACACTAAGCAACCGGCGGTTTTCCTGCATTCGTTCTTCACCGTTCCCTCACGGTAAGCACCGACGGTAATGCGCTTCTTGGTACATTAACCTCGACTTGCACACAACCCCCTCCTAAACCACCGCACACGTACACGTCATCACGTGAGGGCGAGCACAATAAACCTTTGTGTTTAACTCAACTCTCTCTCTCTCTCTCTCTCTCTCTCTTACCCCCTCCCCATCACAGACACTCATGGGTTCGAGTTGAACTGGCGCGTAAACGAAACATCTTCCTCGTCGATGCACCTGTTAATTAAAACCATCACGCTCATTACGCGAGTGCGAAATTAATTTCGCAGATCCACGTCTTTCTAATTCGTGAATGAGATCTCCGTTCACTTGTGGGAACGTGTTAGGTTCGAGGGGTTTAGTATACTTCAGAAACGAGAGGCGAACTTTGATTGTTTTTATTCTGGACTGTAATCAATTTTCAATAGTTACGTTATTGGACTTGGATGCATTTACGACAATGAGTAGTTGAAATTGATAATTTCATGGAATGAATATTATATCTGGAGAAGATTTCGCGTTATCGCAGGAATATTTTCACAGCCGTGCGACTCGGTCGATTTTCCGGGGTTCGAATGTTTAACAATGTCCGTGGACAGATATTTGCTTTCACCGAGGTTGCATGCGATTCCTGCGGTCCTGTTACCAACCTATAATTTCTCGTGTCGACTGACTAAGCATTTCCAGCCAACCATGGACGTCCACCATGGTCGACGAAGCATTCTCGGACACTGTCGGACCACTTAACCGACTGTTCCGTTTCGTTCGCAGACAATCAGCTTCCGGTTCTAGCCAGGATTTCCGGTATCACAGTCTTCCAACTTCGGCTCTGTATCACTTAAAAGTTGGTCGACTAATTGATCGGCATCAGTTGGGCGATCGAATTATTTAACAGCCTCGGCGTGAGTCGATAATGCTGTTCGAAAAGTGAAATTGTAATTTAGCATTTCAAGGATACGACGAATTAATAACGAATGTCCATTAAAACGCATTTCGGTGTTCGATTAAACATTCATCGGAGTTCGCTTAAAAATTCATGGCACTGATGCTGAGATCCACTTCATCGCTTTTTTGTCATTCATGTTGCGACGAAGATTATGTGAATGCCAGGCAATGATTTATGACGAACGATCCGCTCAATCCATATGTTCCATTTAATTACTGAATCCTGTAAATTCAAGTAATTCATAATTCCACCATTTTGATACGATTTTTCCAAACGTACCGAAATAATATTTTAATTTTCTCGACGCAAACAAGTTCTTTCAACAACGTGTTACAGCGACGAGAATTAATTAAATTTTGATGCATCAAAGAAACATTAACCGTGTTTACGAAGCCGGTCATGTATTTACCGAGTTTTGCTATGTTGTAACGTTTCTTCATATTTAATTTGTTTTTACTAGAATTAATATTCGCTGAACGAAACAGATGGAAATTTTTTGTCAGAGACGAACTCCGTCAAAGGTTCAAAGGTTTCATGGTCCAACAGCACATAGTTTTTAGTGTTTTGTTTGAGCTTTCCAATTTGTGTTGTACAACTAATGTACTGTCACATGTGCTGTCACAACTAATGTACTAGTTAATTAACACGCGACTTTCTAACAAACAAAATTAATTACAATTGAATATTCTCATTGCCCTATATAAATTAAACTGTAATATTATTGTAGCACTGTTCACTGAATGCTATTTGTCAACATAATTGAGAACTTTGTTCATACTGACAAATAAAATATATGTTTCTGTTATAGACAAACTTTTATTTTTATATTTCACAAGTTCTACAAAAACGTTTACTTTTAAGAACCTCTCTTTAGCTGTTCTCATCGTAGCTCGTAATGTGAAATTGCTATTTTAAACATTTTTCACGAACCCTATTCTAAACTAGAACCAACCAAAAAGTCTCATAAGTTTCACGATGCCAGCTCGAAAGAAATAAGGTTACAGTTGGTTAAACGTCCCAACCGACTCGAATCTCGGATTTAAAATTCGGTCAGCGCGCAGCGTCAATCTTGGTGTCAATAAATCTTACTCAAAACGTTTCATCCGTTTCCTAGATCACTCTCTTGTTCCCGAAAACGTTACTCTTTCCTCCCTGTCTCTCTCCCCCCGGTTCTATTTAACCGCAACGCAATTTCTGCTCCTTTATCATCGCGAAGACTCGCACGTCTGCAATTCCCCGTTCCCCCAAGTTCTCCGAAATGCACGTGGGGGTTGCTGTCGCGCAGAAAGATCGCCCCATGGATCCCGCGAGGGCACCCTGAAAACACGGAGAATAATCGCCGGTCTGGCAGACACAGACTCAGGGAGCTTCTGCGGGTGTTTATTGTGTGTTCACACCGACGAGAAGTTGACAGTGGGTTGGAGATGGCCAGAAAGAGAGAGAGAGAGAGAGAGAGAGAGAGAGAGGGGTTTGCACCCGCGACGACACTCTCGCTGGCCGTCCTTTGCCTTCCAACCCCTCCGGTCTCCGGTAGCCCCCACCAGTACGAAACAATTACAACTATGCTCCAACAATTTATAATTCCGCGCTCTCTGCAGTCCTTCCGCTTCTCTTTCTGTTTCACCCATGGGTGGGGCGAAGGGGGTGGGGCGGCAGTTAAACGTTATTACTTCAGCCGTTGCAGATAATTTCCCTCGTTTGTTCGTCGACGCGTAAAGTCGCACCGCCACCAGGGTTCGTTGACGAAATCGTGCGCGGCACAGCTTCGGGAAACAGTCGCCGAGTCTTGGGGCTGGATATAATTCGCCGTTAATTCCTAACTACGAGATCCATGGCTGGAGAGATCGTGAATGGGGTGGCTATGGGGTGGCTATGCGATGGCTCGATTCAGAAATACCTGCGCGGAAATCTACCGTAGGAACTTTCGCGTCGATGCGTAGACGCTTTCGCCTATGCTTGAATCCTTCACCGTCCGAACTGTGTTCTCTAAATTCGCCAAAAAATGGTGCAAGTCGAAACAGTTAATCATTGGATAACGTGGAACTAGTTTACACGTCCATTAAACGCAATAATATCGAGGGGTATCGTTTGTCTTATATAAACCGCGAGAAATTATATTAAAATTATTTTATGTAAATTATTACATTTATTTTATTTGATCGAACCCTTGAGATATGGTGTTACAAGACAAATATTGACTTACACCACTTTTGCAGTAAGCGGCTGATATAATTCAATTACAGTGAATTCTCGATATATGTCAACAACACGGGTCTTGCCAGCGTCATATATCGTCCAGGAGCCGTGTTATGTTTGCTCTCTTCAGCGTCCGAGGTATACCCCGCGTTAGTGGGGATAATTCCGAGACGTTTATCATCCAGGTGTTGGCGACATATACAGGGTGTGCCGGGTTTTAATGGACAAACTTGGGGAGCATATCCTACAAGTGGAAATAAGAAAAAAATTTTATTCGAAGTTTGCTCAGAAACGCATTCCGCTGAAAAGACCCGAGTTGTTGACATATATCGAGAATTTACTGTATTTTCTCCTGTAGAATCATTCCCTCCGCGTTTAAACCATTTTCGGACAACCTGCAGACATATAGGATAAAATAGTTTACGAAAGTTTAGAGTTGGTTTTCAAGAGAATGGTTGACTCGAGACCCATAGTTTCTGCGAGACTTTTTTTCCTCAAGTTGAGCACTATAGGATGCAATGAAAAGAATTTTTGACCTTGAAGAAAGATTCCAGGTCAATTTTTCCAGGTCCATTTTCTCCGCCTATCCACAGGTGCAGAATCACGCTATAGTAGTCGCGACGTACACTTTGGAAAGCCCCTGTACACGAGAAGCAGGAATAGGGAGAGGGATGAAAATCCGATGAACAAGTATGATATAAATGTGGAGGAGACGCGCGAATTAATGTTGACTCTCGCGAATAAAAACGGAGAGGAATGGAAACGAGAAGTTCTTTGTTGACGCGTTTCCGCGAGCGGCAAGCCAGATCCAACGTTTTATTGGCGGAATCGACAGCCATACAATATCGCGAGACGCCCTTATGCTCTGCCGTGCCGAAAAAGTTCTTCGGCGCGAACATCAAAGGCGAGCTCGCTGGAAAGAGATAAAAAAGGAGAATGAGGGAAGAGAGAAAAAGGAAGAGAGAGAGAGAGAGAGACGGAGAAGGCGAAGGGTGAAAAGCGATACCGGGTCGATTTTCTCGACCTCAATAACACGAAACACGAACCAATCGGTTTCTGTGTGTACGCCGGTCGGGCCACTCTGTACATACGACGTTCTGCGCCGACAGAGGCGAAGTAACAAATTTGTAGAACAGTTGTCACGGGCCTGGGACTTTTTTTATTGGACCGTGTGTGACGCTAAACAATTGCGGCCTTTCGTCGAGAAACAAAATTCACTCGTTGAGAACGGTTGCCGTGAAACGCGACGATTAACTACTATTTCCACGGCGGAAAACGCATTGTGAATGCGTTAATTATTACCACGACTGTGCCGTATGCGGCAAATTATACATTGTGTTACGTAATTCGGCGAAATTACGCCCGACGCTCAGGCTTCTTATCACTTCACTGCTCTCTGCAAATTTTAATGGAATCTACGACCGTGACCGCCATGTTTTGCGCGGTGCAGCGCGTGTACGTAAAATGAAAGAACGTTAACGTTTAACGTTTAATCGATGCGAAAATCAGTTTTCCTTCAATCGGTTTTATGAAATGATTAACCCATTTTCATATATAGGCTCAATTTATTTTTTCTTATAATGCTGAAATATGAAGTTCTTTTACTTGTAGTCATTTTTGTATTTAATTATAATAAAAAAAAAAGTTTGGTTATAAAGGCCTTCTTTTCATATTTCCTTATGATGCAAATGGGTTAAGTACCTAGTTAAGTGGTGGCGACCATGTGAGGTGACAATAAATATTATCGCGTTCCAGGAAAATTGAATATTGTATTCAGAATGATTAATTGTATTATATTACACCTAATCACAGTAGGCAGAGACTGTTATATATATTTTTTTAGAAAGAACAGTCGTGACAAATTTTCTAAATAGTGTAAAATTTAAAAAATGTGTTATACAAGTATATGACGTATTATTAGAAATCGTTATGAAGAAATATATGTGTCTTGGTTGAAGTTTAACATCCCCCACAGTTTTTCCGCATTAGTGACGTTTTTACTAGTACGTTCTCAATAAGTCCGGCATTTAATGCTTTTAAATCCTTTAGTACTTTCAGAATTTGCGGTTGCCCTCTCTCCATTCGCCATTAAATGGTTCCTGAGCCAATACCTTTTCCGTGGTTACCCGATCCGCCAACGATTCCTGAATACACCTTCCTTAACACTTTGACGACCGGAGCCTGATATTCGCGTCTTCGTTTGATCATCGCTTACGGAAAGGAGTCATGGATTCCAGCTTTGGCACGGTACAACGACAACACTTTCCCACTTCGATTATTTGATAATATTTTGGGGAAAATAATTATTAGAGAATATTATCAGTAAATATACCTTGGTATATGATATTCCATATAAGTTCCACATTGAGTTCAATAATTTTTGAAGAAAACAATCATTAAGTATTTACCCAATTTGAGAAAGCTTTCTATGACAGTAACAGTCTCTACCGTGAACTACAATATTTATTTATTTATTATATATTTGGTTGGTTTTGGTAATATTTATTAAGCTCGTCTTTAATACAGCACATTCATTGAGAATCACCTATCAGCGACTAAAATAGTGCTTCGATATTGGAAATTATAAGAAAAATGTATAAATTATTTACGACAATTGTCGATAATGTACACAAAACAGTTTTCAAAGTAAATATGTATATCGACTCGAGCCTCTTGAATATGTAGATTTAATGCTCAAGCAGGCTATCTCGCTCACGGTATTAAGTGCAATTTCCTCTGGATAATAAATAAGTATAAGTTACACAATATTATTTGCATATTTCAGTATGCTTTCATGTATTTTACCTACATGTATTATTATTAGTATACAACATCACTTTTTAATTCTGCTCTTCCTCGTTGAAACACATCCTCAAGCTTCAATTTAGTTAAAAGTTTCTTTCGTTCCAACTGAAACGCTATGCGACGTTCAATTGGACAAAACCAAACATTTCCGAAAGGTTACTCTACTTCAATGCAATCAAGGGCTTGCGCAGCAGCATTAAAAATTAGTTCAAAAACGCAAATGTTTTCGATAGTATCCACTGTTGTAACTTCTCGATTAAACTCAAACAAAAAAGCCACCGTCGGACGTGTTTATTTTCTTCGATTTTCGGCTGCACAGATTTGAACTCGAAACACAAAAAAACCTCAACCAAAATCAAAACATTTAAATCGCGTATGAAAGAAAGGGAGTAGAACCCACATGATACAAAATTCATACGTAACAAAGGATACTCTGTAAGATAAAATTGCGCTTAAGGAATTGCATACCTTGAATTACTGTGAACGTAATTTTGATTATTTTTACTTTAAAACAAGAAATGCATTGCATTTACTTCAGATATCTATTTTTTGCTGAATTTATTCGGAACGAAAGGGAAATCGTGGTACAAGCAGCTGGATGGTGATTTCACGTGCGAAAACAACTCGAAGAAGGAACACCATTTTTTCGTTTGATGCCTCGTTTCCGAGAAAAACGAGTTTGAAAAACCATCGAGCTCGCGTGCTCTAGTATCTGCAGGAAGTAGAATTGGTAGGTCATGACCAGACGCATCAGCCGATTCCTGTCAAATAGCGCGCACGCTCGCTGAATTTTCAAGCTCGATTCACTCGAAATACGAAGGTTCGACGGAAAAAAATATTGTTCCTTCGACTTGTTTCTGCATAAACAATCACCACCTGGCCGCTTTTGTTTCGGTAACATCCTCTATACAGTGATTGTTCTATACAGGGTGTCCCCCATTCCTACAAGTGGAATGAGAAAAAAATGTTATTTGATGTTTGCTCAGAAACGCTTTATTACAAAGTTATAAACAAATAAAGTTAGAATTCATGACAATGGATTTTACTTTACAGAACATTCAAAGGTCGAACGTGTTTATCTTATTTGTCTATTCATGTCATGTTTACTATTTTGATATGATTTGCTGTTAGTGTTAACGACCAGTTAGTCGTCAATTCTAACTTTATTTGCTTATAACTTTGTAATAAAGCGTTTCTGAGCAAGCTTCAAATAACATTTTTTTCTTATTTCCATTTGTAGGATATGCTCCCCAAGTTTGTCTGTGTATAGACAAATCACTGTAAGTCGAAAATATGGAATAAAGTTTTGTCATTTGACGCATCGTTTTCGAGAAAATTGCCTAGTGTTTATTAAGAAGTAGAATTAGCAGGTCCTGGAACAGACGAATCGTATTCGATAGCACGCGTGTTTGACGAATTTTGGATGAACGGTAATTTGTTTTATATTTTCTCACGTACTAGTTCCATTTCAGCTTACAATAACAGAATGAACAAAATTGTAGTTACACGTATTACGAAGTATTTATATATTATATCGGCTAATTGGAATCTTTAAAATTCTGTTCGCAGGGGGATCCGAATTTTTATTAATAAACTCGGGGGCGAAGCTAAACGTTCCTTAAAAGATATGAATCACAATCTCCTGCGCGCGAATAAGGGTCATCGATCAACCGGAGAATCCGCGAGGATTCCAAAGAAATTCCTGATCCAGATTCCAGGAGCTGTGAGAGCCGTGCGCGCCCTCGAAAACCGGGCGGACGGGATCGGCCGGTGGTCCGGCAGTAAAGCTCAATATAAATCAGACCGATCCTTCGCTCGAGTTTCAGCTCTCTTCCTTTCGGTATTCTTTCGTGTCCATCTTTTTCTTCTGCCCTATCCCGCTGCGGCAGCCGCTGTTCCTCGACACGTAATTACGAGCCTTCGGCGAGGAACTTCCGGGTTCCGGTGCTTTTACCTCGAGCCGTGATTACCTAGCGATCC
Source organism: Seladonia tumulorum (assembly GCA_913789895.3). Lineage (NCBI taxonomy): Eukaryota > Metazoa > Arthropoda > Insecta > Hymenoptera > Halictidae > Seladonia > Seladonia tumulorum. The sequence goes on along the minus strand of OU565267.1, from coordinate 10,914,673 downwards.
TCGACGAAAGGAACGCACGAAATGAAAACTGCACGATCGAGTGGAAAGTGGCACGTCTTTGTGACTCGATTCGGAACTTTGTTTCCGACGGCCCCGGACACCGATATATGTAGCAGCCGCTCGAAACCAATTCGGCATGCCAGGGTCCGGCCGGAAGTACCGATTTTTTGTCGAGAACTAATTTTCTATGGAACTAGTAACAATCCGGGCATAATATATACATATTTTGTTACAAAACGGTAACTACTACTACAATATGTAGAAGCACCGAGAAATTGTGGACTTCTGAAAATCTTAGGGAAATATTAGCCCGTCAAAAAGAATGCATAAACTTGAATTCTTCAAGCTATTTTGCGAAATGGTAGCAATATAATTAAGAATATTTTATTTTTTATTTTGTAGAGAAAATAACCTATTCTACATTAATTGGAGTTATACAGGCTGTTTGACTACAGGTGGGAAAAAATTTAAGGGGTGGTTCTCCAAGACAATATAAGACGAAAATGAAGAATAAAAAGATTGTGATTTCGGCTTCAGTTTTTAGTTATTAACAATTAAAAATGAAATGGGGCAACCCGGCTAACAGAGATGTACTTAATTGATAATAACTAAGAAATGAAGCCGAAATCGCAAATTTTTTATTCTTCATTTTCGTCTTGTATTATCTCGGAGAACCACTCCTTAAATTTTCTTCCACCTGTGGTCGAACGCATGACGAATATATTCGTCACAGCCAGGTAAGCGGTTAAATGTGTCCGGCGCTTTCGCTGTCAAGACAGTCAATTTCAATGCAAGTTTTACATCGCTGCCATGCCAATTTATTTCTGCGTGCCCACCGATGTAAAACGCCGAGTGTCTGGTGATCGGTGATTTGTTGCCGATCGATGTAACGACGCCAGAGCACCCAAGGTGTCCGGCGAATCGAATAAAATTCAGCTGCGCGAGAGGGTGCCGGAGAGCCCGTCAGGAAACGGCGATTCCAGTCGGGCGACAGTTGATCCGGAGATCGAGTGGACCGATTAAAAATCACTTGGACGGGATCGTCGTCCTGCCGGAAGGATGAAACGCGGCGTCCCTCCTGGCCCCTTCGAGTTCCGGCCAAATAATTCGGCGATCGTCGAGATTCGTCTCGCCGCGTGTAATTAGTGACTAGTTTATTGAACTCCGGGGCCGGTTACCGGGGAAACGCGTCTCAATGGTGAAAATTCGAGCCGGATTTTTAATTAATTCGTGCTTCATCCTCGTTGCTCATTATCATGGAACCTTTCTGTACCAGCGAAAAAAAAAAAAGGAAACGCAACGTACGGAAGGATCCTCTGCTGGAAAAGAAATATAAAGGGGATTTCGAATAACGCGACGCGTAGTTTTTAATTAACCATCCCAGAATTTGTTGGGAATATTTCTCGTTTTATTGAAATAACAGTGATGCATCTAAAGAATTTATCCGGCAGCGAAGAGAACTGCTTGCGGTAGGAATTTCTCGTACAGGTGAATAGGTTTCTCGTAGATGTGTATGTGCGGGGATTAGAGTAAATGTTTAAGAATTTTTAACGGAGGCGAGTATCTGTGAGGTTAACGGAGAAATGGACTGGAGCGCTTCTTACATTTTAATGCGGAAGTCTGACTAAATTAAATTTTTGTTGGAAGCGTTGATTTGGATTTGAAGTAGACTCTTTAGGAAATTTTATTAACACGGCATTATTACGCGGCAATGAAATTAATACAACACGCCAAAAGATAATAGATTTGGTACGTTACTCTTTACAGTTTAATATGTATGCAAGTTATTCTAAAAGAATTTTCGTTTATAGGAAAATTTCAATTCATAATCAAGTAAATTCTTCGAGGATTCCTCTGAAAATATACATTGCTACCCTAGGGGAATAAGTGATATTTGATACCTACTAATTTCATTACCGACATAGATTTACAAAAATCTGTACGACAAACAAGTGCGTTGAAAGCCAATGAGTTTTAAACGAATAATTTTTTCTATGTAATAAATCATTAATATATATCACATAAAATATCGAAGATAGATAAGTAATATTATAAATAATATCATATATGAGAGTACATAGTAAGATTAAAAAAGAATAATATAAGACATTGTTCTATTTTATCCTTCATTTTTCGTTCAGTATTAATTTCTTTACCGCTGAGGAAAGATTGAAACATAAAAGGCTTAATACCGCGAAAGAGTAAAAGACATACTAACTTAAATTACACAAGATTAATTGCTCAAAAGTTATCCAATCTAAACTATCGAAGTGAGAACAATGTAATAGAACGAATAAGCGAAAGTTACTTTCTTCCCCAACGTATTGCACCGCCGAAATTAGGGCTTGTCAAACGTTGGTTCAATTAAACGTAGAGCTCTCGTTAAGCTTTCACGGTTCGATGTTAAAACAACCAACGGAGAGCATAATGTAAAAATTCATTAACTCCCTACAGATTCTATTCTCCCTAAAAATTCAGAATATTTTCAATTTCATTATCATAGTATTATTCTTTATCGGTATCCCCGTTGAGCGAAAATGCAATGCGGTGCACAAAGCTGCATAATATCCCGCGATTCGCGGGCACGGTTTCTGACGAATGGCGAGAACGGTAGCCCGGCTTTCGATTAAAATTTCGCGGTAAAAATAACGTTGGCCTCCAACGAAATTTATATTTCGGCATGGCGGAGTAGAAAATTGGCGAGCTTTTGCGCGCTGTTATATCTTTGAATTCGCGACGCGCGGGTCGTATCGACTTTTCGCAAAATCCGGCCACTGCACCGGGGTCCGGGGTGAGGGGGACGAGGAAGAGGAGAAGGGAGAGAGCGGGGGCGAAGTTGAAACTAAGGGAGAGATGCGGAGAAAATGGTGGAAATTGATCCACCGCTGCGTTCTGCATGACTTCATCATCGCAGCCGCGCGGCGTCGTCGTCGTCCCCGGAAACAACGGGGGCCGTTTCGTCGCGAGTAGGCGCGTCTGACGAATTCTCGTATCGTCCCGGACCATGTAAAGTCGTTCAATTCCTGCCATTTTCCTTGCCAGCCGACAACAGGAAAACACGTTACGCCCAATTTCACGCGTCCGCGCACGACTAATGGCCTCTTTTGCAGGTCTTTCAACGACTGAAAAAGTATGCCGAAAAAATATTATAGCCAGGTATCGAAACGAACCTATTATCTTCCGTTTTTAAGTCTCCCATCCTTCCAAACTACTGACTAAACTAAATTATCATAGTGTCGTGTTTAGTCTCTTCATAATTTTAATTTATATTTAAAATAGAAGTACGATCTAATTGTCCCTGTCATAAAAAGTTGACGAATACTAACATATCTGAATGGTGTCAAAACAAAATATTTGTTCTTATATGCGATTAATTTAAAATAAATGAAGAGGTAACGGGGTGAGCAAACTTTTTTCTGATAAAGGGATGTGCAAAATTTCTATGGGATGTTTGACTACAAGTGGGAGAAAGTTTAAGAGGTGGTTCTCCAAGACAATATAAGATGAAAATGAAGAATATAAGTCTTTAGAAATCTTCTCAAAATCTTTTTGACGTACGCAACGTACACCTCTGTTGGCCGGGTTGCCTTATTTTAGGCGGATTTAAAATTGTCAATAACTAAAAAATGAAACCGAAATCGCAATTTTTTTATTCTTCATTTTCGTCTTACATTGTCATGGAGAACCACCACTTCAATTTTCTCCCACCTGTAGTCGAACACCCTGTATACAGGGTACACAAACCTAGTTTTGGATCTATATGGAGCAGCATTTTTTTATGTTTATCTTCCCGGTTTTTGGACATTGGGCCTAGCAAGGCACTAGCGCAATGGATACAGTGCGGTCGTTAAAACCCGAGACACCGAATACGAGGGTCCGGTTTAATAAAACAATACAGCGGGCCGGAAGTTCCGGCGAATATTAAGAAAGCGGTAGCTCCGAAGAATACAAATTGCCCGGGGGAATAGCGACGGTTCCTGTACACGCGATCCGGCGGTGATCTATGAACTGTTCACGTGCGAACCCCTGCCGTGGGAGTTCAGCCGGAGATGGGGGATCACATTGTTAGCTTTTCAACGGCGGGGAAAGTGCGGTTGATACACCGTCGGCCCGAGGACCGCGGAGAGAAAGAACCTGGGGTGTCTCGATACGTGACCGGCGAGCAAACCGCTTCGCCGTCAGCTTTCAAAAATCGCGCGGTGTCCCCTTCCCCCGCTTCTTTTATCGTCTCGCTCCTATTCCCTTCCGCTCGGAGCCCTACGTCGCCCTCCGAGGACACGTTGAAAGCATCGTTCCGCCGTCCTGTTAATCACCAGGTTTGCCGCGCGAGATTTCTCTCCGCGTCGACGATTTTTTGTCGGATCATCGCTGATTAGAGGCGACCGCCGCAGCACGACGCAGATTTTATGATACTTTATGGCGCCCGGCCGCGCCACGGTCTGCCCGACATTTTTCTTTATAACGCTCCCGGTCGTGTTAAGCGTGAAATGTACTTTTCGCGGGCGAGCAGATTGCACCGGCTACAACGGGCGGCGGCTCGGCGTCGCGACGCTTGCCCTGGTTTACGCGACGATTCCGTGTCGCTGCGCTGGCTCTAACCGGGATTCTCGTGGATTTCACAGCGAAAGTAGAATACCGTGTTTAATCATTAGGCGACCCTGGCTCGCGCTAAGTATACTATATTAGCTCGCGGGCGCGGTGATCCCGCTTCACTGTCGCGGAATTGACCGGCGCTCGTAATCACGAAAGTGGTCAACCAGGGGAACATAAAGTTTTCTTCTTACACGGGAATTAGAATGTAAAACGTTTGTCATTTAGTTCGTAAAAAGGTCTCCGTACGCCCTTTAAAACGGAGTTACTTTTTCAGCGAACCCAACCAGTTGAGGTTTTTTTTTTCGTGAGCTTTCCCGGAAACTTAGTTTATCGTACGCGACGTGTAAAAATCATTTCTCATATTATCATTGAATAATAAGTTGAATCTTTCATTTAACAATAAGTTGAAACATTTGGAACAATAATGATATTTCGCTGGAGATTAGATGTTATTGGTAAAAGTGTGATAAGTTTGTTGTGTAAACGAATTTTATATTGTCTTCGGGAAACGTTTATGAGAATCTCGGAGGAAAAGGTTAATTGGTATCGGGGAAACTGTTTGTAAGTTTGCAGCGTTACGTACAGAGTGCAATTACCATCCGAATGTTCGACGTGGCAGACACTAATCGAGCGTTAAAGTTTTTATTAAATTCACGTTCAAGTTCCGTGCTTACCGCTGAGGAGGAATAATCCACAGGCAACGAGTGTTCTATGGTCCGAATAACAATGTCCAATTAAAGCGGAGATTGTGGCGGCAAGGACCAGCGCGGCCGCAGCTACTTGAAACGGCGCGGATATTCTGGAACAGATCAACGAAAATTAATTATATTTGTCTAGCAAACTGTTATAAACCATTAAACAATTTCTACACGCTAGGCCAATCCTCGTGTGCACCACGCGCAATAAGTTCTTCGGAATTCAGAAATAACAATTAATGCTTTTCACACAAATATACGTATAGGGTAAGGGAACCAATTACTGTCGGAGTACCAATTACTGTTCCTATATTAATTACATTTATTTTTAAAGCATAATGTACATTAAAAAAGAGATGTTAAATTTTTTTGTTAAAATCAGTAAATGTATTTGCTATATATCTCATTTTTAATATTCATTATGCTTCAACAGTAATTATAATTAATATAGGCATATTGGTACCCCCACAGTAATTGAGTCCCTTAACCTATTATTTGTATCGATCACTGATTTCAAAAGGACTGTTACAAAATCGCCGGTAGGTAAAGCGTTAAGATCGAAACGATATTAATCGCGCGTGGTGTAAAACGTTCAGCGAAATATTTTAATCTATATTTAGCACCGATTCCGGGCAATTTCTCTTGGCGTAAATAGAACAGTGTGCAACGTACGTGGAAACGATGAGCAAAACGGGGAACGACAATGGATCGACAGATGCTTTGGTATACGTGTGATTTAAGTCGGGAACAGTTCGGTGTCGCTGGTACCACACCGACGGCTATTGTCAACGCGTTGACATATTTCATATAGTTTACGCCAGGAAGTAAAAACGGATGCAGTTTTCGACCGGTTTATGGTAGCACGGATGACTTTATACGAGTATCAAAATGCTGTCAGTCAATAATGCCGCCGGCAACGGAGGACTCGAGATAAAACAAAGAGTGCGAATATTTCTTCCTGGTTTTTCGTAATACTTCTTGTTACGGGATACGAAAAGGATGAAGAACACCAACTCGGAAGCGATTCTAATTTTGGTATTTGTCTCCGTACATATTCACTATTATTCCCTGCATTTGCAAACATTTTATGCGGTCATTCAAAATATCTTCGAACTTACTTGTATACTAAACAACGTAGCAGCGGTTCACGAGTTTCTATCGTTTTCGATTTAATATTCATTATTTCGTTACTAAAAATTGCAAAGGTTGAAAAGCGAGATTTTTAATTTAAAATGCACAATTTTTCAATTTTCTTTCTGTTTTTCGTAATGCTGGTTAAGCAATTGTACTTATTAGATGATGTATTCGTAAAATACGAAGCAAAAGGATTTGACAATTAAGTTTGCATCAGACCAATTTTTTAGGGGACTACCTACAGACACAATAAGACATGCGTTTTTAAATGACTCTAAACGATATCTGAGCCGCGATGGGTTCCCGAGACATAAGCCACCGAATACCGTCATTAGAGAACATCCTGCGCGCCTGAACACCTCGAAGTAGCATGACCCAATTGTAGAAACTACGGACAGGATAGTAATAGTGATTGTAAAAAACCGCTGAGTCGGCATCTAGCAATGACCGCTACCAGATCCCAGATTGAAGACAATTATTTCTACGGGGACGAATCCGAAGTCCGATTCTGATGCAGATTATTAGTGATGATCTCTCAAAAGAAAAAGAAATTACTTAATACAGTGATATTTCACGATACATGTCAACTACACGGCTCTTGCCAGCGTCGTGTTGTCGTGAATCAACCCTTTTAAGGAAGTAGAACAGTTTCAGGATACCCTGTATGTGAAGTAGATACGCACTCCGATATGGTCAGTCGATTTACCTTAACAATAGAATCATTGTGGATGAAATTATGTATTCCATGTACTGTTGAATAAGTATTTTACAACTGCTCATTGTTACTCGTAATAAAGCTTCGAATTTCGAACGGGTGAATTTGATTTGCAAGCGGATGAATTTGGTCTGCACAAGGATGAATTTGACTTGCAAGGGGATGAACTTGATCAGCAAAAGGGTGAATTTGGTTTGCAAACGGATGAACATGACCTGCAAAGTGGCGAATTTCGAATGCAAAACTTGTATAATTTCCATTCTACGCTTACGTCTCTAAAGGCCCGCATACTCTAGCAACGATCGAGAGTTAAGTATTACCACGGAACAATTTAACGAATGAGACACCCCCCTGCAGCGACGTGAGCGATCGTCGGCTCGAACAAGACACACGTCATCGAGGGATGAAAATTGATGTTACCACCTCCGACATTGCGCTCGGGGACTCCGGAACTTCCCGTAGACGAAGACGGAAGAGGTTAATCAAGATTTGCGGCGAAGCCCGCATTCGGGCGACACGACGATACGAATATGCCGCCTAAATTTTGATTGATCCCTCCGCCGACTTCGGAAGCCCTTTCGAATTCAGGTCCCTTGCCGGCGTGTCGGGTAAACGACTCGAATTTATGGCCGTTTTACGTGTTACGATCGCGTGACAGCTGGCCTGCTGATCATCAGGAACCTCCATCGAATTGATAGGTTATTGAGCTCGGTCGGGAAAAATGACGGAGAAATTTTGCGGTCAACACGATATCTCTTCGTCCGATTTCAATTCTTGCGTTAAGACAAATATTCAATCCAGTCCTAGTAAATAATTTCCGTTCGAGTATATGTCAACGTTCATTGTTGATAAAATAAACAACAATTGTGTGTTCTCCATTATTGGCAACCACTTGTTGCTATCCTGTCGGGTAGCTTGAACGTGCCGAGTCATTGTTGTGATTAATGCATTATTACAGCTGGCTTGAAGAAATGGAAATTAGAACTATTCTGAGGAGTTCTTCGATTAGAATAACAATTACAGCGAGAATGAAAATAAAATTTTATTGTAGAATGCGATGCTATTAAAATTTCGAATAATCACGATACGGTTCGTATGTGGTGCAGATAAATTCAGAATTCGTTGTTTGTAACAAACATTTGACGTTAATGGCGACTAAATCGGTGGCTTGCCGCACCTGCTCAATGAAAGGTCAGAGTCTCACTGGCAAAGGTTACTGATGTTCCGAAAGCTGAAGTCAGTGCTTTACGGAATCCTATTAGAAACCAAACGCTCCTGGTTTGGGGGGGGGGGGAATTAAAGATTGAAATCGCATTTGCATTATTAAACGATCAATTCGGAGCTGCTTGAAATCGTAGGCTGTGCACCATTCTGATGCCACTTTTTCCCCTCCCTGCCAATACCACTCCATCGGCTGTTTATGAAGAGCGAACGAGTGGCTGGAAAACGGAATTGGGAACGGCGATATACCGTTCCCCAACTTCGAACCATTAATTGGTCCTCTCTCGCACGCTCGATTGCCATACTTAAATTTCACACAAACACCACGTGCACGCATTACTTTCGTTCAATTTCATAAAGACGCCGTGATTATTAATTTACCGCTGTCATCGCAGGATTTGATTGTTTCCTGTCGGACATGGTCCATTAGCAACACCTACATGTTGTTATTACTAATCTTGAAACGTGATGCATCTAATTGTCGTTACACTCACGTGAAATAAAAACAATTTGATCTGAACATGAATTTCTGTTTTAGTCATATATGTGTTATAGTAAACTTATGCAACATAATTTAATACAATCAGATTATAAAAAATTAGACATCAAAATCCATCGAATTTAATGTACCGAATACTAATTCAATAATTACCGGAACGATGCCGCAAGGATTAATAATACTTGGATTCTCCGGACCATACATTATGTGGTTTTAGTGGCAGCTGAATTTAGAATGATATAATTCGACGCAACGCCATTATTTCAATTATAATGTACGATTTAAGTCAACGCGGTGGTACAGTATATGTAGCAATTTGCGTGGATTCATCATAGGAAATGAAATAATTGTGGCTGAGAAAAATATTTCACAGCCGCGTGGAGAGATTACTAAACCGTGTGAAACGAGCTCGAAAAATAAATCACGCGTCTGCCGGTTGTAGGATCTCTGAGAAAATCGTGCAAAATAAATTGATACATTTTGTACAAATCTTGAAACAGTATTTAAAGAGAACATTAAGAATAATTTTGAAAATCTGTTGCTTGAAAAAGAAAAATTGTGCTTGTACCAAACAATAAGATACATAAAATAATATTATTGGTTGCATCTTTCTAAGAAAATTGTCTACAACAACTATGAATAATTTTTACCGTATAGTTTTGTAGAATCATCCCCTCCACGTTTATAATATTTTGGGACCCGTTTTGTTGACATATATCGAGAATTCACTGTATACAGGGATCGGTGACGGATCAGGTATTAGCCCTTCGCACTCTCGGCGCTATTTTCATTCTAAAACTAAATTTTTTTTCCGTCTTAGAATATTTTCATTTTATTCATACGAAACTGATCCGATTTCTACATATAATATTTAAATGTTTAGTAATCTATTGAATACAAATTTTCTAATGCAACAAATTTTTTGTAATTTCTTTGAAATAATGCTACAACAATTTCTAGTGGTGCTTCAGAGTCACCACTCGAGTGCTAAGGATTAGGGGAAAAGATGTTGATTATTTGTCCATCTGCTGGCGAGCATACAAGGTAGCCGCCAGATATCCAAAAACGGATACTTTCCGGGAAAACCTTGTATACTATATCCACCACTGTAGATACCTGAGACTTCCAGCACCATCTTTCGACTCTATATTAAAGCCAGCTGCGAAAGTAAATAATTCCTCAAGGGCATGCTTCACACGCTCTGGGCAAAAGTTTCCATAGCAAACGTTCTCGGCAAACGATCGCAACGGAAAGTAGCAGATTTGACGGGCTAAGAACCACTAGGCATAAGCCTTGCACACAATGAACAAGCCAGCACACGGCTGTGTTGGTAGCAGGGCGGGGGTTAGGATCTTAGAAGCCGTGGAATCATCGTTAAAAACGATCGACACGGTCCTCGAGCGGAATCGTCGCCGGGAGCTCAAGACTCGTCGAGGAGGTCGATTGGGAGCGTAGACGTGGCAGCGCCACCCCTTAGCGCAAGACGCGCCGTTACCCAGCATGCTCCATTTACCACGATAGCTACGAATACGTGTATTACACTCGGGGTATCGAAATTCCCCTCGGCTCGAAGCACCCCCCGGGCCCGGGACACGACGTCACACCCTCGTGCCAGCCATTTCACCTGGAACGACAACCATCCCGGCGACATAACGATACGATGTTTCGCCGAGGAAAATTTCGTGGAAATTTCGGCCCGTTCCGAACTACACCGCTCCGCTTCGCGCCGTTCGACTGCAGGTAAGTCTCTCCTGGACGTGAAATTTACACGGCGCGTCTGCCAGTTTCGCGACGGGGCGAAAATTTCGAGCAGTTTTTTCCTACTCACGGTTTCTCCCCCGGCCTCCAGCTTTCCAGCCCCCATTTTTCATCGGCTTCTTTTTCGGCCTCGTTCGGAGGAAAAGTTGGCTGACGCCGGTACGCGTTTCGGGGTGTGAAATTCTGTTTGGGGATTCTCGCGGTTCCGCTCGACGATGTCTTCCGATCCTTGCCGCCCCGCTCCGTGCCACTCGAGACAAAAAGTCGAGGAAATGGAGGCGCGGGGGATCGTCCCTTTGTGGAATATCGCGGCCCCGTTGTGGAACCGCTCTTTCGGATACGTGTAGGCGAGTCGCAGATGCTTGCGGTTACTTGGAATCGATATTTTGTGTGAACACGGTGGAATGTACAAGTATTCACGCACTCGGGAAAGATGAAATAAAGGAAATATTGAGCGTATTCACGGCAATGTGCACCGGGTATATGAATATCCAACTTTTCGAATTTACAATTTTGAAATATTTCTAAAGAAAATGTATTTCTTTAATTTATTATTTGGCGGTACATCTTCAAGTGACGGTGGAGTAGAGACCGTTCCAGACGGTAGATAGATAGAGAGATAGGAAAGACAGATGGAAAAGTTGTGTCAAAACGTTAACCAAAGTAATCAATAAAGAATCGTCGGTAAAGGGGAATTGTCACTTGGAGAATAAACTTTAAATGTCGTTTCCTTATTTCAGAGCAACGCACACGAGTTTACTTCTTTTGCCAATTTCCAAGATAATAATAGAATAATCTTATATATTTATTTTAAAGCTTCCACGTAATAGTCGAAGATTGCAGAAATTATTATTGTTGTAGCGACCAAACTTGCTCATAAAGGAACTACAAAATAGTAAATCTTATTTATACAACATTATTGCCAAGAAAATTGTGACTGTACTGTTACCATAAACCTTTCACCATAAATCCGAAGGAGCTTCGTTTTCGAGAAAACCGAGTTCGAAAATGCAGCGTGCTACTCGATAGGAATCGTCTGACGCGTCTGTTCACGACCAACCAATTCTACTTCCTGCATATACTATAGCACGCCAACCCGACGGATCTTTAAACTCGATTTTCTCGAGAACGAGGCGTAGAACGAAAAAATATTATTCCTTTTTTTTAGATTTATATGTGCATGCAGAGTCCGTTGAAAAGTTATCGTATTTTTAATACTGTTCGGATATTAATGCCAGGGACTGTACGTGAACGATTAATTTTGCAAGGAAAATGTTCTACGTGCAGTTCGCGGTTACTTCAAGGGGATTATATTTTATGGTATTGAATAATATATATAGTTAAAATTAATCTGTGCCTCTTTTGATATATAATGGAAAATAAAAGAGAAATAATGTAAACGAGTAAGAATACAAGGTAAGTACGTAATTAATATGCACCGAAGTAATTAATCGATATTCGATGAAATATTTACAATAAAGATAAGAATAATGGAGAAGGCAGAAAGGAGCTCCCATTCATAGAACGCAAAAGGATGGGCTTATTGCATTCGATCAGTAATATTACATTTATTCGAAGATCGTGCAGCACGATGAAATGTTTATGAAATAACTCGAAGTGTGATTTTTAATAATACAACACACAAATACGGGTTTTATATTATAGGAGAAACGGAAGATTGATTGGAAAATATTATTTGCAATTTTCCTGTAGGATTGAAACTTTCTTGTTTAACATTGATATACGCGCGTCACGGTTTCCACTTGAATTATGGCTCGCCATGATTATATTTTAATTAAGGTCGTGTCTCATGAACGTCGCCGGTAATGCCTCATTCTTCGCGACTCACAATGCCTGCCACGCCTCGACATAATGACATCGATGACGCGATTCACGCGCCGTCTCGTTAATATTCCCGCCGCGAGGCCCCGCGTACATTCAACCGTAATAATTGGCTCGTCGCGGCGAATCATTAAAACGGCAAAGATCATCGTTCGATTCGCTCTTTCCAGCGCATAAATTTCGACCGGCTACACTACGGAACGAAATGATTCCGGTTAATGAACGCGCAACTGATTACGAGCCGTCGTGGAAATGTCCGGGGGTATGTATGTTTTATCAGAATCACTGTTCAATATTCCGCCATTTTCCGTGTCACGGGATCGTAATTATTATTTCATTCCCCCCTGCATATTTCATCGCAAGAAAATTTGTTCCCGCGGGTGTAATTCGAAAATTATTCAGTTATAATCCTTAACTGCCAAAGCGGATCAACCCTCCCTTCTTATAATAATATTTACATTTCCTGTATAATGAAGCAAGCTGATTTATTTGGCACGATGAAACGAATGGAGTCATTAACATTTTATTCGTAATGAATCAATTAATCAGAAATTCTGTACACTCTGTATTTTCATGTGAGCAATTGGCGAATGGTATAATTTTGTGCCAAATTAATAATGCATTTAAAAGTTCGGTACAAGCGATCACTCGATTGTGGAATGTTTTACACAAGTCGGAGATAAATATTTTTTCAGCTCTGGCAAATTAAATCTTTAAATATTGACTGGACTAGTACTGTCGAACGACAGTTGTCAATAAACTGGTGATGTTCGTGAAAAAATAAAATGAGCTGAGTGTAAATGGAAGTAAAGAAAAGCATAATATTCTACAAGTTTGATAGCTTCCAATGAAGACAATGTGAAATGTAATTAAAATTTATCAACTCTGTTAAACTTTGTTATTGACAGCATAAAATTTGCAGTCCAGTAATCAACGACATAAAGTTTCTTCATTATCAACGCGCGTCCAACTCAGTTGTAAAACCCTTCTTTCGCCTAGCAGAGTCTGTGCATTGTTCAGTTATTATTGAAGAGTGAATTCTACTGTCGACATTAATTCCACGTTATCGCCTATCTCATGAATTTACTGGATTACCTCAGAACATCTCATTAAGAAAGTACAACGGCAATAATTCTGCGATCATCGCTACCACGATAAAACGTAAATAAATTTGTTTATGTTCGGTATAGTTCTTTTTTTAAATTAAAAACCGGAAATCTCTGGTTGATCATAGTTCTACATATTTTTAATGAATCATAAGCAAATTTTTAGAATTAGAATTTATACTTGGATCCGAACTTGTGTATTTATATAACTCAAAAACTACTCGACCGATTAGTTTTGCACATTTCCTTCGTTATAAGTTTGTCCAGCAGCAAAATATTAATTCTGTTTTTTTTTATACATAATATTATTATCAGCAATATAGTCATTCCAAGGTCGTTCCATTTTTCATGTATTTTCAGAAGCTTACACTGCAAGCTCTAACTTTAAGAAAATTTATTCATTTTCACGGGTGCAGCACGTCAAGCTAACAAGGGCTTATACGTCGAACAAGTTGACACAGTTTCTCCAATAAATAAACGAAGTGCATAGTCTAGTTATTACTATGTAAAAGATTTTCAATTTCCGAAAATTTCTACGGTGCCGCTCTTTAAACAAGCATTTGCTTGTTTTACTTGTCGGTCAATCCAACACCGATTATCAGCGGTAAAGTTCTGATCACCGCAATTGTAAAATGCAGTTTCACGCGGGGTTTGTAAAAATCAGAAAAAGTGTCGAATTACCGACGAGTTGGAACTAATGCATTTCACGTTCTCTTTTCTCTGCGACGAGTCAACAAAATGCCGGCCATCGGTGCGCCAGTCTTTTAATCTGCGGAGCGTGATGCCGAACGTATCGCTGAAAATGTCTGACGCAAGACCAAAAAGGGAGGAACGGACTGGGTAATGGAGCGTTCCTTCAAGCGCTGCTACATGCATATGTACATACACACATACATATCTCCATCCAGCTGAAAATCGCCTCTCGACCACACACAACCGCGAGAGCTGCGAGAATGGCACGCATGGTTCGCGTAAACCTTGGAAAATTGACGCGACGCGAGGCGAGGCGACGCCGGGCGTCGCGACGGACCGCTCGCCGTGTTCCGTCACTTGTTCGACGGAACAGGCTTTTGTCGGAGATCGCAACGTAACGCTGCGTTTGTTCGTTAGAACGTGAATCGTGGCTGCTAACGTGCACGTTAATTAATACGCGTCGCCATGCTGGCTGGTTCGGAAATTCCTGCCGATTTTTAGACTAAAAGAAATCCTGTAAATTTTATTTGAATTATTCGCCGCAGAAGTCCCCGGGATTTTATGTTATTCATTAACGCTTTAAACCGCATGGTTTATTCGGCGGATACAATATTGTTACATGTTTAGATATTATATATTTTCTAAATTTCAGAAAATAATATTAATAATAATATTTTTTATATTTTTTTTCAGTATAATTGTAAATTATATTCAGGTCTTCTGTACAAGGATTACATAAGCAGCGAGTAATACAAAGAGGATTAGAGCACTTGCTTTTAAGAAGCTTTGTTTCTAATATACTATGTTCGTTCTCATAATCTGGACATTGCCACATGGTTCAGGTCGTGAAAGACTGCTCTCCACTGGCAAGTATTAACTATAGAACTGTCTCTTACTAGTAAAGCATTTAAATTATAATAACACGAACGAAAACTATTAACGAAACTACGAAATCCAAAGTCCAAGCTCAGTATACCGTGGCTTACCCTCATCTTCGTGATATAATCGAAAGTAGAAGATCTCCGAAGGTACGCGACACAGAACGACGGCCATGCCGACGTAAATTAATAAACAACTTCCCGGAAGTCTCTTAGCAGGTTTATTTTCTCGTTTCACCATCATTCCGGTCACTCGACCGCGCTGATGGAATGGGTAAAAACAATGCAAAATTCATTAAAAGTTCGCGAGCGACCGGTGGCAAACGTTTCGCGGAATTATGACCGCCTGCTTATCATTTCGTTTCATTATCGCGCACCGGAGAAAGGGGTAGGAGGTCTACAGTGACTCAAACAATTGATCAAATTTTCCCAGTGTAAATTTTTATTTAATTGAACACATGTTAATAAGACATGTATGTAACAAAATATTTTATTATAATACATACATAGTTTTCGTAGTTCATATAATACAGAATTAACTCAAATATGTTATACTTTTTAAACAAAATTAAATGAAATTAACAAATTATGTAATGATCAAATTTTTGAGTTTGAAAAAATTAAATATTAGTACTTCGTATACCCTCCTTTCGCTTTCAGTACGGATTCTATGCGTCTTGGCATACTATCTACTAAACTTTTACACTGTTCAGCCTTAATATTTTCTCAAGAAGTTCTTCTGACCACAATTCAATAATACTTCTTGAATTGTGATCGAAGCTGGCAACTGTTCTTTTTAGTAAACACCATAGGTGTTCTATTGGGTTCAGATCAGGAGACTGTGGGGTTCAGTCTAAAACAGTGAAACCATGAGCTGCTAACCATTCTTTGGTGATTTTTGCCTTGTGTTTAGGGTCGTTATCGTGCTGAAAAATGACTTCTTCTGCGTTTGTATTCCATTTTGCCAAACTTCCAATTAATCTTTTCTGCAGGATAGATGTGTATGATGTTGCAGTCGTTCGACCTTCAATTTTTTCAACGCATCCGGCACCTTCACTGGTCATACAATCCCAAACCATTGGCCTCCTCCAAATTTCAATGTTGGATGAACGTGATGCGACCGTATTTGTTCTTTATTTCCTCGCCATGTCCATTCGCGTCCATCGCATCCAAAACGATTAATTTTCGTCTCGTCTGACCATATTACTCGAGCCCAATCGAGATCTGTATAATTTTTATATTTTTCGGCAAACTGCAGTCGAAGTTTCTTGCGCCGCTTTGTAAGAAGAGGTTTCAGCGCTTACGTTAACATTATGGTGTGTGACTACATTTTTTTGCATCTGTACAGAATTATCAACGCTACCATTACGGATTGGTCGTACGATTAATCGCTTTGTGGTAGTGGATAAGTTTGATTTTCGTCCTGCTTTATGTTTTAGTATGTTTTATTTTAAAGTCTTACGTACTGAAGACACACAGTACCAACAGAGCACAGTACCTTCTTAGAAATCTCGCGATGAGAAAGTCCAGATATTAATAACTTTTTGATTTCTGATATTTTACTTGCTTTTATTGGTCTCATTGTGAAATATGACTAAAAATATTTTTTTTTATTTATTATTTTATCACAAACGTATTCTCGAATGTTTAAAAATAACGTTATGACTTACCGGTAATTATATTTGTGCTAAGGAATGCCAAAAATATAAGAATTTTTCACAATTGAGCTTAACACAAATAATTGATCAAATAATGCACAAAATATAATTCGTAATACACGTTCGCTTTGTACGATTACAGGGCTCAAACTGTAGTGAAGAACGGAAGCAATGTTTACATTTTTCGTATATATATCAACAGTCTTAAGCAAGATTCTAAGAAAGGTGTACTGTGACTTGTTTTTCTTTTGTTCGTACATTTGATCAATTGTTTGATTCACTGTATGTGTATGCGAATCCTTTTGCATACACAATCGAGCTCGAGTCGACCGATAAACGGCGTCGTCGTATTTAACAGGAAGGGACAATATTAAACGCGAAAGATGGTGGGAACGAAAAGAGTTGAGCGCGCGCGCGCGGTCGCATTAAAGCACGCGTTTCAACGAACAACGCCACGGGTGTTTTTTAATTAACAACAGGCGAAACGAGCCTGTCCCAGCGCGGTTATTACGCTCGTCGTTTCTCCCGTCGAGCGTGACGCAAAGGTACCCGCGCCTTTCCTATTTCTGAATTTATCGCGAGCGAAACGACGGTTTTTCTTTTTTTTTTTCTCTTCTGCGAGCAGCGAATTAACTTGTAATTTGCCTTCTTACGAACAATACGGAAGGTTTGAAGCTGTCAGCGTGGAATAATGAAGCTTCACGTTTCTTCCCGCTAATTGTTGAAAAATGGATCGGTGATATCCTCGACAGAACGCTTAGACTTTGTTACAAGACATTGAGAAAGATATTCAGCAACAAATCGTTGATTTGACCAATTGAACGAAATGTACAAAAACAGTGTGAAACGATTTACATACACGAGAAATTTCAGTAATATTATCTACTGTTTAAATGTTAACAAACTAGGGCATCCTACGGTGTCCAATTTTTTTGGTTAAACTTCCACCGAGGGTACCAACAATTTTCAACTTTTCTGAATGTAAATGTTAAACAATTCGACGAAAATATGATAGATCTTTAAATTCTAATGTGCGGAATCCAAGTTTCAGTGCGCAGAGGTCACTAGTTCAAAAGTTATGCGTGTTCAAAGTTGATTTGACAGGTGATTTGCAAGCGTAGTCGGCCTGGCCCTTTCCACTCCCACACGAACCTAATCCTGAGCAAGCTCGTCGCGGCTCCGCTTATTGGACGATGTCTGAGCACATGCCAATATGGCGGCGCCTTTACCTGTCAAACGAAATCGAGCAACTTTACTCGCTTTTAAACGAGTGAACTTAGCGCACTGAAGTTTCAATTCCGCGCATCAGAATTCAGCGTTTTATCATTTTCCGATAAAATTGTGTAATGTCACATTCAGAAGAGTTGACAATTTTTGGTCCCCTGAGCGGAAGTTCAGCCCCTTTATGTGCCCGACTATAGTAATTCCGGCAATACATATTCCCCGGTTGCAGTTTCGTGACAGCTCATCAGCTGATTCCCGATGCATTTCGGATCAGCATTCCCGAATTTCGAGGAATTCCAGCGGGGCCACGTATACCCGGTAGCATCAAAGGCAACAATAGTTGAATCAATTGACTCGAAAAGTGAAAACCGGCCTGATCTCACGTTCGTGCATTACCTATATTACGACCGGGCGCAGCGTGTCGGACAGATGACGAATGTTAATTGTACACCAGAGCAAGTCAAACTAAATCAAGGCCCGTTCAAACAATGGCACACGGATCGGCCCCGGGGCACCGGCATGGTTCGATTGCAACGGAACTAACAATGCACGAGAGAAAGCTGATCAAAGTTGACCAAAGTCGTCGAACGGGGATCAACAATTCCGTGGCTGTCCCCGTGCGCTCCGGCCGAGGCCTCGTTAATAACGGGCCGTTGTCACAGTAAATAACAATAAAACTCTATTAATGTGGTGGTACGACTAGTTACAGGGCCTGGCAGCCGGCCAGGGACATACTGGCACGGCTATTCACCCCGTGCGAGGACAGAGTGAGCCCACCCCACTCTCGGATCCAGCTGGTGTTGTTGCTACCAGGCTCTCGCATACCTCACTAGCCATGTGTAATGCAGCACGGTTATGCAGTATTACACACTGGAATGGTACCTCTCGAGGGATCGACCGGTCACAAGATGCATAAGGTGCTCCTGGAATTGCAGAAACCGATCCTAACCAGGTTTCAGATGGCTTTCGTTTCCGGGCGCACAGTTTCAAAGGACGACTATCATGCGATCCGCGATCCCATAAATATCGTCGGGATCCACTGGCAACTTTTTTTGTTCGATGAATCCGTGGTTATGCACCTGTTGTTGACTGCACTGTAAGTTTTTTTTAGCGACCGACGGGAGTGGGTTTCCATAGTTGGAAACTTTAGTGAATCATGTGATGTTTATGATAAAATCGATAGTGTTATTTTATGCTTCTGTTGGTGAAACGATTCTCTATGGTACATACCATATCTGCATAATTGGTAACGTAGTGGACAAAAGAAGATTCTGCTATTTTTTTTTTTTATTAAATTGAAAAATTAGCTAGATTAACCCTTGGCACTCGAATGGCGACTGTAAGGCGCCATTAGGAATTGCTGCATCATTATTAAAAATATTTGTTACGTTAGTAAATTTGTTTGTAATTGCTAAACACTTCAGTATTGTACGAGAAAATTGCACCATTTTTGTATATATAACATGAAGAAAAAGTATATAGATGGGAAATATTCGGAAGAAATGAAAGGGTAATAACTAATTTTGAATTAAAAAACGATGTGCTTTGTGTGCTTCAAATCAACAGCAGCCAGCGGCCATACTTGACCACGAGGTTTCACTAATGTCACCTGTCAAAGAACTTGTGCGATGAACCAAATCGACGAGAACTCGACTCCGACTCTGAAGAAGACAAGATGCAAAATTGAACGTGTCACAGCGCCTTGACCCGTGGAACTCAAGAATTCTGTTTGCTAGGCAGTGACGGACATCGTTTCCCAGGCTGGGAAATGAATTTTTCGTTAGCACGATACTCGAACACTCTTCGCAAGTTCCGGATTCCGTGTTTGATTAATGGTGATAAAATATTTATCAAACGAATTGGCGTTCAGCTACGGTTCACACGGTTTAGTCTTATACTTCTTACCTTCGCGTTTCCTTGCGCGAATAGCCAAATAATTTAGAAATGTTTCCTCATTAATCGGTTATCATAAAATAATATATAAATCTGATACAATATTATATAAAATACTACGACACAATTTCATTTCCTTCGTGAATGGTTTTGATAAATTAGAAGTACTGTCGAACTGGATAGAAATCATTTCTTTTTAATTAATTTTCGTAAAAAGTTGTACACAATTTAAATTCATCAGGGTATCGTGATACCTCCTGATATTTCTATAAGGATTTAATAATACCTTTAATTTACTCAATTGAAAGCCCATTCATAGTAGACGAAAAACAATTGTGTATAAAAAGCACGTCAATGTTTTTATTACAAGTACAATATCTCATTGAACAACGTGGTTATGTATGCAGAGAATGTACTTTACAATTTTATTCTGTGAAAAAAGTTATGCCCCTCCCTCCATTATGACGAGCAAGTGACTGTGTCTGATCATTGCTTGGTATTTCTACTTAGAAAGAAAAGGACAATAGTATATAGTAACCCGTTCCCTGTGTCATCTTTTTGAAACTCATATGGAACTAATGCAACAAATTGGTATGGTAAATAAACAGAATTCTGAGCGTACAGTTGCACTAAAGAAAAAGAAAAAATATTTTCTGATAACTTTCATATTTAATAAATTTCTATTCAAGTACACTTTTTTACGAAGCAATGAATGAATTCGACACGTGTTTGAACATAAAATTTGTGTTTATCTTTTTAAAAGTTCGTATTTATCAAGATTCGTTTGGTGGTGTTGATTCCACGCTAGAAAATTTTCTTCGCCCTTGTAGCGGTTCTTCGTGTCAATTTATTAATGAATTACGTATCGAGGAATAACAGAAAACGAACCATAAGTTTTTAAGCATTGCACGACTCCCCGAGCGGCCGTCAAAGGGAATAATTTTTCACACTTTCCGACTTATCCCGAAGCGGATCCCCACGGCGACGGCGTCGGATTCTGAGAACTCGAGCAAAAGCAGCAAAAACAGCGTAGCCCGAAGCCACGGAGCGCTAAAGTCGACGGGACGAATGGAAAAAGGAGAACAAAAGGCTCACGGCTGGGTAATCCTTTCTTAAGAAGGAACGAAGGTTCGTCGCAGGGCGTTTGTTTTCCGTCGATCGCTATCGGATCGAAGAAGTGGAAGCGGTATTTGTCGCCGGCGCGGCGCCGCCCACCGGGAGAGAAACTTTCCCTTTTCCCTTCGAATCCTCGTCGACCACCGTCGGGGTTTCCCTTCGAAAGGTTCCCAAGGTACATCGAAAAGGGCCACGTGCGAAACGCCGCCGGAACTTTCTACCTCCCGCTGCGACCCGCGTATCGAAATCGCATAAAACATCCTGGTCGCAACGAATCCGAGCCGTGACAGAAAAACCGGACGAACTCGATACTCGCAACCGCTACCGGACGACACCCCGAAGACGTAAGCTCGATCTAAAGATGTCACTTTGCTCGGATGTTGTACCTTTTT
This sequence comes from Seladonia tumulorum, assembly GCA_913789895.3. NCBI lineage: Eukaryota > Metazoa > Arthropoda > Insecta > Hymenoptera > Halictidae > Seladonia > Seladonia tumulorum. The sequence goes on along the minus strand of OU565267.1, from coordinate 10,893,256 downwards.
AAATCAACGAGCCTTTGTTATCCCGGATTTTTATCCTAGAACGGATTCTGCTAGCTCTGGCCGTGTTATGATCTTGAAACGAGATATTCATGTCGGGAGCCTTATTACAGTATAATGTTGCCGTCGTAAAATGTTTTTTGTTGGAACGATGCAGCCGGATTATATGCAGCTTACACCAGCTGAATCATTAACTGTGCCATCTAAATCGATTTGTTAACCGTTTGTTATACAAAACAGAGTCTCGAACGTAGTTTCTTTAATATTAAACGTGACATGCATTACGATAATTGATATTGAATTATGAAGATGACCTTCGAATTTTTTCCTTGCATTTTCTCTAGGTATAAGTGTGCTTGAACGTGAGTACAATATAATGTAATAGTATGGTATAATATCTGTATACAATTTCTTGGTTTTTCAAAATTTTATTAACAATGTGGTTTAAAAGAAATTAATTGGGAAATTTTCTAGAATGCAAAACGTACCAACATTATCTCAATATTTTTAATTGTAGTTTTAATAACAATTTTCCAGGCTACAATTTCGGGAGGACTCGAATTCGGAAAATATTACACGCGTAATACAGGAAGTATATTAATAATACTTGCTTTCCCGAAACTCAAATTAAGTTTTAATTAACCACGGAATGCTGAAACGCGAATATATGCGAAACGTAGTTTTCACATTTGTTGGTCGGAAACAATTTTTGGTCGGTTCGGAAATTTCTCTAGATTCCTGGTTTTTATTAAATATTCCGCGGGAACATTGGTGGACGTGAACGCCGTGAAATGATCGCGCACGGAACTTCAATACCGAGCCGTTGTAAGGGTGAGGATTTTCTTAAAACGCGTTACGCTTAAACGTGCTCTTATTTTGTCGCGAACAATGCTGTAACGCGCTCGGAAGTCTGCTTTTTCGCCGACATTTATCCTTTCAAAACGGGTTGAAGCCCTTTCATGCGACCATTTTTATTTTCAACGCCGGACACTTTGACGAGGAGTGCAGTGTATTCTGGAAAATTCTAGGCCGACACGCGGATAATAAAATACGTACGTCGAGAAGGAATTGCTCCTTGGAATAACATAGAGAAAAACAATCTTGTTTTGCGTATTCGATGATCAAATGCAACACTGAACTTTTATAAAATTGATTTGTTGGTAGTTGGGAATTGTTTCGAAAAAATTCGGTAAGTGTACATTGTCCTCGTGAATTTTGGAATTTATATTATAATAAGGAAAATTTCGGAACCTTATTCTCGAGATCTGTAATTTAGGTGAATCGAGCTCTCGCTTAAATTTACATCGAAACCAAGATCTATCATTATTTGTCTTTCTTGTCTTCCCTCGTGCATTATTAACAACGTTTGTACAGCCTAGCTCTCATTAATGGAAGCACGCTTGCGTTAAAAGTGATCGGGGAAGTTTGTGTAAGCAAATGTTCCACTTTCCTAAGAAGTTCAAGCTGCCCGTGTCAATGTTTATCGCGAAAGCTGTGATTACATTAAATCGCGAGTCACTTGCATTGAACGTAATTTACAGCAATTATGTGCCTACGTCTACGGTATTGACCATACAATATTTCTAACATACTGTGAACACCTTTGCAAAAAAAGTTTATTGCCAATTTTAACCTTGTTCTACAAGAAATTGCTTTCCCAATCATATCTGTGGAAAATTCTTAATTGTATCAACTTTGTTATACCATTTAAGCAAATCAAAATATTTTACCAAAGAGTATTTAAGAAAATACACAGTAGCCGTTAAATAAAAAGTGATTTCTCCCGTGAGATATCTGTTGAACAAATAAATTTGTTTGGCAATTGAATTTTTTTAATTTCACTGATTTGACTGTCTTCAATTTTCTGAATTGTAATTGTTATATAAATCAGTGGACGAACCATGATTATATTCAGTAAATCTATAACCGTGTCCTGCAATGTGGAGGAAAGTAAATTCGGTAGATTCTCATATTGTGCCAGAAAATTTCAAATTTAAATCTCGCCAGGTTCATAGAATGTGGAAGGCGCTCATTAGAATTTCAAGAGAAAAAAGAATTTCGTTCCATTAAAGAAAGGTAAAGGTATCGTTCCACTAACAAGATTCGAAGGGCTTCCCGCGAGTTTCCTTCACATAACGCTCGCAATGAACGGTCTCCAAAATCGTATTAAAACGTTGCATTCAGCTACTCGGATTATTCTAACAGTATAACAACACAAATCAATCTAACAATGCATTACACTCGATATACAGTGTTGAATCCAAAATCAAATATTTTTTGTATTTATTAATTTTATAGAATTATAAAAATTATTCGTCCAGATTTATATATTACAAATTCTATTCGATGCAGAATAGAATTTGTCCTTCGTTTCTTTAATAATTTTAGTTGATTCGAATTCTTTTAAAAGAGTTTTTATGGTCGTCAGCTTCAAAGGTGTACATATGTATTTAATGGGCGTTCTAAATTTCAAATTTAAATTTCGACTCGTAGAGAAAAATGCGCCCTTATTTTTAGCTGCTGCAAAATCTAATTAAGATTCAAAGAGATAGCGGAATATCGTTCCTCGTGAAAGCATACAAAGTTGCTTTGCATAAACTTTGTGCGCAAAATTAAAAATCCTATAGAGAAGTGTACTTCGATTCGCTTTGCACGTAATCAAAAATGACTGATACAAGCACCAAAAAATAAAAAAACAAAAATAAAAGGGAAATAGAAAAATCACTGGGTCACCCTGGGGGACACCCTGTACATTTCTAAAACGTCTTGCGTTTACAGGACTAAGTTCGTTCGGAGGAGCATGCCAGCGGAATCTTAATCGACATCGATGCAGTACACGACTCTTCTGTTTTAGCGTTCGCAGTGCACCCTCATCATCGCGCACCCCTCCACGACCGCGGCTTTATTTCACGGTACAGTGCATCCGCGCAACTTTTTCACGGAGAGTGCATTAATGGCTCCGGATGCAGATTACACGAGCCACGTAAAGCGCTCGTCCAAGCGTCGTTCGGAAGTGTTTATCGCCAGATTAGCAATTCTATTGCCGGCATCCTTCTCCACTCCGCGAAGAAAGCGCCGGAGCGACTTAATGGAAAACCCTGTCCTTCGACCCGGCGAAGAAAAACTCCCTTCAATCTCGATCCAGCATTCGATTCGTGAGTCTATCCGACATTGCTCCCTTTTTTAGTCCTAGTTTTACATTATTTCTCTCTGGAATCCCCGAGCAGCTTTTTATTGAAAGTTCGCCCTATTTTATGGTAATTATGCCCCGTTCCCCGAAAGGGATTCGAAATGCACCGGTAATGGCGGCCCATTCGACCCGTGCAACACCGTGTCTTATGAATCTAGAGTAATTAGAAGCACCCCGGATATCTTCTTTCGAGAAGCGTGTGCACTACAATACACGTTTATGTTAACCCTCGCAATACGGATGATTCTGACGATTTCGTGACTACTAGATTCATTCAAATTCCAATGCACCAATTTTTCCAAATATTCAATTCGGAGTATTCCACTAATAAATTAATAAATTCATATAGAACAGTGTTTCTCAATAACACAATGTATCTAGCAATACTTAATTATAATTTTACAAGTGGTATATTAATAGCAACAAAATTTCAGAGTACTTAAGAAAAGAAAGAAAAAATCAGCTGAATTAAGAAACGCCTTATTGAATTTTTATTATAGATATAATTAAATATGTCTGAAAATGATGATACGGTGAATGATACGGTGATTCTGAAATGGTTGAGAAATTGAAACACATTTTCCGTATATCGGATGTTAATTTGAATTTATGTTCGGACGAAAAAGGTCAAACCGATCGTACTCGTTGGATTCTCCGGAGAAGAATATCGCGCGATCGACGAACCGCAGAACCGTTTCCGGTGGCTTCGATTCACTTTAGAGTGCAGGAAGGAGTTCTGGTGCCAGGATAAAGGGAAATTAATCCCGAAGATCTTGTATTCGCCGCGGAAACTCAGCGGCGAGGCCGCGCCGCGTTACGCTCGATTTAATCTCGTGACCAAAGCTGTATCAATTATGCTCCGTCTACTTGCTTCCCCTATTTCTTTCCGCCGCGGCGGCTTCCGGCTTTGCCCCTAGTCAGAGAGCTCTGCGGGGAAGCGCAGGATTACGCGATTTAAAAATGCAAACGCCCTCGCGGCTCCGGCTAAGATTGAGCCATTGATCTTCGTGATTCCTCCACGAATTCGGAAATCCGTGCGCGTAAACGCGAAGCCTGTCTACAGGGCGCACCAAATAAAACCGGACCAAACTCTTTGCCTCGAAACTACCGCAGGTTTCAATTTTTTCCTGTATCTTTTCACTTCTACTACTGTGCAAGGAAGACTTGAAAATACCGATGTCTACAATTTTAGAAAATTGGCTAGCAATCACATTGTTTTCTCAATATATGTCCACAACACGGGTCTAGCCACGGATATATATCGTCCAGGAGATACTGTTTTTTGACAGCGAAACTCTAGAGGGGATAATTCTGGGACTTTTATCGAATAGATACTTGGGACATATATCCAGAAAACACAGCACTCTGAAAATATTCCAAATATTTATTTTGCTTAAGGAATACGTTCCTCTGAGTTCGGTTAAATTTTTGCTGATTTGTGTAATAAATAAATTAACGATTTTATGACAAAAATGTTGTACTTCATTGAAATGATGCATCAGGTCATTTGAAGTAATTTTTTCCTTTACGAAAATTTTCTCCGCCGCTTCGTTAAGGAGTTATTAACGAAAAACACGGACCAGTCAGAGCGCAGCTACAGCGGACGGATTCCGGTTCGGCCAATGCCAACGCTCCGCTCAGCTGATGCCGCGCTCTGATTGGTGTATGTTTTTTGTTAATAACTTCTTAACAAGGCCACGGAGCACATTCTCGCAAAGGAAGAAGTTACTTCAAATGACCTCAAGGATCACCATTTTCGAAGAAGTAAATTTTTGGGTCACCTTGCGTATACGATGATCCTTTAGTAAAATGTGTAATATTAACCCTTTGCACTCGAATCTATTTTAACACCAAAACGAAACATTTCTTCCAATTATACCATACATACAAAAATGGTACAATTTCCTCGTACAATACTGAGATGTTTAGTAATTTATTTTCTGTTAAATTCTTACTTTCAAATTCTTAGAAATACTAACGAAAACACTGCGTTAAACGACATCCCTAAAAGTAACTAATAACACACTGTATGAAAGACGATGAAGTTCTTTCATATAGCACATAATTCTTTTGTTTTCAGTGAGGTCTTATAGTATTGTCGCGGACTGTAGCAATGGGAAAAGTTATAGTCATTTTTTCTTTATCTGCATTATTTCTTTCAGAAATCAGGGTGGCCTTCAATTTTTTTAAACGCTATCTAAACGATATCTTTTTATATGATACGAAAGTGAGAACGAGTTCATTCGTGTACGAAACAATGATGTTCAAGGTCATACAAGATCACGAATGGAAGAAACATTTATAAAACAGGGATAAGTCGTGAGAAGCGTGTAGAACGATTTGCAACATTTCGCGGTGAAGACATCTTCGCTCCCTTTAGCCGTTCATAACGTTTTGTTCGCCGTATTGCGAGCACGGAGTCACCGGGGAAGTGCACGAAGCTCGGGGCGCAGAAAGATCCAGAAACTGTGACGGTGATCTCGCGCCGCGGCCGATTCAATTAACGTAGTCGACAGAGTTTTTATCGACCACCGACGTCGCGATGAAACAGCTTGTCCCGGGGACAAAAGAGCGTTCTTCGCGTTCCCATCCTCGGTTCGAATGGCGTGGGATTACGAAAAAAACAGCGGGCGCGACGCGAGTAGCGGAGAGAGAGAGAGAGAGAGAGGGAGCGTCGGACAAGTGTTCTCGAAGTGCGCGCATCGGTTTGAAAGCCGGCTGACGCTCGACACGCGAATTTTCCCGAGAGGTGCACGGTGCAACGGTGCAACGGTGCAACAGTGCACAGGGCACGTCGGGCGGTTGATGACGGGAAACGCACCGCCGGAAAACGCGGACGACAAAAATTAAAGCATTTTCTGCTCGCAGCGATAAAAGTCTCGAGACATTCAGCTCCAACTGCTTTCCGCGCGTTTACATGGTTCCCGAGAGTATCTCTCTCTTTATTTTCCTTTTTCTAACTGCCTCTCTCTCTCCCTCTTATTCTCTCTATTTCTCTTTCACTCATTCTAGTGGATCGTCGCAGCTTTTTGCCCGTTGATCAACAAGACACACGGCGCAAGTCGCGCGATTTACGCTGAAATTAACGAGCGACGCGAAGAAAACCGGGGATCCGGTGTTTTCATTAACTTCCGCGTTCTCAGACGCGCAAGCTGCCGCGAAACCAGCCGGAATTATTGCTTTGGAGCACGGGCTTATCGAGTCGGATATGAATTTGAGACGCTGTCCCGGCCTGCCCAGGAAGCTTTATCATATTGCAAAGCGGCCTTTGCGTTCTCTCGCTCTCGCGAGACGAGCGGCGAAGAATGACGGCGAAGACACGGTTCGAGGAAAATAAATCGAGAGAGAAAGAGAGTGTGTGCAGCGTTGTGCTGGCAGTATGCACGGACGAGATGTTTGCTCGGTTTCCGCGAATTCTGCAGCCTGGACTGTGCGCATCAATCATGCTGGATCATCTTCTGTGTCCGCGTCGAGTGACAATTCCCTCGAAAAATTGTGCATGTCTGATCCACCTTTGAGCTTATAGTTACAAACAACGCGCAATTTATGGAATTAAATTCTGTAATGAATGGACGTCTTAAAAATAAAATGAAAATGTTATTTGTCAAATAAAAATTGTCTGTTTCCACACTAGGCTTCAAAATACTTAACCCTTTGCACTCCAGACCATTCTGGATGTTGGCTACCAGCTACTCCGCGCTTCTTCGTGGCAGAAACGTGCATTTACAGACCCTCGTATTATTTAGTACAGCTTTGGAACTAAGTAACGGATTCTAATGATATTGGACTTATATTAATTGGTTGACATCGAGAAATATATATTTGCAAAAAAATCAATATTTTATTTTAGTTAGATCGATCTATACCGCTCGACGCTTCAAACCAGACTGAGCTCAGCGTTGAAAATCTTTTCTTCCAGTTTTAGATTTGTTTATTTATATTTATAAATTTCACTATACAGTGTGCGAGGTATGCTCGCATACCGACCTTTCTTCTACAAACTCTCCTTATCGCTCTTTTTAAGTGGCGCCGAGAAATGCTCTCGGACCGCCGTGAGCACGTTTCTCACGTTCTCTTCCAACACAAAACTCGCTGACATTTCTTTTACATATCTTAGTAATTTTACTATATTTTGACTTGATGTCTTGTGCCATTTCAAAAGAAAACATCAGGGAAACATGCACGCCTCATAAAGTTGCGCAGAAATAACTTAATTCCCCGTAATCACTAATAAATTTTAATGTCCCCTCAGAGGGAACATCGGAGTGCAAAGGGTTAAACTAACTATTTTTTTTTTCTTTTTGTAGTAATTAAGACTATTTTTGTAGTGTCAAGAATTTGTAAAATGTCTTTTTTGTTGAACCTCGTATTTACAACGTCTTGGGGAAGAAAGATTTTACTGCTAAAACGAATAAAATCTGTTGCCACAGTCTGGAGAGACAGCAGCGGCGAGCAACGTCGGGATCACTGCGACAGTAGTAATAGATTATAAGGATCAGACGTGGAGCGGCAGCAACGCAGACAATTGAAACATTCCACTGGATCTTACTTAGCCCTGCCAGGAATGGTCTCTCGAGTCTGCCTCTGATCCAACGAAATCCTGGTGCATTAAGAATTTACGAAAATAATGTTCATTTTTTCCGGACTACGATATTCCTTCGTGGAAAATGCCCGCGATGCCGGCGCAATTATGGCGGAAAGAAAATGATCGCGAAATCAAAAAGGAAAATCCCTTTGAAATCCAAGAAACTGCAGTCAGAGAAAGATTGTATTGAAATCCAAGCAACTGCAACCGGAGCAAGCTTGCTTTGAAATCCAAGCAACTGCAGCTGGAGGAAGATCATTATGGAGTCTGGGGATAATTATCACTAAGTCCAAAGGATTTACATCCAAGGAGTGTAGTCATGGTTCAAGCAATTGCAGTGTAAGGGGAATTATCATGAATTGCGAACAATTATAGTCTAAGAACTAGAAATTGCTTCGAAATCTGGGCAATGGTGGTTAAAATTATTGCAGAATTTAAGGAAAATTCTATTGAATTCCAGGGAAAATTATTGTATAGTCAAAAGGAAATTGTCATGTGGTAATTGCGACCTAAGATATCATTTCCTTTATCTATGGAAAGAAAATTCCAGTCAAATCTAAAGGAAACTGTAATGGAATTGGAAGAGAACCATCATAATTGTCAAGGAGCAAGTATTGCAAGGTTCAAAGAACATTATGATGGAGTCCAAGGCTTCTAATCTATGGAGAAAGTAAGAGAAAAAACAAAGGTGACCTCTATATCTTTTCTACGTAAGTAACATTTTCTCGTATTGTTTGAAGTAACCAAGATATTCAAGTGGTCAGAGCTCGTGGGTCACACTGTATATTGGAAAACTTTCCTATAAAATTTTCAGTTCTTCCACCTGCTACAAAAGTTCAATGTAGAGTGGTAATCACTTTAAGCAGTTAATTAAAATTGGTAAACTACAATTTCAAAAGGCCTACTTGGAATTAAAGGTTTCTTTGATGTCTAAATCAAAGCAACAGCAGTCAAAGTAAAATTATTGCTGAGACCAAGGAAAATTATACTTCAAAAAGGCTGTTACAGAGTTCTTACAGGTGCGGTCCGAAAAGGCAAGTATAGAGTCAAAAGAAAATGTTCACGAAGTCTTTTAACTTGCAATCTAAGAAAAATTATCTTAGAAAAGGAACAATAGCAATTCAAGGAAAATGGTGATGGACTTCTCAAATGAAATCCAAAGGAAATTAGAATAATTTTCATAAAAATCATCGTAACTGTCAAAGAAAAAGTATTGCAAAATTCAAAGAACATTGTGACCTAGAGGCGACTATGGCAAATATATCGGAAAAACTTTATATGAAGTTCCCAGTTCTTCTGTCTGCGAGGAAAGTGCGCGGAGTGACAATCACGCTGAACGTATTTTACTAGAAACGTCGAACGGTTCCTGCCTACGCAGCGGCTGAACCCTAACTTTCGGGCAGCGGTGTAGAATTGAAATAACTTTTTCTCTTGGCATGCCACGGGAACTGTAACGTTAACGTCAACTGACAAAAGTTTCGCGCATCTTTCACGACGACAGCCCGGTCGGAAAGTTAGCAGAACTTTCGCGCGAAGTTAATATTTACAGTCGCTCGTTTGTATCACTCAGTCTCGGTCGGGGAATTATTGAAAAATTAACCCATTAACTGGAACCGTCGAGAGAGAACGCGACTGGAACTTCAAGGCTGCCCCTTCTCCTCGACGCGAGCTACGTTTATTTCGTGCACACGCGACTTACAGTTAGACGAAAGTTTAATTATTTAGCACGCAATAAGGCTTCTCGGTGAACCCAAGTACTAATTGAGTAAAACGCCAGTACCGACGAAATTACAATTTTAATTTGTCGTAAATGTGACTGCGCGGAACACGGCATAATAAAGCTTTCATTTTAAACCCGGGAGCTTTAATAAAAGCCAATTAATTTCAACGTGTGCTACAAAAATTGTGAAACAAAATTTCGCGTGGCAACATTTCAGAAACCCGAGGACAAATTAGATAGCAGCATTTTCAATCTGCGCCGTAAATTTAAAATGAATTAAAGAAGAGTATTCAATCACGGCCCGGCATGATCAAATAATTTCCCAGCCGATCCAGATTGTTCTTTTATTCCGCGACCTGCGCCCTCGCAATTTTTCACGGGACAATGCGACTTCTGCCATTTTACGGCCAGCAACTTATTTCACGTTTCTTTTTCCAAGGCTCGTTTTTCACGGCTCTTTTTAAACCTGCCGTGAAAAGGTCGGAAGGTTGACCTGTCAGGGATCAACAGGGCCAGTTTTACCGGGCCAAACGCGTAAATTATTTGATGTCCCCTTTCAACAGTCACTAATGGCCTCCACGAAGGCCCGCGGCTATTATTAATGGTGGACAGTTTGTCGTCGAGCTGTCCGAAATGCCATAAACGTACCGAAAGTTCCATTTTCCCGGCGAAGTTGAGTTACGTCGAGCTTGAAGCTTTTAAGTGTCGTCTGCCAGCGTGTCATTAAACACCATAGTCGGCCCGCGATTCGCACGATGGGGACCCATCGCTGGGGAAAAAAGTGGCCACGTGCCAGCGACAATCGAAACGTTTTGTAAATTCATTCCGCCGTTTAAGAGAGAAAGAAAGAGAGAGAGAGAGGGGGGAGGGAGAGAGAGGAAAATTTTTCATGCGACTCTTCATTTTTACCGATGGAAATTCCTTTTAATTCGGCGACGCTCGGACGTCACACAAAAACTGCGAATCCGGATTTAATGCAATCTCAATTACCGTGTTTTAAGATTCACCGCGGTTTTCATTGCATAAAATCCCAGTCGCCATGGGAGGGATCGCCGCTCATGAATCTGTCAAAATGACGATAAAATGCGGTGCTATTGTAACGCGGTATCAAATTTTCGGAAATCGTTCCTGAAAAGTGTCACAAAAATTCTTGCTGGAATGTACCATCGAATTAATTTCCTCGCGTGTCCGACAGTTTCGTCGCGGTGTGTACGAGACGCAATTTTTATACGGAACATATTTCGCGTCTTGAATGAAACGTTCATAACCGAAGCTTCCAATTAGAACGGGTTTCGAGGACTCGTTGCGAGCCGTGATTCGTCGGTGCGCGATGCTCTAAATAAAACGCAGGGGACCGTCCCGTCGTGTCTCGACGCCGATGACGGAGTTTTCAGACTTGCAAAAATTTGAATCGCGACGCAGTTTCTGTGACGAGAAACGAACCGAAAGAGATTTCTGCCGGAATCACGGGAGCATTCAGTGGGACTGAAAAAGGATTTTAATTTTAATCTGTGCGTAACTTGACGAAAATTCGTCCTGCGCGTTTTTTTTTCAACAATTGCGCTCGTCGAGGGTCGCAAAATTTTCGGTGAATTAATTTCGGGAGAACGGAAGCTTGTTTGTCGTTACATCGTCCGATTTTAAGAAGCTTACGATGATTAGTCGATCCGGATGAATTCGATTGCTGAACGAGGTTAATGCGGTGAAGTGTGCGATGTGCGTTCGCTAAGTAACTAGCGGTTTCATGCGAACGGAAATTGTTTACAATTGCACGGTTAGGGCGGCTGAGGAACGGATTATGGAGTTCCAGCATTCCGTTCGTTCCATGTCTCTGTCGAGTATACTCGATTGAATACCTGGCGAATTAAGATACCGTTATTAATTATTGGCTAAACCGCGGATTATGCATTACACGAGACCCTGTTGCCCCGGCAAACCGATATCGATTCCAATATCCCGACGAAACTTCGTTACCTAAATGAAATACCGTGATAAACACTTTTCTTACCGAACCGCATCGTTCTATCGCTTGATTATGCAAATTGATATTGATAATAAACTCGGGTCTCTTCCGGAGGCACTTAATTTTCTATTTTTCTTTTATTCCTTACAATTTTTATTCGTAAGCTAGCCTTCAGTTTATTCGCTCAATATTTAGATATTTCAGTTTCTGACCAGAAAAATTTATTTTGTCAATTTATTCTGTAAGAAATTGTTAAGCCCACTACAGTAAACTCCGCCATTTTGAAAAAGTTCCACTGAAATAGAAAGTTAGAGAAGAAATCCGATTTAGATTTCATCGAACCTCGTAAAATCACTATTCGACCGTTCATACAGTTTTCCTTCTTAGCTTGGAACGTTTTTCAACGTATTGCGGGTGAGGGTACCTATTCTTGTTTTTCGGCGCGTTTACTGCAATTGGCGGTTCTGTAGCCCTTAATAAATTCACAGCCCTTGGACAGAAAAACTGTCGCCAAGAGACCCCGAGCACAGAAGGAAAAAACGGCGACAAACTCGAGAGAGAAGAGGGTCCGTTAATTTTGAAACGTTTAAATTACGCGCCGTCCACTTGCCGGTAATTAAGATACCGCACACTCGAGAATTTCGTATCGTGGAATAATTGGGATTATAAATGGATGAAAGGACGTTTTCTCAATAAAACTCCTTAAGATCTCCAATTAAGGAGCCCAAGGGGGGTGTTCGTATTCAACGGAACTCGGCTTCCGGGTTCGACACTGCATTCACCGTTCGAGTAATTGAGTGTCAGCCGCTTCCTTCGTTGCTACCCGCTTCCGGCTTTTACGTGCCGGGCAAGAATGTCCGCGTTATATTTTGTCCCGTGTGCTTCGTAATTTATAGATCAGCCTTTCGACAGTTCCTTGCGAAGTAATTGGAAGCCAAAGGATTTAACAGCACGGTGTGACCTGAATTTTTATTCGAACGCTTCACGGAACCACGTATACTTGGATTTATACCAAATAAAATTGAAAGTAACACTACCGCCGAGAAATGGGAGGCAAAATTATTTGTTCGGAATTGAAAATGAATTTTCGAGCTAATTTGGCTACTCTGTACTCTAAATGTTTATCTGATTGAACAAATTACTTCGATTTCGTGGAATTTTTTCGGTTCCTGCGCTGACAGAGTGTTAATTTGTCCCGCCGCTCGAGGATATTTTATTTCGGCCATTATCTTACTAATGTATTTTTAACGAAGCTCATTATTAAAATCTTGCCACATTCAAAGACGGTAGATCGTCCGATAAAATGAACAGCCATTTAGAAATCGAACATAAGTTTTGTAAAGTTGCCAGGACTGATTATATCTGCTGAAATATTTGGTATTTGACTCGAGAGGATTTCGCGGTTGATTAGACGTGTATAACGGATCATCGGCAAGAGAGAACTAATGATGACTGCGATGCAATTAATCGACCGGTAGGGCCGAGTCGCAAATTAAATCACTCGTTGAGCGAAGTTCGGGAAACCAAAATTAATAGTTTCGGTCCGCAAACGAAAAGCGAACGGTTCAAGAGACGAAATGGGGCAACGAGTTGGGCGCCGATGGGACCTGGGTATGGATATTGGCTAGTCGGTTGGCAGACCTGCCTAGTAATATATCAGACCCGTCCGCTAGTAATATACTGCACGGTCTGACTTGTTTGGTAGTAATAAAGCGCATTGCTACTGGCCGTCAGCAAAGACTTGGATCTTGGCAAGAACGTGGTACCCGAGTTTTGTGGTCGCTCGATTTAATGTAGAACGAAAACGAGTTTCTACGGAAGATTCGCAGGAATTGTCAACGCTCTGGTCTAAGATTGATGCGTTCGAAACATTTCGGGTACAGCGATCCTGTCTCTGAAAATCTCATTGCGTTGCTATCCGAGATGCTTGCAGATTCACTGTGAAAATCGTATATACAGTCCGCAACAATACTATAAGACCACTTAAAACCAAATAATTATGTATTATATGAAAAAACTTCATCGTCTTTCATGCAGAGCGTTATTATTTACTTCTGGAGACGTCGTTCCACGCACTGTTTTCGTTAGAATTTCTATGAACTTGAAAGCTACACAAGCTTGACCTCTTGTTGGCTGCGACAAATCTATGAGACAGTAGCTCGCAAACAATGAAAACGAAAACATCGTCAATGAAATATTCTTCTAAAGTGTCAGTAATTGAAATAAATCATATAAGTAAAATCTGAAAAATATTAATCAACTTGCAATATTTGTGTTTATACAAAATTCCACGAGGAAAAAAATTAAATGAAACAGAGATTAAAATTATTATTTCGTTTTAAGCGATGTCTTGTAGTATTGTCGCGGATTGTAGTGTTTGGTGCAGGAAATCGGAGGGCTCACTACAATTGCCTCCTATTTTAGAATGTTAGTAGCGTAAGTGCACGCAAGTTCATAACCAAACTTTACAGCGTACTCTTTCGTCGTTTTAACAACCTGTGCTTTCTTTCGATCAAGAAAATCGAACGACACCCATAGGAATAAATTTGTTTGAAATTCCCGGTATCGGATCGACAGGTTGAAATACGGGAAGGGTGTTAATAGCTCCGGAACAACCCTCCGAAATTTCCGAGTGAAATATTTCGAGGAGGTGAGCATTGTCGTCGGAGGCGTAATTCTAGTTTGCGACGAGCGGCGGCAGGAACAACAGCAGACAGGTTCGGTTCCCCGTGGCCAAGAATTCGGAAGAAGCGTTACTTGACGCACCACGACACTAACCTAAGTAGCACTCACACGAAATCGGAGCCGGGGCCGTTCTCTTGACACGCTCCGGCGACGGGTTTCGTCGTCTGAAATTCCACGCCAAAGTACAAGGAGCTGCGAGGTGAAGTGTATAAGCCGATATTCTCCGGGAGGATGATGCAAGATGTATACGCGTGTATACATCCTGAAGAAGCTGCGGCCCCGTTTACCAGCAAATTACTTTCGTTTCGCTTGCCAGAAAATTCGTCTGCGCCTCCCTTTATACTCGAGCTTAATCATTTGTATAATTTTCGCGTCACGCTACGGTTGGCTTTACCAATTTGCCAGCACACACACAGCCCCGGTGATTCGAGTCTGTCTCATTCTTCCCGATAACTATAGCCATGCACTGCACATGGTAGCTAGATGGAATGGTCCTCGCGAAATCGAATTTCGCTGAACCATTTTACGAAACCGTATTTTTGCTTTTATCAAGTGTATGCAAGAAGTTTTGTAATGTACACTCCCGCTCATAAGTCTTAGGACAGTGATCATATTTGTATTTAACTCTGTAAAAGATGAGGTAATCGTTGAAGGTCAAATGTGTTCGTTATTTAACGGTTTACATGTCAAGTAAAGGATGCTGCATTTATATTTTCTTTTCATCCGCCACGTTTCTTTATTACAGATTCCACTATTCTTGGCGTTCGCGTAATCAATTTTTTCATATACTTTCTGTTGTTATATTATTCCATTCTCGTTCCAAAATAGTCCATAAATATATTTTTGAAGTAGAATAAAAGTTCCGTACCTGTTTGTCCAATGCAACCCATAATTTTTCTATAGGGTTCAAATCTGGTGATTGAAGAGGCTATTTCATAATTTTTAATGCATTTGTTACATTGAAGTTATATTTAATACATTGAAGTTATTACTGAACATATGAGGATATTTATATTATGCAATTAAAACAGTTAAAGGTTCATAATCTATATACGAAATACCAGAGTTTTACTAAAAACCAGAGGTGTCCAAAATCTTATGAGCGGGAGTGTATAATATAATCTTCCAGCTTTTTGTGCAATTTGTCTGAATAACCAACGAATAATTCAGCAGCTTCGCAGTTCAATATTTTTCCATTTATCGATCGCGATTACCGGTCTATTTCCGAAATCGTTGAACCTTGCCGCGGCGGATAGTGACAACTGAATCAGACAGGATCCCATAGACCGTGGAACTCAGGAAGTTGCTAAGTATTGCATTGTGCTTTCAATGGCTCCCGAGAATTTATTCCTGTTTCTCGTGTTGGCTGCTGCTCACGTTGTAAATTCAAATCAGCATCTTTGCATACCTATACGTGAAATACACGCGTAAATTGCGACCCCGCGAGTCAAATGTTTCGGAATTCGCATTTATCACTTAGGAAGTATGCGACGTCCGTGAACGCGGCGGGGCCAAATGTAACTATTCTAAGTATGAACATTTGTCAGACCGTCTTCTTTCGGGACGCGATTACAAACGTTCCCGTCATGCACCGGAGCCATTGTCATTAACAGAAGCAACGTTAACATAGGGAACGGTTACCAACGACCCTGTGCCCCGAGCAGCAACTTTAATTCACTACACACTGCACCAAATTCATTCTATTCCATTTTAGGGAACACTCTGCCGTAAGAGCGTATAGAATTGGGTTCTTTTTCTGTAGGTCGGAAGCACATTTTAAGAACCTGCATTCGAATTTTTACGGTCGAATTCGCAGAAATAACGATGTGACGGATCATTGAGGATCATTAATAATTTCTTTTCACGCGTTTTTTTTTTTTAATTCCACGCAACCAGTGAGTCAAAAACTATAATTGTCTGATGAATTTCAAAGTGCAAGCAAACAAATATTTGCTTATAGCTTAGGGATGTATTTGTACAGGGTGTCCGGCTACGGGTGGGAGAAAATTTAAGGGGTGGTTTCTCTGTGACAATATATGTGCATATATGCGCAGCAGAGTCAGAGTACCTATGCCATTCTTAGATTCCCTGATCACTGTGAAAACACATCAAATGCAGTGTAATCAATCCAAGCCTTGATATTGAAACGTATAATATTAAAAATGTCCAGCCATTTCAGATATTTAATGGATTTCAGTTTCCTAATGTTTAAAACGAACATTTAAACTCCAATCGATCGTGTTGAAGGTTCTGGTGAACGTGACGCCGCGACAACAGACTTGCCGGTGAACTGTTCAGCTCGAAATTCAGCAAATATTTCGACGGAGCCCCGAAATGCTGGTATTGTTACACTGCCAATGTTGCAACACGTCCGTTGAACGTATCCGAGAAAGCGCGCCTCGGAAGCAGAAGATATCCTTTATCGACTGGAAGAAGTCAGAGGGCTTAGGCGTAGCGTGTTAGCAGCCAGCCCGATCGCCATTGTTGCGGGCCTCGAGAGCCGGAGAATCTCGCGCGGACTAGTTCCCCTTTCCGACGAAACGTTTAAAGATGCAAACGTTGATTTCCGCGAGCTCCGCCGAGTAATGAATGTCCTTCTCAACAATTAATCCGCTCCGCTGTAATTTTGAGGACCGCTAAACGGTCCCGATTGCGCTTTAACGAGTCCCTTCTTGATCACCAATTCAATTACCTCGGAACATGCAACAGTTTTCTTAAGGGGGTACTCCGATTTCGAATGCCATTATTTTACCATTTTGCCATTATTCTGCCAACATTTAGAAATTCTTTTCGAACGAACCATCAAACTTTTTACATTTCGATTTTTCCCACTCATTCACGAGTGTTTGGAGTTCACTATATGAAATTTAGGCTTGTTCTCTACTGTGAACTGATTAACAAAATTTTCACTTTCGTTAATCATAGTATAAACTAACGAAAATCTGGCAAAGAACGCCACTCACCCCAAATCCCAATTCTCTGAAGTCTATACACATTTGAAACTCTTACTTTACTTGGAAAAACGGCTTTTCCCGTTTGCAGATCTATGATATTCGATGTCACAGATCCTTTTAACTCTAGAAAGCTACCGAATTCCATACTATCACGGAGACAAGAATTCCTTCAAGATATTAAGCTGTTAGCAAGTATAATTTTAAAAATATTTCCCTCCGGGGATGGGGATTGAATTTGTAAATTATTCTGATAAAAGAGGAAGAGGCGGAAGTTTCTGTATTAAATTGTTGTAAAAATTGTACTCCCTGATAGATTACTCGCGACGAGATTTAACTCGCTCGGTGATTTCAATTTTAACTTATAATCTCTGCTGCGTTGCCTCGCAATCGGGTAACCTTATCAGTTTTCAAGTAACAATGTCTGCGGCAACATTTATAACAGGTGTGCCCTGTAACTTTACTTTGCGCGAGCTTATGCGAGTTTCAAAACAGCGGGGAAATTGCATTTAGAGAACTGTGATAAATTTTCCCATTAGGAAAATGAGAATTTGCTTAAGGGCCCGGTCTTCGAAGATTCGCGATAAGGTAGAGTAACTACATTACCGTCAAAAAATGGTCTTACACGCCTCAAGTTTTCTTCCTTAAATAAGAATATTTTGTCGCTGGTAAAGGGCTCATTCGAAAGAGGAAGGTTCAATCTAGTGCGCGCTGGTCATCAGCTGACGAGATTATGCAGACATTTGGTAATATAAGCGTTAGAAGTAGGCCAAAAATTGGTGATGCAAATGCCGCGGAATCTAAGCATTTTTATGCCATTGGATGAGTTTTCTGGATGAAATCTAGAGCAGCGCGAGCTAGAAAATATCTCCAGCTACAAATTGAACTATATTTTGTCTTGTGATTCTCTGCGAAATGAACGTCGTTTGTTGTCGAATTCGCACAGCTGATCGGTGTCGAGGTATAAGAAACGGTCGCGCTTGACCGTTTTTTTAGCTTCTAGCAGGTCGCGAGTCAGATATACAAACATATCAAAGTAACGGCTATTTCGAACATACGTAAAAGTAATAAAATTGTCAGGTAGGAGTTGCCGATGCAACAGAAATTATTAATTAAAAAGTCACATGACTATCCCAGGCCCTTAAGGTCCCGCAGAGTCGAACTATACCAAATAGCCGCAAGTTATCGCGAAGTCAAAGGACAGTACGTGACCGATTGAGGGTGAATCAACCGCCGCAACGGGTCGGCAGTTAAAGCATTAACACCGGACCGAACCGTTCCTAGATAGAACGGTCGGACATTTCGGTGCGAGTCTCCGGTTAATCCCGCGAGCGAGCTAGCGAGCTGGCGCGGGGCGGTGTCCAGCAAATTACTCTGTCCGCGCTCGAACTGCGCGCGGTCCATTAGCAGAATCCCATTCTACGGTTTTTCAATCGGCGGCGGCGGCCCATTCGAACCGCGGGCAACGTCTCCCGTCCAATCTCCGTTGTTCTCAGCCAACGCCAATCTGGCACCTTTCGTTTCCCATTCATTCGCCGGCTGAATGAACGCTGGGGGACGAGCTACCGGGTTGGCGAGGATCGAGAAGGATCGAGAGGACCGAGGGCGTGGATCGCCTAGGGAGGAATACGCGCGTGTCGCAGTGTCCGCGCGTGCGAGTAGGTCAGAGACACGGTTCCGATGCGACGAGCCTCCAGCGAACGAACGATAACGCCACGGAGACAATGAGAACCGGCCAACAATGGCCCCACGGGTGGCAAGATGGCTGGCGCGGGGATGTAGGCGCTGCCAGGCTACGAGATCGACTGAAAAGAGGACGCGATGCGCCTGGAACGGGACAAATGACGAGTCTACCTACCCGACAGCCCCTGTACACCCCGGCACCATTTAACATGTAGCTGAATAGCTATCTAGAAGAATGCCGCGAAAGGTCTCCCCCGGGACTTGGCTGGGATCCCCGGATTTCCTTGATGTCCGCTTGGCCCTTGCCCGACCATCGTTTGATTCCTCTTCTGCGACTGTCCCTTCCGATCGACAACGGCAGCTCACTTTCTTCCTCTAACGTTCCCTTTTGTTTGATCCACCATCGGGATTTATAGATGTACGTCTTTTGGGTAGGCTTGCTTGTATGAGAACAGGAAGCAATTCGAGGACGAATTAACCCTCCTCGTGCTATGCCAGAGTCAGTCGTGACCTGTAGCGGTGGGGTTAAGCTCAAGCGACTGCCATATGTACATACAATATTATTCCGATATAAGACAACGCATTTTATTTCGAAATAAGAAAATCGCTGTCCCCTCTCCTTCTTTTTTTATCCGAAATACGACGCCAACCGGTCCCGAGCCATCGCCTTATATCGAAAGAAAACTGTAGTTAAATATCGGTGTGGGTCAGAAATGACTCCG
Organism: Seladonia tumulorum; assembly: GCA_913789895.3. NCBI lineage: Eukaryota > Metazoa > Arthropoda > Insecta > Hymenoptera > Halictidae > Seladonia > Seladonia tumulorum. The sequence goes on along the minus strand of OU565267.1, from coordinate 10,873,760 downwards.
GCGTAGGCTTAGAAGTCGCAGAAGTCAGACGGTATCCCTCCCTCGGCCGGGTGGGGAGCCTCTCGGGGTTTTTCCATCCTCAAGGCCTGGGAAGGGTTCTCCACCCCCTAAGGGAGCGGGGGATGCGTAACGCATTTCCCTCAGGATATAAAGAAAAAGGAGTCCGAGAGTTAAGTGAAGGTCAGCTATTAGGTTGACGAATAAATTATACACTCCTTGATATGAAAAAGGAATTTCTTTTACTTGTGCCCTACAATGTGTCATAGTTCTCCTCTTCAGAAAACTTGTTTCAACACCATACTGTAATTAATATTTCGAAGAGTGACGAAGCCAGATAAGAAACAATCTCTGCAGACAACTTTTAGTTTTTGAAAATCGGTGACTTCTTCACTAAACTTCAGCTATTTGAAATTCATCAATGCTATCGTAAAGTGATCAAAATCCGGTTTGTATATGGTTCTGAACCATTGCTCACGATAAATACATGGGGAATCGTTTGGAAACTTCCGGACGTGTTGCAATACAAAATGTTCATCGAAAGTGCAATTTTTCAATTTCCTGTGGAAATGCATGGCCAATGCAAACATGCGTTTCTTCTTCGCATGGATATTGCAAAAGTTTCGGAAAAAGCTACGGGAACAATATGGAATATGCGAAATGAGTGAATCGAAAAGTTGTATTGCCACTTTCCCATCGAGTTCGACATCAAACAATGCATCATATTGCCTCTTTTACATTACATATTCTTCGAAAGAGAAAATGATGTTGCTACAGCAAACCAAACTAAATATTAAATTGCACACGAATTCGTTCCACTAGTGTCGTATAAATAATTGTTCTAATAAATCCTATCCACTTTACAGCTTATAGCTCAAATTGTTACTCAAATTGATACTTTTTCGAATAACAAAATCGAGCTTTTGTAAAAACGTTGCATAAAACGCAACATTCATCCAATCGCTTATAGGAAAAAGTTACTTCAAATGAACCCAGGAATCAACCCTTTCAAGGAAGTACAAAATTTTCGGGACACCCTGTGTACATTCCGCGACAAAAAGATAGCATATTATCTAATTTTGTTAATTCTTGGAAATAAAATCTAATAACAACAGTTCCCGTATTATATATCACTGTTGAGTTAGTTTCTTCACGTAATAAATGCGTTAAAACATATTGAAGTAATTGGTTATTCTTATTACGCAGTATACAGGTCACAAACAATGTAATATACTACTTGAAAAGCTAAATACCATTTATTTGTATAATGTGCTATCGTTTTGTCGCGGGGTGTAGTTCACTGGCTTCCGCACGATTCAGCGTGCTATTTCCAAACAAGCAACCGAACGACAAATTCTTTCATAAGCTATCGGTTCATTTACCGTGGCGCATTTCGTTTCGCTGCGGGTACAGAACGCGAATAAATTAATTAGTCGTGCGCTCGCGAATGTTCCGATGCGTTATCTATCAGCGGTCAGTGGCCGTCCACCCCCTGGCCAGCAACTGCAAAAATTAAACGTGTACCGTTGACGCCGTGTGCATAATGAACAACTGGACAACAGTCGACGGGAGACAATCAATTGTAAAATTTACGGGCGTTGCTAATTAAAGGTGCATCATGGGAGAGTGCAAACATTCGCGCGGGACGCGATGTTATTGAATAACCGGGGTTCTTGCTGCGCCGGGACCATTTGCACAGTCAACAAGATTTTTCGGCTCTCTACGCTGTTCCCTTGTTTGCCCCCGTTATCGATTTCCTCCGGGCCGTTTTTCACCCTCTTGCACCCCCCACCCCCGTTACCCGGTTTTCATCCCCCTGCGAACCCCTCGTGGCCCATATAATTCGGTAGTTCGAAAATCGTGACGAGTCGGACCGAAGCGTGCCACTGTGTAAACACTTCCCGGTTACCATAATCAATTTTCCCTTTGGGCGTCGCGTGACAATTTTCGGTGTAATCTTGCGCGCGTGCGCACACACGCACGGCTGCAAACAATTCCGCTTCGCGCCGGTTCCGTTCGAATCTTTCGCCGTTCGAAGTCTTTCGAGCACACCGGTCGAAAATTCGCAGTGACGAGCCCGCGAACTATTGTGGAGGGTGCTCGGCCGGCACGGGCTACAATGGATCCTTTAGTTTCCGAATGCTCGGCTGAATAGAGAAGTCATGGGAAACAAAAAAAAAAAAGAACTCGCGCCGCCGGGTTCCTTAATTTAATGCCGGTGTCGGTTGCGTTCCACGCGTGTAATGGGAGCAACGATATGCTGCAATTTGTGGAAACAAAGAGTATGGGAGCATGTGACGGGCGACGAGTTTCAACTTCCGGCGTGGGGAGAGTTTGTAGAACTCACAGTAGAATTCTGTTTGTATAACTGACATGTTCGCACGATACGGTATTATTTATTTTGATTCTCTTCGATGCGCGTAGTATCACGTTTTAAAATAAATTTTTTATTCCAAGTACGTCCTAAATATGGACATACTTTCCACAAAAAAGGGCACATTACATTTAATAGGCTTTCCGGGGCAACAATATGAAGAAAAGTAATTTTTTTCGGTGAAAAATGTTTTCTTCTTTCTTTCTTATTTGAACGCATTTTTTGTTTCAAGATTTCATTAATTTCATCGTTTTCAAATGTGATGGACATTTAAAAAGCAATATGAATTTTCGGTAAATAAACAGCTAATTCTTCGAACGGTGTGACGGTGCAAACAATAACATTCGCAGCAAGTGGAAACAGCTATCGCTGGTCAGACAAACATGTCGAGCGAAAAAACACGCGTCCTCGTCAAATCTCGACTCGCTTGAAACTCAAGCCCCAGATGGAAAACATGTTATTTCACTTTATAAACTGACTTTTACTGTGATATTAGCTTGTTTGTATTCGATGTATCATTTTCATTCGTTCGAATTTCCTGCATACGCCTTAATAGTTTCATTACCCTCTAACCTATTTAGAACCAAAACTAGTTTGTCAGAAATATTAGTAAACTTGAGAAATATCCAAAAAGTATGAAGAAAATGTATATACAAGTGTGCTAAATTGCGTACACTATATTCGAATAAGTGGTCTGGTAAATTTTTTTGAACGAGCTATTTTTTTCTAAAAACGAGTACAGTACACTGTAAATGTAAACGAGTTAAATGATACACACAATACTCCGTATGGCCAAACTAAGCCGATTATTGTACATTACGAGTTATCATTATTCGAAATAGACCGTAATTCTCTGTTTCAGGAACAAACGAGTTTCTAATTTATGTCGCGCCACGGTCAGGTTAATGAAAATGCTACCAAACGGCACCAGCCGAATTTACAAAGACCGAGTTAACGGAATGCACCGAATTTTCACGCAGGCCGGCTATAATGCACGGTGAAACATGGTGATCGCACCAGTTCACATTACGCAACACGGACGATCGAGCACATTTTCAGGGGAAGTATGTTGAAGAGATATATCTCGGTATAAATCGCGCCGACAACGTGTTGTCTAATAACAGGTGTTATAAATCCGAGTTTCTTTGCCGCGTTTGGTCCAGGTTGAACCTTGACATTTGTAAACGTTAACGTTGTTATTATTTAAGCATCAACTTAGTTTTAATGTACTTTACAGAAAACAATTGGGGTGACTGTAGTCTTTGCAGAATAAGGGGAAAATTAAGCTGTTAATAGTACGCTATTTTGTCTTTTTGTAAGGTTGGTGTTGAACGTTACCAAAGATCATTTATTATTCTAATGGTTATATTTATTACTATTTAATGATGCACGTATTAATGTTTTCTAATCAATAAGAAATAGTGAATTAAAGTCTAAAACTTTTGCGTACTAATGTTTGCAGATTGTATGTAGCAATTGCATCCTCGACTGCTCAATACTCATCGTGTAACTGTTCTTAAAGCACTTACATGTTTATAATTGGTTCAATGTTACACGGGACCGTGAACGTTTCAAATTCTCGAACTAATATCAGCCGGGCACTCCGCGAGAACTCCCATTTCAATCCATTAAAATAATACGAACCGCTAAAACTAATCCACCATTGAAGAGTCTGCCAGTTGGTGAATCAGCTTTCCAGAAATTCAATTAAGTTATCGCATTTGCAATTCAACGCATAATTCCGGGCTGTGGCCAGGCATTTCGTAAATGGCCAGGCTTTGAGCATAACGTGGGAAATCATAAATCAAATCGATTAATTAATTATTTGTTCTCGGTTTAAACGAAGAAATTAGTGAGTCGATATATCCGTTCCTCCACCCACGAGCTCTTAACGCGTTAATAGCTGGTGATGCCACAGTGGTGTCATTTGCGTGCTGATCATTAACGACCGCTGACACCGCACTGCCGTCACTCTAATCACCTAGATGGCAACACATATTGGATATGTGAACGGGATCATGCAATCATTTTCATTTCTTGCGGATGTAAGAAGGGGATTAAAATTTAACTAATCCTCGCACTAACTCTCAGTCGAAATTTTTTAAAATATTATACGACCATATTACATAATTCACGGTGTATTAGCGATGATCTTCAAAAATTCGTTATCGAATTTCACAACCATTTGTAACGTGATAAATGTGTTATTAAAACATATCCGACCGCGTGACTAAAATTAGTTGCTTCACCGACAATCACCAACAACCAACTGACTAACACTAGTCATATTAGTCACTTGTGTCTCGCAGTAAATAAATGACTGCAGTTTAACCGTGTCACGACCGGTCAAATGACAGTTTAAAATTTTTTATTTTATTATTATTGAATTTACAAAGATACTTCGATTAGAGATTATTCAACAGCTTTCTTCATTGAAGCAGACATTGTTATAAAAATTTAAAGAAATCTAAATGAATTCAGTCTCGTAATTTTCATAGAACAACGTATATATATACCAGTCTATTCCAAGTTTCTTGAATATCGTTTTATGTATTCTAATTTTAAATCACGCCACAAATGCATTTGATTTTTTCTAGCTAAAATACATCATAAACGTCACATGTATATCACGGCTGGTAGCAAAGGTGTTAAATTTGAACGAGTTAAAATAATCCGTGAGTGTAACCGGAAGAAGAAACGATAATTTATTGAACAAGTACAAGGAACAGGAGAAAGACGAAAAAGGAAAAATTCCGGTGGGATACATGTAAACAGCGAACGCAAAAGAGGTGGAAAATGTACTCGTAGTCTGTCGAGCGGTGTTTAAAGCGTGCTGTTGACTAGCGCAGTCACTTGGTCGTTCGAATCCGGTTTAAGGCAACGTTATCGAGCGTTCTCGCCGTGGAGCGAAGCTCCCGATAGCGATCGCTGCTAAAAACAATTGAAAACATAAATCCCGGCGCAACGGTGTTCTCAGTTTCATTCAACGCCGGGCGCCGTTTCTCCGTTATTTATGCAAATGCGGTCCCCGGAATTTCCATTTTAATCGATGGCACGGTGTCGCACGGAAAAATTTACCGCCCCGAATCGGCCATCTAATCGCCGACAAAATATCCCCGCAATTGGCCTCTATCGGATTATCCCGCGAGCTATAAATTTCGACGTGGGAAAAAAATCGTCGCTTTTCTCGCCAACGAAACGCGTGACCCACCGTAGTAACCGTGAAACGAACACAAAAAAATGAGCGAGAGAGAGAGAAAGAAGAAAAAAGAAGAGAAAAAGGTATACGTGTCGCCGAACTGGCCACGATCTGCTACCAGTCTGCAATCAGGGGTTTAACCGTTCTCCCTACACCTCCACCATTTGTTTGTAGCCCACCCCCGCGCTCCCCTAGTACAGTAGCCACGGTGAAAACTTGCTTTGAATCGGACCGCGAACTTCCGGGCGGCGCGCACGTGTCACCGTTGCAACGTGCAACGCTTTCTGATATTTTGTTGGCTGGTTTCGCAACAACGGGACCTCTTGAGGCATCGCTGCCAGACACACCGAGCCAACGGACTGTGAACTTTGCGTTAAATATGCTGGCGCTTTTACCCGCCGGATTTCCAGCTCCATAATGCTTTCCGAATTTTGTTTGCCCTGACGAGCGGAAGAGGAATACTTTTGAGAACCAGAGGTACGAGCTGATGATCTCGTTATCGATTCGCGAGGACGGCGTAATTGTGCAGCGACTCGTGTGTTTGTTCGTGGAAAATCGTCCACGTATATTTATCCATGTTTGCAGGCAAGCTGACATGTCTTGACTGTAGTCTTCCACGAGTAAATGGAAAATTAACCTTTAGCACTCGACGCTATTTTCAATCTAAAACTAAATTTTTCTTCCGTTTTACAATATTTTCATTTTGTTCATACGAAACTGATCCGATTTCTACATATAATATTTAAATGTTTAGTAATCCATTGAATACAAATTTTGTAATGTAACAAATATTTTGTAATAATTTTTGTAATTTCTTTGAAATAATGCCACAACAATTTCTAGTGATGCTCGAATCAGAGTCGAGTGCAAAGGATTAATCTGTATGTAGTACGAGTCAATCATATTTCATCCGGATATTCTTTCATTCAAGGCGTTGTTGCGTGATAAGTCTGGTAAATGAACGTGTGCTATAATAACAGCATTAGAACGTATATGAATATATCCGAATAAGAAAATTGAGGTTGCTTTGTCGTTTTTGGAGCATAAATGCAAAATTCTGTGAGTAGTACGAGTAAATCGTATCTCGCCTACATGTCCTTCCCTTTAATTTTATGCGCTTTTATATGGTAAATATAAATCATGTTACAGCTACAACATGAGAACATATGTAAATATTCTTCAGCTCCTCATTACCATGTGACAGCTGTAGAAATAATGTTTTGTATAATGCGTAATATAGAACTTACTCGAGGCGAACAAATATAAGATAGGAAATGGCTTTGAAAATTAATAAATTATAGGAAACTAAAGAGAAATATTATTCAGATGTGAAAGTAAATAAAACATCTGAAAAAGCAGTGTGATTTACGACCCTGTAGGCTATGTCATACAAAATTATTATAGAGAACAAATATTTAAAAAAAAAAAGCGATAAGAAACGTTTCCATTTTTTTCTAGCAAATTGCAATTTAGGTGTTCGGAATTCCAGAGAATGCCTCGTTAAGCGTTGATTTTGAAAAAAAAAAAATCGGAGAACAGAGTTCAGCGAACCCTGGAAAGTTTTCGTGCCTCTGGAGACCTCGATAAACGAGCGCATCAGTTTCTAGCGTTATCGTTAACAGATAATCCGATCCGTGCTGGTCCTGATTAAAATGCCAAGCGGCCGAGGGGCCGGCCAAAATTCGCAACCATTGAAAATCGAACGCAATGCCGTCCGATGGGTGGCTCGCAAGCGGGCAGACTCGCGGCTAATTCGAGTCTGCCCTTTAATTATGGTTCTGCGGCCCGCAGGCGCATCACCGACCTCTCCCCCTCCTTCCCTCCTCGCCAGCCTAATTAGATCAAACGCTCACGACAATTTCATTTGCTCGTGATTCGCCAATTAACGTGGTGCGCGCGATCGTTCTCTACGTGCTTGCGCCCGCCAGTTCACCCCGCTTCCGGTCATCTTCGCGAGCCCTACCCCTTTGAGAAGTTTCCGACCTTGATTTCACCCGCACCAATGCCCTCACAGCTTTTGTGGAAAATTAAGTACTCGATTTTACGAACCCCCACGACCAAACCCGGCTCGGATAATTGCCGAACGTTTCGAAGACGGCGGGAATGGTAATGGTGCAGCGAAGCTACAGGCTAATGCAGAAAAGATGGACCTTGAACGTGTCCTGGTTTAACTCTTCGAGATTGCAATTATACGTAGCTACGAAATTATGTATTTTCATACAAGGAATTATTACTTTCTATGCACCGCTAAAAATGATATAATAACAGTGACAGATTATTAAATACAGAAATATCTCTCACAAGGATGGATTTGGAACACGCGTAAATAATAATGAAGTTAATTGTCATCGGACGAAGTACATTCGCAACTTTGAAATTCATGTCTTGAACTTTGCGACGAAATGAAGTCGACGTTTTCGTGGTCGGTTGTAATCGATAATGTAGAACAATGACTTAAGTATTCCTCCCGTAGCAACTGTAGCTGCTAGCTTACTCTGATAGACGAATGAGAATGTAATGGGATTGCAGCGCACGAAAGCTCACGAACTAATTTAAGTTTAACAGACAATGTATATATACTACCCGGCAACATTTCCAATACGATATCTCAAACGTCACACGCTGTCGTATTACACAAGGCAAACTCGCACCGGTCACGATACATCAGTCCCAGCAAAATAAATTCGATTCGCACCATCGCGGTTCGCGTTCAAACAAACAAAGACTGAACTTCGTCAGTCAACTGCGAAACCACTCGGGAATCAACCGTTCGTTTTGGCGTTTTCGGGATTCAGAATATATTAAAATCTAACTGTGTCCAACTATTAAAGAATTACAGAAATAATTGGAAAAGACTTCTTTATATACAGTTGATATTATTTATATTTTGACTCAAATTTTATTTCATAAGATTTTGTACTAAACATTTTATTTGGAAATTCAAAACAGCTTCCGTCGATGTTCCTGTATTTTACAGTAAACCTCATTTATTTGTAAGTAATACAAATCAATCTCGTTCTACACACACATTTTTTTGTATTAAGTTTATTTGCTGTTACAGCAACAGCATTGGAACATATTCTAGAACTGGGGTTACTGTAGTCTTCGACGAATAAATGGAAAATTATTATTAATCTGATCTACATATGTACCCTGTTTCTTAAGCTTGCATGCTATTGTACTTTTTGAGTTTATACAGGGTGTTTCGTCTAAAACAGGACACCTAAATATCCTGCCTCTGAAAATACAAAAAATGTTTCTAATGTAATCTAAATGGTTTGAAAAGACGAATCACATGGAAGAATCGTTTTTTATAAATTTTAATTTTTTAATCGTTTCTTCAAGGTCACTTGTGTTTTTTACATATATACACACATTTTTTGTTGTTGTATGTTATAACAAATATTATTGCGCATTCGTCCATGTTTAATAGCACGACCTTGAAATGACCGTGAACTCTAAAATTTGCTAATTAGTAACAGAAATTCGACCATGAACTTGAACTTGTAAATAATCACATTTATTACTACAATAAATGTTCGAAATGATGTGCTTCCGTTGTGGATTCATTTTCGCGAATGAAGAATCCGGAATATGCTTGTAACACTAATACCGGTTTCACGTCCAAGTTGCCTTATACTAACATGCGAGGTTTTATTAACTTTAGCGATGATATTGTTCACATTTGCTTCATGAGTAACAGTCTTACGTCTCACACGAACGTTTCTGTTGACACTACCAGTCTGACAAAATGTTTCTACAATGCTTGAGTATGCAGAACGTGATGGACAAGAACGTGATGGAAATCTGTCTTTGTAAATTCGTATTGGTTCTCTTAGACACTCTCGAGCTTCACCGTAAATAAAAACCATTTGAATTTTCTCCTGTTCTGAATAACGCATTATGGATGGCTTGTCGATGCACTGAGAAACCTAGCAGTGAGCAAACTCTTAAATACATATCTGTAGGAATACGAGTGTATACATGTTGTGTGTGTGTGTGTGTGTGTGTGTGTGCCCGCGCGTTCGGGCTGCGACAAAAGGGCACCGATACGACGTGAATGTTTTGACGTTGCGTAGTAATAAAACATTAACATCTCAGAAGACAAAAGTAACCGAAATAACACGTACGTTTTTGTCGGCGGACGCGTTTTTGTTTAGTCGCGCAGCGGTGATCGGTCGAGCGAGTCGTAGCGAGAGTTCGTGAATTGTTATAGAAATATAGTATTTTACAGTGAAATCGTTGTTAAATTATTACTCCTGATACGCCTCACCTGAACGCGTAGGAGTTCCAAAAATATTCCTATATATATATATATCTATATAATAAAAATCAAATGCTGTTCGTTGGTCACGACATCACGTGAGAACGGCTGGACCGATTTGGCTAATTTTTTTTTTAAAATGTTCGTTGTAATCCGAATCAGGTTTTTACGCAAAGAAAGTTTGGAAAAGTTGGCCGGAAATTGGAAAATTCGGGAAAAAATGAGACTACCCACATCGCGACCGCCGCCAGAGGGCCACGACGGCGTTACCTACCGCGGCCACCGTCAGATGGCCAACGCGACGTTGCGAGTTTCTCACAGTTAAAGTATTGCGCGGGCGGTATTAATATGCGTAGCGGACGCGGATATTCACCTTATGTTAGCAATTGCTAAACATATCTATGCTATTGCCCGCTGTTGTACTGTTGTACTCTGTTGGTTTTCGACAAAATTTCAATATTAATTTTATTTATATCTTTACCCTGTTGTCCCCGGGTTTTACTCGGTTGTACTCGGTTGGTTTTCCGACTAAATATTAATTTTATTTTTATTATTATATATCGATTGACCGTACATATTTGTGTCGCAATCGACCAAATTTTATAATCGCATTGCAATGCCGCCAATAAGACGGGGAGCAGTTTAGGTCGCAGAACTCGCAATGCGACAAAGCAAGCGAATAATTAGATCTAATCAAACTGTAGATCAACGCGAAGAGCGACGTGAAATTGAACGGAATAGATTATCCCAAACACGGTTCAGCACGTACCCCAGAAGAACGAGAAAATGGAAACGAAGATGATATGCATCGAATGAGACATCATCGATCAGTAGAAACCAATCATCGCGCGACAATGAATTCGAATAATCGTGCAAGAAGACAAACAAATGTTGCGTTGAATACTCATCGAGCTGCATTCCGTTATAACAAGACGATTGATTACAGTGCAGAAAAATCCGTTGCTATTGGAACCATGAGCGTTGTGTGCCCACATTGTAAGGCATTGAGATACAAAAATGAAACACCTGGATTGTGTTGCGCAAGTGGCAAAGTCAAATTGGCGCCATTGGTCCCGCCACCTGAGCCATTGCGCTCATTAGTTTCTGGAACAGAAACAGATTCCACACTTTTCCTGACACAAATCCAGAAATACAATAGTTGCTTCCAAATGACTTCATTTGGCGCAACAAATGTGGTTCGGGACAATTTCATGCCCACTTTCAAGATTCAAGGTCAAATATATCATCGAGCAGGTTCGCTACTGCCATCGCTGGATGCAGACTATAAATTTCTGCAGATTTATTTCATGGGAAATTCACCACAAGAAGTAGATCAGCGTTGTGCACACAACAGTTCGGTGAAAAGACCAATTGTGGAACAACTGCAAACTTTTTTTCATCAACACAATGAATTGATTGCATTGTTTAAAACCGCACTGGACCGCATGCCATCTGATGATCACAAAATTGTAATCAGAGCCGATAAGACGCCTGCGGGAGAATACGCAAGACGTTTCAATGCGCCAACAATTGATGATGTTGCCATTGTCGTCGTTGGTGAAAATTTCGAATCCCGTGATATCGTTCTACATCGGCGGAACGATCAGCTGCAGCGTGTGTACGAAACGCACCGATCATATGATGCGTTGCAATATCCCATCATATTTTGGCAAGGTGAAGACGGTTATCATTTCTCGATCAAGATGATAAATCCGCTTACAGGCGCTGAAACGAACAAAAAAGTCAGTTCAATGAACTATTATTCATATCGACTGATGGTTCGTGAAAATGAGGACAATCACATCTTGAAATGTCGAATCTTGCCATTCCGTGAAATCCATCAAATACTCAAAACTGCAAGTATGCGACCAAAGGAAGCCCACTTTCAAGATTCAAGGTCAACACTTTAATTGCCAGAAACTCGCTACGTCGCATTGGTAATCTGGCAGTGACCGCGGTAGGTGACGCCGTCGTGGCCCTCTCGCGGCGGTCGCGGTGTGAGTAGTCTCATTTTTTCCCGAATTTCAATGTTTCAACTTTTCCAATTTTTTTCGTAAAATACTCATCAAATACGAACATAATATTCGATAATATCGCAACATGCTTCCCATCCAAACCGATTGATTTGTGGACCAAATACAAACATAACAATCCAGATTTCCAACTAAGCGAGGAAGTTCACAACGAGGCATTGATATTAATTGCTAAAGACCAGTCGTTCAAAAGTTGTGATGTCATTGGTGCGCGCATTGTGCGCCGCCCGCAAGGGCAACCCGCCCGGAGGGCCTGGCTGCGAGTGCGTGCCGAAGGCACGCCGAGTAGCTAGTATATATATATATATATATATATATATATATATATATATATATATATATATATATATCTCACTCTCTATGTACACAGAGCAATGTTACAATGTTTTTATTTATAAGTTCAAGTTCATGGTCGAATTTCTGTTACCGTTGAAATCTGAAATGTCGCTGAAACTAAGTTCTGCATTAATTGGCAAATTTTAGAGTTCACGTTCATTTCGAGGTCGTGCTATTAAACATGGATGAATGCACAATAATGGTTGCTATAATATACAACAACAAAAAATGTGTGTATATATGTAAAAAAACACGAGCGACCTTGAAGAAACGATTAAAAAATTACAATTTATAAAAAACGATTCTTCCATGTGATTCGTCTTTTGAAACCATTTAGATTACGTTAGAAACATTTTTTGTATTTTCAGAGATAGTGTAGATATTTAGGTGTCCTGTTTTAGACGAAACACCCTGTATTTTGAATTTTATTTATCACGAAGGAGCTGAGTATGCTAACGCATTCTCTGCACACTGTAGTCATCGAGGGTAACATTTTTGTGCAGTCTTTGATCAGCCTGCGCCCAGTGTTCTCTAACGCAGACAGAAGAGCCGTCGACGTGGTTACACAAACCCGACCAAACACAAAAAGTTGAGCTTCTCAAAAGCCGGTCGCGCTGCGAGAGCTGCCGAAAAATTGTCAATTCAATTTATCTTCGATTGTATTTTGGTGCAAGAGGTGCGCCGCGCGCACTCCCGACCGACCGGGGCGAAATGGAACGATAATCTTCGCAGATTTAGCGACGCGAACGGGGCGGAATAAAAACCGCGGGCACGGGCAAAACAAACGGCGGTGAAACGCGGACAAAAAGCTCGTAACGCTGCTTGCACGGACTTTTGATTGGGACGAGGCTCGCGACCGTATGCGTGGTTGGGCGAGAGCGCCGGGGTTCAGTTTTCCATTAGCTGTAAACCGCATTGTTCGACGACCTCGATATTCCCGTTAAACGCAATAGAAACTTAATGGCGCCCACAGGTATTAAAATGCAATCGAACGAATTGAAACCCGGTCTTTAAACCGATCCCTGATTTAGTGGGCCGTGGTTGTTTTACTGCCCCGCGATACGCTCTCAGCTCGGCCGTATAAATTCGAACGTCTGTTGACCTTGTTAAGCCCGCCGCCGTTCGTAAGTACCCGGGGACACTTAGGCTTTCCTCGTAAAGTATGGAATAAAATGGTTATTCGAAACAAATATTTCTGACAAAGCAACCGCGCGCCTTCGTTGTGGTTTTGTATCGGCATGTAGTATTAACTTAGTGCTCCCCACAAATTTTATACCTCCTACCGGAGAATCATTCATTTTATGCCTCGAGATACACACAAGTGGTGTTAATCAAAATTATTGGCTGCTCACACAGTTCTGTTTTACTCGCTTATATGCAATGTAATTCATATTTTATTAACGCGATTAACTGTTACCGTAAAAATGACTATACCATAATTCGTAGCCATTTTCACATTAATAAATTTGTTTACATTTAGTAAATTGTACGTTTGAAAGAAAATCCTGATATAGGAAGCACAAATACTAGAAGGAAATCAAACTAAAAAGAATTACAAAGGAATAAAGATTATAGTAGCATTAAAAGGTAATTATTTACATTAGGGGCTTCCTCATCGATTTTGATGACCTTGAAATATGTTGTCAAGGTCATCATTCTGAACAACTTTTTCCTATACATGCTACCGCCGCTCAGCTTTAGTTTCCGAGATATTCGCAAAAAAGATTCAACATCTCAAAAAGTGATCGGAGTAGGTGTGTGTAGGACTGTGTAAAATAGTATTTTAAATAGTTGACGGTAACTTATATTTTTATGATATTTTGTTGCCTGTAATGTTATTACGATATTGTAGTCTGTTTATCAACATGTTACATATTCCTAATTAAACTACAAATAATACTTTGCTAAATATTATAGCTTCTCATGTTAAAAATTATAATTTATAATATTAACTACTTGCTCAACTTATTTTTATTGTAAGGAAATATTTGAAATACAAAATAAAAATATTTCATTTTATCTATCTGCTATAAAAATAAAAATATTTGATTTAAAGTAGTATCTTATTTGAACCACATTAAATTATACTATATACCAAATCATTAATGACCGTTAATATACGTTGTAAAATATGATAGAAAACCTTGTATCCAATATTCCACATACGAATACTAATCCTACATTATAAAATACTAATGTAAAGTGTACTTACTTCTGAATCTTCTGTACCTCCGCCGCATCCACAGCACACAATTATTGACTCACGAGAATAGGTCCGAATAATTGAACAACAATCACTAAACTCACAATCACTACACAACACAACACACTTAACGAAATCGTGACATTAGACGAGAAGATGTTACTCCGACCACGAATAAAATAATACTGCGATTTTAACCGTCCCCCTCCCACGGACGTGTGATACGAAAACAGGGAATTCCGGGAAATAGGGTCGGCGCCCCGCCATAATTTTTTCACCTTGGTTTTGTATCTAGTGTTTATTGACGCTCAGCGTCTAACCTTCCTATGATAACCTGACCGTACCACCTGCGTGGAAGGGATCATTGTTAAAATCGCAGTATTATTTTGTTCGTGGTCGGAGTGAAATCTTCTCGTTCGTTGTCACGATTTTATAAAATGTGTTGTGTGCGTGTGTTGTTTAGTGATTGTTGTTCAATTATTCGGATCTATTCTCGTGAGTCAACAATTGTGTGCTGTGGATCCGACGGAGGTACAGAAGATTCAGAAGTAAGTACACTTTACATTAGTATTTTATAATGTAGTTTGTAGTATATTAGTATTATATTTTATTAATCGTATGTAGAATATTGGATGCAAGGTTTTCTTTCATATTTTGCAACTTCAATGTCCCTTTAACACTAGATTTACAAAGCACTAAAACTGACTACTTAACATGACTATGACTTAACTGACTATTTTACAAAAATAACACGATCGTGTCTATCCACATTTGTATCGATTTTTTAAATAATATATACCCAAAACAATAATTTTGTTGAATAATTCCCCATGGATACATCATATACGTCGGGTCATATTTCAAGGTCATCAAAATCGGTGAGGAAGCCCCTAATGTAAATAATTACCCATTAAAAAAATTATAGGAATTGTGAACAAAATTTTATTATTTATTAAGGAGGAAATATAAGATAAATTGTTAAGTGTGGGTACTTTCTACATGTACTGTCGAGAAGATAGGAAGTGTCCTCGGAATTTTTGATGTAAGACGTCCCATAGTGATATCTTACAGTTGGAATATTCCGAAACGCTGGTAATTGGAAAACTTAGTTTGTAATATGATCTTAACAGAGTCGAGGATCGTTGGAGTATATGACGGAAAAGTGGAAACACACGGTAGTATCCTGTAATCGGGCCGACGTTCCCCGGAGTTCGGATATCGTGTAACTATACATCTGCGGTATTGAGCCATCCTGGATTCGTGGCAAATGAGATAGAAAGTTAGACCAACCTGCAGAAGTTAGGGAGCCGTCCAGGAATTCAAGTTCAAAGGGTCCCTCTCACGATTACTACCGGCGGTAGCTTAGAGAAATCGATTTTCGACGTCCAATCTTATTACGCTGGCTTATGGTTGTAGTAAACACGTTTCTAACAAGTGCTGCGAACGATTAACTCGGCGTCTTTACAGGACACCGAACACAGGCATCCACCAGCAACGATAACATCCATTTAATTTATATTTTCTGTATTCTAATTTTTAACGTGTCACACGAATATTCGTTGCATGATTATTTAAACGGGACTGTACGTTCTACAAGTATTCTAAACATTTAGTTTTAATTAAATTTAGTAGCCTCTTGAATTATCGAGTGTTGTGTTAGCATGAAATGAATAGAAAGGTGGGAAAGAAAATTAATACGACTTATATAATATTAAGTCTGAATATTTTATTAAATACAATTTATCAATTCAATTGCCTCAAGGTCACCTTAATTTTTTTTTTAACGGGACTAACCACTTTTAAACACCTACGATGATCGTTCCTTGAATTAGGAATTTAGTGAATGTAATTACTCAAGTCTTGTTTAAAAAAAAATGAAGCCGACCTTGGGATCTCAAATTCCAGTCCTCTAGAGGTTAAATGCAATAGAGAAGAGCATAAATATTCCCGAGGACGTTAGAAGACGGAAACGCGTAATTAAAACAACTGTTTCCTTCGACCTCAATCACGTTTCCCCAATGATCCTTAATCTCGACCGGAACAAAATGTCCAGACTGCTTCCGCTCGGCTTCATGGTCGTGTTTCTCGGAATCCGCGTTGCGTCGGTGTCAGGCTAATTGAAACGAATCGCAGCCGCGGGAATGCTGGGACACCCTCGTTCAGAGTTTTCCGCGCGAGGAACAAATCATTATGCGATTCAGCTCCCCGGACAATGGTTGTCGAGTTTCATCGCGGGTAAATTATTGGCGCGATAATTAGGCCAGGCCCACGAAGAGCTCAATGGCGTGCACCGCTGTTCCTCCGGTAACAACAGCTTTTAACTTTTCCTGCCTGAAGCCCGCATCTGGAGAAATCGAGTAACTAACTTGGATGAAGCGGCGAAACCTCTCGACGAAACAGGCGGTTTCGCAGATTGTATTTGACCAACTTTCTGCAGCAAGAACACTGCCAAATGACTGTTTGTCTTCGGTAAGTTGCAGCCCTTTGTATCTAGTCTAGCCGCTGCCTACATGAGCTCTCGAGTTCCTCTGAACTTCACCGCTTCGGGCATCACTTTTCATATGATAAATAGAACGGGCTCTGTTCTCGATCACTGTTGCACAATTAATATTTTAATCCTTTTCCTCAGGACAACCTGTCTGACCCATCATTTCAGACATAATATGTAGAATACGAATGTTTAAGCAGTAAAGCAATTGTAGATCAACATTGAATGCTTTTCCTCTGAATCTAGGAAATTATAGAAGACGGGAACGTTCTTATTGTTGCAGACGTGAAGAAAATTGTAATGCAAGAGGTTAAGATTCAAGTCAGAAGTGGATTGAGACGTTCATTGGTCAGAAGCATAGAGCTTAACAGTTGCATTTAATATGGCAACTGTTAAAACGTTTCTATCTATATAAATATTTGGAGAAATCTACTATTATTTGGAAGTTTGAAAGCAATTCAACAAAATCATGAGAAAATTGGTTGGTACATTTTTTACTGTAAACAAAGACATTAATCTGTTATGATTCGAGGCATTTTATATAGCCTCATAAAAGTAACCACCACTAGTAATCAACCACGAATAAATTTCAAGCATTCCGTTCGTAGATGCAAAATTTCCTCAATTATTTAAATAAACATCTTTTCAATACTTGTAAAGAGTACTTTAGAATTGTTTTTAACATTTTCATGAGAAAAGTGTTGAAGTTTTATACAGGCGTTCACATTCGGCGTATTAACAAATTACTATTTGTCCAGCTAATATGTGTAACCTAAACTTTTGGGTAATATAGTATAATCTGGTTCCCGAAGTGGCATGATGCATTTATGGGGTTAGACGTTCGTTACGAGACCTGCTTCTGGTCATTCAAGTGAACTTGGCTCCATATTTCGTAGCCGCAAAGACGAGTGGGGGCGCTCGAATAATCAGATAACCAGAATGGGAGTTGCATTTGAGTTACAACTCGGCTGAAACATAGATATGCATAAGTCAGTGCAATCCAATGCATTTCGTCAGGCAAGTAGAATTTAGAACAGGCTATAATGACATAAGTAGTAGTCCGGCAGATAGCATCGTCCTACAAGTAGCATGAGGTCCGTACATTGTTGGCGGAGCACCATGAATCCTGCATCAGGCTAGACAAGCAATGCGAGAGTCTTATCAGATAAGTGGAATGGGTTCATGCCTGGTCAGACAAGTAGAAGGAATACAAATTAATGTGTTCACCGGGCTCCCCATTAACCTTCACGCGAAGTGAACAGGCTAAATCATTAATTAAACGGCGAATAAAAAAATTGTAGAATTAAATCATTCAACATTGGAACTATCGAATGAATCAAAATTGTGCCCGATTATTTCCGTTACGGTTGTTAAAATTACAAAAAATTAACTTCTTCGTTCAAGCATATATTATTGCAAGTGCCTTTAAGTTGTTGAAAGGGGGACCGACGTAAGAACGAAATAAGAAGGATGCGACGGAACGAAATGACATAGATTTATGGAGAAACTTCTCTGTCAATGTCGCGGTGGCGGCCACACCGACACACGGTCCAGTGGAGGCTATCGTTTGATCAAGATTAATGACAATATCCCAGTACCCTAGTAATTTCAGGCATCGAGTCAAGTTGACGCGCGCGGTGCACGAGCCTTGTTTTGCTTACAGTACATTTATTCAACATTAGTTATACGCGATTTAACTTGGCCCTCTCTCCCACTACCCGTCCTCCCCGACGGCCTCGTCTACGGATAGCTGCCGTTGGCCAAATTCACCCCTGTCAGCCGTGTCACGCTGATTTCCCTACTTTTACGTGATTTATAACAATACCATCATCAGCAGGAAGCGACCGTGCTCTAAGTAAAGTGGCGACAATGCTTCTTGGCTGGCACGTTCGATAGATAGTGTCCCTCACTGTCTAACTTCCGCGAGAAAATTGAGAAATAAGCTCCGTATCGGCGGAAATTGGCGACCAGAGACGCCATTATAACTGGTTTTCTCTGTTTAACAAATTCACCCTTTTGTAAACCAAATTCATCTTGTGACTTGGGATGTGAAATTACAGAATTTTGCATTCGAGAGATGACCAATCCGAGTCAGTATATTTTTGTTACCATTGCTAAACGAGGAGACATTAATTATTAAAAAGAAATTCTTAACTTACTTCTAACTATGATAAAAATAATTATAATGTTGATTTTTTGTTATTCTTCTATATTCCTAGTAATAAATAATGATTTATACAAAACTTGTGGTTATTTGTTCAGTTTTGCTCCTTACTGTATGCGCTTAAAACTGTACCTACGTGCTACATACGGATCGCGAGATGAGCTATTTCGAAAATCTAATATTTGTGCATTGTTGACGAAAATTGGTATTTCAGAAAAGTTTCGGTGGTTATTTTCTTTTCGCTGGCCGTATTTTCTCCCACGCACGGTTTCGTCTGACAGTTTATTCTCTCAGCTGAGAATTTAAAGCAAGAAAGAGGAATTTACGTTGGTGTATCCGAGTTATGTTTGCGTGGCGCGATATTGCCGCTTAGCGTTGCCTTCAGGGATTTAGGAGTTACGATTTTCATGGAAATTGTTTTTCAACGATGCTTGTTAAGGAGAATACGGTCCATTTTCACATCTCCGTGCAATATTCGTTGATTCTCATTTATACGGTATTTTATCGATGAGCCGGGAACGGAGGGTACATCGGAAAATTCAGCCGGTGAATTCGTTTCGCTTTTATTTGGAATTCTGTCTCGATATTTGACCGAAAACACTCTTGCCTGGAGAACAATGAACAATACACCGTTCTTTCGGACTCGTTTTGGAACAGCACGACCGGTTACAGCCGCGGCAATTTACGATGTAAAACGGGCCGACGACAGTTGTTTTTGCAGAGAAGCGTAATTTTGCATAAATGGCAGAGGAAGAAGCGGTTACAAAAATAGAGATGAAGGCTCCGCAACGCGCGGTTTCCACTTTGCAGAGTTCACCGGAATATGCACAATAATCGCGGATGTATTTCGCAGAACGGAGTAATAATATTTCATTCGAAATATAGGATTCATGGGAGAGTTTCGAAATGACGTATCACCGAGCAGGTGTCGCACACTTTGACGAGAAACTGTCGAAGGTTATCTAAAGCCAACGGACGTTCTGAAAGTTTCGCGGGCATAGAAAGTTGGTCGTCGAATGTGTCTCAAAGGCTTTTAATACCGCGTGAAATGATTTTGTAGCCACAAAGTGTGCGAACAGGGATAATAATAATTAACACTTTAATAGCATGTCACGGGAACTTCGACTTCGACGGATCCCGCCGTCACTGCTAATTGTAAGTTTCAAAATTCTTCGCATAAAGGATGCTTCAAAGACAGGCTCGTGTCAAAAGAGATCTAAATTGCATTCCATTACGCTCGAAGGGACTCTGGTAACAATAGTTTCTATTTTCGCCCCCTTTATGCGGAAGCCTCCAGCACAAGTTACTGTCTTCGAATTTAAACATCTGTAAATTTACTTCCAGAAACATAGTTTATTGTTTCATTTCCCTTTTCGAGTGTGCGATTTTTTATTACAGTGGCTGATCTAAATATTAAAGCCATGTTGTCATTTTAAAGATTAAGATAAACACTATCGATATAAATCTATTCACTTAAGCAGTAGAATAAGAAACTGTGTGTTCAGACCTACTACCAAGACTGTAATTGCTGAAAACGAACAACAGTTTCATAAATAATTACATATGTGGTCAATGCAGGTGTCTATAAACAGTCGAGCAGCGTAATTTATCAATTTCAGTGTTACTCAATATGTTGACTGCAAACATGTGACTAACAAATTATAATTACAAAGCATTCTACGATATTTAGGGAACCTATGTTTCTATTTCTTAATTTTCCATTGTACTTGATAAGGGAGGATAGTATTTAACACACCATTTTAACTATGAAATTTTCCAAACAGAGTTGTAGTAGCAAACATATTAATACGTTAAGTTTTGTTGACCACGTGACAGTAATCTTCGACCACAAACTCAACCTGGAATTTTATTATGATTTGTAGAACGCGAAAGGATTAAATCAGATCACGATTCAGTCTCATTAAGTAAATTCCTTTAATTTTTGTGGAATTGTTTCACGTGTATGAGTTGCCAATTTCATAGAAGCCTAAGAGCACACGAACGCCGCTGCACAATAGTTCTGAAGCACTAGAACGAGATCTGTTGTGTTTGTCTGTGAAGTAGAATAGTATTCTACGTGAAAAATAGTGAGATTTGTTGATTGTTAAGCTAGTAGGAAGGTCCACGCATGTTCGGACAAACAAGCGGCGCGAGTCCATGGTACATACAAATAGCGACAACCCGTGCTGGCATGATGGCGGTGGTGGGGTTAGGGGGCTTAGGTATCTATTTTGTTCCGACAAATATTGGTTACAATTGAAACAATCTGAAATCGCGCTAACTTTTTGCCGTGGTGCGACTCGCCGGCAATAGTCAACGAAGTCGCAACCCTCCGCTCTTCGCGTTGCTAGGCGAATCGATAACTTGTCACGTGAAACAATTACCGGGAAACCTTTCGGCGGTGCACACCAGTCAGCTGCAATTTGAATCCGCTCCCCACGGTAGCGTTCTCTGTCCGGTGGTTGGATAAACTTTATCAAAGCCACTGCAACTTTGACGTCACGTATTCGATTGTAAACTTCGATGGAAGCATCAACGAACACACCCGGACCGGCTCGGCAATGACTTCGAACGGCAATTATTGAAACCACGATCAATTCTCTAATCAACCAGCCACTAGAAAGCTCCGAGAAAATTAATAATCTTGCTGGCAGAGCCGTTCCACTTTGGTGCCAGTTAATTAAATCAAACCCTGCTATTAAGTCCGATTCTTTACGGGGTTGAGAGATTATTCGAAACGGGGTGTTGCAAACGTTTAACTGGAAACCGAAATGCCATTTATGGCATTGTATAATGTAATTGAACGTTTCTATCGAAAAATTTGATTTTGTTTCTCAATAAAAAATTTGTTAAATACCAAAGTCACTTCTTTCATTATTCTTGTCATCACAAAGTAACCTACGAAGGTATACTCTAGTTAGGGTTTAGGGTTGCTGAAAAATAATTCTTTCCTGGAATTATTTCTGTGTGGCGACATTAATATTCATAAAAAATATTTCTGCGACTATTATCCATGTAAAATAGTTTTAATAATTATGGACCTGATTCAACCTTTACCGGGGCAAAGGGATTAACCAAGATCGTTTAGGAAGTGCATGAATCTGAGAATATAGTATATTATACGCTTCAACGAGTCTGAACAAATTTACTAGTGCACCTTTATAGAAAATTAAAATGGAATTACTTCCGTGGTCTAACAATTTTCGAGTTGATATGGATTTATTTTACTTAGGAGTCAAAGTAATGGAAATAGTAATAATACGTTGGTAAAGCCGTCGGTTGTCACAAACTGCATGCATAAAAATATTCATATTTCTTCTTCTGTCGCTTTCTTCTTCTTCTTCTTCTTTAGATAACAGCCGGTTATTCATGGCTCCATGAAATTGAATAGGATAAGAATGAATGCATCCGTGCATCATTTTGATAACTATGATATTACATACATTTTATTTTATTAAAGAAGATCTCAACCATGATGCAATTTATGGTGGCCTTAAATATACTGTATATTGAATACAGTTCGTTAAACTATATCAAGCATTCTTTTATTTTCATTAACAATCGAGTTCTAATTCGGTTCAGTTACATACTATATTTTCTGAACAATTTTTCGATCCCTCCATACGGGAATCTACTGCGATTAATTCACGAATAATTACAAATCAATTCACGCTGTTAGTTGTTTCACCTTAAATAAGCATCGAGAAAGATTTATAGAAAATCGAAAGCACAGTAAATTCCAGCCAGGGGACTTCCCCAGGCGCAAACTTCATTCCCAACGCGCACAGATACGTTTCTCCGAAGTTTTCTCACGGGGATATTTATACAGCGTCCTCAATTAAGCCGGTGACAAACCGCCCCCACGATCGGCAAATTAATCACGCGTACACCGCACAGATTCGAGTATCCCGGGATCAGTGGGCCTGCCCTCATAAGTCAAAAGATTCCGAAGGTACACTTTCATAATCCAACAAGACCTCAATCAATCTCCCGGTAATCCGACCATCGCCCGGAAACGCCGGCGAAATTACTCGATCCTGAAACAACAATCCGGGAGCCACCGGCACCCGGTGGTCCCTCTCTTCAAGATTAATCAAAGTTGATTGCGAACAGATCATTACAGCTCCGTCTCCGCGGTGACTGCGAGCACAATAAGCCCCCAATAGATACTTTCTCTGGGAGTTGAATTTCTCTCTCGAAGGAGTAAATCAAAGAGAGAGAGAGAGAAAGAGAGAGAGAGAGAGGTGAGGAGGGGAGGGACACAAAGCGGAACGAGTTCAGGCAAGGATCCATCCTGAGCCGTCGGCCAGAGACACGGTGTACAGGAATGGAATAAATTACGCGGATGAAAGGTGGGGCTCTGGCAGCGGGGAGTCGATTGTAGAGAGGGGGGAGGCGAGTGGGAGTCGTCGCGAGGACAATTTTCCTTGATCAAACCGCAGCATCGGGACTCTCCAGGACTCCGGTGGTCCAATAACTGAGTTATTGCTTGGTCGCCGGTGGCCGATACACGAATGGGGCGGTTGCGCGTTACCAGTCCGCTACACGTCATATGGTGGATCCCTTTGTATCAGCCTATTCAGGGGAACCGCGGCAATACCAACGACGAACATTCCCCGCGTACAACGAGCCGGCTGGCACGTAATACGCGATGCCTCGGTGTGCGTCGAAACGTGAGCCCTAACGACGCGGAACGTTGGAACAAACCGTGTCCTGTGCCTGGCAGCTCGTTCCCTCTTCCGTTCCTCCTACGCTTTCTCTCGCCCCTTCATCTTCCTCTTTCCCCCCTCGTCCAATTCCTTTCTCTGCCGAGAAACGTCACCGGTACCCGTCCCACCTAACCGCCGAGTGCTTTCTATTTCTCCTTGACAGTATATCGGTACCCCCAGCTCGCGCGTCCTCTACGCCGCCCTGTACCTGGGAGGAGTCATTATTGATGGTTACCACTGCGGGAGCGGGCAACGATCGGGACGAGTCCCAGTTTGGCCAGAAATTGGGTTAAACTTGGTAGAGTGGTTGTTGCGAGCCGTGCTCTTTTCGGAGTCGAGGCTACCGGCTCGAATCGCTGCAAGAGATGGGAACAGTTTGACTCGCTGTTTGACTTAGTTCCGCCGGTAACCATTTTTGCTCCGGCGAGTTTGTTCGATCTTGTTGGATAACGTCCGACGGAATTTTGAAGAACCTACGGATTGACTTGACTTGTCGAAGTGGAAATGGGGGCGCGGTGTGGATTGGTTTTAGTGGGGCAAAGACGCAACCATGATCATGGTTCAGATGGTGTGATGATGTTTCGTGGATTCGAGTGTTTGCGTCCGAAGCAGGTAAAGCTATTGAAGCTGGTGCTCGAATGTGTTCAACCCTCGGTGTATAGTACAGTGTGAACAATTTTAACATCCTTTACAAGTTAGAGTGTGTTACCGATGATGGTTATTGTTATTTTTATTTTATTTTTGTATTTTTATTTTATTATAAGACAGCATCTCTCTCTCTCTCTCTCTCTCTCTACGTTAGGTATAAAGAAGGTAGTTATAAGCTAGGTTAAGGTTAGGTTAAGTGCAGCGAGAGGAATGTATAAGAAGATTGTAACCCTAAAGGAAACTATAAATATGGTATACTACACTATACAAGCTAGAATGTGACGTGCCCACGAAATCTTGTATAAATATACACGACCACTATCTTTTCTATGTTTGAAATGAAAATTTCTTTGCTTCGAGAGAGACTAGACCTACGCTGTCTTATATAGGAGGCCGTGCTTTCCAGGTGACCTTTCCTTTTCTTGAGTGGAACATTATTAATCTTATTTATGCTTCGCTCTAATATGCTTTATGTAAGGTGTGCGTTTATGTAACTGAATATATGGCTAACTTCTATTTTGTATTGCGTGTGTTTATTGCTAGTAATATAAAGGTTTTCAGTCACATTTTTGCACTAGTTCAGCATTACGTGTTTGTTCAAATGAATATGCATGCGTCGAATGTTTATGCCAATTGTGCTTAATGCGGTATGAGCTTGTTCATTTCAGCATGAACGTGAGCATTCCTTCTATTTGTTCAAGAGAATCTGCATCTGCACAGTTAGTGTCGCTATTTATTCGGCATAACATGAACTCTGTTTGCATGAGCTTGCACGTTGATCGTGCTGGATCGTGTTTAGCACTCGAACAGTGTGTGTGTGCCATTAACAATGACGGTTCTATCGAATCTGTAAAAGTTTTACTTGGAGATTTCGGGCAGATTTGATAACATATATTCCGAAATTACCGAAATGGGGAGTAGCTGCGTTTCGGAAAATATTAAATAATGATAAATTTAAATAAGGGAAACATTCGATTTTTCATAATTTGAGAAAAATATGTTACAGAACATGTTGCTCAATTGAATTAACCAAGAGCGAGTTTACCCAAAATTTCGCAATCCGTTTATTACTCGCGCCGTTAACAAAATTCACAAGCACTTATCCGGCTGTAATGTTATTAACATAATTATCGTCAAGCCCGGGCGAACCGAAAATTACCACGAACTCCGTAATTGCAACTTGACGATCGCCTAACGCGCGGCAGGTTGTTTACCGCGGTCGGATCAATAAATTGCCGGGTTCTTGTAAATTTTCTACCGGAAGCCGCAGCACGGACGAATTTCTGACTCACCGCAAAGGAACGGGACAACGGAGAACATTCTCCCTGATCTAATTTCGAAGGAAGCCACTTAATTTAAATGTCCGCCCTCCACCGCCGGTGTCGTCCCTCTCCCGTCCTTTATCGTTCCCCCGGGGACGGAATTAATTGCTTCTTAAGGAACTGGAATTATGTTTTCAAGAGCCACACCTCGCTCCCGTCGACTCTCCTCGCTTCGAACCTTTCCTCCTCGTGAGCACACCGGTGCTTTCTGCGAAACGGATGTTGAATAAATCTGCCGCATTTCACCGGTGAAAACTAATTATTATAGTTGCGAACGGTCGTGCCGATGCGCGACGAACGAACCCTGTCGTCGGCGAAAGGTCGTTCCCGGTGCGACCGTGACGAGGAGACACCGAACTCGATCAAAGTATTCGTTTGCGTTCCCGTGATGACACGAACTTCTTCCGACTAATTGGTAAATGGTATCACGGTTTACATAGGATACTGATTGCCGCGCTGCTTGACGACCGGCAAGCGTTCATTAAGCGATAAATGAGACGTGACGCTGTTGACTGGAAAAGCTACCAAGAAAAATATTTGAATCGAAGGAGCACGAAATTACGAAGAAATTCGACCCATGTGGCAAACTGTGGTAACATCTCGCGGAAATGTCACACAAACTTGTAAAGTATTAGGTAGTCCCATAAGTTCGTGCTGTGGATATGTTTATATTATTCACCATGGAAAAGTATTTTAATGAGAAACCGCAGAAATTTTATAGTGACGCTACGTATGATGTCTTCGCCAAAAAATTCGAGAAGAGGTTGTGGAATGAAAGGGTGATTACATATTTTATTTTTAGACTTTAAGTGGTACAAGAGTAACGAACTTACGGGACGATCTAGTATAATGCTTCTTCGTTCGAGACCGTGTTTCGAGGGTAATAGAAATTCGTAATCGAGTTGGTGGCGTCTGACTAACGCTGGACGTTACCACTTAGAAATCCCATTCAATTTTTAATATGACGGAAATCGATAAGTTCCGCTGCTCCGAGGATAGCTCTCGCGTTAATATGCTCGTTGTTCATCATTCTCGATAAGGAAATCGCAACTTCAATTATGAGCGTGAGCTCGCGCGACGTATAGCCCCGGCGATTTCTGTCGGAAGTAAAATCGCGCGCGAGCTTTCAGGGAATCACTTCGCGCGGGGAATACGAATTACAGTTATTATAACAGTCGCGGGGAGGAATATCCATTGAAATGCGGCCGAACGGTAGGGCAAGAGGAATTCGACACGGCATTTGTGCGGGATAAATTTATACAGATTTCATTCAGAGCCGCGCCGCCGATTCGACGTGAATTACGAAAGGAATGAAACGTCGGTCGTACTGGAATCCGATAAACTTCGTTCGCGCGATACACATATGCGATTTCGTATTTGCGATCCAGTTGAAGCGTCACGCTACCCGAAATCGATTTCCGACCGATTCATCTAACGGTTACCGTAGATTTTTTCTCTCTGTCTCGCCGGGCGTTCTTCCACTGTTTCCTCTCTGCCGCGGCCGCCATTCCGGTCCCAACCGATTCCCACTCCCCTTTTTCCTTCCCGTTTCACGTCAGATGACAGCCAATTTTTATCCCGGTGATTGCATTTGCAATTCCCATGCGAAACTCCCCGTTCCCAGTCGCGTCTTTCGCACACCTCTGATCCGATCCTCAATTCTTTCGAACAGCCTCCACTTTTTGAAGCGGAAATATATTTCAAACCCCCCGCGGCCCCGGGCACGATGAAAACACACGATCTTCCGCTTTTTCTTTCGCCGTTTTTACATTACTCAACGGCGCGGCGCGGCGTAGCGACGCCAATGAAATCCAGTAATTCGATTCAATCGTTTTGCTGCGTGATAAGTAGCCGGCTGATTTTTTTCAGCTGTCGTTTAAAATAATTGGAACCGAAGATGAACGGAGATCGATTAGTTACAAGATACTAACCCCTCCACCGTTACAGCTACTAACCATACCACTTTACTCTAAGACTCCAACAAAGTGTGATTTATTCCATGAATAGAAATAACAGTTGATGTACAAGTTTGATAAAAATATTTCCAGTGTAGTGCTCATCAAAGTATCAAAGATGAAAGCTGAGTTTCAAATGAACGCTTACCCGCTGATCGGAACTATTATACCAGATTTCATGATCAGTGATGAGCATAATACCATTTTAGTGCGCACTGATTAAACTTGCAGAGTTACCAGTTATACGAACGATTTAGGATCCATTTTGATATACGAGTAGTATAAAACTCTTTCGAAATAGTAGAGGAAGTTAATGTTTAACCAATCTGAATCTACGGTCGGATATTCCAAGTCTTTATTATTAATTAAAAGTGAGGGATTTGGATGTATATGAGTCATAACAGTGTGTATTATATACAGGGTGTCCGTGGACAATCGACTGGAAAGTAATTCTAAAGGCCAAAGTGAGTCGAAAAAAGAGAAGAAAATTTTTTTATTTGATTTTTTATTTTCGAGAGAAACGAGTTTGAAGATACGTCGGGCTGCGCGTACTTTAGTATACGCGAAAAGTAGAAAATTACTATAGATGCCTATCCAATAGCACGCGTATTCACTGAACTTTCAAACTCGATTTATTCGAAAACGGAGTCAAAAAAAAAAATTTTTTTTTTTTTTCTGACTCACTCTGGCCTATAGAATTACTTCCTAGTCGATTGTCCACGGTATGCGGGTCGCCCTGTATCTGGATTATACGCGTTTCGATCGAGTTATAGAAAAGTTTTCCTTTCAATAAAATGGTCCCTTTGATTCAGTAGAGTTCACCAAACTTGAATGTAACGTTTCCGTGAATGGCACGCGGTTCATCAAACTTTATTTTATGTCACAGGTTTATGCGTTTTTCACGACTATACCTGGTGAACACCGTCCTCCTGAGATACATTAATCATTCAGCCATTTATCAATCGAACCGTTTTGTCATTAAATACCTAGAACGGTACACAAATTTTTCAAATGAAAGTGTGGCAGTTTGCGACAGTAAATAACTAAAAAAAAAATAAATAAAAAAAACAGCGTACCGCGTTTCGCGCCGGTGCGAGTAGTTCTCGCCGGAAACGATAGAATCATAAACCAGTTGTTCACCTTGAAAACGGATGTGGAATAATAGAACGATGGCCCGCAGGATTCGGTTCTGGTCGAAATCCGGCGTCAGATAAATCGTCTTCGTGGAAGAAGGGCGAGAGCACGCCTACAGATTTTCAAGGGTACACTCTTGCACAAAATTATAGAACGTGCTATCTTTAATTTCTCCTTGACTTTTGGCGCGCAACAAACGAGGTTCTGCTGTACGAACTTGTGTGTTATTTTTGCTCAGCTTGTTCGAAAAGCCAACAAGGTGAACTTTATTTAGCGACTGGGTTCTCTTTCCCGCATCGTGACAATTTTTTTGGCTAAAATTTACTTGACGAAGTCAGAAGTTTTCAACTTCTTTTCATACAGACCTGCAGACTTTGACGAGAAAATGCCAAAAGTCCAAGTTTTAACGTTAGGAATCCACTGGTTCAAAAGTTATGCGTGTTTAAAGTTGATGTTGATCGTTCTTGACAGACAAGGACACCGCCATATTGATGTACTCATGTATCGTCCAATAAACGGAGCTGCGAGAACATTGATACAAATCTACGTAATCGACATTACCGTGTGCTTGTGCTGCCATCTGGCAGCTCTGCTCGTTAGACAACACGCGACGACGAATACATACCAACATGGCGGCGCCCTTATCTGTCAAAAACGCTTACGATAGGTCAAGTTTAAGCACGCATAACTTTTGAAATACTGATCCCATGGGAGTAAAATTTCGATTTTAGGCATTTTTTCGCCAAAATCTAGAGAATTAGATAAAAATTTAAAAAATTCTAGTTTCCTGAGATAAATTTTAACCATTATTTTACGTGTTTCGTTGAAAAATGTGGTTCTCGGAAAATTAAAGAGAGCTCACATGTATACTTGTAGCGGTCAGCTTGGGACATCTGGTTATGGCATGGGTATTGCTTTACGCTCTTGGAACGTGACTTTTGTGATTTGTCACGGTAAATTTAGTCAATCGTGTCCGTTCTCAAGGCGTAGAGTTAGCAATTGTATTTAGTTTTCTAGGCCCGTACCATAAATCTGCCGTAGGTCCCATCCTGCCCTTTTCTAGTTTTGCGCCAGACGATTGCCAGACGCCCTGGGTTTTTCCCAAGCGCAGGCTCTGGCAACTCGTTGTATTTGTTAAGTGGTTGATGGCCCTTGGTTCATCAGGAGGGCCTTGGGGCCATCAGAATGTTCCTCGATTCCATCTCCCACTTTCCAACCGTCCACCCCGAATTGGTCCTTGTCCTGGCCAATACAGGAATGTTTTTCGTAACTTTGGAAGGGAGGAAAAATCCTTAAGCAATAAGGAGGATCTAGGCTTGCTGCGAAGCTCTTGCTCGATCCACCAGTCAATTCGGTTCTAAACGCACTAGAGTATAGATCAGCTTCTCACTTGTATTCTGCTCCAACTCATACTTTGTTAAAAATACAGTCCACTTTTTACTCTTGTTACATTTAGTTCCTTCTTTACGAGAGGAAAACAACCACCAAAATTAGTCGACACTTTACGTGTAAATAAACATCAAAGGCTCGAACAACCTTTGGATAACCACGAGCAGCCAACCAAATACTATCGTTTTGTCTAGGAGTGTACGAGCGCGCAAGAGACAGACACACGTGCGGGACGTTTTCTTTTTTGTGTTCAGGTGGCGTCGATGAATCTCCCGGAGGTGCCACGGAGCCGATAAGGTTCTCGCCCGGACCTAGCCGGCGAAAATGAGAGCGTCCGCGGCCGCACGAACAAGCCTTGCTCCGATAAATTTCAGAAAATCTTATCTGCCGGGACAAGGGGGATGCTCCGCAGGGCCGACTTGTAAAATGGATGACGAACGGGATCCCTCGCGTGTACACTGGTCCTTCTCGCTCAATAAAGTTCGGCGTGTCCCATCGAACCGGCACCGACCATAATAAAGACGAATCGGTGCTTGCCGGTAAAAGTTGCTAAGTGGAAATTTCACGGGCCATCACAAGCAACGCTATCCGACTTGGATCCCCCTTAAGGGGAATTCATGGAGTCCCGGAAAATGAAAACTAATGAGTCTTACTCTTTTTCGCGCGAGACACCGTGGACGAACTTTTTCATTCTTTCACTATTTTCACTGTTTGCGTTTGATAAAACCTATTCGAGACGCAAAGCACAATAAAAGCGTACTAAAACTGGTGATTTCAGATTATTTTATGAAAATTACAAAACTCTGAAAACATTAATGGAATGTACAACTATTGTTACACTCCGTTAGACTCAGATATATTATTAAAAGAAAAAATTCACGTTTATGCGATATCTACTACGTATAATTGACATTGAAAATTTTTATTTGACATAGAGATCTAAATAGTAGTGTCTATAGGATTATAAAAGACGAATATGCTGAACGTTTCGCTATAGTGAATTATAGACCCGAACTTTTGTAACGGTACTTAAATCTTGGCTGAATAACAAACTTAATTAGTCCAAGTGACTATAAATAATATATGTAAGTCAGTCTAGTTGATCATGCAAGTGCCCGTGAAAGCGCAGACAAAGTTAAACATTCCAGGCTGGTTATCTACTGGTAGTAAAAGAATAATTGCACATTGGACGTTACGTGATCCTAGTTTTATGACCGTAGTTCCCGGACTGTAAACGTTCCGTTGTAAAATTTACAGCCGAGAAACACCGTTCTGAGCGAAGCTCGAAGTTATCACACGCTTCGTGTCGTATCTTTCATGCCTGACAAACATGGGTCTATTCTACTGACTATACATGACTGTACATTTTAGGGAAATCAGTGTACCAACAGAAGTACAGTCTCAATGGGAATCTTAGCTACTAAACTCATTGTTGATCTTAACAGTACGTCACTATAAAGAATTCATGCCTGTTTAATTACCGTCACGGAATTTACTCACGTTAGCAGTCAAGAATTAACGGCTCTTTAAATACCGCCTCGGAATTTAGTCACAGAATTCACTCATAATTTTCTTGCATAAAAATTCGCAGCTGCGAATTGTGACGTTGTTCGTAGAATAATAATTTTATGTAGTATATTTAGTATGTTACATCAAATGATTGTAGTTTAGGAAGCAAATGGTCAATAAGAATTTTTGGAAGATAGTAACATATTCCTGTTTTACTAGCAGGCTTGTCAATAATTTTCATAGTGATTACTGTCTCGAGTACAAGGTTTATTTGTGAACAATACAATTCATGTTGTAATTAGTATGTTATTTTTTAAATATATTCTATATGTCGGTTGATAATTTAGGTATTAAAGGGAGTACGGTGTTGTTTTACATTACATTATAAAAATAACAATATGTTCAAGGGAATACATTTTTTTAATAATTCTCCATTAATGCATCTGAACAATTTTATTTTGGCAGATCTTATAATTTCATCATTGAAGTGCTTAAATGAGCATCCAGTGTAATCGAATAGAAATATGAAAATCGTTCTTATAAAATTCCGCGGAGCAGGAATATCAAATTTCGGAAACAGGGTAAGTGGATTTTTGTGGAATGAATGAATAAAACGTCGCAATATCAAGATCAATATTTCATCCTCGAGAAAAACGAATGTCTCCACTTGATCCCGAGCAATCCAGAACCTACTCGAGCGGACCGGTTTAAGCAGTTCTTGGCTGTTTGCATTTTAATATCGCGGCCGAGGAGATGCACGGTGTCAGTGCAACAGGTGACGCGATTCGAAATTGTCAACGTTTCGTCTGACGATAAAATCGGATCGTAGTTCACGCGTTACGCCCTTCCGCCGCAGGGATCTCAGACAATTTCTCAAATCGTGCGCCGCGGCAATCAGACGCGTTTCAACGCTGTCACGCAACGGACAACACATTTGCATAACGTGCTGACGTCTCGAGAACGACGCTTTTTCTTCGTTACGCCGACGACGCGATGTCGTGCACTATTATCATTATGGTAATGCGACCAGCAACCAAACCGATTTAACAACGGAAAATTCAATGTATTCTCTGGTAAATAATTTTTCTAATTTATGGGAATTTACGTAAATTCGCTGTACAGAGTGTTCGATTAATCAAATTTTAATTCCTTCCTAAATCGTTCTAGCAATTAAAAAACGAAGTCGTACAATTATATAAATGGTAAAGCTCACGTTTCAGAAGGTTCATGGTTCTCCTTTGATTGTGGTTTCCTATCGGAAGTTCCGAGCACAATACAAATTGCCGGAGAATGATGTCTAGTTTCTTTGTTGGCGTACACGTCTTTGCAATGGCGAGCTACATACTTCACAGTCGCTCACATTTACCCTTTCATCGATCTTCACACGCTGCCCCCATTTTTCCTTTTTACCGTTGTTTACGCGAGCTCCGTGTACAGGTGATCCGCCATAAAATCCCACAATGATTCACTCTGATACATGAACCCCTAGATCGTGAATCTCCATGAATACTTATGGTATTCGGGAATTTATATTTTGTTTACAACATTTTGTCATTCAAGCAATAAATTCGAGAATTTCCAATAGAAAGTTTGAAATTAAGCCACTTGTGTGATAGCGGGAAACAATAAATAATGGTATTAAATGTCGTTTTAAACTGGCTGCGTTAATCACGAAATTTTACCTGCTGAGTTAATTTACCCTGCATTGAACAGCTCCGACTAAGTAATACCATTATCGAACCTGTATGCATAATTACATCAAAATAATTTTCGAAACGCACGCGCTTGTTTTACAAAGGAATATTGAATGTGGTAATCATGGCATCAACCGAGGTAGACACGGCAAACTCCCTGGAAATTACGGCATAGTCGTTTATGAATGAATGTTATTGACACAACAGACGGGTAAATAATTTTATTAACAACTTGCACGTAATTGCAGATTGCGTAATAATGATAGTTTATCAAATTTGAGTAATCAAATATGATATAATATCAAATGGTTTCAAATATTTATTGGTCATACCCCTAAATCTTTGCACTCACAATCCTAATGAATATTATAGGTTCATGTTTATTCGACACGCTTGGATCGAAATCGAGAGACACTATTATCATTGTCATGAATTGTTTCAAGTTTTGCACCGTTGTCCGATATGACAAACATTCAATGAATAATTTTTACAACATTCCCATTGGAGGAGGCCGTCGAAGAGACGATAAATACATTTGTATATCACTTCTGTCTCTTACAATTAACTTAGAACATTTTTATTTTGTATAAGGATTTACACTGCGGTTACAGCGATATAGAAATTGTAGGCGAGACTTGTAATTAGTTATAAATCGTTTTCGATGTCGAATAAACTTGAGAAGAAACATGAGAATTGTTTATGGCCCGAGCTCAGACTTTTACGAACAGTATGGTGCTGCCTACGAAAAACTCCACACATAATATTTTCCTCCAGTTTTTCGGTAAATTAAATATTTTTCCCGGGCAGTGTTACATACAGGCCTTCCCCGAGTACGTGAAAGCATTTTCAGTGGAAAGCAGGTCCACGATGAATTATTGACGGGCCTGTGGTCGACTTCGTCTCGTTGGGAAAGTAATTTATAGCCTAACAGGAACCCTCAGCAAGGCTCGCAATAACAACTCGTGCCGCGATCGAATATTCTTGTGTAAAATGTCACCGACAGCAGGAAATATCGCGAACCTGCAAGAAGAAATCGCGGCTGGTCACTTACCACGAAACACACCTTTAATGCTTTCCCAGAGTTTGCAAAAACATCTTCTTCCACACAGCTTGAACTATAGGATTATAAATCTTTCGAAGAACAAAATTATTCTTCGTGCAGATTCGACAATAACTGTAATGCAGATTCTTCGAAAGAGAAGAATGCTCGAAATGATCGGAAAAGTAATATTTGAATATTTTGCCTGTATTTCTTCACGCGTGCTGTTTCCCCATAGATATTAATACAAAAATATGGTGTGTTAATAGAGTTCTCCTCACTTTGTTTTGATACTGAAACTAGCTACTTTGCAGAAAACAAGGAAGTTCCTTATTGCCTTCGCGAGGCTTTAAAAGATTACTGCGGCGGACAATAAGGAATTGCAAACTATGTGCAAGAGATTCATTCTGCGGCTTCGGTTAAGCTCGCTAAAATATGAAAGACTTCCTTAAAGAGGTCCATAAGGAGTGACTATTAACTTTCTGCTTTATTATACGCATTAAGCTTTGCGAAATGGAAACTCAAGCGAAAGAAATGAATGTGACGAGCAATATCGAGTGCACCTTATAATCCCTTGCTTCTGACGCAATTATTCCGTTATATTTATAACTTTACAATTATTTTATAAACTATTCGCATACATTACCATTGACTCGTGAACGAGATAAGCAATTCCTTCGGTCACTGAGCTTATTAATTGTTGAACTTCTTTCAAACATATCAGTCATTGAGCTTGCGATCTTCTCGGCACGTTTCCAAGTTTCTGAGCCACTGGGAATAATTTCGCAGGTTTTTTCATTTAAAAGTTGAGCACTAATTTTTTCCATTTCTTCTGGTTCCAATATCTCGGCATATAATGCAACGTAATACTTTTCGAAGAATAAGAACTGAAAACTGATAGAAGAAGTCAAAGTTCGTTCAGCTCCTTTAGAATCTTCGACGCTCTTCACATAGTAAGAAGTCTCAGAAACTTCGATCCTGACTATTGTTTCTTTTCAGTATGTCGACTGCCGACGGAGTCAGGTAGCGGCGCTCTATCCAGTCGCGACGCCATTTTCTTCGATCTTTTCTCGCTGACGATTGCTATGCCCGATCGACGGGAGGTGCTTTGACTTCGCTGTAGGACAAACCTATGATCAGAAGGAGGGATTGGGGACTTCCTATTCACTGATTTATCGACTCGAAACCGGGAAGTCTTCCGTCAGGTCATTTCGAGGATTATCCGCTTTCTATTGGAGACTTATGTTATCTGGAAAGTAAGACGCCGTTCAGTTTCATCATAATGACGGAACACACGTCGAAACTGCTGTTTAACCGCGTCCGTTGATCGCTACAAAAACTCCATTTTTTTCTCCGAGCACGGTTCTCGAATTCCTCGACAGAATACACGGAATGTTCCGTAACAATTGTTTACATTTGAATTCGCTATCTTTGAGCAACGAAAATCTTTATACTACGTGTAAACTGCTTAATATGAGCTCAAAATCAACTCGGAGTTTACGCATGCTATGCGTGCTTTACATACGCCGAGAAGCTCGGAATTTATACATGTTATGCACGTGATCCTGGAAATTTAGTTGCAACGGATAATTTCGGCGCGCAACTGTTCTGTGCTCCAATGTATCATTAATGCATTAATCTACTTATTGACGCCCGACAATGTTATTGTACTACAATTTACACGATAGTAACGAACCACTCGGATAATCATTTAATCAGAAAATTCATCACGGATCATTTTTGTCAGATTACTCCAAGAACAAACCAGGTAACATTAGGCTTCACTTTTTACGCGTTCTGCAAAAATAAATGATATCGTTGAAATAAAAAATGAAATTTCAAAGAAATGTTTTTTAACGGAACGGTTGACTTGGGACCTACAGTTCCTTCGAGACTTTTGTTGGGTCCAGGTCAATTCTGCAGTTTTTTTTTACAGATCTCCACCTGTCCAGAGCTGCGGATGGTCGCAACATGTAATTTTGAAATACCCTGTACATAAATCCAAAATGGATACTGGCGGAGATTCTGCCGCCGGTTGAATCCGTTTAGATTTCCATCGGACGGACGCGGCGGCCGCGCAGGAATACAATACTCGGGAAGAAAAATCCTCGACTCGGTCGATCCGGTAATATCCGGTGTTCGTTCGAGCTAGAAATTTCGAAGCACGCTAGAAAAAAGGCCACATGGGGCTGGGGAAAAGGTCGCCTTATTCCTCGGCTTCGAGACGGCACAATGGCCATGGGGTTTTGGCCCATTCAGAGGGGGAAATAACGACCGGAGCGATTTCCAATCTCTCTGACCAAAAATCGCGCTTGATCCTTGCACGGGTTGGAAGTGGGATCTAATGGATCTTTGGGAACCTTTCGGTTCCTGTTTTGTTGCGAGACCTGATTTTCGATTCGACAAAATCTGAAACTGTAAAAATGCGTCAACGAGAAGTTGTGGAATAAATTTCCTTGCTAGAGTCACAGAAAATCTAAGCAAATATAACGTTGCAATTCTGGTCAGGCAACTTCGCTGTTAAAGATCGCACAAACGACCTGTTTCGACCAGCTGTACGCTCCGCCACAAAAAGATAGCACATTATACAAATAAACGGTATTTAACTTTTCAAGTAGTATATTACATTGTTTTTTACCTGTATACTGCGTAAGAAGATTAACCAATTACTTCAATATGTTTTAACGCATTTATTACGTGAAGAAACAATTTTATTGGAGAATGTGTAACATTAAACGAAAAATCGGTGCATCAAAATGATAGCTTTCTTAAAATAGCTAAAATATAAGAATATGTATAAATAAATAGTGTTTTAATATTTCGTAACTCCACCTTTTGTTTGTATAATTGCCACTAAACGTTTTGGCATAGATTTATATAGTTTTTTAACAAATTTCCTGCTTAACGCTGCCCAGTTTCGTTCAATGCAGATTTTTAATTCGTCAAGGGTTCGAAATTGTCTTGCACCGGCATGTATTGATCTGGCGAAATGGGCCCAGTAATTTTCTATAATATTTAAATCTGGAGACCTGGCTGGCCATTCCAAAATTTTTATATTTTCCCGTGTAAAATATTCTTTTACAATCTTGGCTGTATGAACACTTGTATTATCTTGCTGATAAATAAAGTTTGTGCCCGCAGTTTTTACAGCATGTCTCTTCAATTGTTCGTCGACTAAATCAATAAACTTTGCACTATTCATTTTAGGACTTATAAACTTAATTTCAGTGTGTCCATAGTACCCAATTTCCGCTCTCACCATTACTTCACCACCACATAAAATTTGTTGTTCTTTACGCAAATCGTGGAAATAACATCGGTAGCCACCCGGTCCATCTAACGTAGATCTCTTCTCATCAGTAAACATAACATTAGTCAACATAACATAAGTCATTTTTTCTTCCAATGGATATACTTCTCAGCAAATTGTAAACGTGCTTCTTTATGTTGCTTTTTTAGCGGTGGTTTACGCATTAATTTTTGGCGTTTTATGTATTTACACTCTTGTATAATACGTTGTACATTACGTACTTTGGTAGTTACTCCAGCTTCTGCTGCAATCTCTCTTGCAGTAGCAGCAGAATTTGATGCAGTTCTTAAAATTGCACGCCGCTGACGATCAGTTGTCACTCTTGGACGACCTGTGACCTTTCTTTTCCCATATTCGTCTACATTTTTTAATAAATTGTAAATAACCTTGCGACTACGCTTCAACAGTTCCGCAATTTTACTGATAGAACAATTTTCTTTACGTAAATTGTGTATTGTTAATATTTCAGGACCAGTCAATCTTTTACCGGGAGCCATTGTTGAAAATTTCACAATATTTTATCACTGGAACACGAACAATCTTAACTACTTGCCGATTTGAACAGATTGGCGTCTTGACGCTGACTGAAAGCACACAATTTTGACTTTGTGCTATCATTTTGACGCACCAGGCACTACTGTTTACGTTTTCGGCTTAACGTTCAACCTATAAACAGAAAACGAGTGTTTACCCTGAACAGATACAACCTATTGCTAACTGAACAGTGATATATAATGCGGGAACTGTAGTTATTCCATTATATTTGCGAGAATTAACAAAATTGGATAATGTGCTATCTTTTTGTCGCGGAGTGTATGTCCACGTTAAAATTCTCATTTTCCTCGTAACAGCAAAGCGTTCGGTGACACGAGAACGGCAACAGAGCTTTCATGACGTTCAACCGCGCGAAGACGGCGGAGGGGTAGTAAGAGACACTTTAAGGGCGATTCCAAGGGTGCTCGTTTCCCAGAATGGAAGAACGAGCTCGGTGGAAATTTCGCGGTTTCTCGGCGACGCTTTCTCAGGCTGGGTGTTTTGCCTGTCGCTATTTATCCGGTTCCTATCCTAGCGAGAATAAACCTCCCTCGAGGGGATAAAGACGGTGGTTCAGCTGCGCGCTATGCGAAGAAGTCGGAAAGTGAGCCCGATGAGGCGGCCCGGAGGCCGAGACCGTGGAAGGGAGGAAATAGGGCGGCAGAAAACGCGCCGGAGAAATAGATTATGGCCGGCGGCGCGGCGAGGGAAACTCCGTTATTCCTCGAGGAAAAGAGATTACAAGATGTATCATCGCCGAGGCTTGCCAGGACTTTATGGGCCTGTAACCGTCACGGTAATCGAGTCCTTAATACGGTGTAATAACACCGATCCGGATGTACCATCGTGATTTAGTCGATGAAACCGAAGGGAAAATGCTTTTTTTTTCAAGCTGCTTCGCTCTAACTCATCCTCTCGTCTCGCGAGGACCCGATTTATTTGGAGCCTTTATTTATTTATTTTATTTTATTTATTTGGAACCCGCTGGATCAAAGTATACGCGCACTCTTTGAGAAGGAGTACAACGTCGTGGTGTATGCAACCTTGTTATCTTTTTCAAAACAATACAAAAGTCTGTTTCAGTTGTAGTAATTTTTCTGCTTTTTTTTGTTAGTTTAATATCTTCTTTGTATCTCGATAATGATGTCACTGTTGGAATTTTCTTTCCACTTTTCACTGCAATCGACAGCCGATCGTGGTTTCAGATAATGATTTACGTTATACATTATTTAACCTTCGTTACATCGGTTACGTTGCAGGATTTCAGTCGGTCCGGATTTATCGCACAACCAGCGGTGCTGCATCTAAGTTTATCACGAATTTTGTAGCGTGAAACTTTTTCCGCGCGCGTGCAAAGTAAATCTCCAACTGTAAATACTGGCAGAGTTAACGAAGAAAAAACCGATACGACGAGTATTTCTTTTTTTTTTTTTCGTGTCTGCAGGGTACACATTACCACAGAACACTTTAATATTTTACATATTTACATATCGACTGTTTGTTATATTCTTTTGATCTGTTGCAACTGTTTACACTCTTCGAAAAAAGGAGAAATATTGCTGGTCTGAATTGACGAAAGAAAATAAAAATTTCTGGTTCGTATTTACATTGTGTGTTTATTTTTCAAACACAAGAGATAGCGTCACATTTGCAAAGTCGACTCAACCTTCAAGCAATAAATCTACACCAGTTACATCTGAAAAATATTTGTTTTCGGTCAGGACACCGAGCACACCGCGCAGTCAGCACCTACGGAAAATCAACTTTCCTAAAAGAGCCCTATTCTTCGACTTTTGTCTGCCGGTGTATCTAATCATTCTATTCTGCTCGGCTAACGCAAGGTTAACAATGACTCAATCCCGAGGCAGCCCGGTTCCCACGTCGCGAGTAACCAACAGATCCGCCAACAGATCGAACTCGTTTCCCGTCGCTTGGTGTGGGTGAAGCGTTAACCCATCAGGTCCATTCAGCGGGGCCCAAACAAAAGACGGAGCAAAGTTGGCAGCTGGTTTCGGTGGCAGCGTGAAGTGACTTTTAATAAACCGAGTGCTTCAACGACTCGGTCGAGAGACTTGGCTCAAGAGAAAGAGAGACGAGGGAAGAAGGGTGGGACGGAGAGGGAGAGGAAGACACCTCGGGTTCCTCGACGGTTGTTGCCGACGGATCGAGAGGGTTGGTCGCGGTGGGGCGCGCGAGCCGTAAAATGGAAACGGTGGGCAGACCATGCTGCGGAAGGGACAAGGGAGGGACGACCGGGTCCCTTTGTTCTTGGCGGGTGTTTTGTTTCAGGATTACGGGCTTATGAAGTATTCGCGTTTATCTGTGGCAACTACATAGGCGAGAGGGGGGGTGCGGGTCGGAGGGGCACGGACCGAGTAAACTGGAGCAAGACAACTAGAAGCGACGCTGCCGTCTGTTAATCCGCGAGCCGTACTGCTGATTTCGAATTAATTATCGTGTTAAACTACTGCTCGCCGTTTAATTCCTGTCCCCGGCTCTGTCAGATCCACTACTGCCGCTTCTCCTCGCGCTGATTTTTATCGCTCGCCCTGCGCTCAACGAGCACTCGCCCGTGGAAACTCGAATCGCGTAAACGCGTACAGCCTGGAACTGGCGGCTCTTGAATCATTCTGTAAAACCTAAGCCAGAAGTCGATTCGAGAGACTGTTGGATTATTATGAATTCGAAAGTATTGGAGAAACTCTGTGGAGTACTTCACAACGAAACGTGCTGTTTTCTTGATTATAGCGGATGCATTATTAG
Source organism: Seladonia tumulorum (assembly GCA_913789895.3). NCBI lineage: Eukaryota > Metazoa > Arthropoda > Insecta > Hymenoptera > Halictidae > Seladonia > Seladonia tumulorum. The sequence continues at coordinate 10,832,696 of OU565267.1, read as the reverse complement.
TGTTCACATTATTTGTTATAGATTTTATTTAGCGCAGTCTAACAACTACAATGTTATTGAACGTCGTAGACAATTTTGGGTATTAGCATGAGGATTAATTTCATTGTCACTCGCTTTGAAAATTTACTAATTTACAATATAATATTCGCGTATTTCTTTATTTACACATTTCGATAGTACTGTCGAGATTTTTTCTTACTAGGCTTCACACAAAGTTTTATAATTGTGAATAACTCGTAATTATTGTTAAAATTGTTAAATTCGTAAGTTAGAAGAAATTTTTATGGACTACTAGTAGTACAACTCAGGCATATATATGATCCACATGCATTCTCGTTTAATTTATATGGGTATATGGAATAAAAGCTTGTATAATTGAAAAAAAAAAACGCATTTAAAGCACTGAAATATACATAAACATTCTTCCATACCATGCCGTTTGAATCAAATTTTCAAAATTATTTGAACAAGTTTTTTATTTTCATTTCATTGAAACCTCTTTTTCAACAATTTTGTATGCCACTTGCTATCTTCCACAGTTCATTTCATGCATTCTGAAAAATTAATCACGCGTGCTTAGTGGACCATTCATTCATGATTGATGCGATGAATAAAACAATGCTGTCACTCAAACTGCATATCATTTACCTTCATTTAATGATTTCACGTTATTAGGTTCTAAAGTATACTCGGTGGCACAAAATGTATTCGTACAACAGAGTAGTTTACTCCAGTTAATTTTATTGGACGTTTAATCGTTGCGTATGTTTAGAGTAATGTTTTTAATCGTTGAGTTTTATTAATTAAGAGTTTCATTCCAATTAGGTTTAACAATATTTTATACATAAATTATTAAGAAATCAATATAATTAATCTGAATAAACATTCGTGTGTACGAATACTTTTGTGCAACTGATTTTTTACACGTAATCGCATGGTCGAGGTAACTGTTTAAGAAGCGGAAAAGACGTAATGCGAACGCGTTGAACACCGTGTGACAGAAATCCCGTGTTCGCCTGGCTTATCTAGAATTCACCTCGCAAGTTTCTAATTAAATGTCTCATGTTCCGAGTGTTCTCTTTTAATTTACATTTAATTAAATGTATCTGTGGCGTGTCTGTCCGCTGACCACTGTTTCATTCCGCAGATAGCCGCACTAATAATAATTTTGTTCCCCGTTTCGGGGAATAAAAATGCTCGAAATTGTTTTCGTAATTCATTGCTTTTCTCTCGCGCGCTTCCCATTTTACGGCTGATATCCACAGACGTGGTTAAGCTACGGAAAAAATAAATTGAAAACGCGGAATGATGTTTTTTCTGTGACAGACATCGTTCTCGAGTAAAACGCGTTTAATGCATCGGCCCGTCGCATACTGCCCGCGACGCTATTAAATATTTGTCAGACGCCAATATTTGCGAGCGTACTCAATAAATGTTCGGATATAATTTTTACATCTCCCCATAAAAAATGTACACCGTACGCTTCTTCCTTTTTTAAAAATACCATCACCTTCGTTCTATTTGTGTTATCCCTTCAGTGACATTGTTTTTTATTTAATAACTTTCCATCCCATTCGAAGAAATTTATTTATCGATAATAATCTTTTGTAGATCTTTACGCATTTATGACATATATACATCTAGAAATAAAAAAAACTTGTATATTGAGAAAAGTGAATAACAGTTTTATCGTATTTCTCTCATAAGAAATGTTTCAATGGATAAATAAAATTTTACTAAAATGGTTCCCGAAGATCGGAGTTTCGATAAAGTCCCACAGTCTATTTTATGTGTCTTGTATGTCGGAACGATCGTGTGCTAGCACGAAATTCATCGACAAAGTGTTCTCCTCTTTGAAAAGAATTTTCCTGCCACGCGAGCTATATAAACAGTGTCACTATTCTAAGGGGATGTGTGTATGTATATATATAAGTTCGAAGCATCGGAAGGGTTAACTTAACGCCAATAATATCGTGTCGCCGCAGTCACAAAAGGGTTGACGAGTAATTATAGATGCACATTCAGGACAATCAACTCTTACCTTATTTTCGATACCACCGTGGGGGTGAACTCTAGCTGACGGAATCCTAACTCCTGTGGCCTGACATCCTCCAAGCTACTATACCTCACGTAGGTGCAGGCTGGCGTGGAAATAGCTAAAAGTAAATATAGGAAGAGTGTCAGTCTGTGCTCGATAAAAATAACTTATTAGTTGAGCTCTGATAATTATTGATTATACATAAAGGTTCCGCGTAATATCGGCGTAAAAATTTCTGTGTAGTTACATGTTGGTATTCGTTTAATAAAATTCTATAAAACCACACGTAAATTCAGTATGGTTTCTTTCGTTTTTCCACTGGTTAACCGAGGATTCTTTTCGGTTTAATGGTTTCGTAACATATATTGCTACTTGTTTTACAGTTTATGCATTTATTACGAAAATTTATTATGCAAAGCGAATATTGAGGTATTTCTACGAGATTTTATTGCAACCAACTCTCCGAATACGGTTACAATCTATACCGATGGCAGTGTAACAGAAATATACTGCCCACAACTAAATATCTCTCAAAAATGTAGCATAGACAAACACGCATCAATTTTCATTAGATACATTAGAAACAATTTCATAATACATTAGAAACAAAGCTCCTCAAAGGCAAGTACTGTTTACCTCTTTGTATTAGTTCCTTCTTATGCAAAACCTGATATAAAAGGTCTGAGAATAATTTATAATTTCCGTAAACAATGCTCCGTTAGAATTTAGAAACAATGTAAACCTATTTAATGTAAGCCAAATGTAATGATACTGTATTTGCTATATAAACCACTTGGTTTAAAGCAATAAATAAATAAATAAATATTAGGTATTTCTAAATTTTTTCTTTTACCTCTACTAAATATACTTTGCTTAATTAACGATTTAAGTACATATTTAAACTGAAATCGTATAAAATTTCGTAGAACTTTTAAAAAGACGGCGTAGGTGAGACACTATGTATTGCAGAATCTAACGAGAAAACCACTTCCGGTTTTCTGTACGGCTGTGTAGTTTGCGCATTTCCCACGCAGTTTTTCGCAGTGGTAATAGCGCAGGGCGAAATCCGCGACTGCTAATTTCGTATTTGAACCGTGTCGCGCGGTATGAAATCGATCATCGCCGTTTTGGACTTCTGCCGGGCACCGGTTCGGCCCGGCTTTGTTCATTGCCCGGTGGAACGGCATGAAAGGGTGAAAAGGGTGGCGGCCGTTCGAATAACGAGCCGACGGCGTTAACGTCGAAAAATCAATAGGGCCGTGTACATTCCTCATAAATAAATATGAATATCGCGTATCGCGGCCCTTCACCGTTGCCCGGCGAATGTAAATGTGTTACGACGGCGACGACGACGTCGACGGCTGCGTGGTTGCGCGCGTCCGCTCTACACTATACACGCTCAAAAGCGCGGCTAATATCGAGCGGATCGATTCCGCGTAATGGCGGATCCAGAGCAATACTCTGTGATCGGTTTTCACTGTTTGCTGGCCGTTCTTCGGATGTTTGCGGAATAAATTAGAAGGCCAGCGAAAATTTACAACACCCTGCAACCGCGCTCGCCGGCTCTTTAAACAAAAATTAAACGAGCTAAACTTTTCAGCGGAAACGTAACCAACGAGAAACGTTCGCACATAGTCTAGGCACTTCTCTAGCTCGAGTTATAGAAAGGTAAGCGAAATTCTTTTCTATTTTTATAGCGGGTGTCCCGCCCGATTTTGACTCGAACAGTTTCTTGATTATTCGACTGAAAAAATTGTTATGAACTGTTGATTCTCGCATAGAAACGACTGCAACGAAACAATATGAAGATGGAAAATGGAACGATGAAGAATGAAGAATGCTGTAACAATGAAGAAACAAAGAGTACCGGCAACAATTAAAGCGCCGATCAATCAGAGAAGAAGTCTCTGACTGAATTGAAACGATCAGAACTTCTTAATTACTCTTTACGTCCTGCTAGAAAATAAACGCTTCCGTTGAACTGATCGATCGAGACTTTTAGTTTCCATGATTAAAGAGGTGTCTGTCGTTCGAGGTACTGTTCGCATGGTTTCCGTGTGCTATAAAATAAGAACGTATATGTCATCTGACACGACCCAATCATTAAAAGCCACCAGACTTTTGCAAAAATTCTTCCAAATTCAAAATTGAAAATTATTACCATCTTTTTCGATTAATTATTATCCTGCAACTTTCTGTGTTGTGTGCAGGGAATAGAATAAAATAAAAATATGAATAATGGTAATAAAATAATTAAAATAATAATAATAAAATAATTTAACAATAAAAATAATCTACAAAAAAATTTGCATATCAGTAATTTATATAAGCGAGAAAGGCATGACCCAAACGCAGTGGCAAATAAATAGTTCGAACTAATTCCAAGTACCGAGCACAGGTCTACAAGAAAATAGCCTCGAAAATTCCCGCAAGAACAGATCATAAAGCTCTCCGACAGCCAGCAATAAATTTATTCTAGCCGAACCATTACCCCGAATCGCTGCGTCCAAAAAATCCTTCGCTGAATACTACTGCGGGTATGAGAAAGAGAATGGAAGATCCGCAAAACAAGAGGCTCGGCGAAAATGCGAAAACTTCCGCATCTCAAGTGCAAGAGAGGTACGAGTGTTGGTGCGGATTGCTTGGAATAGCGGTGCAACTTACAGTTGAATTTTTTGGTAAAACGTTTCGGTACGTCCTCATTATACAATACATACACAAGTTTAAGACAGGTTTACAATACCAATGTGATTTAATTGGAATTATTATTTACTTGTAATTATTATTTACTTCACGACTGATAGAATACAAAACGATAACTGAATAAAATACAGTCGAAAGAAAGGCTATCCAACGAAATATTAATTTAATTTATTTTCGCAAATTATAACACGTTTATTGCTGTCATGTGTACGAATACTTTTTGCGTGCTAATTTTGAGAGACTTCAGACTGTTCTTAATATACCCGATTAACGTTAACTTTTCGTTAATTTATTTATGTCACATTTTGTAGTTGAAACATATGATAATCGTAATTGTGCTTTTGTTTTATAAAAAAATGTACAATTACATAAACAAATATATGGTTTTCTAAAACTATAAGAGGTGTACGAGTACTTTTTACACTCACTGTAGGTGTCACGGGAGTCAACGTGTTAAACGTTAAAATCTGTGAATCGATCTCGTCACAGCTGTCAAGGGAACATTGAAAAGTCTGTGTCGTGCACCCGACAATTTTCGTCGAGCGACGAAATAGTTCTTGGAGCCAACGAGAATTTGCAGGGGGGTAAAAAGAGGGTAAGAAAAATTTGCAGTGTTTTCAAGCTCGATCGTCGGAAACGCGACCGATCGTTGGAGGCGTGGCGATCGAGGCTCCGCGAAAAACAGAAAACGTCGGATGAACCGAGTCACGCGGCGCGCGTGAAAGAACCTCATTGATTTTACAATCTCCGCGCGTCCCCCCTCTGTCCCCTCACCTTTACAGACTATTACCCCTTCCGCGTCTCCACCTGATAACTTCGTGTCCCGAAATTTTCTCTGCCTTTCCTGCCGCCAACCCATTCTTTCTCCCGGGTTTCTCCGCTGCCTCGCGATCATCCCTTGAACAATTTTTTTTTCTTTCCCTTTCTCCATCAGCCACCCCCGAGGTTGGTTTTTCTTTTTTTCAACCCACCTACCGCCCCCCTTCTCCCGGGCCGTATTACGTTCTACTGATTCACAGTTAATGAGGCGAGAGAAGCGACCCGTGAGACTATCCTGCATAAACCGAGGGTGCTCGTGAATTATAAAAAAAATTCCACTCCGCAACCCCCGCCCCGTCGCGTTTCTGGGATTATGAAAAATTCCGCGGACCCTCGGAGCGAACCGTGTGACAGAGTTCGGTGTAAAAACGTGCGCGCGGACGACTTTACGCGTGTAATTTGGATGCGTTGAATTTTAACTTGGGAATGCCGCCGGGATTATATGTATATATCTCTGTTGAATTGTTTTCGTGAGTTCTCCCCGTCTTCGCTCGCTGCGATGAATTTAACTTGTTACTGCGAACGCCCGTTAATGAAATGGAACATTTTCAAGCCCGGAAAGTCGGATTATTTCATGTGGAATCGGACGATTGCATCGGATTATACGTGCAAAAGTAAGTCGAAAACACGCGATGAAATTGTTTTTGCGCAAAGCTCCGATCTCCTTAAAATGTAATCCTTTACAGGACGAGTACATATACAGTGAGAAATTTCAATACCGTTTTGTTAGTTTCTGTTTAAGTATTTCTTTATTGTAATATTTCGTTAAATACATTTCTAGAAAAAAAAAAAAAAATAGAAAAACCAGTAATATTGGCCAAATGTGTAATTTTAACTCGATTAAAACTGTTCTAGAATATAGTATAATATCCTACAAATAAGGGTTCGATTAATAAAAGTTTTGTCCAAATATCCTTATCGCTGGACTGCAGATTTTTATGCAAAACTAACATTGTTTACATTCGTTTCAGAATACAGGAGCTGCACAAATATTTATCTGCTTTTAAAAAGGATGCTACTTTTATTTACACATACAAAATCCACACATCATGCGACATTTCAGCTACCAAACATACCGATTAATTATCGCGATACAATTTTATGGACCCGTAACTCAACGTCAATTGTCCGTAACCCAAATAATGTTCGTTTGTCATTCAACTGTTTGAAGTCAAACAAATTATCATTTCTGTAATTTTGAGCCAATCAAGCGTGGCAATATTGTTTCGAATTGGACACGGCGAATATCTCGGGCTGGGAAGCGATTAAGCTTAAATTGCGTTTTACATGACATTTCGTTTTTCGCCATCAAAGGCTAATTTAATTTCTCTGTCTTCAATTACAACAATTCTCCGTCGTCTTTCCTGCCAATTACACTTCCATCTGCAGTAATACGGCACGGAGGGTAGTTTCAGGAACGAGTCTTATCAGAAGTATCCAACGTTCTCCGTGAACCAGCGATGGGAGTGGTCTAATTTTTCATCATGATTTTCAAGTAATTCATCGAGTATTTATATGGAATAATCGAAGCGTATGGAAAAGTAAAGTATTATACTCGGTACCAAACAAAACTTAATACGGTACCAGACAACAATTAATAGATCAAATTAAAATTAGTAAATATACTCAATAATTCGAAAAATACAATTTTACTCCGATATGAGACGATAACTCGGTACCGGCTATCGTCGTGTTTCCGATGAAGGTACCTATTTGGTTTGACTTTGTTCTTGAGTGGGCCGAGAGTTCATGGTTCCCATAAAGTTATCCTAATTGAGAAGAATCATGCCCATCACCGGCGTGGACGCAAAGGTACACGAGCGACAGTTAGAATTACTTTCTCGCAGACCGGTGAAATCCGGTTCAAAGGGAATTAACGATACCGTTCGTGGAGGAGTGGGGAAAAAACGGGAAATTACACGTGGAACACAGTCAGGTTCGCTCTGAAAATGTTTTCCGGCCGTGGAAATGTATTTTGCGAGCGACGTCGACTATACTAGCCATGCCCGAAAGACAGACGGGATTTAATATTTATATCGTTTTCCGAGAGCTCTCGCAGAAATTCGATAAACCCTACGTTGCTGTTGACACAGGGATCTGGCATCCGGCCGTGTGTTTGTATGTACATCTATCTATTTATTCATCAATCTACGCGCGACTGTCTCTTTACGTATTTGCCCCTCGTTAATGTTTCACACTCGCTGCTTTTCTATCCGCCTCTGAGTCGACGTTCAACTGGAACTTGTTGAATTAAGACGTTCTACACCGTTCGCCAAGTCAATACAACCGCAGAATATGCTGGAACATTCGCAACAATCATGTTGTGTCATGTTGTGTGTACCATTCCAATTTGATATTTCTGTTTCGAATCATTTTTGTGCACTGTGTGCTAGCACGGCTCATTTCTAGGATGTCATTACGACCACAGTTTGCATCCAAAAAATCTGAAAAAATTCTTAAAAATCCGCTCTAGGGTAAAAAATATGCCACATTTTTTTCAGAATTTTAGGAAGCATCAGAGTGCGTAAAATGCGCGGAAAAGCTCAAAATCTAATTTACCCTGTAACTACTCTCACGAGCAAGATAGGGGGTTGAAATTTTGTTCAGAGGGGTTTTTCTTGGTCAGCTTTCGAATGGTTCATTAATCATTGAAAAACCTCTAAGGGCATGTTTGACCATCTTAATCGGCTAGGCCCTTTCTGAAGTACGGACTATAACAGCCAAAACTATAGTGGTGTCCGAATATTTTTGTGACCGACTGTATATAGAGTAAACACAGTAGTGCACATATCCCTCTGTACGCGGGAAAGGAAAACAAAATACAACCTGGACACCGGAAAGCCCATCGAGAAAGGTAGCTCGGGTAACCTGATCGAAACGAGACGGCCGAGATTATGTGATCGGTTCGGCAACGTCAGAGCGCAGGGCTGCGATGCGGGCGTAAGCGTTGGCGCGGCCGAAAAACCGGGGAAGCATTCAAAATTCCTCCGCATGCCAAATATCCGAGGGGATAGATCGATCGCACCGGCCCGGCCCGGGGTGGTATCGGTAATACCGGTGAAGCCGTGCGCCGGCATCCAACATTAACGTGGAAGCGGGGCTCTTTAAGCCAAGTTCCGGCAATCTGGCGTCAAAGGGGCCGGCGCGGCGGCGTGCCTTTCAGGTGCGGCGCTTGGAAAACGCGGAACGCCGAACCGGGGGAGAAACACCGAAAAGCCAGCGATCCCGTGGAGCCTCCGCGAGAAGGCCAGCCAATTTTTGTGAGTGCACCTTGAAATAATCATAGCCTCCCGGCGTAAGTGGAGTCCCTGGCACTTACGTGGAAACGAACCTGTCCCTTATGCAGCTGTGTGCGTGGCTCCTGTAGACGACGGTTCCAGACGTGGAAACACACGTACCAGCTAACTCGGCTGCCAGACTGCGGGCTGCGAGGGCCCGACGCGACGATACCCGCGCGCGGTCTAAGGTGGCTATAAAGACGCGAGCGTCTGGCAGGTGGTGGTCGTGTGGATGCTATATAATATTCATGCAGCGATATTGCATCTTGAGTGGTGCCATTAGAGCGGAGCGTCAGCCATCGCGGTCTCGTGGCGGTTTGTTGTTCTCCTGGCGCCTTCCTTGCTATTCAACCAACTCCTCCTCCACCTCCTCCTATTCCTCCCACCCCTCCATCCATAGCCCCCCGCACCACTTCAGCACGACGGCGGAGCTTCTCCCGAGGCTTTGGCATTCGACCGTGCCGCAAAGACGACGCAGGAATTTCAGATTTTTCTACCGAGAAACGTATGCTCGACGGCGAAGTGCATTTTTTAGACGTACCGCTATGGGAAGCGGCGCGACGGTTTCGCTGAGGAATCGAGTTAAGGCGATAGCTACTTTTGTAGAGCCGGTGCTTCAATCCCGCGCGGTGTCTTTAACCCCTTTCGGTAACACCGGGGACTGTACACTTTGTCTAGTGAAGGTAAACAAATGCACGTAGTAGCCGACTGCGACAGATACAGTCCAATGAACGCGACACTTTGCAGAAACATTCGCAAGTTTAACGTTTAATATCTACTGGAATATGGGTATATTAACCCTTTGCACTCCGCTGTCCCCTCTCAGGGGACATTAAAGTTTATTAGCGATTACGGGGAATTAATTTATTCCAGCGCAACTTTAAATAAAATATTGATTTTTTTGCAAATATATATTCCTCGATGTCAACCAATTCATATAAGTCCAATATCATTTGGTTCCAAAATTATGCTAAGTAATACGAGGATTTGTAAATTTCTGCCAGAATGGTTCGGAGTGAAAAGGGTTAAGAAACCACACTCTATTATAAAATACGAAATAGAACTTATATTTCAATATCTTCTCTAGAAACACGTTGCCAGACACGTTTTTACTCTTCGAAAGAAACGCCACAAAAGAAACTTGAGAGATCCAAAAACAGAGGAGCAACAGTTCAATATGAACAACTGAGGACCGAGGGTCCCATCCCGGGGACAACGTACAATGTATATTGACTGTAGATATGTATTTACAATGTATGCATCCACAGGCCAAGAGTCGATTCAAACTTCGTTCTAAAGACGTAATAGATTAATTTTGTTCCACATTTATGAAATAAATTCCAACAATATCACGGTGGGAAAACTGTTTCCAAGAATCTCCAGACAGATCAGCAATAACGAGGAAAAATTGCTGCTTATTTTTTTTTCTTTTTTTAATTTTCTTTTCGGGATGGGAGAACGAGTGAAAAGCATTCCGCCGCGCGATTCTTCGGGGACATCCGGAAGGACGTTAAGTATTCATCGAGCGTTTTCGCGTCTTCATGCCTTCTCGTCACTCTGCGTGGCGCGTTTTCGAAAGTGGGATATCTCCGAGGCACCCCTCCCGTAACCGCCATTATCGCTTGCTTTCCACCCTCGATTCCGCTCCTCGCCCTTCGACTTAATGTCTCGTCCGCCTTTCAGCGGCGTTCCACCTCGAAATTACGTACGAGGAGTTGGAAAATATTAATTCCGAACACCGCGTCGCGTGTCCGTCAGACATCAAAGAAGACGCCCCGGCGCGGCGACGCGGTAATTTTTGTTTTTGCCTGATATTCCAGGCAACTAGTTATTTTACATACCGCTCGCAGTATGAAAGCTGAAATTTTATTCGGTACGTCGTACTCGGACGAAAGAAACTATATTAAAAATATTTAATTAATACACGAGGAGCAATGTTATCGACTGTATTTAAATAGACATTAGTAATAATTATGTGTTATATGAAAGAACTTCATCGTCTTTCATACAGAGTGTTATTAGTAGACATCGGATGTTTATGCAATTTCCAATTTTTATAGAAACATTTTAAGAAAGTGGAATGAAATAAAATTTTATTTTTAATGGGGACAGCCTTTGTAGATCCAAAGCAAATAAAAATCGTGTTAAATTCTCTCGAATTTTATATTATAGCATTTTTTTAACATTTCCATAAGCCATAAATGCATAAAGATCCGATGTCTAGACATTACATTCACGAAAAGTTAGAAGAAAAATCATGTTCAAGAGAACAATGAAATTGTGGACTTTTCTAATACAGAATTCGACTGCGCGAGAGCACGTGCGGAGAAACGTTCTCTCATTGGTAGATAAAGTAAGATAACCTCAAGCGGAAACTTAGGGCTCTTGTGGATACCTGGGAGGGGACCGGACGTTGATAAGGCGTTGATACGTGTTATCGAGTGTAGTATCAGGTTCGCCGGAAGAATTAGAGTTTCCTGAACTTTCGGACGGGGCTTTTCACCCCCAAGGGATGACTATCGGGACAAATAATTGCGTTCCTCCCGATTGTAGGCCCCTCTTAAATTGTCCGACTCCATTTGCCGTCCAGCGGGGAAGCAAGATTCTAACGGATGCCGACATGCTAAGAGCTTTCGTCCTGCCGCCCTACTCTTTCGAGCTTTATAGGATTCCGTGGCTTTTTACGTTAGCTCGCAGGTACACGGCGGGCGAAGGGAGCGGTTGGTGGCACTGGAAAGCTTCCACAACGAAATGGATTGTGGGGACGAAATCGCGAGTCTGCCAAGAACTGCTAGAAGAAGCCTCGTCTGTCACGCCCAAATACATTTCTTCGAGTAGAGCACGTTTCGTGCACGAGCTTCTCGGAGCTTTCGAGGATTTTAAATAAGAGCCTTTTTGGGGGGACCCGCGAAGAACCAGTTATACGGTCGTAGTGCTTTTCAACGATTGTATTCGCTCTTCATTCCCGAATAGTCCTGTAGGCTACGTTCGTCTAACAATGTGTCGCGTCGTTCGGGTCAAATTATTTCCAAGAATTTTTACAGAGATTTTTATTGTGCTTCGAATCATTTGTAAGAATTTAGAAACAATCTCTGCATTTCTGTGATCATAATTTACTTATCCTTCGTTCCACGAATCTATGCAATTTTAACAATAGGGGCTGCGCGCACTTGTAGAGCTGGAACACGAGATTTTGTAAACAATTAAGATTTGTTTCATATTATTTTGATTAAACAAATGAATGAAACTTAGGTGATAATTATTCAGAGAAATATTTCTACAATTTCTATAAATGTGAATTGAAGAATTTGAAATGGGTCATTTGGATTAGTATTAGCATAAACGTGGACTTATCGTTACCGAAGGAATTACGCGAATTTTTAATTCATACTCGCATATTATGGGAGATTGTATGTATTTTAATACCGTTGGCAAACAATACAGGAACTTTTAACACTGACGCTTTCACGCGAGAGGTATTTACAAGTACAGACAAGGCTAATATGAGTATTAATGTTACAACACGTGATTATAAATATGTACATGTTTCAATTTGAATAACCTGCATTATTCAATAGAGTGAATATTCATCAATAGCAAAGCGGGTGGAATAAGAACATCGTGATAACGTTCCGACAAATGTGCGTAATATTTATATTTCACTTTGACATTAATTTTATTCCGATATCTATTTCGAATCCCGCTTGTTTTATACGAAAGTCAATGTGAGATTAAGAACAAATCCGATTGGTTCAAAGATGAAGCTCACAGTTTCTGTATGTATAATTACTTTGTGACATCGAAGGAATAATATCAAATTTTTGGTAGCACTTACTTGATAATTCTTTGAAACACTGTACGGTGAGTGAAAGAATCATTTCTCCGAAGGATCACTTAGCACGCGATTTATCGGGGGGAAAAGCGCCCCCTTCGATCGTTTATCAGAACTGCCATTCAACGTCTATCTGAACGACAGGCTGCCGAATTTTTTCTCGGATGCCACAGTGCCTACTTACCGTAAAACAGTCACATTCTTGTATGGCGGGTCAGAGAATCATTTCTCGAAAGGATCACTCAATATTTAGCACGCGATTTACGGAGGCAAAAAGCCTCTCCGCCAATCGTTTATCAGGACCGCCATTCGACGAGCAGCTAAATGACCGGCCCTCGAACTTTTTCCTCGGCCGTCTCTCGAGAACCGGAGTCTCATCTCTCGCCGAGGTCCTGGCATCGTTGTCCAGGCGAGAGCAAATATCAGTAAAAATAATCGTCGTCCGCAAGGGGTGAAGCGTTCGCTCGAATTCAGTTATTTTCTCTCCCTCTTCGTCGGGAACGGCAAGATGGCCGGCCGAAACAAAGGCCTGGGAATGACGTTGTTTACGGGACTGAATTGTTTTAAAAAGAGACGAAGGTCGAGCATCGCTGGCAACGGTCCCGCGAGAGGGACGAGGAAACGGGCCGAAAGGAACGGGGGAGAACGAGTGCCGGCACAAAGGGGGTTGAACTGCAACGACGAGAGCTCGAGAGGGATGAAAAGGAGGGCATTCAGGAGAGTGAGGATTTCTCTAGGCTCGTCGACTTAAAGACGCGCCGGGAGAACTCGGCCTAGAGATAGAAAAAGAGAGAGGGAGAGAGGGCAAAGAAAAAAGTGCGCACTCGATTGTTTTATTGGGCCGGATTAAAAAGCATACTCGGGGCCGATTGTTTGTAATTCTGATGAAAAAGTAGGGCGATAAAGGAATCGTGGCCAGAAGACGGCGCCCGAGGGAAACTCGCATCGAGAGTGCTTTGTAAGACGCCTGGTTTTAGAAGTGATCTACGGGGACTGGTGATCTACAGCCACCTGAGCTAGCAACTTGAAAAAAATACAGCGTAATCCTGGGCTGTGCGCAGAAAGAGGGAGAGACAGAGATATACATATTTCATATAGAAGAGAATTAAAAAGATGTTATAAATATGTTTCGCGGGATTAAAAAAGTTTGGTGTTGTTGTAATAATAAAAATGTTTTTTCCCACTTGGGAGATGCTTATTATTTTTACGTGTTTCATAATTGTTGTACAAGCTTCCTTGTTTCAAACTTGCCCGGTCTATTGTTGTATATAAATGAGGGTTCAACACTTTTATTTGTTGCCACCTAAAATGGTATACAACAGCAGAGTATAACTTGTTAAGAAATCATAGTGGAAATGTGAAATGTGATTAAAATGACAATATTTTTTCTTATTTTTATACAATCAAGCATTACGCTTATTTTCATGTATTAATTTTCCAATACAATTACATTACGATTAAGTACATCACGCGTTTAATATTCTAACAATTGAAGAATTTATTTAATTATGCAGATTGTTTTATTGAAATTGTATTACATTGTCAATTATAATAGTAGCGTATATCTGGCAGTATAGTCCACTTCATGATGGTTTTGCTTGCCATTTGGAAGAATCATCCCTAGTAGCACAAAAATATTGGATAGATATTTTTTTCAAATATTGGAAAAATATTTTTTAAGCCACATTTTTTCATATGAGAAAAATATTGGATCTGAATATTGTATACATGTACAAGAAATATAAATGGAATGTTTAAAAAATATAAGCTAAATACTCAGAGGATATAGACTAGATATTTAAAAAATATAAAGTAAATATTTAAAAAATGTGAATTCAATATTTGAAAAATATAAATTTTATAAAAATTAGAAACTATGAATATGTATTACTTGTAACTTATATTTTTATGATATTTTGTTGCCTGTAATGTTATTACGATATTGTAGTCTGTTTATCAACATGTTACATATTCGTAATTAAACTACACATAATACTTTGCTAACTATTATAGCTTCTCATGTTAAAAATTATGATTTATAATATTAACTACTTGCTCAACTTATTTTCATTGCAAGGAAATATTTGAAATACAAAATAAAAATATTTCATTTTATTTTTGTGGTTATCAAAATAAAAATATTTCATTTAAAGTAGTATCTTATTTGAACCACATTAAATTATACTATATACCAAATCATTAATGATCGTTAATATACGTTGCAAAATATGATAGAAAACCTTGTATCCAATGTTCCACATACGAATACTAATCTTACATTATAAAATACTAATGTAAAGTGAACTTACTTCTGAATCTTCTGTACCTCCGTCGGATCCACAGCACACAATTGTTGACTCACGAGAATAGATCCGAATTACATTAGTATTATATTTTATTATTCGCATGTAGAATATTGGATGCAAGGTTTTCTTTCTTATTTTGCAACTTCAATTCTAACCCATACCTACTCCGATCACTTTTTGAGATGTTAAAACTTTTTTGCGAATATCTCGGAAACTAAAGTTGAGCGGCGGTAACATGTATAGGAAAAAGTTGTTCATAATGATGACCTTGACAACATATTTCAAGGTTATCAAAATTGGTGAGGAAGCCCCTAATGTAAATAATTACCAAAATATTCTACTTCCAATATGAAATAGATTCATTTAATATTTAGAAAAAAATATTTTTCTCGTAACATGACATAGATATTTCCTGAATATTTAAAAAGAAATATTTTTTACGTAATATAAAATAAATATTGCATGTATATTTGAATATTAAAAAAAGATTGAATCTCTTTTTAATATTATATGAATGTGTATACAATATTTTGTGCAACTAGGGATTGTCCTCTAACACTGAATGCAACAAACGAAAAATGTATAGAATTTTTATTATGCTCGTAAAGGTGTGAACGAGACTAAGACATAGATGTTTGTTCAGTTTGATAAACTGATTTCATGGGAAACGTGTCGGTTATTAAATTTAATAACTCGATTTAAAATAATGAAATGAATACACATATTACAATGATGTACATTATGCTGTTTTATGTAGCAGATGCTACGCAGTAGTCATTTCATGTTTTTTGAAACTATATTTCCCGAGGAAAAATACCGAAGGAAATAAAAATTTATAATTCATCTTTTATCGATTGTAGATATTCTATCTTGTTATGTACAGAGTATATTTTATATTACTTCTTTTTACTTCAATGTACATTTTGAAAATTCACATGAAAGAAATTTTCTATTTAATTAACGGTCTTAGAAAACAACTTAGGAACGTCTTTAAGTAAGATTAAAAACTATCTTATAAAAATAAATGGTGCTTGAAACATTTTGTTCGACAGTTCGTGTTACATATCGAGTCAACCACATATCGAACGTCTGCTGTCGATCTGCGACTAATGGACACTCGGAGCGGATTGTAAACTGCGTCGGAAGCTTTTAAAGTGTTATTTAAACAATTTTTATCCGTGACTTTAGCGATAAATAAAGCTGTTTCAGCTTAAAGTGACGTTAAGTACGCGGCTGATCTGCAACTCAAACAGCGGGAGGTAAACTGTTAAAATTAGCGTAATTAAGCTATTGTTTAAATATTGCACACATAGTGTAAAAACAAAAAAAAATAAGATTTAAAAATAGGAAACAAATATTTAAAAGCAAAGGAAGATCCTATCATTCGTTGAATTAAATACGATTCCAAAATTTTAAAACATACGAATTTTTAACGCATCAATTAATCTTTGAAATAATTTTATCAATTTCGATTGAAGGAAAATTAATTACAGTCACTCGCTATATTTTACTGTATTGACATGTCGGTTTGAAAGACAAATTTTAACGTCGACAAGTCGTACTCTGCAAATTATAAAATCTGTTAAACGTTTCTACGGGCCTCTGTATCTCCGTGGAATGTTAATCAATGACTCTAAATGAATGAAATTTCATTGAGTCGCGGTCTACAACAAGAAGGAATCAACGCGAACACCCACCTCGCCAGGAAACGGCAATTTGGCGTCTATTAAACGAGTATAACGAAGTTAATCTCTTTCACTGGCTGCTAAAAAATCTGAGCAAAGTAAACATCGTTAACGGCGCAACCAGGCACTAATTACGTATCAATTAAGCTAATTTGAGTTATCGCGAAATACTCGGAGCGAAGTCCAGCGAGCAGCGACGCCCACGTGGCTCGGCCATGTTTTTCGCCATAACAATCTCCGTTAATTGTATTAATTGGACGTAAATTACCACGTTCGCTGGCCCCGAGTCCCGCAAATTCATTAGTTGCGCACAAATTGAGGTTCAAAACATTCCAAATTAACATTCCCGGCGCGCAACTCGTTTCAGTCTGTCAAGCTGTCTCCGCGAACATGTTGGACACGTCGTTGATAATTTGTTCGCGACACCTCGCCTGGACGGCCTCGCTCGCAATTTCATTAATCCGCGGCGAAGCTGGAAAATCGAAAATTCCGAATTGTATAGCCTACCGAAATATACTGTAGAAAAACAGTATAAATGTCCACATTGCAAGAAGAAAATCATAACTTTAAAGTGTAACAGTATAATTGTACTGTTTCAGTGCGAATTTTGAATTTCAAAGTGAACCATTTCTTAATTTGTTTCGTGTTTAAGTGTATATACATTTTTTTAATTTGAATGATTTATATAAAGTGATATACAACTTCAGATATTTTTATGATATTTTTCACTATATTTTTATGTAATCCAAGCGACGATCACCACGTAGCAAAGTCGCACGTATTTATCACGCATAACTTTCCAACTAGTGATCTCCTAGGATTGAAACTTGGATTACCGGTATTTTCTCGCCAACATCTACAGTATTACAGAAGCAAAAGTTACAAATTTCTGGTTTCCTGAGGTGAAGTTTACCAACGATTTCAACGCTTCACTACTGTTATCAGTACAAAAATATGCTTGTTTTATTTCAATTCTAACTAAATCGGCAACTATAAGAATTCAGTAATTAGATTCTCAGATGCCTTCCGTAATTCTATGTCTCATTAATTAATCATTACGAAATGAAATGCAGTACTAAGACGATTTCTCGGCAGGACATTTCGCTCGTTTGCAAATAAAACAGAGAGAGAGAGAGAGAGAGAGAGAGAGAGCCTGTTACTTCTCGGTCCTAGATGGAAACTAATCCTCTATCAGTGACTGGGAAATTATACCGGGGAGCAAACCTTTATCTACCGGTGGCACAGTCTGTAAATCGTTCCACGAAACCCGGCCCGGCCCGACTATTTGCCAGGCCCGTGCCGCAAATATTCTTTTTGCGGTGAAAAGGATCCACGGTTATAAATCAACGCCGTGATTTCCGCGACCGCTGTTCTTTGTCCCCGTTGCCGTGCACCGCCGCCGGTTTTATTAGGAAAGTTCGTCAATTCCCTCGCGTCCCGTGAAACACCGTGATTTCCAACCGGATCGAAAAGAAAAAAAAAAGATGAAAGAAAGAAAAAAGCTGGAGAATATTATAAAGCTACCGAACCACGAACGGCGTAACTCGCTTCCCAAGTTTCTCCAAATTCTTTGTCGCGTAATTCAAGAGGTTCTCAGACGGCTCGCAGGCCTTGGGGAACGAGAGTTAGGCGGTGCTAATGGGCTGCGATAATCGAGTTCGGTGTACGAATTAAATTTTAATTGACAAAGGGAAATTTCGCTGAACTTGATCGTTTTCAGAGTGACAGAAGGCATAAAATTGTTCAAGTTGTAATTAGTCTTCGCGTCGCGTCGCGTTTGTGCGATTGCGTGCTCTCTCGGAAGTGACGTAACGCGAACGAACGTAAATGGCGCATTTTGTTTCTGTATCAAACGTTTCATTGACGTAATAATATTTCGATTTGTTTATTCATTTAAACCTTGGATCATTTTTCAAATCTTTACGCGGTCATTTCCCTTTACACACTTTTGAGTCTATTTCTTTGAGATTTTATTTCGTCTTTATTTCTATCTTATATAATTATTTTGTATAAGTTAATCGTCTAATTGAACTTAATATAAATTCAATATTGTGTATTATAATTATATAATACATTGTATATAAAGTAATATTATAAATAGTTATATTATAGAACACATCGAAAAACAGACTTTTCCTATTATTCTCATATGTGTATTAATAAAAACTTTGTGAAATTTCTGCCAGTATTTGTAACTTACTTTATTGACTCTTTCAGTGCATGGAACGACGTCCCCAGAAGTAAATAATAACACTCTGCATGAAAGACGATGAAATTTTTTCATATAATACATAATTATTTCGTTTTAAGTGATGTCTTATAGTATTGTCGCGGACTGTAGTCGGCGCACGTACGCTCAGGTCGTCGCATGCCGACTATTAATAAAGCATTATACATAAAAACCCACAATCTAAATTATATATAAAACATAGGAATGGACTTAGTGCTACATTTTGTGCAGAAAACTGTATTCCCGATTACAAATTTTAAGGCTTTCTTTTTTGTATTTAAAATAGCTAAATATTTAAACTCTGTTTCAAAGAAATCAAGAAACGAGTATTAAAAAATACCGTGTCGGAGTGACACGAAGAAAAGTAAGAATCGTCGAAATGAAACATTGCGTTTGTATTATTTGGAATTTTCTACCGTAGACGTCGAGGTGAAAATTTGAAACGTTCGTAATTGCAATTATATTCGTTAACGCAGAATAATGTTGGACAAACGCGCAAACAATTAAATTTCACCGAATGCTCGTTTCCATCGCGGCCGAACAAATTTCAGGTTCCCGCAATATATTTACGCGAATATTGCGCGGGTCTGGGTTAGTTCGAGAAAGAGAGAGAGAGAGAGAGAGCACATCCAAGGAAAATAACAAACATCTCGAGAAGCGTGATAAATCCGTCAACGTCGCTGGTCTTCAGCGAATATTTGCACTATCCGGCCGTTGATCCTTTTCCTACAACCTCGAGAAATAATTTACTGGGCGTCCGGGGGTATAATAAATCCGTGACGCAAATTTCCCGGCTGGAAATCTTTGTTTACACAGATTCGTTGCTGCTTGGACGGCAGGAATTTCGAATTGTACTTCGAATGGAAAACACGTTATTGTGTTCTCGCGTTGCTCGATTTTGTAATTTTCTGCATTTCTGAATCGGAAGGGTAATTTCAATTTGCTCGGGACCCTTTTCTCCGGTTTGCAGCGGGGACATTACGCCGGGCGACGTTTATTGCTGCAATGAAGGATCATTCGGGATTATTATGCGCTGGGTCTGCACTCTTATGCGATGCTCGGACGACCCAGCTCAACACACCCATCGCCATTCATTTTTGTCTGGTACTTACTGCTTTATTGTTGTTCAGAGAAAGTCGAATTCGGGCTACAGAAAATTTTAAACTTGTAATTCATTGGCAGTACACGTTGACCACAACGGTGCTTACTGTGACCAATAAATTTATTTAAAAGTTTTGGTCGTTCGACGTTATTATTAAAAATCGGTCATTTCATGCGCAACAACCTTGCATGAACAGAACTGCGTCGAACGTTTTATTAGACTATCTTTTAGGCTATCGAGTTTACAATGGTGGTATAAAATCTGCAGGCCACACGGTCATAAAGTGAAACAGCCAGGTAGATTGTTCGATGGTCAAGTTCGCGTGTTCGTCCCGGTATAGTCGCGAGTAGATTGGCGCATCAAACAGGTTCAGTGTCATTCCGCGCAGGTTTTAGAACTGGTAGTCCGCCGTGTTTAATTCCGGGGTGCGGCATCCCTTTGCTGCACAGCATTCTACAGGACCCGAAACGAAACGATCCCGGAAATTAATGGCGCGGTAGTGAGCCACGGCATTTAAATGCTGCATAAAAATTCACCTGCAGTCCTGCCTAGTAGTCGCTGCCGTATTCATAAGGTTGTTCCGTGCGAATTGTAAAACTTAAGGATTAATAGGGACATTAAAAACATTCCCGTAAATTCCCGGGACCCGCGATGTAATTCCTCTGTATGAACGAACACACGCGGGTGTTTAAAAAAAAAACACGGGACACTTTATTTACGGCCGTTCAGCTTTCGCAGTATCTCCACGGCGTTGTTTCCTTTTCACCGAGTGCGGAAATTCCTCCTCGAATTTTTTAACCGGAAGAAATCCGGCAACCGATACGCTCCGAACGGTGCGAGCTTTTCTTTTAGTTTGTTTGACTTTTTCATCGGCCGTGCCTTCACTTTGTTTGTGAAATCCAATATGTTCCTCGACTTCGACAAATTAAGATTAATTCTTTATTATAACGTGCATTGTTCTCTCGTATCCTTCGAGGAAGATTAAAGATAACTTTCTGCCTCTCACTTTTCAGTGTATTTACTTATTTGTAACATTTATTTATGTATATTGTATGACCGGCATCTTAGTTGAAAATACAATCAGAAAAGTTCTTGCTTGATCTGAGAAAAGTTTGAAGAAGATTTATGTTTCTTCTGGTTATTTAAAGATTTAAAGGACATGTATAATTTATATATTTTACATGACCTTATTTCTACCGGTACTTGCAGAACTTCCCTATTGACGGCTTTAAACGTTGAGAACGGCATGCTATTATCTTCCTTCAATAATCTAACTCAAACTAATAGGTACAAGCTGCTACGATGGAAAATTATTGATGTCAGCGAACTAGTGTCTATATACGTAAGTCGAAACAGTGAGATATGTTCAGACACATTAGCCAATCGTATTCGAAAGCACGCGCGCTGATCGGATATGCGCATTTCAGTTTATCGAAATCAAAGCTGTGCTTATCGGTTATTGAAGCCGGAATCCGTCTGCTGTGCTTCGATTGGCCCGTGGTCGTTGTTAATAACTCCAAGAAAAAGCTTTCCGGCGCGAATTGGCAAAAGAAGAAGCTGCTTAAAATCATCTCAGGAATCGCCCCCTTCTTTTTTCGACACTCTGTCTGGGACACCCTGTGTAATAATACAAGAATAGAAAACACATAGTTCATCATGTTTTTGGTAACATTCTCACAACTCGAAAGTATTAATTGATTTACTTAATGATTATAATAAAAATTTATTTTCAAGTTTGATCAAGTTTGACTAGGTCGCGGATTTTATGCATTTTTGACTTTAAGGGTATTAATATATTATTTTTATTACAATCAAATTAGTAGTCCGGCAATCTTAATAATTTCTAGGTCCGTTTTAAAATCTCAAATTTCACCGTTTCACAAACCAGACCGCAGTTATCGGTTAAACGTCTAAGCTGTTTCAAGTGCGAATGCTCGAGTCATTAGTGTTTTTTCATTGCAAATAACATCGTCGTTGTCCGGTATCGCAGCAAACGTTCGAAGGATAAGCACAAACATCAAGATTTATGAACGTTGATCGTAAACACTGGGAATTTCTTCGGAGATTAAAATGATGTTCGTATCTCCTCATTACACGAGTTCAATACCAGGAATCGAATTCCAATTAACGTTGCCGTTCGCGATAATTAATATATTCGGGCCGGTTCGATATATACATTATACGTACGCTGTCGGATATATCGCGTGCCCCGCACAGAACTTCGGTTTTCGATACGAACGTGTAATTAAAATAATTAAAGTCCCTGAAATATGAGTTTCGAGCGCGGTTCCGTAACGACGTAGCTGTTGCAATTCATTCGAAAAGAGTAGCTGCTCGCGGTAAACGCGAAACGATCGCTGATATCAAATTCTCCTGGTAACCGAATCGCGAAGCAACTAGTTAGTATCTGATTAAAAAATTTGGCGAGCAGGTTCGAAAAACGGAGTCGCGAGGAGCGAGGCCGCCAAAGTCCACTGAAACTGAATTAAAATTGTTCACGTGGATGAAATCAATTTGCTCCTCGTAGCCGAGAGGGGATTCCGGATTTCCGGATGTTTAAAAAGTTTTAGCGGATCCGTTGTTCGATCGGGACATTTTAAAATCGACGCCCGCGGGGTGCACGACCCGGGAAGCAAGGAATCCTGGTAGGCTTCAGCAAAGCGTGAAATTTCCAGTAATTTCGTCTGGACAATGAATAATAATTCAGGAGTCATCCACTTATCGAACAATTCAGGTGGAGCCGTATGGCGCCAGCCAGCATCCCTGCTAATACATCGCCGGTTTTCATAAAAAGCGTCGCGCTCCAGTTGTATCTGGAACGGCATACCATTCCGCAATCGTACACACGTGGAATTATGCTCCCATTGAACGGGCCCTGGTCATTATTCACCGTGCCGTGTCTCTGTTTCCTCTCCCCCGGCGGAAGACAGAAAATCCAAGAGAAGCTGGAACAGGTTTTCCTATTATCTCTCTTTTCCCCTTTTCTCCTCTGTTCTGGTCTCTTCTTTCGTTCCTTCTTTTCGTTTTTCATTTATTTATGTAACGTCGAGACTACAATTATTCTCACGCAGGCGAGCGACGATCGACAGGCTGGAAAACATGAATTAAATCTTGTTTAATGGCCAATCGATGCGGTAACTTGATAATATCGGCGGGTCCCGGTGCTCGTTCATCAACGTACTCGTTACCGCTATATTTATGTTCTCCTTTACACGCTAACCGGTTTAATTAAAATTGAAACGCGCCGTGCTGCTGCGACCGAAGACGGCAGCTGCTCGATTATTGCACAGGTGAACAATAGATGGAAGTGCGGTGCAATGTGCATCTAACTACTGATCAACAACGTCGGCCACGTTGGCGGCCGATGCAATCTGCATTCTAAAAAATTATGTAATTTTACACCGGCGAATATCATTTTCTCTGCGGTTACTCCAAACTAACAATTCAGAGAAAACTGAATCGGCTCGAAATTCCGTTGTGGAACTTTTTGGAGGTAATCGTCAGGCAGTCGGGAACGTGTTAATACATAATTTAGCGAACGAATCGCTGGACCTAATAAATCTGAAAACAAATAATCGACGCGGGGCGAGTGACGCGACTGGTCGCTGGCCGGTTGGAAATTAAAGCGGCGTCACACGTGTCTATCTGCGGTCGCTGTAAACCCACGTATCCAGAATCAAATGACAAATTCGAGCGCGTCACAGAGCGGCGGAAAAGCTGCAGCTACGGCCATTCCAGCCGTCCGGCCAGCATCCACGGAACGGCCGTCCAGTTTGTAATTCCGCGTTGCGTCCTCGGGACAACGTTGGGAAGATGATCGGTGAACTTTCCGAATCGATCCTCGACACGGATGACCCGATTCAGGAAAGTGAATAACTCAATAACCGGACGGGACTGGCAAACAACTAGTGGATCGATGTGTTTGTTCGTCATCCGCGTGATTGATGATGACCGGCGCGGAACGATGGGGGACACCGAATCTGGCGGGTCACGTGTGACAGACCGATAAATTTCAACCTTTCGCTAATTCGACTTTTCCCTCCGACAACCGACGCTGTCGACGTTCCTCCCCGTGAAATTGCCGAACTTTTGACGTGCCCGAGAATCGAACGAAGCTCGATATCCTCCGCTCTTTTTCCGCGAGCCCGTCGACGAAAAACTTTCGCTGCCGTTCTCCGAACAGTCTGGTCAATAGGGGTCTCTCTAGCTTTGCGAATGACGTTGTTAATCGAACAGGAAAAATAAATAGCCGCCCTACACCGGAAACTCCATCGCTTTCTACCACCGTTCATTTCAATGACGCATAAAAGTCTTCGTAAATTAGAATTTTACTGCATTCACGAAGTTTTGAAGTCTATCTTTACTGTTGCTGTTGCTGTTGATTGACCTTAAAAAATGATAGAATAATCACTGTTGTAATTGCTACGATTAGAGCTAGAAAAATGGCAGAAAAAAAAACTGAACAATTCGGATGGATGTCAGGGGTGATTAAAAAAATCCTTTATTTGACGAACAATGACGTCCGGATTGATCGTGGGCGGTCCAACAAGGGCAATTCGGGAATCTGGTTAAGCGTCTGCGGCCATTGAAATGACCTGTTAATCGAGGACGGGCCGTCATCGAGTAATAAATCGCCCACGCACGGTTCGCGGGTACGTGCACGACCGGTCATCGGTGGGTAGTTAAGGATGTGATTCAATCAGGAAGCACACGTGTCCTGGGGCAGCTATCTTCGTTCCAGATGCTACCGGCAACCCGGCTTGCTTCCCTCGTAAAAGTCGACATTTGGTGGCAGCAGTAAATTCAAACTACGCGTGGATCGCAGAAAGATTGCTGAGTTGACAGAATCGAGTGGTGGGGGGAGAAAGAGAGAAAAAGAGAGAGAGAGAGAGAGAGAGAGGGAGAAAGCGACGCAAAGATGTCTAGGTTCAGCGATCGGAGAATAGACGAGGGGATTACTTGTCTGCTTCGAGCTATCTCTCGCCGCCATTACCGAGCCGCGTTTGGTTAATCTGACGCTGACATTGATTCGTTTTGGATTAACTCTTCTTTGGCCGGTGTCAGACTTCGAGCTGTCGTTTCCGCGTCGGCTCGCGTTCCGTCGATTCGAACCCTTCGCCTCGAATTTCAGTAAACCACTTTAACGTTCGCTCAGACAGCGATTCCCTAACGAACGATCGGGAATCATTTCCGATGATCGGAAGAATCAGACTTCGTTAACTCTGAAATTGCTCGATCTTCCGACGGTGGACCATTCTTACAACTATCAGGTGTAACCGGAAGTTCCGTCATTTCTTTTCTTTTTTCCTTTATGAATTCAAAGTCATTTATTTGAAGTTCTTACGAACACGCCAATGTGTTATTGGGTCACTAGCAGATGGAGTTGATGATTCCTGTAACAGTGGGACTGCATTGAACAAATGGAATGTGCAAAATAATACTGTAGGAAAGAGTACACCTTCAGCTGTTTTCGACAGCAGGTTTAAGTTATCTTCATAGCGTTTTCATTGTAAAAAGAATTGCGATGTCACGTGATGTATGAGTTTCTGGAGGTTGCTTGATGTTAACGTTCATCTTCTGACGCGTGCTTACATCGAGTAAATACATTGAGTCGAAGAAATATTTCTGAACAGATCGATAATAATCTGAACGGAGTGAAGCAAATCTATTTTAAAAACGGAATTAGGTGCGACCAACGAACCTGTTTTAAATACTTTCTAATTAGATTTTCTCCAATCGCACGCAAAGTCCATGGCTGAAATTGCATTTCCCAGCTTGTTAGGTTTCACCGAAGCATTATTCCCTGGGAAACGTACTAATCTCTAATTTTCATACTAATTACACGATCTCCAGAATTTGTATTAGTTTGTAACACGGGCTACGGTATCTCCTATTCAATCTGGCCGTATGCAATTCCAACAATACGATTATGCGAGCTATCATTATCGTTAATAGCAGCGCCACAATAGTGTCCTCTTACTATTAGATCCCTTCCTCTGTTCCAATAATAGTGTCTTATTAACAAGCGGCAAATTTCTCGGAGAAACCGAGCGAAGCGGTGCACACAAGCAAACGTTCGCGAATCAGACAGGGAGTTGCAGACGGATTGTAGGAAGCGATGAGTCGTGAAGGCAGCGAACCGGAAGCGGCTGGATGAACGCCAAAGATCGAACACACGCGTGTCCCGGCAGGCTTGTTGATGCTCCCCGATGCCCGACAAAAGGATTACAACCCCGGGTTATCCGAGAAAGAAGCAACCGAATGATATTCGCAATTTATTCTCCACCCACCCCTACCCTACCTGCTCCTCCTCCTCTCTCGCCGAGTTTTCCGGGGATGTGAACAGATGGTCGGGACCGATCGTCGAATCGAATTTCCCCGGGTATGCCAGATTTTATGCGGATTTGCCGGATAAATAGGCCACTGCCCGATTGCGGCCGATTGTTCACGCACATTTTGTGCGAATGCCGGTACACCCTTACTCTCCGTCGCGGATGTTTAACATGTCAATGAGTATATTACGGATTCGTTCGTCTGGTTTTGAACCCTGGACAGAAGGATAATTGACGAACAATGTTCACTGAAACGGGTGGACTCTGTCAACGGTGGACTGATAATTTAAATGCTGTTTGGATATTTAATTCTTCGGTGTGTTCGTGCCAGCCAATTGGCCAGAAAACCAGTCACGAACGTATGAAAATGTTAGGGATGTCAGCAATCATGGAACATTTGAAAAATTCACCAAAGTATGCATGTTCAATAATAGAATACTTTAAAAGTTCGTAAATGTTGGGTGTACAAATTGATTGACGACTAATTTCTTCATATTCTTGTTGATTTTTAAACAAATCAAGATACATTCAAGTTTCAGAAACAATCGATTGTTCTGGAAGCAAAAAGAACACGAAGCAATTGAATGCGTTAATTACCAACGCTCCCTACATACTACATACTACATATGCGAACACAATATGTGTCACATGAATATCGATATATCATATTCATTACTTATTTTGATTGAAACCGAAGGACATAATTACACACCACCCATCGTACGTAATACACTACAAACTCAATTAAAAGTGAAAGACCTACTTTATCTTTAATTACTGCCCACTCCCATCTTATTGAAAAATTATTAAATGACCACTGATGCAGTAAACGAGAAATCCGTAGACGTTATTCTAAATTTAGGTTCTTTTTTCTATATCTAGAAATTTTTAAAAAACGAAGGGTCCTTGATGATCGGTTGAAGTAATGTTTAATAAGTGGTGTCCTTAAGATGGTGTATCATAAACCTGTAGACTATAATTAATATTCTAGATCAAAAGGCATCATTATCTATGCATTCTAAAATCATTTCGTATGCACCAACCTAATAGATTTATAGTTATAGTCATCTTTAGGGAAGCCACGAAACTATGTGGAACACCTAATACTCCGGGCAATCGCCACAAGAGCAAATCTGGCGGATCACGATACCCGCTAGAAATGATTAATGCTACGAGTAAAGGATTTGGCTATCGTCTTGACGAACGAACGGAGAATTGTCTGAGAGTATGACGGAACGAATTCCTTGTCAAATATTTGCCGAATCGATCGATAGTCGTCCGGGACTTGACCGTATTACCGACCGGCTTTTTCGACCGGTTTCGTTCGAAACGGATTGACAATCTCGCTGCGCAGCCTCCGATAGATACCTCCATTAAGCACTCACGAAAAAATAACGTGCATAAAATTGCGGCTTTCTTTGATCCCTTCCATGGCTGTGCGGCGAGCGTATATTAATCCTGCATCCGCGCACCACGCTTTGAGACCTCGAACGTCGCACATATTTTAACACACAAAGAGATTTCAGAGCAGTCTTCTTCGCCGACCCGTCCCTGGTCCCCCGGCTGGATTAACATTTTTATGGCATCCGGCTTATTCGCTACAAATTCGTTCTGTTAATTTGTGTAACCAAAGGGCTCGGCGGTGAAACGCTTTGCCGCGAAAGTATTTCCCCGACACGCGAAATTGCTGTTTCCCTTCGCTGCGAGGAAAGTAGAGATATTTACCCAAGAACCCGTTGGTTTCCTTAATGACTACCCCTTTCCCCTACGTTCCATCTTGGGCGCGATCTATTCAATTATGTGGTGCCGCAGTCCCGTTAAATTTCCCATATTTAATATGTAATTCGGTGTGCAGTGACTGTGATTACACTGCAGATGCACGGAGAAACGGGTCGACTCGAGATTCGGTTCAGCGTGAACGCAAACAATCGAACGGAGTTTCATTTTATCTCAAAACTCTTTGCCCAGCTAGACTTGAAACTAATTCGGTAAGAATTTGATGGCATTTTCGTTGTAAGTATAATTGATACGTTGAGTAACACACCAATGTCTATAAACGTCACAGAATCAAAACAGTTTATTTAGCCATGCAAGTATAGAAAAGAAAAGGTCCTCAGCTAACAAGTATGTTGTTAGCGATTACAATCCGCATAATACATTAGTTTGAATGTTCGCGCCGTGCCATTAGTTTGGACCTTCTGCCGCTACATCTACCGCAGCGTTGGGGACCATTGCGGGTCCTATAGTTTTTAGTTTTTGTTCTGTACTGTCTGTTCGTTCGTCACCGTCATTGCCGCTTGTTGTAAACGATGTTTGTAATCCGTTGTAATCAATATTAAAACTACCATATGTTAACACTTTACTTACCAGAGATTTATTAATAGGACTTTCAATGACTGCGCTATGTTAGCAATGGTCTTGTCCTTTAACCTCCCAAGCCTGTTCGACGAATACGCGTAAGTACTTCCACATAACCTCATTGTCTGTTAAGTTGTTAAATTAATACTTCCTGTTTCATTAATACACCCTCAAAATTTGGAGTTGATCGGTCCAATAGTTATCGTTTTATGTAATTTAAAAAAATCACACCAAACAGTACTGAATTCTCCCGAATTAATTAGCGCTTGAGCCAGTAATTAATCCGTGCAATATTACCGGCTTGAGATGTTAAATAATAATCCCCAATGAAGTTAATGTATTCCGTTACTGCGCATTGTTTGTTGGTTTATAATTAAAATTGCTATTGTTGAAACATTCGTTCAGAACACTTCAACCGTGATTGGTTGTGTGACAAATCGTTTTCTTTACTTGCTACAGTAAAAAGTAAAAAAATAGTAAAAAAAATTGATTCGGTAGATTGAAAGAATTCTGCATTCACGTATAAGCAATCGAACATTCGAACAGTGCACTGTGCAAACTAGACCGTTTGGCTAACAGAGGTTTGGCATATATGTTCGTATTCGCAAGGTCCCGTCATGTCATAACCGCTTCATCGACGTTTTCGAAATTGAAACTTCAATCAAATCCCTTTCGTCCCAACGAGCCAGTTTGTAAACCAGTAGAAATCGCGTAACAACCCAATAACGAAATTAATATAGTTTCCAAGTCACTCATCCCAAAACTTCCTTCATTTCCATCTAAATACTCGACCAGCTACCACGATCACGGGAGTCCAACTAATCCCGGTGATAGCGTAGCCATTGGCCTTGTATGTTGCCGCTTTATTGTTCGTACTCACGACAGCTAATTACAGTTTTCGTTCCGTAAAGTGTTTCTCCCAATAAGGATTCCGTAAACAATATTAAATATAATGGTATTTAACACTAGAACAACCAAGCACTAAATGCAACTGGCACACGTTCCCTTCTGATAACAACAAAATTGCACTTGTTTAGATTTCGTACCAGTTTTGTTCAAATATCTACTTAGATAGAGAAGTTTATTAAAAAATTATCTCAAGGAAACACATTTATAATTTCAATATTTCTAAAAGACAAAATTAGTAGCAAGTCATTTTGACTCATCCGGTAGTTCTAGTGTTGAACATAAGCTGAAAGTTAATGTTTAGAAATGTTTTAGAACATTTCTGGAAAGCTACCTGACAATGCGCAATATTAAGTGCGACTCGACTTTTTGCACGGAACCGTCGTCCGATTGATCATCCATTGATCATCGTGCTATCATCGCCGCTCGCAGCTCGTCGCGTCGTGTCCTACGGGCAATCCTACCAGCGAAAGAATTTATGAGCAGAGCAATGGCGTTCGGTGTGCTTTGAGTCGTTACCGCCGGCAAAGCCGGAAATCGATGGAGCCGAGTAGCCGGTGTGTTCTCACTCCGTGCCCGGTAGCTAATGTCTGTTTGCTTATCCATCGATCTACTCTTAATGAACCTTCTGATCATTATCCGCGTAGTCGTTGTCTCCTTCCGTTTCCGGCAGTCAGATCCACCGGCCGAAACTCCGTCGAGCAAGTTTCGAGTCCTGTCGTCGCCGACTCGTAAAACCAGGTTCATGAAATGAGTTGATCCAGCGAGGGACACGTGGAGATCTGTGGATCCATGTATCGTCCCAAGGAGTTGGTTTAGAGTCGATTACTTGATCCGCGAACTCCTGAAGAGCTTTACAAACTCGCAATTCTGCGAATTTTGAACGAAAACTTTTCCACCTTTTAACCTTGAAATATTATTTTCAGTTGCTGCAAAACGTGGTTGCAATGGTACAGGATTTTGACAAGAAAGTTTTAAGCTGGAATTTCCATTACAGTAAAGTCTCCACCTAAGTCAAAAAGTGCTACACAATCTTAGAGCAGTCCAAAGTGTAAACATGCCACGTAATCCGATACCGAGTCGGGTATATCAATTAAAAAAGTTCTTTATTTTTCATTATTTTTGTATAGAACTTTCATTAACTTATTTGTGGCATTTTTCTGATTAAAATGACACTAAACATGATCTAATTTGAAGTGTATTTAGTGGTTTAATTGTCCTTTTCTGCAATTGTCAGTAGATCTGAAAGTTGTTTTTTAACTAAGGGAGAGCGTTGTCGAATGTATGGTAAGTTTGCTTCGTTGAATAAACAATTATCGATCGACAAAGCTCTCACGAATATTAGTTCGCGAATAGTAAACGAAATACGGAAATATACATATAAGTACGAGACTCACCGGTGAAAGGAACCATGTGCACAGTTCCGAATTACACGGTACTATTTTTATATCATCGTGAAAGTAACACGGTCTTTCACTACCATTGAAAATACGCGGAAAAATCGGCAAAAGGGAGATGCAACGAGCAAAAATGTTTCCTCTGCCCGGTCTGTCCATTATTTCGACACAGAACGCAGCTATCCATTAGTCTGAAAATGGATTTCGTAAAATGCATTTATGTCATCAACTTCGCGATAGTAACAAAATGGACGTCCAGCTGCATTAACTGCACACTAAATGGACTGTCGAATTTAACTAGACTTCCATTAGACTTTCCGAAATGCAGAAGAACGTCGCATTAACGCGTCGTTGTTATACCCGTTCGAACTTTTAATGTTGCTGTCTAATTTTAATCTTCTTCTAATTTCGCCATGGCACAGAGCTTATTTTCTGAACGTCGACACGCCGAGGTAGCATTTACTGAACGAGACAAATTACAAAAGTTAAACGGAAATGTCTAATCTGTACCACAAATAGTTAATCATGTTTTCGACGAATAGTGAACTCGGATTTTATTGTCGGGAAAATGCTAACAGATACATAAGCTCTTCGGTAGCATTATAACATCAATTAATACTTATGAATTGATTTATGTATCAACGCTAATAACATAAGCGCTAATTCATACAACATAATATATCACAGTTGAAAGCAGGCTTAGAAACATTTCAATTCCAATAAAATGAAAGATAACGGTTTGAATTAATTAAGCTTATCAACCAATTATGTTATTTTGTTATTAACACTATGTATGAAACATTGTTGAATGTGAAAGAATGTACAAAAAATTACACTATGAATTTTGTGAGCAATAAAATGCTTGTAATTTAACAAAGGTGAAAATTTATTGGTTCAGTACATGAGCTTTGAGCACGTAAGAAAATGGAAAAATAAAAAAGTATTCATTCAGAATATTAATCGTGGATGCCGAAGTGTCCGTGTATTCTCAATTCATTGGAGAATCAAAGGAGATATCATGCACGAGAAACATGTCCCTTCGTGGAGGACCCTTTACATTGATGAGCCGTGTCCACTTGATGAAAGGTAGGGACGAGGTCCTTGCCAATATCCTTGTGTTTGCATCAAACCAGGTTGTCCCCTGAGCTAATGTTGTCCCCCCGATTCAGGGATCTCCCTAATGATCTCGTTTTCGAGAGGAAATCGCCATATTTAAGCAACGGTGGTTCGCTCTTTAAAGATTCTGTTCAATCTCGACTTACTTATGCCACCATACTTTGATTTGCTAACAAACACCAATTGCTAAACGTAATTGTTTATTTCGAAAATGGCGTTATTTATTTTTCGACTTCTTTCTGTAACTGGAGTCGAAGTATGCCGTTGTGTCCCAGACACAACATGTAATGAAACATAAAATAAACCTTGTATTTAATAGAAATAGGTCGTGAAATATTTGTAGTAATTCTCGGGTGCTTTCTACACGGAGATTCTTTCAAGTGCAAACGCGCAGACGCCGTCGAAAGAAATTTTCAGCCATGGGATAATGTCGACTCCGCAGTCAGAGGAGACGGTAAATCAGAGTGCAGCTAATCCGGTTAGACGTTCCTTGTTAATGCTAATCATTTCGGCATTTGACTCGGAAATCTCGCTTAATGTAATCTCTGTATTAGCCACCAATCCCCGATTTCACCCCTTTCAGTTCTCAACTCTAACCACCCCAACTCGACAGGTATACGTTACCCGAATTTTCTTCGGTCTGATATCAAAGCTATGAAATTCTGTTACATTACTCCCCGAATCTCCTTTCACATTTCCGGTAAAAGTTGTTGTTGCTCTATTAGCAAGCGAATTGTCATCTTTAATCGTTTGAAAACAATTAAGAATGGCCAAATAATACTGAAAAATTTCAGAATGTGGAAGATGTTATTATATAATAAAAGAGAATTTATAGCTCACGTGACATAAGTAACTTTATCTTCAACAACCTCCGTAGAGTACGTTTGAATACATCTGGGCCACGAAGTTTTACATTCCTTTGGAAGGAACATTTCCCTACGTGTTTTCCCAGAAAGTTTTAAAATATTTTTGAATCCGAAACGATATTAAAATACGAACGAAGATCTTCTTCCTCGTCAAAATAAAGAATGTTATGCGAAATACGAATATTTTTTTGTCGAGATCAGTTTCAGTTTATTCGGTTTATTAAAGAGGGAGCGCAACGAGGATTATGAAGTACCTAGTGATTACGAATGTTCATTAATATCAACCATTCGTAAATGTCATAGAATACGAGAGATCGTTGAAATTACCGAGAAATCTTTCAATGGTATGAATAAAGTGCTTCTTTTCCATGATTTTTGTTACGTAATCTGGTCAATATATGCAAAATGAAAATTGTAAGAGTCAGACGACAAATGGAGGTTTCTTTCTTCCCTTAGTAAATTTGAATAAACGAACACCCATACATGAATATTTTGGAATATATGTTATGGTAAAAGCCGCTAAAAGTTTGAATAAATATATTACTTATTTTTGTAAAATGATTCAGAATAGCCGTAAACTTAGTCCCGAATTAGATGTTAGAGATCCAGTTGAGGATTAAAAATTGAACGTACTGTAACTGTATAGAGGTTCGTACTAGTTCAGAGAAGGGAAAAGATAAGTTTCTTGTACACACGATGCTTGAAGTACTTTGATTAAGGTCTGAAAGTCGAACGCAGTGGTACGGCAATAACATTTCAAAGCAGCCGACCACAAAAGAGACTGGTCGAGAAGAAACGGTGTAGGGGACTCCATAGAAATTCGCTAGACTCCGCGCGGAATCTTTTGGTTTTCCATAGGTCAATGTGTTTTCTATGAACCCCGGGGGCGCGCAGATGCGCCGGATGAGATTTAAGTTCGAAACGATAAACCACGCCGCGAGACTGCTGTCCTTAAAAACGACTTTATCACTCGGCAGGGCCTTATCGAAGTTTACGGGTCGACGAATACGGGGTCCGCGTGACCAAGCGTTTCCACGCGATTAGAAATATTTCAGCTTTTTACGATTCTCTGAAGGACTTTGCTCGCAACGGTGAGTCAGCAGCAAATCGCAAGTTTTCTTCGCGGTACACGTACAGCCGGACACGATGTTACAAGGCACCGGTGGAGTTGAATTGCCTTTGTCGACGTCCCTGGCAACATGTAACCTTTAATTTCTGTTTCCCCAGCAAAATGAATGTCGTCGGACGCCCGGCGTCCCGCGAGCTCTGTAATACTACCGAACTGTAACATGGAAAACCTCAAGATGAAAATTACAGAGAAAATTCAAGCGGAAATCGAAACACGATGGGAATAAATGTAGTTCGTAGTCACTTAGCAGGTTATTGAATTATTTACTTCTTTATTTTGTAATTTTTGAAATCATAAAGACTATCTCCATGGGAAATAACTGCATGACTTTATTTATTCCAGGGCATATTGCGATGAAAACTGTACAAACTCCATTCGGTAGGTTCAGTACACACATGTATTTTTATATATAGAATTTTTCAAATTTTTCAAATTCTTTGAATCCAGGCTTACGGTTTTACCATTTGTTCTTACGAAATTATCGCTATTTAAATATCGACGATTTAAATACTTTTGGATCCACTGTCGGTGTAACTTATGCGAGCTGTTCAAGATCCTGTTTGATAACTTTCGAAGCTGTGTCAGACTCTCGTACAATGCACAGACAATAATTCTGGAGGGTCAAGCTACAACATGCAGCTACCATGTTGAGTAGAATAATTATCCGAACTGATTAGCGGAGCTTGTAAGTCGCTGGCGAAAACAAGCGATGGCCAAAGATCTCGCTGGCCAGCAGAGCACCGCTGAATGTAGAACATAAATTAACAGGAAGTCGCCCACCATGGCTAAATAAGCCGTTCGGTTTCCAGGGAACGTGGCCCTCGAGCGATTAATAACTTGGTGCAGGAACGAGCGGCGTTGCAACACCAGAAAATAAATCGATTAGGGGAAAAAAGGAAACATGGTTTTCCGTGCAGGGTGGGGGGGGGGGGGATGGCAGTGTTTTATGGTCGATAACCGGTTTACTCGGCGCAGCTGGTAGCGTTGCATTTATCACGGAAATTCGGGGCAACTTTTCGACAACTTTCCTGGTGTACGCGGACTTCCGGTCTCTGTTCTACGCTGTTTTTCGCAAGACAGCCTCGATAGGCTACGAAACGCGACGGCGGCGGCGGCGGTCGGTTTGTTGCTGCGAAATCAATATCATCGGGCTTCTGTACCTTCGTCCTACTCCCTTTTATTTTTCCTCTCTATCGTCTTCGCTGTTATTTACTCTGGCCCGTTCCGTCCTGTAGCGTCTGTCTCCTCCTGCGCTACTGTCCCCGGGATGCTCTTATCAAAATAGCGGAGTCGCGCGATTCAATTAAACCGTAACGACACCGTGCCACGTAGAAAGTAGAAGAGCTACTGAAATTAATATAATCAGTAGTAGCGAGCGTCTTTCCCCCACCCTCGTGTCACAGTGAATTCTCGATATACACCACCGCACGAAAGTATCCGGACACTTCGCCTTGGATATGCCGATGAATCTCGTATTTAATTTTGACAGTCGGTCACGAGATCCTAATATACCAGTTGAGAGTTAATGAAATTTCGAGATTATTCAAAATCAGTGAGGAGTATCCTTTTGTAAATAATTACCCAGATTTGGTATAATAAGTGATTAGAGTAACATATTTCGCTTATTTTTATCTTTTGATAAAATAAGAACCTACACTCGATGTCTAGGAAACCAGCATAATTGTTATGTAGATATTTTACATTTTTCAAATAACATTATACACGCACGATGAATTCGCTGAGTGTCCGTGGAAATCGTTTCCTGGAGCTGCGCACTTACGTTAATTACGGATACGGGGCGACTTAATTTAATGTCACGCCGCCGTTCCTGATTAAAATATTTGATAAAAGCAAGTTCGCCGCGAGACTTGCACCTGAGACCAGCTCTGCGAGGCATTCTTGCACCTCGCGTTTGTCTCCTAAGTACATTATGCGCGCGTACTGATTAAAAGGACAGTTTCTGTATTATTTAACGTTCGCTTGAACATTCTCCTCGTCGAAAAATAATCTCCCACATTCGGTTGAATAAATCTCTCGAAAAATATTCAATTTGGTAGAGTAGGAATATGGAAAAAACTCTTGTCAGATAGGATCTTAGACGTTGAACTTTTTCGTCACAATTCTCCGGATGAAAAAGGTGCATGTATTTTCCAATGTATTTTCCACGCTGCTAAAAATGTTTTTTGCTCTATCAATTACTTTCCTCGATACACCCTCTTTTTACTTTAGCCGAAACAAATCATAGATGCCTATCACCGGCGGCTTTTCCTCGTGGCTCTGAATCCTTAAAAGCTTCATTCTTTATTCCGCTATACGATTCCCTTTGGTGCTTCAACGGCCATTTATCAAGGATAAAAGTCTGTGGAAGGGACCCCTGTACACGCGGTTTGTGACGTTTAAGATGCGTATATTATGTATCCAATTTATCTTTCGATAGAATATTTTCTCATCTACTCTGCTCTTTCACGTCTATATTCATTCGCCTGTCGTTTATTATTGCTTTCTCACTTTTACATGAAAAGAAAAATTAACACATCTGCCGGCGATTATTTTATAATTTTTTTAAAGCTCGTGGTCCAACGGCTAAGGATTTTTCTAAGGATCACTCGATAACTCACCCCAGTATTGTATTTGCAATCATTTCGTTTAGCATTATTACGAGGAGAAAAGATTTTTTAACTTCCTATTTGTACAGCATAATTATTAAAAATCCTATTTCGGTAGGTTAAGATGAGTTTATGTTACTATGCTATTCTATGTTGTGTAGAAATATAATTCTCACTAAATATGCCCTTGTGCACGAAAAGTATTTCAACATTATGAAACAGAAATGTAGGTTTACCAATAATATAAAAATTCTTGCTTTCCTCCGGCAATTGTATAATTCTAAACTGAACAACTTTTTAACAATCTGCGTAAGTGGTTTCAATATTAAAATATTTTGTTCTATAGAAAAAGGAAAAAGAAAATAAAAGAAGGTGAAGTAATGAAAAGACGAAGTTTGCCCAAGCTATATTTATACCTAACCTAAATACGCAAAAATGAAACTAAATAAGATAGAATGAGGCTAAGCCTATCTATATCTATGCCTCGCCTAAAGTAGAAGTTTACAGCACATGCTTAGCACCTCGCCTTACGTTTTCTTCCATCGCCCTCGTCAGAGCTACCTTACTCTTTAATAATACGCTGAACAAAAGAAAAATTTCATGTCCGTTCCAACGCTACATTTACCTGTACTAAAAATGAAACCTTGACATGCAAAAAATATTATAGCAGATGTCTGTCGAAAGACATGGTAATTTAGACAGTATTAAATAGGCGCAACACGAAACATATGATTCTCGTAATATGACGACTTCAAGTCAATCGTACCTTTCTCAGCCAGAGACGGAAGGAGGGGAAACTAGAGTGGGGTGACAAGTCTTGATCTGGCGACTACGGTCAGGAGTGCTGGCAGTGTCGCTACATCACGACTTGTGTCCCCATTCTAACTTCCCCTTCTACCGCGCTGCGGCCTGATCACGTGACGCGTTCGGTCTTTGTCAAACATACTCCGGTACCGGCAGAGAGAGGGAAACTTTTTTCCCCTGAATTCGTGCTTCCCCCCTTCATCGGGCGACACCGAGTGCCGGTCGCGTAAACAACGAACTCGGTAGCCTGTGAAATCGAGTAACCGTCCCGAAAAAGACGTCGATCTCGTTTGTGAACTTTTCCAGACAACCCGCACCCGCAGACGAGTCTGGGAGTACTGTCGCGGAATATGGGTCCCGAAGTTTTCGTAGAGAGTATTGCCAGGTTCGTCGATGAGAGGGATGGTCATTGCGGACAAGAGGGGGGGGGGATGAATCAACCGTAACCATCGGTCCGTCGATGACAAGAAAACTGCATTACGAGGAGCCCAAGTGGCCGCTATCAGTCTCGTAAAAAGTTTGGGTTAGACACTAGTTCTCGGACCGGGGACGAAAGCGTTCGCGGCGCAGCCAATTCGGCGTGGTTGTTCGTCATTCCGTGCCCTGGATTTTTTTTTTCTTTCCCTCTTTTTTTTCGGTCCTGGTTGCGCTCCTTCGCACCCACAATTCTCTTTCTGCCGTTCTCTTTCTCGAGCTCTGTGCACGCCCGATTGGATTTCACGGATAAAACGAATTACTAATAAACTTTCGACTGTCCAGTCTATCGGACGCTTGTTACTTTCGATATATATATATACGAGGTCCAGATAAATCCGGTGCACGGCCAAAGGAAAATCTTGTTTGCCCCGATGGGATTGCAGTCTTTTTCTTTTCTTCTCTTATTTTTAGCAGTTGCTCGCTCCTATCGGCGTCCGGGCGGCGATTAGAGCCGCTCTGTTACGGCGATTAATTTCTCGCTCATTTTAACGCCCTGCCTTTGATGGTCGAATCTTTTTATCCAGTTTATTGGGTTGGCTCATAAATTCGTGCGATATTATTATATGATAAAAAGAAACCCTTTCCTCTTTTACCTATACATATAAAATTCTCCTAGTTCTACCGAGATCATAACATACATTCATTCGGTTGTCTGCAATATTTGCACTTCATTTGTTAACGCT
Organism: Seladonia tumulorum; assembly: GCA_913789895.3. NCBI lineage: Eukaryota > Metazoa > Arthropoda > Insecta > Hymenoptera > Halictidae > Seladonia > Seladonia tumulorum. Next base: position 10,794,029 of record OU565267.1, on the reverse strand, counting down.
AGAAATACGGAACCCCGTCAAAACGATGTCAAATTTTTTAATTCATGATTATAAACCTTTAGCACTCGAGTAGTGACTCTGGGGCGTCGCTACAAATAGTTACATCATTATTCAAAATATTTACGGTGAATTCTCGATATTTGTCAACAATAGGGGTCTTTTCAACGTCGTGTATACACATTGAGAATCGCTCAAAATATGGATAAGCTTTGGAGAAATCTGTATCTAAGGTGGTTTTTCATTCGGAAAGGTGAAATTCGTAATCAGAGTCTGGGACTTTTTTAATACTCTGTGAGATCATCTGAGATTTTTCCGAACAATCTGGTAGAGGGGATTGTTAAAGTTCCAATTGATGAAAGTGCGCTCCCACGGTCTGTTTTTCGGTAGCCACAGAAGGCCTTTTAGCAGCCGGTCGCGCTACTTTTTCTCTCGCCCCCGATGGCCTCTACGCTGCCAATGTTTTTCCATTTCAATGTTGAACGGTTTTGGCAACGAGTTCGTTAACCCGCGTGCCGAAATCCCACGGATTGGGCGTCGGTTATTTTAAATGCAACTGGGAACGTTGAACTGCGGAAAATTTCTGGTGAGGTAGCCACCGGAGAACTTCCTAGGTATTAAATGCCCGAATGTAATTATTTGTTGCAGAGCGCGGAAATAATGTTAATATATAATCTCTAATAGCGCAACCAGGTAATAGATAAATCAACATTTCTATTCGTAAGAGTATGTCGCTGAAAAATAATATTTTATTGATTGGGATCTTGTACTCACGACTATGTACTTCACTGTGATTCAACATTGATGATGTATTGGTAAAAATTCATTCGCAGATTCTGTAAAAAATTGCAAACAAGAAAACCGAGGTTTATCTAATATTGTTCTTTTGGCGATTACATTTATCCATACCATCTTTGTCAATGAAATTTGTACAACTTTTTATTTCTTGTCCTCTCAATTTCAATTTATTATTTACTGTACATTTAGTGTCATATAGGCATTCTTTACAATAATTTCGTTTATTCCAATCAATAGATACCAGGTATTTACATTAATCTTCGTATAATACTGCATTTTAAAGATTTCCCGATCTCATACATTAATTTATGTGTCGAATAAATGACATACTTTAAACTCAATAATAAAGTATTAAATGTGAAATTCTCGTGAAGCGTAGATTTATCCTCCATGAGGACTGCTTTAAATGTTCATACTTGTACAGAGATAATTGATAATAATACACGCCAGAAACGTGAGCATTGAATACGATATCCTCTGATTTCAAGCTGGAATTCCGAATAGATTTACAAAGTTTTCCATCCTCATACCGGTTAAGCGTAGAATTCGTTAGTTCATCGGATCCCCATTGAACGAGTCGCGGACAGTGGAAATATTTTAAAGGGAATCCGACTAAAATGGTTGTGATTATACCGGACGTTATAGTGCTATCGAGGCTAGACGCATCGATCGCTAGAGGGGAAAATCAAGTATCGAGTTTAATGCGCTTTTATGTACCCGTTAATTGGCAGCTGCATAATAGAACTCGCAAGTCTTTTCGCGCAGCGGGCAATCATTTCGCGATCGAATTGAAAACGAAGAATAGCATTCTTTCACCGAACCTGGAAGATCAAATTTCGAATATTGTCTGGATACACTACCGTTCAAAAGTTTCGTACCAGTTGAATAAAATTTTAACAAGGTCGGTTACAGATTGTTTACTGCACTAACAATCTTGTACATTGTAGCAAGAAATTTGTGTATACATTATGCACAAGAGAATCAACTTAAACGAAACAAATTACTAAATTGTGGCCTAGATAAATATTGCACGTTAATCGATTTCGATGAAATTATCAGTATGCATGCAACTAACACAGATCCACATATTTCAAATTTTCTTTACGGGCTCAAATAAAAAGGTTTCAGAAAGTGCCTTTTTTACTTTTTCACGTGGTCCTTACCAATAGAAATTTTTCTCGAAATTTGTTTACACGTCATGCACTAGGTAAATCCGCTTTTAATTGCTAAAAAAATTCAAGTCATTTGATCCAATTATAGTTGAGCTTTTCTGATTTAAAAGGCGTTCGAGTAGTTTCGTGTTCCACTGTATATAATGTCTTTTTTAAATAATTTTTTGATCGGTACGGTGGTCTACTGTATTGATATAATAAAATGGTCGCGTAACAAGTATTCATATACCGTATATCTAATAACATCTGAAAGCCAGCGAACCACTGCATCGCCTGCCAGGTCGGCAGAATTACAAGATCCCGATCTAATCGGTTCACTAAGCCGAGGTGTTATGAAAATCTCACTTGACTCTCATCGTCTGGCCTAATGATGTTTGCCCTTGGGCATCGCCGGGCTGAAGGGATATTGAGAAACCCTATTAACGCTACCGCGTACCAAACTCAAAGTAACACAGGGATAAAAATAAAGCGGGCACTTTGATGTTCAGCCGGGAACGCTCTCTCTCTCTCTCTCTCTCTCTCTCTCTCGCTCTCTCTCTGTGTGTATACATATACAAAAGCTGTAGCGCAGGTGCCATTTCTCCGGCGATTAAGTCAAGCCTGTCATTAACACTAAACCTACCGACACTTCTTGTATACGTGTTCCTATCGTGCGTGATCAAAATGACCGGTCCTTGAAAAAAGTTATTCTTAATATATTGAACGTAGATAATAGTCAATTTGTTGCACGAATGAAATGACAAATTAATTTTGATATAATTGCAATTATATATATATATATATATATATATATATATATATATATATATATATACACCTTTGCGGTTTGGATGCATATGCCATGAAACAGTATTATCAACCAGATACGTGCGTAACTTGATAGCGTCTCGTTCAATAAAGCGGCTCATTTATTTCGAGTTGGCCATGCCACATTGAGAATAGCCGTTCTTTTATACTGATTGGTTTAGAAGAGTAAATACAATATTATCTCGTGCGGACAGGCTACAAATATTTCTTGGAAAAAAAGAAATAAAACGAAAAATAAATACTGGAAAATACATACTTTAAGGAAAGTCGTAAAGATAATGTGATAATGTTTCATGTACGAAATTGTACGCAGAAGTGTGAAAAGGACAATTTGACCGGCAGTGGTAGATTTAGTGTTAATAAAAGAGGCGATCAAACATTCCCAACGGTGTGGAGCAACTATCGGTATCGAAGAGACTAGCTAAAACCCAGACACCCTTGACCCGTCTCGTTTCCGCGGGGCAACAGCTTTCTCGCGATCTCCGTTGATCGATCGAGAGCAGCAGAGAGTAGAGCGAGGGAGACAGAAAGAGAGATAGAGAGAGAGAGGGAGAGAGAGAAGGGAAGGATCGGACCAATTTGCAAAACAAATTCGGCCGCCGACAAAAGGTTCATTGTCAGTCACGCAGCGGGACTTAAGTCCACTTGTTCAGTCGGGATCACTTAACCCAGTTCTTCTTCGGGCGTAGCTCGCCTCTTAACCCCGTGCCCGGCATCTCTCGTTCCTCAAAGAAACTCAGAAGCAGCCAGTGCATTGAATTGCAGAATCACGAGCCGGTCGCCACTCGACTTGATGAAATTTCGCGGCCGATTTTCGCGCAGACGTCACGCCGCACAATGCGTCGCAAGAATAAAGAAATAAAGAAACGAACTTCCATCTCGGTTCTTATGGGCCGCGTAGGGTTGTTGGAACGCATAATTGATGAATTGAGAGATGATCGAAATTTTTGATATTGTGATATTGTTAATCATTTCAATTTTCGGCCTTATATTTCGTTTCTGTTTACCGAGACAAATTCTGGTTGAAGTCCCTTTTTAAAATAATGGTTGGAACGTCAAATATTTGAAGCATTAATGGGAAAAAATAAACTTTGGAAGAATATAAACGACCCGAGTTGCCCACGGAGGGTTAATTAAAATAAAATGGAAAACGAAAAGTTCCATCGGTCTATCTTAATTCCATGAAAAGTTCTATTTCGCCGAGAAAACGACCATACGTCCTCGCCGTGCGTCGCGATTGAAATGACGCGTGTCCACTTCATATCAGCTACTCGTTTTCGCGAGGCTCGCCCCAATGACTGGAACCAGGTGACATGGAAGCTCGTTTCATTTATGTTTATACCGTCCCGCGGGCAGACCGTGTTTTTAATTACGGTCGTTAAATTTAATCCGGCCGTTTCCGCCATTCGAACGAGTTCGCCCGCGGAATTGACTTTGTTAACGACCCGATTAAAGCGACAGCAAGTTTGCGCTCCCTTGATCATTTGACGACGGAGCATGTCACTGCAGTTTGGTATAATAGCTATAGACGCGTGGAGGATTCATATCGCCGGCGAAATGTTGTATGTACGCCGGAGCTCCCCATTATGCCCGACCACTTTTACGCGAACGTTCTGCCGCGCGAGAGCTTTCCTCCTTTTGTTCCTTTGTGCCACGTTTAACCGTTGATCATTGAAATTAATTTCATCTCGTGCGTGCCTATGAAAGAGTCGGCGCGCGTGTTTCATTCAATTTCGAAATTAGAATAAATGAATGTTATTAGAAGAAATGTTTGTTCACAATTACTGGCATCGAGTTTGCCTCGGAAATGCGGCCTCAAAATGTTTTGTTTCGCGCAATCAAACGCGCAACGAGATTAGTTATTTCGTCGTTTTTGGTGTACATTATTTTATGCCGAATAATGAACAATGTTAAGATTACCACTCCTGTGTTAAATCAAATTTAAACTGCGGTGTTCAATAAGTAAAACTTACAACGAGATTAGTTATGTTGTCCTCTTTGGTACACTTTATTTTATAAAATATTAAAATTGTCCCTGCTAATTTATCAGAAGATTAATTGTGTCGTTCTTTCTGGTACGTTTTATCGTACAATGAGTAATATTAAGATTATCGACGATGAAGATATTCCCATTTATTTATTTATGCTTGATTCTGAAGCACGACTTCCATACCCTTGCTATGGAGAGTGAAGAGCCAATATGTATTCAGGATTTTAAATAATGTATCTTGCAGACGCTGCATGCATTGAATACGTTCAAGCAGAATAGAGGCGAATATTGAATAATGTGCAGGGCGGTTTATGTTTATTTTATGCGATTCCTTCTACATACTTGTTGACAAGAAGTCTTGCTACGTGGTAGAACACATTCAACTTGTGGGGTTACTGTTATTCTATTTAAACATACATCGTACACGATATACAGGTTAGGTATGCATTGTAAGTTTTGTTGATGTATATTCTACTATAGATCTATATATAAGCATATCAAATATACATGCGTTCTACACTGCCCACTGAACCAGAAATGTTTTAGAAAATTCCCATTTAGTTGTAAATTGGGTACCGATAAAAAGTGCATTAATGACTTAAAAAATATCGAATATCAGTTTATCCATTATTCAACTAAAGCCTTCGCCTTGAGTAATCAAGAAACTAGACAAATTGGTAAAAAGAAAAGGAACTAACTGAAGGACCCAAAAAGTAAAGTGAGCCGAATCAGGAAATGATTTTCAGGTTTTACAATTATTTACCTGCATTTCTGTCGCAGAGCTTATTCTCATCTATCAAGCAAGATACCCGTGGACCTCAGTTGCACTCGAAATGAGGTTTGCATTCGTGACATCGCGACTTCAAACATTCTTTTGACTTTCTCAAAGATCTGACCGGTCGACTGACGGGAGGACATAACACGATGGCTACCTGATCGGAATCCTCCCCGATCCCACGAGAGATTTTCCCGTTTCCTATATTCCCTTATCGTCCCTCGCCTTCGCTATTTGCTGAACTTTTCTAGAGCTATATACAAGGCGAAAGTAAAATTGAATCGTTCGAGCGTCAATGGAGAAGGGCGTCACGGGCAAATGGAATAATACAGTATTGCAATCTAGACGTAGACGAACAGTAAACTTTTGCGCAACGTTCGTAAATAAAATATGTTCCTTCCTAAAACCATTCAGAGTTTCACAGAGTTTTCGCTCCCCGTGTTCGAATTTTTAGCCATCGAAAATAAAAGTTCAGCGCGAACAAGCAATCTTGCTTCCTCGAGCAGACATTTTCTAGAAATCGAATAATTTTTTAATTTTATAACAATTATCATGGAGTTCTCATCAATTAAAATTCTCTGAAAAATAAAATTAACAAATAAACAGATTCTACGGTGGAATTTTCAAGTTTCGAACAGTGTTCCAACAGGTTGTTGACCATGCCAAGTAGCGAGGGAAATTTGAAATTCCAGATTTTCGAGGAGGGGTAGAAGTTTGATATTTGGCGAGCCAATACAAATTTCGAGGGCTGAAAGTTTGAAAGTATTTGATAATTTGCAATTCTGATTACAACCCGAAGGACTGAAGTGAAAATTAGGGGCGTAAAGTTTTGATATTGACCAAGATTTTTGGAGCTATACATTCCAATTTTTTTGAAGGGATGCTATGAATTCTCATGAGATGCAGGAATAGATTCGAAGAAAATGCAATTTAGATACAGGAGCCCTGTCGCCATCAGTTTCTTGCGTTTCCCCGCAACAACAGGCTTTGATTCGCGTCTGCGATTAATTTAAATCGAACTATTTCAGGCAAGATTCCGAATCGTGCAGTGAAGTGGTCCACCGCAACTCGCAGCTAACGTAACGACCATAATACGTGTCAAAGTCTTCTCAAAAGCGGTAGCACCTGCAGCAAGGTTTTGGTATACGAGGCCGTGGGATTTGGGCACGCTCGAACTCGGCTTCAACTTGCCTCTAACTTGCTGGCAAAGTGCGTGATCCAAAGACGGTTCCTTAGCCCCGGGATGAAAAGGGGGGCTGTTCTCGCCCTCTTCCCCCCTTTTCCTCTTTCCCTCGGTTTTATTCTCCTTCGACGTGTAATCATTTATTAAAGGAATCAGTTTTTTCATCTCTTATGAATGTCTGAGCAGAGCCGCTTTCTTATATCGCCATGAATTGTGGAAGCTTCGCTGCGCGAGCTTACCACCGGCGAAAACTTGACGTTTCATTCAATATTAACCCATCGCTTTGCAATATCGACTTGGACACGTGATACGATTCTTAAACGGAATCTGTTAAACGTCTGTGTTATTGATTTCTCTCTTTTCCGATATTTCTAACTTATGTGTGAATGCAAATTTCATGAATAGCCTGCGGATTTTACGTATTTATGACGAAAATGAGTAGGTGTAACATTTAAGTGGAAATTTTTATTTGAAATTAAATATTAGCGCAGTACGTTTAACAAGCAATATGTTTCTTTTAGCACGTTGCCATCGGGAAAGGATTTTCGCGAATGTGGTGCATTTCCACGAACCGTGAGCTTCGTTCGCGATTTCCTTAAACTAGGACAGCCTAATTTCTCGAGGCACGGATTCTCGTTCTTAAGGAGCTGATGTAACTCTCGGAGTCACTCGAAAGAATATTGAGATGTATCTGATATCAAGAATGGAAGTGGACTCTCGGTTCGCGGAGCGCAATCTCGGCAAGTGTCCTCGTATTTGAAATAACAAGAGGGACCGGAGAAAAAGTTTGCATAATACTGTTCGCAGGCAAGTTTCCAGGCTAAAAGAAGCCTGGCATCTCTGAGCGAAGAATGGTTCGGGTGGGGGAGGGGGAGGAGGGAGGGCAAAATATGTTGTTGAAGAATAGATTGGACTGGATGCGTCTGACGGGATATCGAATTAAATTAAATCCTTAAATAGTAAAATGCGTAATTAAATTTGTACTTTCTCCGACTGCGTTCGCCAGCTTGTACACCAACTCAAACCAGTCGGTGAATTAAATTGAAAGGAGGAATGATCTACCAACGCTTAAATTTTCACAAGAATGGTGTGCTTACTAATTAGTAAGAAGCCATAATTACATAAAAAGGTACTTATTCCTTATTCTTTCTTATTTTATTTCTTTTATGCTTGCAACAAATATTAGTCAATGAGACACGAAAAACTTCACACGTGTCTTCTCGTAGAATAGTCAGTTCGATGCAATATCCGAATAGTAAAGTGACGGAGCTACACGATCTTGGTCAGTTCACCTATCCCCTCCACGGTCGCCGAGCGGTGTAAAGTGTAAGCATGCTGCGTAATCCGATACCACTACAATTACAAGATTTCTTTATTTTTCATTATTTTCTTATGGGACTTTCACCGACTGTCAACTTATTTGTGGTTTTTCTTCTGATTAAAATGACACCAAACACGATATAACTTGGGATGTATTTAGTGGTTTAACACGTTCAGGACGGAGCCGTATTTTGGTAGTTGTATTTGTACGAACGGTGATGGTACATTTCGTGGTGAATGTGTTAATTGACGGCATGTACAGTCCGCGATACTACTATAAGACATGACTTAAAACGAAATAATTAAATGTTATTAGTTACTTCTGGAGACGTCGTTTAACGCAGTGTTTTCGTTAGTATTTTTAGTAATACATAATTATTTCGTTTTAAGTGATGTCTTATAGTATTGTCGCGGACTGTAGGCACTCGAGTAACACGAAAATAAAACACAATTTAAGCGACTCCCTCTCCCCGTTCGCATAAAAAATATGGCGTGTCTCCTACGTGTGCCATAAAACGTTTTTATAACAGTTTCGAACCTGCTATTCTCGAAACCGTGCCGAGACGTGTTTTGTGCAACAAGTGCAGAAAATGTGTTGATTATTTACGTCGTCGAGTGGATAAAAGGTGAAAATATTCGCGAAGGGTCTGTTATCCAGACTACATCTCCCAATGAACTGTATGGCGATCGTTGTAAGAGAAGCTTTCCGAATAGATGAGTGAATACCAGCCTCGGCGTTTTCTAGCGTCGCCGGTTAATCCTGGCTTCGACGATAAGTCTCGAAGGCTCGTCGGCGTTCGATTTATCGTGGCACAATGCGTCGTCGTAGTTGCGAGCTTCGTGAGTGCTTGCATTCCTATAGGGGAACGGGAAGATCGATTGCCGAGGCGGACCAGTGAAATTTGTTGGCATAATTCAGCCTACGAGACCAGCCTTCCGTTCTAAATGCGAGGAACGTCTCGGATAATGCGCTATAACGCCGAAATTACGAAACTAGCTTCTCGTTAATTCCTCGAAAATTTAGTACGGCCCCGCTAAGACACCATCGTTTAATTTCGAAAACTTCTGTGTACATAAACACGACACTAAATATTCATTTTGTAACAAGATAGAAGATCCTACGTTCGTCAAACGCAGTATGTATGTTGTTCATTCTACGAAAAAATTCGTTTGGTATGAAACACAGTGAACGATTATTATTATTATTTTTTTTTTTTTTTTTACCGAAATGTGAAGACGACGTCATTTATCCACTTGAGTACAGTGTTTACTCGATAATTGTCCAAAGCATTGGTCTGGCCAGAGACAATTATCGGCTTGGAGATACTATTTTCTATATTGTAAACATATATACCATATTCCATTATATATGCTATATATACTATATTCTAGAGGCCTCGCGTGGGGTATACCCCGCGATAGTGGGGATAGTTATGGGACAATTATAGGCTAGGTATTTGGGACATTTATCGAGTAGAGACTGTATACGTGAATATATAAGAAACGAATATAATCTTCTCGTGAAAAATGTGTAAGAAAAAATATTTTTCGCGATTAACCCCTTGCCCTACAATAACGAGCCAGACTCGTGATGAAGATTTTGAATAAACTCCAATAGGTGTAAACGTTATTAATTTCCTTTAAACTGAAATAAAATTCTATTTTGTTGTAGTTGATATATGTCGTTTGAAGAATACATAGGCATACAATAAATATAAATAATCTTTTTTTTTCTATGAAATTCTGAACCATGAAGAATTTCTAATCATTATAATCACATAATAAATAGTAGTGCAAGGGGTTAATACGTAGGATCGGTTTCAGTTGAATAGAGATATTTCACAAATAGAATAGTGAGCGTGTAATTTGGTGCAGTACTTGTATCGATGTTGTTTGCATCCGCTACAAAAGAAGCAACTTGTCTGACACAGTAAAGATTTCTAAAGCGAAAGCAATTTCCGAAACCGACACTAACCGGCTTGGCATTTAGACATCGTGGCACGGTATTCTTCTCGCAAAAGTTTCCTTGCGTACACAGTCCTCGGGTGCTCCGATGTTGAACAACTTTCAAAGTGTCGTTACGGAAAAGACGACGACGAGCCGTCTCTATATATTTCTCATCCTCCTTCCGGCGAGTTTATGTCCGCCTATCAATTCGAGGTGCACAAGGTGTGTAAGAATCAGTGACAAATGCTTTCGGACTTTTCACTGCCGGAATTATGTGTCTATAAACACATAGAATTTTCCTTATCCGAAGAAGAAGTATGATAGATCGAGTATTGAACGTATACCCGCAGTTCGGGAAAAATAAACGACATAGCATCCTTGTTCGAGATATCCTACAAAAATATTTTCGTTCTCTTACGGTAAATTATTATTTCGCAATCGATAACTTATTTTTCGTTCGGTTAAGTGTGTTGTGCGTTAATTGCGGAGCTTTGCATTGGTAAGTTGTCATTGAAATAGTGAAGATAATACTTTGCTAAACGAATTGAACACTTTTGAGCGATAATACATCAACTTCGATTAATTTACCTGGGGGAAACGATAATTCGTCATTTGCATTTACTATCAGAAGCTATTAATTTTGTTCTGTAACTGTATATGTACGGTAAAAATATCGGACGTCGGTGGTTCTCGACGGAACAAACAAAATGGAGAAACAAATTTTGTTCCAGGCGACTTTGTTCTCCAATTTCGATCGGCCGCGACGGGTTTCTGGATAGTTTCATCGTCTTCTTGGCCCTGTTAAAGGGTCTGGGGACCGATGCGTATCTGGCCTCGTTACCGAGGGGTTCTCTGAAGCTTCGATAACGGTGCAATTTACGACAGGATACCCTTCCCTTCTCCTGGTCATGCATTTTACCCTGTAGCGAGTTATTCGCTGTCTCTTTCACCTCTTCGATCTCTCTCCTCCGTTCACCCACCTCTCTCACTCATATCGCGCGCGTCGTTCTCTTCCGATTGTTTCACGGGAGAGAATGCGTCTGCGAGAATCATTGAAAGTGCAGCTTTCAGAAGTTCAATCGTGCCTGCATCGATTCGCCATAAAAGAAACTATCGTACTGGCCCTGCATTCGTCGACAGCCCAGCGTTTAAAGTTCCCGAGCCCGGAACGATCTGAGTTTATAAAGAGAATAGAAAAAACAACAACAACAAAGAATGGGAAAGTGAAATAGAAAAAAAACACAACACTCGAGCTCAGGCTCTCGATACGTTTCCATCTGGAGAACGGCGGATCTATAAATCGTATCCGGGGCCAGGAGGATCGACGACACCGCGAAAGAAACGATGATCGAGGAGGCCCGTCGCTGCGAACTTCTGCTAATGAAATCGCAGACGCCTTCTATTCTCGCTGAAACGCAATCAGCACGGGCTCCGACCGCGAACTTTCCATAAGAAACTTAAGTAATTTGTATCAGAGTTATTAATGACGCCTACTCGAAGCCTCGCGAATTACCTAACGTTCAGCAATTCTGCGATGACGTTATTGCACTCGTCGCGAGGAAACTTCGAACTGACGGCTGAATTAATATCATTAATTCTATCAATTCGATGGTTTCTAGAATCAGAGATAATGTTTGCAAAACAAGCGAAATTATAGGCTTGTCATTCGTAGAAAGTATTCGTAATTTATTGAAATGTCTAATTTTATTGGAAACCTTTTATTAAACGTTATACACATTGATTACGTATGGATAGCTGAAAAATAATTGATCTGGAAGTAGGCAACGCCGACCGAATGCATGCTATTAAATTCTATGAATGCTTGAAATTTTCGTGATATTACGGTTCCGCGACCATAAACTCGCAACGGAACCATAAACCACAAGGGTTTAACCGCTTCGCGACTCTGAAACGTTCGCATGCAAATTCCCGAGGGTGTCCGGCGATCGGAATCGACCCGGTTCCCGGCGCCATTTTGTCACGATCTCGTCCCATAATCCACTTAGCGGACCTTTTAATCGCGCGGAGATGGCGTACTTTTTTTTCGACGCGATAACAATAACCGGTCCCGATTCTCGCCATTAGCGAAGCATCGCGTCGGTGCTAGCTGTATTAATATGGGTTTCGGAGCGAATCGCCGCAACTGGATGCAGCAGTGCTCATTCAAATTTGCGTAATTTAGGATCCCGAAGCAAAATCTCGACTCGAGCACAGCTCGCCAAAGTAAGGGATTTTACGAAATTTTAAACCTTATGTGTATATAGAGTCAAATTGACTCGATCCTCAAAACAAGTTATTGTTAGTATATTAAACGTAGATAATAGTCAATTTGTTGCTGAATGAAATGACAAATTTATTTTTATATAATTGCAATTATTATTATTGCAATTACTGCGATGCTCTCTCGTCGATTTACAAAATTGTACTATGTATGTCCGGCCATTGTCAAAAATTGATCGGCCACGGTAGATAGGCCAGGCTACAAATAGTTCTTCGAAAAAAAAAAAACTAAAACGAGAAATAAATACTGAAAAATACACTGTATACATACTTTAGGAAAAGTCGTAAAGATAAGGAAAGTTGTGACAATGTTGTATGTACGAAATTGTACGCAGAAGTTAAGTAGGTTTAGTATTAAGCACAAAAAAGAAAATAAAACTATATCGCTACAGTTCAAATAAATTAATGCGACCTGCATCTACTGATTGGCTTCCGAGCCGTTCGCATATTATGAATGTTCAGAAACCCATTAGCTATTAACTGTACCTGAAACATTACGAAACGGTCCGATCGTTTAAACCAGCGGCCGACTCTGGACGCGTAGGACTTCATTAAACGTTCGCTTTATTATGCACATTTTATGCGCACCGCGACAGCTAATTAGTGCGTGAATATCCGTCAGTTGACAACTGTCGCTTTGTACGTACACGAACACTGCGTACCAGTTGTACCTAATTTCGCAGTGAACATGGTCGACGTGGTGTAAAAGTACTGATTATTTTACTCTCGGTCTTGTTATTTCAACGAATGCAAATGTAATCTGTTCCGGTGTAGCTTTACACGTCGACATAGTCTTTTAGCGCACACTAAAACCCTAAAAAAAAGTATTAGAACCGTTTAAGTAGAGCTTGAATTGTTGCTAGAAATAGAATCCGAATCGTTCGAACAGTTTAATAAATATTTTCCATCATTCGGAATCGTATAACGATTCAAATGAGGAACATTCAGAATTGAAATAAAAATGTATCGGACCTTTCAGAATGTTTTCCCTATAAATGCTGTAACAGAAAACGTATCTTTCCTATAAGAGAATCAACTTCCACGAGAAGACCCTCTGCAGAGAAAGGGTCATTTCCTAAAAGAAGATCAAAGGTTGTTCTGCGAGAATGAAGAACTTTGTCGAGTAGAAGATCCGAGCATCGATTTCAGTGTCAAGAGATCCTTCGGCGTGATCGAAATAAACGAGTATCCTGATAGAGAAGCCCTCAGGATATCCTTGTCAGTCTTCGTTAAAAACTTTCACGATAGTGTCCATTCCCTTGCAATTATCTTCACACGCTCCGGAGGTCCGTTTTATTTTCACTGATAATTACTATTTCACCCCTTTACACTCCATCGACCACGGAGCGGTCTCGAATGCGACCTTTTGTGGTGGGAACTCAATTCTCCAACTTTTATATTTAAAGAAAGCTTCGATTCAGGTTCGAATGATAGTACAATAGTAATAACAGCAACACTGTTTTTACTTGCGTTACTATAAACAGATCAACATGTAATTTCAATTTGTTCGCTATAAATTTTGGAGTTGGGGATTCCACATGCCATCACAATGAGTAATAAGAGGGACACAAGAAGAGCAGAGGAAGATTGAGAAAGAAGAAAGAATATTACGAAAGATATCAATCTAAACAGCCGGAAAATTCTGGAAACAAGAGAAAGGATGCTTGCATAAAGGAAAGTAGAAAATGGATTGGAGCTGCAGAACATAATCTCGTTCTAGACCGTGGAGGTATACAGACAGAGTTGCAGGGAAAGACTTTCCGGAAGAAAAAGAAGACAATTAACAATCGGACATGAAAAGAAAAGGACGTGCTCTCTTCGTGCAGTTAAAATGTTTCGCGGAATGAAAAACTCAGGAGAGAGAGAGAGAGAGAGGGGGGTGGTACCGTCGACGCATAATTTAAATTTCATAGAAACCAACCGGTATAACCTCTACACCCATAAAGAGATCTCGGCGTGTTTCGAAGTCGCGGGTGCGCGTCATCAAAAGGGCTCGTCGAACCGGTAAATCTTGACAAATGACGCAAAATATCCCCGGCTAAACGGAATTTTAATGACACGCGTAAATAAAAATTCCCGTTGCCGGGCGTCTTTGCACGGGGCTGCCGCGGGAGCTCTGTTCCAAGCTTTCCCGATCAATATTTGCCGAGCTATCGGCCCAGAAAATCCATCGATCGACAAAGAAGATCACACAGTCGAGTCGTTACGGGACGCAAATAGCGCGGTGCACGTGTGTCAAATCTAAGTTTGATGAAATTCACCTGCACCCCAGGCCGGAATATTCGATGCCGCAGGTGAACAACCGAGCTACTCGTCGAGCTGCGAATCAATCGGCGATCGTTTCCGAGCCTGTCCGGCGTAAACCGTCCATTCTCGCTTAATTGCCGCGAAACATAAATTCTTAGCGGAAACCAGCACGCCAGCTACAGTAGCGCTCTGTCAAAGAGCATAATAATCGGATAAAGTGGTCAAATGTGCCTCCGAAGCAAATTAAACCCTCTGTGACAAGTTTCGAGTGAATATGTATAGAAAAACTTAAATAAATTTTTTTAAATCGTGCGTTGATTTTTAATAGAATTATGGAGGTAGGCGTCTGATCACACTCATTATCATACAATACCACCAATCTTTCAGAAGGAATCACTGTCAGATACTTTATTTTTCATCCGGCAATCTAGTGTTGACGACAATATTCTTTTACACTTAGTTAGTCAAGGGTGACATAATATCCGCTTTTGTCATAAATGCATGAAATTCGGAGTCCGGAAATAGTGCTCAAGGAAATGAAATAAATTCAATTCATTTCTGAATAATAATACCAACAGACACTCTACCACCCTCTCCAAGTTACCCCACGGCTCCAGACGCGGTAAGACAGATCGAACCACAGGGAAAGTCTCGCGGCGCGTCTCTCTCATGCGAAAAATCGGGACAGGCAGCAAACGGTTCATGGCGAATTCTAACCGAAACTGTTTAGACGGGTCTAATTTGTTCCGCGATGCGGGCAATTCTGTCCGCCTGGCAAGAAAAATATTCGGTGCCCGGAACTGCAGGCGTTCCCCGGTGGAAACACCGAAACGCCGCGGGATTATTTTCCCAACACAAATATTAATATTCCCGCATAACTTCGTACGCAGTTTCGGCTGTGGAATTCTGCGTAGGGAGGAAAGGCGAGGAAACGACTACAGCCTGAAACTGGCCCTTCTCTGTCCTAATGTTACCGACATGGATCGCTACTCACCGGCATTCTAAGAGGGAAATTTCCTGCTCTGTTCTTCGTAGCCCCTGTCTTCCGGGCCGTCTCCTTCTCCGTCGACTCGTTCATCTTCCCCGCACTCGTCCGTCGCGGGATCTAACCGCTTCTTTCGCGGTTACGGAAGAAGGACGGGGGAAACTTTTGTCCCCCTTCTATCCTAGCAGCCGAGGCCCGACTTCTATTCCCCCGTTCTTTATCTTTCGTCACCTTCTCGCCTTCTAGTGCCCCCTTTTTATCCGCCCTTGCCTGCCTGCCTGCCGGCGAATTCAGCTTTACGAGCGCGAATCCGTTGAAAGTTCCACACGCTCCAGGACGGCAAGGTGGAAAAGTAAGAAGTAAATGGAAATCGGGCTAGACCTGTATTCCTCGGCGTACACGCGATCCCGGCCAAGAAAGAAAATCGTTATGGTTCACGTCTTTGTTGCCGTGTTTCACGGCCGATGCCCACGCTGAAGCGGTTTTATCGCCCGACACGTCCTCTTCTTTCGGCTGCCGAGTACGCTTCCCCCCGGGGATCTTGTCGCACGTTGCTGATGATTCTCGGTACGACGAGATTTAATTCGACGACGATCGCGGTGCAGCTACATCCATCTGAACCCTCGTTGTTGGAGCGCTCGATTTAACGAACTCCCGATAAATCGCTCGTCCGAACTCATAACATTGATAAAAAAAAATCGCATTACATCAATAATTAGATTTAATGACCTATCACTAGACAGCCGATTTTATGCTTTTGTGAGAAAAATAAGAAGGTACAATTTAAAACGGTACAAACTTAGAAGAATCTAAAAATGCTGTTATATTATTTTCAATCTATTAAGTCCGGGGTGTACATGAGAAAATAAGTTGAAAATTTGTTTGGTAATTTGACCTTCAAATATGTTGTCAAGGTCATCATTCTGAACAACTTTTCCTTATACATGTTACCGCTGCTCGGTTTTAGTTTTCCAGATATTCCGAAAAAACTATTACCAATACTGTATTGTAACATGTATAGGACAACACACATATTTCGAGGCCATCAAAATCGTTGAGGAGGACCAACTTCTTTATAATTACCATTTCTTTCGCTTGAGCAGAAAGTGGAATTGGTCACGATCAGACGCGTCAGATGAGTCTTATATAATAGCACGCGAATATTAAAGGTTGTAGCAGTATTTTCTAAAATGTATAGAATATTGTGCAGGCGCTGTATATTATTATCGACGCTGTTGTATCTAGTAATTTTCGTGCAACGAACCTCATGGACAGGTGAACACTCGAGTTTCTCTTTAAAATCGGGCATCGTTCACCGACCGATCTTCCCCGTTTCCGCTGAGAGCACACGGCTCTCCTTTTTTTATGGGCGGAAATCGCACGGAATCCGCATTACGTATTCCGGAAAGTTTGTGTGCGCACCACAGTTTGTGGGTCAGCCATGTCCAGTATGGAATCAGGAGAGTACACAAAGTAAAAGCTGCCAGAGTACTGCAGACAGTAGAGGCAAACAGAACTGCGGTTAACCCTCGCTAAATAGCTATACGTCGTGCTCGACCAAAGGTGATGGACTACGGCGTTGGCAGTCAGTAGTAAGACACCGTCTATAGTCATTCCGGGCTCGCAAATGTCTATCGCAAATAGAGCGATGCGCAAACGTTTAGAGTTGCAATTTTCTATGAGACCATCCGCGACTCGGTCCATTGAAACGTTCTGTCTAGTCTCGAAGACCACATTTAACAAAAATTACGTTCATCGCATTATTGCATAATATGATTTATCTAGTTTTATCTTGTCGGGAAAAGCTAGGTTTTATCCAAGCTTCATGATAAAATTTCTTAGTTTCAACTTATCAATACGTTTTTAAGATAATAATTTAATATGCATGTTTCACATTTAACAGTTTCAATAACTTGACACAAATGGGCTTCAAATGGATGAATAAATCATGAAACAGTAAAAACACTGGATTTAAAACTAATATCTTTTTAATCAATTCAGTAAGTTGGCAATTATACACAACGGTGCCCTTCGATTCTCCTAATGTTTTCACCGTTTCGCGATTTTATTTATCCATGTTTGCCGTATATGCATAAAACTCGACAAGAATTGCCATTGTTGAACCAGCTAGGGGGTTCATTTATATTTTACAATTATGATAAATTATTAATAGAGGGTAACTCTTCCAGTCCGATGAATATTCATAGTTGCGCGAACGGAGCAGCGAAAGGCAGACAAATAAATTTTGTCAACCGAGAAACGTGGACCAGATGGTTGCCTCGAGAAAGGCGAGAGAGAGAGAGAGAGAGAGAGGAGCTCCCGTATTAAAAGTTTTCTCGCAGCGAAATTTTAACGACGCGTTGTTATCATCGTCAAAAGTAAATGCCATTATTAAACAGTTTCCATTATGCCTCAAAGATGCTTTTCCAAGATAAACATCGACCTGTTTTGCCGGCCGTCGAATAAAAATGCGAGCGGCTTGGAGTTTCAAAGTAGTTTCACGGAACTGAAGTCCCCTATTACATTCCGAGCGACTTTAAACGAGCGGTAACAAGACTGATAGCGATTCTTCAGCGGAACTATTTAAGGAGCATTCCCAATACCAAATTTTTATTCAAGAAGACCGCTCTCTCTGTCAGTCGGCTCGGTGAATAATAGTTCGACGTTCATCCAAGAGCACGAAAAGAAACTGTAAAAAGGAGCTGTTCGTCTCTTGACTCCGGGTTGTCTCGTTCGTTCGTCGTCTCTTCGATCTGTTCGCAGTTCGTTTCATAACATTTTCTACAGGGCGATGAGTAACTGAACGAAAGCGCGCAATAATTTCGTACAAACCTCCACTGCCAACCTTCATTACAACTTTTAATTTCAATTACAATTATGTACTCCAACGACTACCTTTTCAGTAATAATCCAAATAATAATTTAATTAAGTCGTTTGATCCAGTGTTAGAAAAGTTATCGTCTTTTGAACAGTGTTCCAATATTAACAAGAGTCACTGTAGTTGTAAGAATGGTTCGTTATATAATATTATTACCTATATTATACAATTATTATTTATATTATATAATATTAATAGGGTTAACAGTTTTTCGTCAACAGCACCGCTAAAATTAGGAGTGCCAGAGGACAGCCGCCATAGCTATCGATGTCCCGGCAACCTGCATCTAGATCTCGATCGCGGAGACATCTTTGACGACGCGTTCGCGTCAGATGGTCCCGTTTTCCCGGTAACGGGAAATGTCTTTCGCGTCGACGACGACGACGACGAGGAGGAGGACGTAACGACACCGCATTCTCGACGCGTATCTCGAATCGGGCTCGATTCGAGGCCGCGGCTGCTTTTGAATGAGGTTAACTAACCGGAAGTGACGCACAGATAGGCGCGTCGGATGCGCCCGCGAATCAAACCGAGAAAGATCACGGTGCCGTTTCCCAACCCCTCGCCCTTCCGATCCTTGCGATTGTACCGTGGGCCGGACGGAAATGACGAGGTGGCGGGCTATAATCGGTTGTGAGACGCTTTTCACCGGACAACCCGGAGCTGTCGGGGCGAACCTATTGACCCTTTTAATGCGATACCCGTGCGCCGCGGCTCGCAAATTGAGGAAATAGAGAGCCGGGAAATTTTGCAACGAGACGCGAGGCGACGCACCGATTCGAATCGGGGGCTTCGTGCCAGGTTACATTCCGCGGCCCGATATCATAACCGATGGGAAAACCTATTCTTGTTCGCGCTCTGTGAAGCTGTCGGTTCCTACCCAGATAACCGGCAGGAAACGTCTTTCTCGGTTGATTCTGTTGCAACCATTATTTAGAACCACATTCGGAATGGGTGAAACGTTTCGCACGGGAGATCGGGATCAAAAATAACAATATCACTTTGTGCTACCGTTACTTGAAAACTGCCACATTCACAAGAAATATCTCTGTGCTGCATTCCGCGACAAAAAGATAGCACATTATCCTATGTTGTTAATTCTCGCAAATATAATCGAATAACAACAGTTCCCGTATTATACAGGGTGAGTCACCTAAAGTTTGTACCTCAAATATCTTTGTTGTTTTTAAAGATACGTAAAATATGGTAAGGTCGAAGTTGAATGGTACAATGGGGCTGACACGATGCTATAAAAAAATTTTGTTTTCATGTCATTGTTTTTAGAGATATCGAGGTCACCTTGACTTTTTAAAATGGAACCACCCTTTTTTAAACACCTACAATGATAGCCCCTTTCATTAGGAATTCAGTGACAATAATTATTCCAAGGTCATTCAAGGTCACAGACAGAGAAAACGTATAAGATTTAGAATATGGAAGCAGAATATGTTCATCACGGTTGAGACTTTTATTAAATAGTAAACATACTATGGTCGTACTTAAAGTAAACATATTAAGGTCCTACAATGTTATTGTTATTCAGCATTCTTATTTACTATCAGTATGTTTCCAAACGCGATTCCGCTATGTCTTATTCAATGACTGAAAAGTGTGATATAAAAGTGCTATCTTTTTGTCGCGGAGTGTACAACTGGACTGCGGATCTTGACGCATTTATGGCTTTTGAGAATTTTCAGAGAAGCAACGGAATTGTTTGAACAAGGAACAAGCTAGTCGATCGCGGAAAATGGTTTCAATTGTTTTACCGATACCGTGGTGCCCTTTTGGTCCGAAGATGTTCAATTAGGGGAAACGGGACAGGCTATCTGCACATTTTAGTAAAATTTTCCCCGCTGACGACTCGCCTGGAGCAGGTCCAAAGAATTCGACGGTAAGAAAATCGCCAGCTAACATTGTTTCCACGGGATCATGTAAATTGGGGAGCGGGTGGACCGCTGCCAAACCAAAATGAAAAGGGAACTCGTGCGACGAAAAAAGAAGCGTAAGGAACAACCCGAATAGTGGACTCCTCGGTCGGGCTCAGGGATAAATCAATGATTCTGCTTAATGCGAATGGCCTGTCCTAGAGATCACTATGGACGTAATTCATACATTACGTTCCATTAAAGTAAACATTATTGATGAAGGGGAAACGTTTCCTTTCATACTCCATCGAGAGGCAACTTTCAGGATATATCACGATTTTTCCTAATCCAAAGGAATTCGAAATTAGTATGTTAAAATCTCAAGAATATTCTGCACATTAAATTTATTGTAATTCCCGGCACTTTATGTGAATGAAAAATATGGTAGTATTATTTATAATATCGAATGTTCAGTAGAGACTCTCGAAAGTCTCTTCCCATCTAGCTTCGTAAGTCTCAGAAATGTTAATTAGAATACGCTATCACATTGTTGACCGGCAATTTTACTGAAAATTTATCTCGTGTACTCGTGGCCTGCCAGCAACGTTCGGCCATGAAAACACGAGTTAACTCGTGTCCGGTCAACGATGTGTTAAAAACAATCTCGTCGTAAAGTATTAAACTGTAAAACTCTACACAAAATAAAAATTGGCAGCTTCAATTGAACCACAATGAAATGAAGATACTTTTCGAGAGAGATTTTGCCTTATGGACTTTTAGAGCCTACAAACTTCTGAAACTTCTTAGAAACTCTAGCAGATCCACATACACACACACGGTACATCATTTCCACGTGTTCACCTAGCGAGGCAGCCGGCGCGCATAGGTCAACCATGCGAGCTGGTTACACATAGTGCGCAGGGCTCGGCTCCGCAGCCGTAGCTGCAGCCCCCGAGGGTTCGAAAAAATAGAATGGTGTGCAATAGGGCAGTTTCCTAAAAAAAAAAAAAAAAAAAATAAACGACAGACTGTCCAGGTCAGCCGCAGCAGCGCGAGCCTAACCTCGCAGCAGTTAGCAGAAGCCGTTACACGCGCGGCAACAGATCGTTCCCTTCTCGGTGAAGAGTACAGGGTCGAGGACACAGCAAGTTCCCGCAGGCGATGCGACACGTAGAGAACTTCCAAATGATTCCGTTCTCCCATGGGCTGGGTTCGAAAAGTGCAAAAAGCCTAGGTCACCGGAGACCTCTCCAGCAACGGCGAACGCCGGTAATAGGCGCGAGGAACCAGAGGAGGAGAGAGAGAGAGAGGTAGAGGGGGTTGGCTACCCTGGCCTGACCGTGTAGCAAAGTAGCACTGTAACTTGTCGGCATTAAGCCAATTAAGATGACGCATGGTTCCGAAAGTTTTGCTACACCGAACCACCAGCGGGGCAATCAATTTCGCGTGCCCGTTCTTTCCACCTTGCTCCGGGGCCACCCCTGACGCGCCGCGCCACGCTTTTACTTTCCGCTAACTGGAGCCGGCTGGCCGTGTCTGCACCCTTCGCCCACGCCATTCTTAACCGTTCCGCGTGTCGTTCGATAATTTTTCACGGTTCTAACTGGCCCGGCGAAATTGATTTCAAGAGTTTCTTTCCGAAGAAACGTGCCAAAAACAGGGATACTGTGCCAGCACCGTACACTTCCTATTGCACGCTTGCTCACCAGGGATCGAGATAAACGATTCCGTTTAGTTTTTAATCAGACCGAAATAACGTACAGTCAACCCGATTAATTTGTTAATTTGTTATTCAGTGGATAAATTAAATTTCTTGTGCATGTATCGTTTTATCCCGTGTTTGTTTATTTTGCAAGGTAGAAATGAAATGGAGTCACTCTTACTCTCAAATATTTAACACTAATTACACGCTTATAGCACTTATTATATTTGCATATTTCATCTTTTTTGTGGTCATTTAAAATTTATATTGTTGAAGGTAAAAGTTAAGTATCGTGGTTTTTTTCTTTCTAATTAGTGTTCGGTTATTCGGTAAACCCATAGGTCAACATTTGTCGAGCCTCACTAATACACTTTAGTGATACCATTTTACTATTTTCTCGCATTAAATGGCTCGCAGACCATTCGAGCCATTGATCCATCACTAGGTACATTTCAAAGGTAATTCGGCCGGAGGGGTTGATTTCGAGATGTTTCGATCTCTGCAATTAGGCAGATCAGTGGCAACGCAGGGAATCCGTGCAATGACTTCATCGGTGATTGAGGACGAATGCTATCCTCGATTAACGGTGCCGTGAAATTGCAGTAAAATTTTCATAGAAATAGTGTCCCTGAATAAACGGAAATAGTGGACAAAGACGTTTTTTGAATACGCTCTCGGGAAAACTCCTGCTGCATATTTTAGATTTTTTATTGAACAATAAAAGAATTCTTCAATTCAAACTCTTACAAACATGTGCTACTTTGTCAGGACAAAAATTGATTTTTCTTTCTACGTATATTAACTTAATATTCTGTTCCATTTTTCATGAACAATACGAGCATTTTATTATTCGGAATACCTTTCACTTTCTTAAAAATTAGTTTCAAAATAATCAATAATATAATAATTTCTGGTTATTCCAAAACGAAACTAATTTTGACATACAAACAATTTTCACCCTGAATTCCTACGGGTAACCGAATAGAAATGATTTTTAAACGAAAGTAAGTAATCTTTATTTCGCACCAACCATAGGCACGACAATTTTGTGTGTTTTACAGGGGTGTGCGGGATCCCGGTCGAGACGGAAATTTTTCTCGGGATCGGGATGCAATCCCGAGAATTTCGGAATCCCGAAAACATCCGGGATTCCCGCGAATTTTCGGGATCCCGAAACCATTCGGGATTCCCGAAATTGTTCGGGATTCCCAAAAAACGAACATGAACATTCCCGATTAATAAGATATGTAATCTTCGAGAACACAATTGCTTTCGGACTTTCGGATGCTGGTAATTGTTGGAAGTAGGGAGAAACTTAAAATGTCGGGAATCACAGATGTTTTTGGGAATCCCGAAAATTCGCGGGAATCCCGAATATTCTCGGAAATCCCGGATATTTTCGGGAATCCCGGATATATTACGGGAATCCCGAATATTTTCGGGAATCCCGCACACCCCTAGTGTTTTATAATTCGCGGCTCGTTCGAATGAGTTTTATTAAATTTTTCAAAGTCCAGATTAGATTAAAGAATATTTTTTAAATAGAGCTAATTATTTTTGTTTTTCAACATATTCTACATATTAGAATTTTGTTTGCGTATAGTTCGTGGACATCTTGAAAGAACTGCTGGACGGTTTTACCTTCTTGGATTAGGTTCGGGGTTAGGTCTGAGCCGTAAATTCATGTCTCAGTGATTTCGCTTCTGGAAGAAGTGGAAGTTTCTGTTGACCTCGGGACAGGGTTCGAGAAATCTATATCCACGTCTTAAGAGTTAATAATAAAAGGCAAGCAACGGAAAGTGTTAGAAAGGGTGTAATATATTTCGAGGATTTATATCTCGCCGACGAAACGGAATTTCTCCCGGCTAAAGTTATTGCTTTAACAGCCACTCACGTATAGCCGCTCACGTACCTCGATTTATGTTACCATCAATAACGTATAAAAATTTAATTATCGAAACAATGGCACTACCCCGGTGGAAGTTGTATATATCGCATATTGCCTTTCATATCTTTTATTTCGGCTCCGGTTATCTGTATTTTACAGCATGTTTTACTGTCGATAATAAGCGAGACATCAATTATTGCTTTATCCTTGTTGACGCAATAAATCGACGCAAATTAAACATAATGAAGCTTGTAAAAACTTTACAAGTTATTGATACAAGAAATATTTTTATTAGATCAGTTCCGAATTCATTAAATTCCATTAAAAATTGATTGAAAATACACGCGTATATCAACTGGAATTTTAATAATCATAGAAATACGACTGAACACCACATACGATCGTGAATAATTTATATGTTTTAGTATTCCTTATGAAATTGAAATTAGCGGGTATATTTGCTCGAAACTAATTTATTTCCTTAACAAAGGCAATAATTGTAGATTTCTGTGTTCGAATAAGCAGATATTAAACTGGTTGTTGCAGCGAGTCTTTGATGGGTATAATCAGCAGATTTCTCAATTTCCGTTTTCCAATGAAATCATCCCTCTCTTTCCCGCCCAAACGTTGGTCGCTCTTCAAGGGGTGACAATGAAAATCGATGTCTTCTCGTGTATCAAATATTGACTCGTTCATTCGTTAAACGTCAGTCTGCGTGCTATCTGACCCATCAGTCAAACATTTTTGCACAATAATTTGCCGAGGTCAAAAGTATCGCGACATTTCCAATAACCCAACGATCCCTCAATTTCATTCTCGACGAAAATTTTACGTATAATCCTTATTGGCTTCAATGAAGTATAAAACTCAGCCTACGAAACTCTATACAATTGCAACGACAATGTTTAACAAGTTTTTATTAAAAAATTAATGGAATGCAAACATTAACCCCAGGACGCACAAAGATCCCATTGTTTTACCAACAAATATTACCAACAGTATGGCTGTTATTGTTGTACTAAAATGTTTGTTTTGAATTTAACAGAAAATTCATTGCTAAGCTTGCACGAATCATAAAGAAGAGTAGTCCTCCAAAAGTGAAAGCCCACTTCACATGTGTATGACCAGAGTGAGAACCTGTTTTCTCTCTCCTCTTCACAGCGTGTTTACGAAAAAGAAAAAAGTAAACAGACGCCGCGCCGAAACAGGCTTCGTTGCCACGGAGCGTGCAAGAATACGGAAAATTCAATACAGTGTTAGCAATAGTTTCTTGCGAATAACTCGAAAACTAAAGTCGAGTGGCGGTAATATGTACAGGGAAAAGTTGTTCAGAACGATGACCTTGACAACATATTCCAAGGTCTCAAAATCGGTGTGGAGGACCAACTTCTGTAACCTGCGATTTAGTTTAATGAGAGTGTCACTAAAACAAGAAATCAATATTATTTCTCATCAAAATTTTGTGGTCCCACTTCCCCCTCCCCCTCAAAAAATGTAACAGTTACTAAAATATTAGCCACCCACTTAATCATTTAATTGAAAAACAATGAAGTCGATGTGTTGATTAGTTTCTGAGAAATTGTAACGCTGTAGTTGGTACACTCCTCGTCAAAAAGATAGCCCAGATGTGCTATCTTTAATTTCTCTTTCTAATGTTTTGATATTATACGTTACAGACGAAAAACTTTACATGCGTCATTGAGAAATTAAAGATAGCACACCTGGACTATCTTTTTTGACGAGGAGTGTAGAAAAGCAGGTAATTATTTACATTAGGGGCTTCCTCACCGATTTTGATGACCTTAAAATATGTTGTCAATGTCATCATTCTGAACAACTTTTTCCTATACATGTTACCACCGCTCAGCTTTAGTTTCCGAGATATTCGCAAAAAAGTGTCAACATCTCAAAAAGTGATCGGAGTAGGTGTGTGTAAGACTGTGAAAAATAGTATTTCAAATAGTTGACAGTAACTTATATTTTTATGATATTTTGTTGCCTGTAATGTTTTAACGATATTGTAGTCTGTTTATCAACATGTTACATATTCGTAATTAAACTACAAATAATACTTTGCTAAATATTATGGCTTCTCATGTTAAAAATTATAATTTATAATATTAACTACTTGCTCAACTTATTTCCATTGTAAGGAAATATTTGATTTTATCTATCTGGTTATCAAATTGAAAATATTTGATTTAAAGTAGTATCTTATTTGAACCACATTAAATTATACTACATACCAAATCATTAATGATCGTTAATATACGTTGCAAAATATGATAGAAAACCTTGTATCCAATGTTCCACATACGAATACTAATCCTACATTATAAAATACTAATGTAAAGTGTACTTCTGAATCTTCTGTACCTCCGTCGGATCCATAGCACACAATTATTGACTCACGAGAATAGATCCGAATAATTGAACAACAATCACTAAACAACACACACAACACATTTTATAAAATCGTGACAACGAACGAGATGTCACTCCGACCACGAACAAAATAATACTGCGATTTTAACAATGATCCCTTCCACGGAGGTGGTACGGTCAGGTTAGACGCTGAGGGTCTATAAACACTAGATACAAAACCAAGGTAAAAAAAATTATGGCGGGGCGCTGACCCTATTTCCCGGAATTGCCTGTTAAAATCGCAGTATTATTTTATTCGTGGTCGGAGTAACATCTCGTTCGTTGTCACGATTTTATAAAATGTGTTGTGTGTGTGTGTGTGTGTGTTGTTTAGTGATTGTTGTTCAATTATTCGGACCTATTCTCGTGAGTGTATAATTGTGTGCTGTGGATCCGACGGAGGTACAGAAGATTCAGAAGTAAGTACACTTTACATTAGTATTTTATAATGTAGTTTGTAGTACATTAGTATTATATTTCATTATTCGTATGTAGAATATTGGATGCAAGGTTTTCTTTCATACTTTGCAACTTCAATGTCCCTTTAACACTAGATTTACAAAGCACTAAAACTGACTACTTAACATTATTTTACAAAAATAACAAGAACGTGTCTATCCACATTTGTATCAATTTTTTAAATAATATATACCAAAAAAAATAATTTTGTTGAATAATTCCCCATGGATACATCTTTACAATGTCAATAATTGTAAATTATAAATATTAGATCCTCTCATTTTGACAGGCCCTGTGAACCTAGTGTCAAATTTCGTTTGTCTTGAGGCACGCACGCGATTATGTTCCATCTCACACACTGTACACTTTACATTAGTATTTTGTAATGTAGGATTATTATTTCTATGTAGAATATTGGATGCAAGGTTTTCTTTCATATTTTGCAACTTCAATGTCCCTTTAACACTAGATTTATAGAGCACTAAAACTGACTACTTAACATTATTTGGTAATTATTTACATTAGGGGCTTTCTCACCGATTTTGATGACCTTGAAATATATTGTCAAGGTCATCATTCTGAACAACTTTTTCCTATACATGGTACCGGTGAGGAAGCCCTAATGTAAATATTTACCTTCAAATCTAACCCACACCTACTCCGATCACTTTTTGAGATGTTAAAACTTTTTTGCGAATATCTCGGAAACTGAAGCTGAGCGGCGGTAACATGTATAGGAAAGAGTTGTTCAGAATGATGACCTTGAATTATTAATGTAAATAATTACCGAAACGCATAGAACATAACGAAATAAAAATGATAATAGAAAAAAATAATAATCACTCTACCTGATCAGCGTTCGAGCAGAGCACCTAAAATATAATGATCTTCCTCGTCACCGGATCCGTTCCGATCTCGCGTTCGCGAATGACACCTGTCCCGCTATTCCTTACGGATGTTCGCGTTCTCCGGGAAGCAAGAAAGGTCGGGTTTCTCTTTGCTGCGTGAAGCGTTATTCGATGGATCGGAGCGGTGCTAGAAAAAGGTATCTGAAGAGCGTCTGAACCAAGTCATCGGTACCTTACGCGTAGATCAAAGGCACCATGTAATTTTCCGAGGTCGTGTGCCGTCAGTATGTATTGGGAACTATCAGCAGCTTCGTGTGCTCGCGTATCGACTCGTGGTTCAATCTGATTATCTTTTTATTACAAGGAAGAAACGTTCTTTTTCCATATTTTCCTTTTTTTTTTTACCTTTTTCAATTTTCCGTCGACTTTGTTTTCTCTGTCTCGGTCTATCCCATTTCATTGTTAGCCGGTCGTAGCCGAGATATTCGCGCGGGCAGACTTCGACGCAGAATTACGGTTGACGAGCTCATTATGCCGCTAACGAAGCCGGAAAATTAATTTATCGGCCGAGTGCAATCGCGGATTGCGTTGCTTAATAGCCACGATGTAAGGGAAACTAGCAAGCCGGAAACGCGGCGAGACCGGAAGGTTGGAACTTGATTACCGGTTCCAGCGAAAGATATCGGGCCTGATAACGAACCTGCTTTGCCGCTTTCCGGTTCGATTCATCCACGGCCCGTCAGAAAAAACGATAATCTTATTTGGATGGTTCGACTCGATCGAATCGCCATCTTGCGATCCGTCGGGCGAGGGTGCATGATCTATCGATGAATACACGATTCATACCTATTTTTATTATGGATCTAGTATTTCTATTTGAACACAATGGCGATGAAGATTGAGCGTGTCATTTTATTAAGTTACAGGAAAACAATTTTTAGAAATTTTATGACATTTTTATGCTTCGCAATTTTAGAGAATTTTATTAAGAGTCGCGCTGAAAGTGTGGGAGATATACCGAATATGATTTATTTGATAGAATTTATTGTACAACAGTATTTACAATTAGCGTGCAAACAATCGTAGCGATAAATCTTGATTTTCCAGTTTCAGTTTCAGCGAATAAATCATTCCGATGTAAATTTTTGCAAGTACACTGCTTTGGCAGTGGATATATTAAAAATGGATTGAAAGTATGACAGATTTACTGATCATGATTTACTGAATGATAGAATTTATTGTAGTACATGAATTTTGCATGTCTTTAATTCCTCAGGAATAAGGATATACTGTTGTAGATTCCAAATAAATTGTAGAAGAAATTTCGAAACGGATATCGACATTGTTTCGGTAGTTTTTGTATTGTTTGAAAAAGAGTTTCGACAGCAAGATAAGAGTTTTAGTTTGTGTCAAATTTATCTTATCTCCTTCCAGTTAGTTTGGTGCACAGATCGCGATAATTCATCTGGGCAAATACGATGTTTTCATATCGCGAGCTTATCGGATAACAATATCTATGGAAATAACTGACTATCTGTTCGCATCCATAAATGAATTTTAACATGTTTGTGAAATATTCGGATAATAGTCGCATAAACATGTATATGGCTTTTATTCTAAATACTGACACAGAATTTCAATATACTTCAACGTAAATTGCTGATAAATATACTTCATAATTTTTAATTAGGCAAAATATACATTTATCTAATTTTCTATTTTAGAGAAACGTTGTAAAAATTTCAAACATACATAAATATACACAGTATTAAAATAATCTCCATATTCATCTTTATGTTTTACTAAAAAGGTATTTATTTTACCATTGATTTAGTTCAACAGCTATCGATTTATTTTATTCGAGGCATCTTTTTCAACTTTATATCGGTAAATAAAATATTCCAAATATTTAGTGAAATTCGCTCACACGAATTTAGCACGTCATCAATAGAATACATTGATGCGTATCTGCTTTAAAATATCAAAAAAAAAAACACCAAAATTGACGTCACCCATTAACCTCAATAAAAATATTGTTTTCAAAGAAAGTGTCAAAAACAAACAATTATATGCGTAAATTAGTTGCCTCATCTGAAACCCCTGATTTCCCAGTGTGAAATCTAAGAAGTTCATTTCACTATGGAACACTAAATCCGTTTAAACAAACGTTAGGATTAAACAAAGCAATTTAACTTTTAGCGATTATTTATTACCGAAAAACGTGGCCACCTCTTGTTAAAAAATAAACAAAAAATTCATAAGAGGACAGACAGACAGACAGACTTTGTAACGAACCTCTAACAAATCGTTCTTTGACAAAATTCTTTTCTCTCCCGTTAATTTTCATTTTCTACCTCATGTTCCGCACTGAAACGCGGGAACATTTCGTGCCGGAAAATTATTTGAACAATAAAAAGATCGATCAGCCGGGAAACTGTCCGGGCAGAGCACGGCCGTATGGAGCAATAATTTTTGAAAATGCAGCACACTCTGTTTGTTGCCGGCAACGGAATACCAATCGCGAGCCGTTTCGCCGTGAAATAAAAGTCGATAATCTTCGCAACGGTGTATCGAGATTTCTGAAACGATTCCACAGCCAGGACTATAAAAGGAGATCGGTGTTAGCTCGCGCAACCCCCCTGAAACAAATAACTGTCGAGGGTGCCGATAGGGAACTGTCGAATGGTCAAAGCGCAATAAACGCTCGAAACTTCGGCATTCGATAGCTTCGTGCCCGCGGAACGACGCGATTCCCTTCGACAAGAAACGCGTTTGTGTCCCCCTGTCCGTGTAACCGTGCGTGCGCGCGTCTGCGTGACGTTAGTGTGACCGCGCGTATAACGAGCTCGCTCCGGGAAATCGAACGATAAAGAGTGAAATTCCGATATCTGCGCGCGTTGATTGGCAGCCAGAGACGTCGACGAATCAAAGAACGGATTACGCACATTCATGGAATTCCTCTCAGTTTGTATTTCTATAATCACTGTTCTTACGTTCTTGCCTGAATATTCGCCGACACTCCGAACACGTACACTGAAACGCGCGAATAATCGTACACGCATTAAAGAAGCATTTTAAAATTTGGAAAATGTGTTCGGTGGATACAGTTGGGGACGATATTAAGTGGACACTCTTAAAAATCGCATAACTTTTTTAAAATTGGTCCAAATGACTTGAATTTTTTTTAAGACGTTAGGCCGATTAGTTTGCTAGACAATCAGTAAATAAACATTTATTTTCAATTGCAATTGGTTGGAATGATAAAAATATGAAAAATGATGATTTTTCAACTTTTTAATCTGAGCTTGTAACGATAATTTAAAAAATGCGTTTTGTAGATTCCGGTAACTTACATGCATACCGAAAATTTCATTGAAATCGGTTAACGTTGTCATGAGATACGAATGGTTAAAGATGATTACATAAGGGCGAGATTTTTTATCATTCCAACCAATTGCAATCTAAAAACATTTTCGTTTACTTATTTTCTGGCAAACTAATCAGCGTAATATCTAAAAAAGAAATCAAATCATTTCGATCAATTTTAAAAAAGTTATGCAAAAAGAGTGTCCAATTAATATTGTCCCCGACTGTATGTGTCCAGTTGTATGTACAGTTTTCTTTTGACGTAAGACAATGGCTTGGGGGCGGCTTACGACGTATTGGGGATAAGAGAGAGAGGGTACCTATTCGGCTTGGCATTGTTCTCGAGTGTGCCGAGAGTTTATGGGTATATTACATAAAAGATATTTTTGTGAATATCCGTAGCCTGAATATAATTTTGTATAAACCGAATATCATTGGAACCTTCTACAAGGTTCATATTATACTATAGATTTTTCAGTGTAAAATCGTTACGTGCCAGTTACATAAATTTGGTGTTCAATAAAAAGTTCTCTCAATAATTTAAATAAGTCCAACACCATATAACGATGTTCCTAGAAAATTTTTATTTCACGTAACGAACTATCTAATTATGACCATTATAGTGGTAAGCCATAATACATGAGCAACTCAAGAAGACTGAACGTTTCAAAGAAAAAATTCTTCTAAAGTCACAAACGAAAAATGGCGCATTATTTTGCGAGCAAACTGATAATCGCGCGAATTTGGTGGCGAGCAAATACTCGGTGCTGTCCGTTTCCCGGGAAATGCGTCAAAATAAACCAACCGTGGCGGGCAAAGGCACACGGTTGGATACGAATGTTTACCTTTTGGTCTGTAGCCAACCAGGTGTACGTGTTTCCTCTATGATCTAACGAATCTGGTATATCACCGGCATAAGACATTCCTCCCTGTTAGAAAGGAAAACGGCGAAGTATATTTGCGATACGCTGCTCGCGTTTCTGCTCACTTGCTTAGGGAAACATTCGAGTGCAAACGGATCCGTGTAAACTCGTTTACCCGGCTACACATTCATGAACACCCTCTCTCCGAGGGATGCAGCAGAACGACCCAACGAAACGGCACTCCTCAGATTGTGCATTCTGGTCCCAGAAAAAATGCAAACGAATGCAGATCCGAGGATCATACCGTTCGATTTCCTTGGCTACCTAGGACACTCCGAGATTGAGATGTAAATCCGTCGAACGACAACCGAGTGAATTCTTTGACTTCTTCGGTAGCTTCTCGAGATGAAGTATGCTTAGGTCAAATTCTGAATAATGTTGTTTTTTGAAGTCATCATTTTAACACCGTATCATAGTAGACGAGTTCACATTTATAGAAGGCAAAATGCTGAAACATAATCACGCTCTTTGCGTTAACTTTCATTACAACGAATAATCTATTATTTTTTGGAGGCATTAATAATCTCGATCACTCTCCGACATTCTGCGACGCATTGTCAAGTAAAAAATTGAAAATCTGTTTCATCATAACATGAGTTCCGGAGAATTATCCTCGAAAGCAAATTAAATTAAACAGGGTAATCAAATTTGAGATCGAGGGAGTTGGTAAGACGCGCCGCGTACTCCATGGAGAAATTCTAAACTAAAATTCAATACGGGAAAGAGCGCGGGGAAAACCAAGGGACGCTGAAGAAACAAGTTCTCAAGTGGGTCGCGAGCATTTTCAAATTATCCTGGCCGCTGCGAACGGCCCGTTCGGCCCGGCTCGGCCCGACCCGGCCCGAATCGATCGGTAAATGTCGCTGACTTGTACTCGCCGGCTGGATATCGCGGTATGTATTACATTGCGTCACGCGATTTCACCGGTAGAGAGATAGAGTTCGGGGATTAGGCGCGCATACGGCGCTCTATAGATTTTCCATAAGCATTTTCCGGCTGCTGCTGCTGTTTGGAAAGCAAGCGCCGGTTTCCGTGGACGGATTTTCACGAGCGCTCGCGGATCCGAAACGCCACCAGCTCGTGAAACGATGCGGAATTTCGACGGTGGAAAACACGTATTCTCGATCAAATATTACCGCCGCGAATCAGCGGCCGCGCAGCTGTAATGAGATCATAAGCTTTCATCATGAACCGGATTGCCTAGTTGTGAGTCAAATGAGCTAGATCTGTTGGCGCAGGATTATTTACACGCGGCTAGATTGCACAACGTCCGGCAACCACCACGAGACTGGAAATGAAATTAAAATCTTTTTCGAAACGGTCAACATTTGCTATTAATCTTCTGTTTTATCCGCGCTCCGTATCCCCCGCGAAACAATTCCCATAGTTTTTTTTAGCTTACTGCCGGGTAGCAACGAGCCAGACTCTTGGCGAACTCTTTTCGGACAAAATCTAATTCTATACTTTCGGAACCAATTTTTAACACTAGAACTACAAACTGAAACGACTGGTTCCTAATGTTTTCTTTTGCAATTACTGAAATTGTACCAATATTTTCATCTGAAATTTTCCAATGAAATTCTGGAATACATATATAAAAAATTTTATGACCTCTAGATGCACTCCTGTCATTATTACAACTTGATGTCGTTTTTGAATTGCCGATATTTCTTCTTTTCTTCGAATTACTTTACATACGTGTTTTCTGAATATATGTCAATAACACGGGTCTTGCCAGTGACATGTATCATTCAGGAGATACTATTCTTTGATCCATGCTGAACGTCGTACCCGACCCCTGTTATGTTTACACTGATCTTCGCGGCTCCTCACTGGGTATACTCCGCTGTAGTGGGGATGGTACTGCGACTTTTATCAGCCAGCCATTAGCGACATACATCGAGAAAATTTGTTAATTATTTAGAAAGTACCACTCATCTCCGATTTTGATGAAATTTAAATATCTTATAGATTTCGACTTTTGTCGCACGAAATTTTTTTTTACACGTACCGTACGGGAACATACCAACCCCGTCAACAGAGAACTCGGTGTACAGATCGTGCCACAAATAATTAAGCTGTTCCCGCATACATCACGGGGATAGATTTCTCTGTTCACTTCTCTGTGACGGTGGTGAGTTTAATCGTGTCATTAGCACTCATTCCTAATTCACCGGAACGGTCGTTCGCGATGAAGAAATCGGCTAGGTAACGGGTTATGGCTTTCGAAATCAATAAATTAGTAGGGCACTCCGGGTGTTGTGGCTTTAGCGATTACGGATGCCGAACCGGCGAACCCGCCGACCAGTAAATTAACGACGAAACTTTTGAGTCCGCAATATTCATACTGGTAATAAATAGCGAGATTCGCGTTGACCGTATCTTCCGGCCGAAACTTGCGCAGTTCCCGAGTAATGCTTTACAACGGTTCGCACTTGGCCCCCACATTTTACACGCTCTTCGAACTTTACGTTTCGTCGTGCCGCCTGGAAATCGCGGGGAAATTCCTGCGTTTTCACCCAACCGGGATGATATCGACCCAACCGGCGGACTTTCGGGGCTTCGGGTACGTTCTTCCGGAATTACTATGCAAATGAAAGTGGTATAAACGATAGGTAATACATGGAAGTTCGAGCTCCTCTTAAGGACTATAAATGGCCACCGCCTCTACTTCGGCGAAATCGATCTGAACGCCGTTCTATGAAACACGAAACTCAAATAGCTGTACCTGATAAGACCGTGAACCGCTATGTCGAGCATGTTGAAAAAAATTGATGGCCTTTCCGGAACAGAATATTCCCTGCCTAAGTTAATTTGCAAAAAATTGACCCCTAGGTGGCTTACAATATCAGTGATTATTATTTACTTCTACCTAGAATTGTATCCACTGCTTACTCTATTTACTTTGCGTTTACAGCGAATTTTCGATATGTGTCAACAACACGGGTCTTGTTAGCGTATTATGTTTACACTCCTCGGCGTCCGAGGTGTCTCAAGCTTCGTGTGGTGGGGATAATTCCGCGACGTTTATCACTGTATCTTTATCAATGAAGAATTTGTATTATAAAGGGTGAACCAGTACATATTTGCACTTGATTATCTCCGTTGTTTTTGAATGAAAATGCTGATTATGAGAAAACTTTATTAATCCAAGATTTTCCGTATCAAGAGGACATTGTGTGATTTCAAAATGTGGTAGCAAATTAATGTATTGGTAGTCAATGGTAGAAACAGCTCAAAAGTAAGTAGTGAAATAAGAAGAAAGCCCGTCATTGTTGGATAGAATATGACGTATACAATGACGTTAACTGTAATCAATAAGTTTTATTCGGAGGACAGTTTGTTCAAGTTACTGTTACCGAATCGTGCATTTAATATGCAACAAACCTAATAGAAAAGGGTCAGTTTAACTGTTGAGTGCTAGAAGTAGTTGAACTAACAATGTGTGGGATAGCGGCCGATAAATTCGATCGTGAAACGAAGTCGAGACTTCGGGGCGTAATTAGTTTAAGAGCTTCTGAAAATAGTGAATTAAGGAGGGAATAGACGGGGATCAGGTGGTAAATCGAAAAAAGTTTTCCCGCGGCGAAAGCCTGTCGACTCCAGGATCCATGGCCACTGGGAACCACACCGAACATCTGGTACATGGCGCGCCGGCCCATCAGGTAGTCGATTCGAGTTTCTTGCTGCTTACCACACCCTCGTCGCGTCTCCGCGCCACCCACCCCCGCGACATTCTTTCCCTTTTTACCCTCCGTCAGCGACAACGCCGCGAGAAAATCCCCGAGATTTTCCCGGATTTCTCGAAACCACGGAACCGAACGGTCTGAAACTTCGGGCACGTCGATCGTGGAAGCGTCAAGTGTGTTAAACGCGACGCCGAACTATCCCATGGACCCTCTCGTTTAATCCAATCTCCCGATAAATCCTATCTACCAGAAAATTTTTCTTACCTGTCTGCCATTTTCTCACGATTTTCCTGCATTTTTCTCGCCTCAATAAATATCCGAATCCATTTGATTGTTCTACGACCTTCGAACCTTCCGAATTTTAGGGTCACGGTAACCCTGTGACACAAATTCTGACACAAAGATTTCGTTCAATGTCTAAAGAATAATTTTTATCGCTAAAAGGGAAATAAAAATGTCTGCAATTGTAACCATCTTTTCGTTACACACTCTGTTTAACACTAGAACTACCGAACCAGTCAAAATAACTGGTTCCTATAAAAAATTATAAAAATGTTTTCATCAGAATTTTTTGAATGAAATTTTTCATTGAAGCACATGGGCGCGGATATACACACCTCGCGCGCCCGGCGCGAGCGAGTTTTGTGGGAGATCTTGAGTATAGCGAACGCACCTTTGCGAACCTTCGATTTAGAGAACCAACGAACGATTACCCCAGGGGGGTGATCTCCCATGTATAATGTGTGGACCTTAGCAGTGCCATCTGAACTAGTTCCGTCAACTAAAATATATATATGTATTTAGCTATACAATTCTACAGATATACATATACGCATATGCACATACACATATGCCTACTGTACTGTACATGAATGTACGATTACTTGAAACTTATTGTTAGAACTTGTATTTAAAGGATATCATATATTTTGTAACAATACTTTATTTTAACCATACTTTATTTTAAAACAATAATATATGATTATACATGTAATATATAATTATGTTTTAAACGCAATACATAATGACAATCTCAAATTAATACATAATTATGATACATGATTTTAATATAAAAACGATATAATAATAATAATACCACGTCGATTCTTGGTCTTCTTCTTAATTTTTTTTCTTCCGTGTGGATTTTCCAAACTTGTTGGAATACTACGACTCGTTGTCTTCTGACATGAAATGTCTTCAGAAATGAAAAGTTAATTTGCCTATGTTGCCCATCTATGTTCTCCATAGATTGGAACAGTCTTGTCCAGTCTTGTCTTGTCTTGTCCAATCACCTTTAATCACGTGATATGTCGTGAACGTGGTGCCATCTAAGGTAGTTCCTTCTAAAGGAATTAAGCGGTCCAAGGTCATACATATGAGTGGACACCCCCGGAATACCCCGCGTAACCAATTCTCGCCGCCAACCGCACGCCCAGTGCCAGTGCATTTTCGTGCCGACGCGAGCCTAACGAGAGAGAGAGAGAGAGAGAGAGAGAGAGAGAGAGAGAGAGTGTACGAAGTTTAAATACATTGCTGTTCGGCATAACTGTTCTCATTTTCTTTACGTGTTCGTTCCCACCGATTCCCCGGCAATTCTTTATCGTGAAAACGACGGAACCGTTGACTCTCGTCTATTATATTATATCTCTCGTATATTACAAAGCAATATACATCAATTGTATTTATGGCTCGATAGTTCTAGTTGCATATAATTATGCCTGCAGTCCAAGAAACATTTAACTCCGCCATTGAATAATTTCTATTATCGAAAGTGAAATAAAAATATCTTCAATCTTATGTCTCCTTGTTATTATGCACTCTTGTTAATTAAATCTCATTGTATATTATACGCATATAATCGAAGAAACATTTCAATTCCACCATTGAATAATTTCCAAGATTAAAAGTAAAATAAAAATTTACTGTGATGAAAGAAACATTCAATTCAAGCATTTAGTAATTTCAATAATTAAAAATAAAAAGAAAAAATTTCTTCAATCTCGTTCTTTTAATTTTCTTCTATTTTCTGTCACATCTTGTTGTACTCGTACAATTGGAGTAGCATTTAATACGTCCATTAAGTAATTTACGTCAATAGAAATGAAATAAAAATGTCTCAAGTTCTCATTAAATGCTTATTCGTGGCGGCATGGGCATTTATACCTGTCGCAAGCGAATAATCGTTGTAATAAGTTTCAGCTTTATATCAGGTTACAGAAGGGGAAGATATCGATCGACTCGATTCATAAGAAGATTAATTACGGTCTATTTCAAAGCGCAAATCTCTTTAACAAAGATTTGTTTCCACGGTTGTTTCCTCACGGCTAATTATACATTTCTCGGACAACGGAAGAAGTTTCCCGGCGGAATGTTGGGACAGAACGTTTTTTGATCCGGGAGTTGCATCAATAATAAAGTGTTCGACGTTGGACACGAGAAAGCAGTCTCGCAGAAAGCCGGCTTACGAAACAATATTTAATGAAACCGAAGGAAGCTTTTAAGAAAGGTCTAAGAATGCTTTTAGTTGTATTGCGACCCGGAAATTGCTTTAATTTATCTTCGTGGCGCTTAGTAATCTCATAAGCGAAAAATACAACCGACGCTTGCCTTGCAATTTCCTAAATTGCGCGCTCTCCCTCTTACCCCTTAATTAATGACGTTTCAATTGTCCGACTGCGTGTCCGACCGAAGCGAGTCTTCGACTTTCGCGTAGCCTAACAACCTCCGTGAGTGCTCTCGAGGGACGCTATTGGTCGTCTTAAAAAATTACCGAAACGTAATAACACCGGAACACCGATTCAATCGAAAAATCTCTTTTTGTTAAGAACCTCGGATGAATATCCGCGGCCGGATTGGAAACTGCACGTTTGTTTAAATATTGAGATTTTCTCGTGACGGTTCTACGGGAAGCTGACATGACAGTGAAATATCGGGAAGCGACATTTTTCGAAAATGTTGGGTTTTTCGACGCCGACGAGTTTTTACGAGCCAACGAACCTTGGACATATTCATATTCGTGTATCCATAGTTTCGAAACACTGCGCACATACTCCACGAGTTTCGACATTTTACAAGTAGAGAGCTGGATGGTTCGAGTGAAAAATTTATAATACAAGCTCATTTTCAATGTTGCACGCCGGGATGTATTTTGTTAATTTTGCCTTGAACAAGCTCTCTCGTTAAAACTTTTTAAATATATTTCCACACTGTAATTATTTTGTCGCGACGATCATGCGATTTTGAATAGAAATACATTAGTCAATTGCAGCTGTGACGAAAATGATGATACAGCAAGAAAAAATTCAAGCTTCATTCGCAGGAGGAAGAGCAGACTTTTCAAACGCTATAAAATACGTAGGTACGTAAGAAATGTTTATTTCAGTGATATACAGGAGCATCATAAGCATCAATAATTCAATTCGATGCTGCCGGTATCAAATCGCAAAGTCCCGTCGCGTTCGACGAGATCCACGTCCGAGACCAGGAAACTAGCCGGGTGGGGCAAATAATTTCCGAATTTCCGGCTGCACGCCGGCCGAGAGAGAGAGAGAGAGAGAGAGAGAGAGAGAGAGAAAGAGGGAGAGAGAGAGAGAGGGCCGATCGATCGGCAATTTTTGAGCCAAAATGCGTGGTCGATAATTGAATAATCCGGCGACCGCAATCACGTAATTGCGTGACTAACGGCGGCGGCGGGTCGCGCTCACGCCCGTTCGACGATCAACATCAAATTTCATTGGGCAGCATTTAACGAGGCTTACCGGCAGGATTATTCAAATTTCCGTTTGTCCGGAGGAGTAACTACCGGCGAGGTTTCGAGCCGCAAGCCCTGCTCTGCTCGCAAATAAAAGAAAATTCCGGTGCCGGCTGGCGAGACCGATAGGACGGAAGGAACAGAAGGATGGACTTCGATTAAATTGCTTCGGCGCGGCGGCAAGAAATCCCGAGAAGACGCCCAGAGGAGAATATGTAGGCGGCCGAAGGAACCAGAGGAACTAGAAACAAGAAAGCTAAAAGGGAGAAACAATAGGGACTGCCAGAGGAGAGAAGAAACGCTTTCTTTTCGATCGGGAAAGACCGGTCGCTCATTTCATTGGGAGTACGACGGTGAAAGAGAATAAGATGGCCGACTCTTGTAATGACTCCTCAAAATATTCCTCGAACTCTCCCGCGAACGACAAACCTCGAGATCTTCGAGCTTGTGTGTTTCGAACTGATTTTTCAGGATATTGAAAACGTTATACTCCATTTTTCAGCATAATTTTTTATGCAGATTCACCCCCTCGTACCGCTAGATCGGACACACCCTGTACATGGATGTAGTACAAATATACGGTGTAATTATTGTAAGCTGTTTCATGACAAATACCGTCCGTCAAATTAATTCACCGTTCGCAAACACAGGAATTACTTCAACAACACGTGACAGCCGAACGAGTTAGATGTGTCAAAAGTTACCGGATCAAACATACGAAATAGATCCGCGCCCGATAATCGTCACCGATTATTAAACGGACAATTTACCTGACCAACAAATTTCAAACAACGAGCAGCTTAATCGACCGATGCGTTCAACTTCAATCAACCAGCAATTAGAGTGTGTTATGGTAGCATTATGCAGTTAATCATCGAATACAGAATTTACTGTATTTCGCTCGCTTCTAATTTGTCTTTCCATTAGGCATCGGCGATCGTATAATTATAATTCCCGATGGCGTTCCAGGCGGTCGTGTCTAGCGTTCGATAAAATCGTTAACAATGATTTCCCATAATTACCGTGACGAGACCTAGCAATATCATCGCGATGCTCAAGTCGGTTAACGAGATGTTAATTTAATGAACGAACCGAATCTCATGTGCTAACGAACGACGATATGCTAACGCTGTTATAATATTTCTCACCGATTTCTGTCAAATCACCTACCTAAATATCTCAATTTCACTTTGACCTATGTGCGTTACTTGCAGTCTGACAATTACATTCGCATTTACTAAATCGTATTGTACGATAAGTCGTCCGATCAGTGTTAGACTGCGTACAATTTGAAAATTATTTTACTTGGAGACAATGGAAAAACAATACTCTTCTTCATTCGATAGTTTATAAGGATTAGCCCCTTGCCTTATTCTTCGTACTATAGGTATAACGATTAGATCTTATTTGCTATCCATAATTTCCTGACAGAGGAATTTTATTTCGATACAAAAAAAAATATATGACATATGTCATACCTTCATGGCTGCCACAATATTTCGATAAAGAGGTCTCCTTTTGTGTAAAATTTGAAAAAGATTGATCAATTCATTACTAAGATATCATGGTAGGGGAGGATATCCCGTTAATTAAAAAAAGAAAAGTAATTGCTGTTTCAGGAGTGTGCGAACACTTTTGTCCATCTCAGCAGCATTCCATTTGTATTCGATGAAAAGAGCAAAGCCCGAGGGCCGAAGTCCAATTTCATTTATTCCGTCGAGTTCTCGGGTTCCGGTCGATGTGATTCGAAGTGCTCGTTAAAAGTTAATACACCGGTGCCCGGGTGTTTGTTTTCAATCTTTTTTTCGTTAAGCCGCCCGACCCCTCTATTTATTTCACTCGACAACGACGCTTTCCGCAACCGCTGCCGTCGGTCGTGGGAAGCGTCGCGACGCGCCGGGAAAGAGGCGGGAAGACCGTCGGCATTTTCGGTAGCCGGGTTTCCCGGAGAGAAGGCGGCGCGGTGGCGCGCGTTCTGCGAGCGGAATTTTAAGCGAGCAGATCCAGGAAATTAGGAAGATTTGATCAGTCGGCCCCGGAATTACAAATAACCTCATTATCGTGGCAAAGGCGCACGGTCGTGTCGAGACAGTTGCGATTTATACCGCCGAATTTCCTTTTTACCCACGGCGCGCACGTGCGAGCCAGAGAAAGGTCGTTAGGTGACTTAAATTGAGCTCCGACGGCACTTAAGCAACCCTAACTAACGCGAATTTTACGTTTCTTTTTTCTCCCCGGATCTACAGTCCGCGACAATACTATAAGACATCACTTTTGCGTTGAAATAACTTCTGCGTTGCAAATTTTTTAAATTTTAAATATAAATATAAGAAGCTGAAAGGGCTATACACAATTTGAAGAGTTGTATTTCAATTATATTGTATTTCAATTACTCATCCGATTAATATAGTTCAATTATATTGTATTTCAATTACACCTCCGGTTAAAATATTTCAATTATATTGTATTTCAATTACACATCCGATTAAAATTATTATTGATTGAATTATTTGAATGGTTTGAATTATTTAATTCAATTATGACGTAGTTGAATTACAATGTAACTGAAATACAATGTAATTGAAATATGCAATTGAATTAGAAGGTAACTGAATTAGCACAACTCTGTGTCGCGGATTGTATGTACTACGTCGAAGCAAATTATTGTGAACACAAGATGGCAAAAACGACAGGATTATGGTTTGCAATTCCATGTATGCATGAACATATACAACTAATTTCAGTTCATAGAAACAATCGTGTACATATATCGAAGTATGAATTACAGATAAAATGTTGCATAATGGACAGATATTAATTAGAGCTCCTTGTTAAGTGGACCCAGAGTGTACCTAAGCCCGACTGAATAAATTCTACCAACAGTTACGTTCAAATCTGGAGAACTGCAAGTAGAATTATTCACGAATGGTTGGACACGATCATTAATCTGAACTGAATCGGAAATCTACAAAGAATTATCCTACAGCCAGATCTGGAACACGTACAAGTAGAACTATTCGCCATTGGTTGGACGCGTTCGTTCATTGTGAGTTCGTCGTAACTGTACTAGAAAATTTTCAAATCTACCTCGAACATAGAACCACAGAGAATGGACCACCGATCAAATTCGAATCATGGTTGCATACAGTACGTCGTTCGTACACCTCGCCATTTCTATTCTGTACTAGTAAAATATTTTCTTTCCTATGTTGTACTTTTTCCATTTAAAATGGTATCACATTTGCACGAAACAAAATGTTAAAATTTAATAAGCCGTTTATTCGACGATAATGCAGGATAGTAAAAATTAACGCAACTTAAAATAATTTTCAATCAACAATCATTTAAAAACATTCAAATGGAGAATTCACTTGAGATGTATTTAAATAGTTTGCTCGTTTATAAATTTTTAAAAAATTGTTCTATTTTAGAGACAGAATTTTTTTCACCGTGTACATTAATTCCGCAGAGTAGACACATTATTATCGTCTGTTCCACCACGGGAAAACATTACACACAGTTCGGGAGTCTCTCGCTCCGGGAAAGTGTATTATCGAAAAAGAGGTGTGCAGAGCACTGGAACGTACCTCGCGGATAAATGTTTCTCCATAGTCGTGCTCGACTTCATCCTTCATTGCCAGTGCGCTTGGTACTTTCGTTTTTCGGTTTCCGTTCTACCCGGTTGAAGTCGTTCCCCTGCAGCCTGATATATTCCGGATTAATGCAAACGGCTAATGTTATGTTAATGTTCGCCGCGATGGTATTAGCGGTCCCCGGCTCGCATACCGTAAATACCGAATAGAATAATCCTCGTGTTAACCGGCGCTAGAGCGGTGCCCAGCTATGACCTCCAAGATGTAGGTGAATCCCAACCTTCTT
The DNA here is from genome assembly GCA_913789895.3 of Seladonia tumulorum. Taxonomy (NCBI): domain Eukaryota; kingdom Metazoa; phylum Arthropoda; class Insecta; order Hymenoptera; family Halictidae; genus Seladonia; species Seladonia tumulorum. The sequence continues at coordinate 10,750,855 of OU565267.1, read as the reverse complement.
TCTGACTTAGCCACTCGCTTCTCCGCGGGATAAGGTTCGGTGGAAGAGAGGAGTCCAACGAGGGGGAGAGGGGAGAGAAGGTAGATAAGAGGAGCTCAGAGTGCCGACCAGGGAATGAAATTGAACTGCACACAATTTTCTAGACCCCTCTCCCTCTTTGAAATTCTTATCGGTACACGCTGCGGAAATAATGACATTGGAAAGAATGGAAAGCAACGTACGAAAAAATCATTTTCGTCCGATTAGATTTTCTGCCATCTCCTTCATTATAAAATTCTGTTCTCATGCAATCATACATTCTGCCGTACTCAATAACTTCGTTTGGATTGCAAATTTAATTTTCTTAAAATTCACGAACTTCTCAATCATTTGCAAAAATGAAAGCCATTTTTCAGACACTGTTACATTGTTGGATGCGTTTTGTCCTTGTCTTGTTAACGGTACACAAAAAATAGGTCATTAAATTTAAATAAAAAATCATTACAAACACATGCCCTTGAAACGACCTTGACCTTGACAGACTTTTGTGCTAAAGAATTCTCAACTCTCCGACTAAAGTAAACAAATTTTATTCTTAATATAATACCTTTTAACCCTTTGCACTCGAAGCTATTTTAATTCCAAAACGAAACATTTCTTCCGACCTAGAATATTTACCTTCTATATATATATTTTTTATGTTATAAATACGAAAATGATGAAATTTACTCGTACAATACTGAAATGTTTCCTAATTTATTAAATTCAAACAAACTTAAATGTAAAAGATATTTTGAAAAATTATACATCAATTTTTAGTGGCGCCTTACAGTCGCCGTTCGAGTGCTAAGAGTTAAAAAATCGAGTAAAACATCCTTTTGTACCTCGATGAAAATATTTTCACATTTCTAAAACCGATAACGGAAAAAATCGAAGTCATTTAGCTCACGCGTTTCGTGCGAATTTGTCGTCCTGGTTTCACGGTCGCAAATAATCTCCCATCAGCAAAAATGAGCAAAGTAAAGGGAAGATGAAGCAAGTGCGAGGTGAACAGGAATTGACAACACAGGCAGCAATTAACGCAACGAGGTTGCTCGTCGAGCTGCGAAAACAATGAATGCCAGACAATAGGGTAGGCCCTATTGTTCGACCGATTCAGAAATACAATTAACGTTAGTCTTAATTTACGCGACAATTAACGTCAATCGATTTGACCAGGTCGGACGAAAACCGAATGCAATTAACGGTCCCAGCGTGATTAACGAGTGACTGAAAACATTTATGCTACAGCTACACGCGAACCATAGAAAACACGAACGGATGGGACTCGGATCTGCTTTCTATCCGGGCTTCAAAGTGTTACCCGGCTGTTTTTCATGACTTATACGGAAGAACGATAACTTCGCGTTGAAGAGGTGCAGTCGAGTGCCGCCGTATATGCAGGATCTCCTTCGTGCACGGGAACTCGGAAATTTCAAATTTAATTCACTTAACATCGTCAATTCGCGCGTTCCGTGTGAAATGCTCGTGCGCTTCTGCCGCTACGCAAACAGTATGAAATATCTTGGTGGCAGCCATAATCCTTGCCTTATAAACTTTTCGCTAGTTCGCGCTTTAACGCGAAAAATTTTCAGCGGAATGTGCAACGGTTTATTGTTAATGCCATACCGACTGAAGTAAACGTGTATAGCCCCGATATTATGTATCGGGTGTTAAAGCGAGTCTTCCCGTTTACGAGTTTAATTTATCGATCCTAAAAATGCGGACTTATCGTTGGTATATGAGTACAGAAAGAATGATTAAAAACGATGAAAACCACTTTATTTACACAATAACAATACACGTGGAAACTATAAAAATGTAGTTTACGACGTAGTATTATACAATGTTTCCATAAGTCTTGCATTCTTCAAATCCTGAACCAACACGCCGGACACATTAACGGAAATGTTAACGTTGAGATTACACATTTTTCTGTGCGATTAATCGCGCTTGTAATATGCGGGACGTGTTGCTCGACGCGATAAGCATGCATCATCGAGAGATTGCAACACAGTAGCAGCTCGCCATCATTCCATCGGAACGGAAAATAGCAGATGAAAGTGGCAGCAGCCTTAAATCAGAAAGGCTGGTGCCACGGGTGCGCGTTCATCGTATATCGAGACCGTGTATCGAGAGAGCCGGGGTGGTAACGGAGAGGCTCGTTACGTTCTCGACAATTAATTACCCTTCGTAAAACTGCGGGACGCGAACGATTTGTCTTCATTGGAGGGGCGACTTATCAGGGTGGCCACGGGGTTGCGATACGCGGCGGGGAGAGGGTAGCAGCCGATAAAAGAAGGGCTGACGGGGGAAAATGAGGAAAAAGGATAGCGGGACGGGCCAAGTCGGGGCCAGCCAAGGCCAGGCCAGGGTGAGGAGGCCGGGGGTGAAAGTAAATTTGTGAGGACGTAAAAAGGTGCCACCTTCGCCGTCTGCCGTCCCCTATCGAATCATCCATCAATTGCTTTATAATATCGAGGCGTCGTTTGTCAATCTTTTTGTTCCGACGGCGCACTCGATATCGTACACAGGCTGCACCGTCGAGCGCCGTGCAACCGAAAAAGAACGATTTTTAATGGATAAATAACGACGGAATGTAAAACGCTGTGTGACGCGAAATTTCGTTGGAGCTCTAAGAAGAAGTGTTCCTAAGAAACGTATTTCTTTTTTCGCTGACATCGTTTATGTTGAAGAAGTAGAAGCAGCCTTCCTTGATGCGGTGAAAAATATATTTCGGTGAATATTGTGAAAGTTGCTCGAGTGAAAACATTCTACATACCAGAATTATGTTGATTTTTAATGGACGATAAGAAATGTTATTACTTAATACTCAAATGCTTTTTGCATTGTCACAATTGAAAAATGCATGACAAATTGAATTTTGATTTCAACCCTACATAACCAAGGTGTAACTCCTGAAAATGACATCAATTAAAAAAATGCAAATGGTTGAACACATTTTATTTGACACCAAAGATATTTTACCTTACAAAGAAATAGGTTACATGAAATGAAGAAATTATTAAATTATTAATCGAAACATTTCGCGGACGTTCTGGTACCCTAAAATTCAAATGTTCCAATCGTCATATTTACAAGAGGTTATTGATTCAGGATTAAATGACAAAAAAGAATTGCACAAAAATGTTCGTTTTGTCTTGTATGTAATACACTTCTCCATAAAGAATCAGTTCTCCTAGTCGCGTTGTGTCACGGTATCCGATACGGCTTGTATGGGGCAGGTCCTGAAGGATGTAGTCAGTGACCGTTCAGGATGCCGCCCTGGAAACAGCTGCCAAGGAAACCACACGTCCTGCGGGAACTAATCGTTAACCGTTCACGTAGAAAATTGCTCGATCCTTTCTGTTGTTTTTCGGTGGCTGCCGGGTTTCACGTGCAATTGTGTTAGATCAGCGACTCGCCATCGGTTCTCCGCGTTCCTTAAAATTTCATTTCGTCCCTGACTCCGGTGAAATTCATTGAGATCCCTCCCCATCTGGGATTCGGCTCCGTCACGGTGTCGAGGTTGATTTTCGACACACGTGCAGCAGAATCCGAACGTTGCAATTAAATGATAGATTAAACGGCTCGCAGCCTGCAAAATAATTTCGAATAAAACATGCGAAGAGGGCGCGCGCGTGCATGCGGTTTTCGAATGCAAAATATCAGAGTATACGCTGGTCTATAACACCTTGCGCCTGACACGTTTCGCTTTAAAGACTATTAACGTGTTAGTTGACACGAAACCATGACAATCGGTCAATTAGCTGTTTAATCACTTGCAGACCTGTCACTCAGCACACCGCTGCACCCGATTGATGTTGGCACAGCGCGAACATACAATCGAGCTTACGCCCTGTTGGTTGTATTATATTAAATTGCTTTACAGGCTCGTGGAAAAAGAATTCGCAGCACTGTGCTCGACATGTAATAGTTATTACGAATCATCAAAGACCCCGTTTAATCAATATACGCTTTCAGTAAGAAATTCGCAGTGTTTCGGAAAAGAGGTGTCAACTATACACAGGGTGTTTCGTCTAAAAGAGAACACCTAAATATCTTCTCTACCTCTGAAAATACAAAAAATGTTTCTAACGTAATCTAAATGGTTTCAAAAGACGAATCATATGGAAGAATCGTTTTTTATAAATTGTAAATTTTTAATCATTTCTTCAAGGTCACTCGTGTTTTTTTACATATGTATACACATTTTTTGTTGTTGTATATTATAGCAAACATTATTGCGCATTCGTCCATGTTTAATAGCAGACCTTGAAATGGCTGTGAACTCTAAAATTGGCTAATTAATGCAGAACTTACTTTCAGGGACATTTCAGATTTCAACGGTAACAGAAATTCGACCATGAACTTGAACTTGTAAGTAAATACATTGTAACATTCCTCTGTGTACATAGAAAGTGAGAGAGATATGTATTTAAGAATTTGCTCACTGCTAGATTTCTCAGTGTATCGACAAGCGATCCATAGTGCGTTATTCAGAACATGAGAAAATTCAAATGGTTTTAATTTACGGTGAAGCTCGAGAGTGTTCTAAGAGAAGCAATATGAATTTACAAAGACAGATTTCCAGCACGTTCTTGTCCATCACGTTCTGCCATACTCAAGCATTGTTAAAACATTTTGTGAGACTGGTAGTGTCAACAGAAACATTCGTGTGAGACGTAAGACTGTTACTCATGAAGCAAATGTGAACAATATCATCGCTAAAGTTAATCAAAACTCGCATGTCTGTATAAGGCAACTTGGACGTGAAACCGGTATTAGTGTTACCAGCATATTCCGGATTCTTCATTCGCGAAAATGAATCCACAACGGAATCACATCATTTCGAACATTTATTGCAGTAATAAATGTGATTATTTACAAGTTCAAGTTCATGGTCGAATTTCTGTTACCGTTGAAATCTGAAATATCGTTAAAAGTAAATTCTGCATTAATTAGCAAATTTTAGAGTTCACAGTTATTTCAAGGTCGTGCTATTAAACATGGACGAATGCGCAATAATATTTGCTATAACATACAACAACAAAAATTGTGTGTATATATGTAAAAAAACACGAGTGACCTTGAAGAATCGGTTAAAAATTTACAATTTATAAAAAACGGTTCTTCCATGTGATTCGTTTTTTGAAACCATTTAGATTACGTTAGAAACATTTTTTGTATTTTCAGAGGTAGAGGAGATATTTAAGTGTCCTATTTTAGACGAAACACCTATATGTCAAATATTTTTCCAAATACAGTGATATTTCTATAAATGTCGCCAAGCTCTGGGTGACAAACGTCGCGGAATTATCCACACGAGAGGCCTCTGACGCCGAGGAGTTTAAACGTAACATGTCTCTTGGACGATACAAGACGCTGGCAAGACCCATATTGTTGACACATATCGAGATTATGTCCTATTGTACTATTTACTATGTCTTATTATTTTCTCGAGCATGATACAACACCTTGCGTGTCATAAACATGTCAGACATAAGCATAACAAATATTTCGCTAATAAAATCTTTCTAACTCGAATATGTGTTATATGATTTCAATGAAATTTGTACACGTATTTGTACACGTTATCCACACATATTCCCCATAAACAATACGTACGACAATTTCAAAATATTTTGTATACTGTACAGTCTGTGTCCCTTTCAATCAGAAATATATCATGGTTCAAATACGTTATCCACACATATTCCCCATACACAATACGTACAATTTCAAAATATTTTGTATACTGTACAGTCTGTGTCCCTTTCAATCAGGAATATATCATCGTTCGAATTATGAGAAAACTTTATTAATTCAAGATTTTCCGTATCAAGAGAACATTGTGTGATGTCAAAATGTGGTAGCAAATGAATGTATTGGTAGTCAATGGTAGAATTGCTGGATAGAATATGACGTATACAATGACGTTAACTGTAATCAATAAGTTTTATTCGGAGGACGGTTTGTTCAAGTTACTGTTACCGAATCGTGCATTTAATATGCAACAAACCTAATACAAACCTAAATTTGTACACGTCATCCACACATATTCCCCATACACAATACGTACGACAATTTCAAAATATTTTGTATACTGTACAGTCTGTGTCCCTTTCAATCAGGAATATATCATCGTTCGAATACTTTCGCGAGCCTGTGTGTATGTATTAGGTCATCCCGTAAGCTGTGTCATTTACTGCAGTCCGCGTACCTAAACGTGAAACCCGGAACGCAAAGTACACAAATTTTATTTTTCCGAGTTGCAACGTAGGAGGCGGTGGTATAGGTTGGTGGTGTGGTCGGGCGGAAAAAAGGAATATCTCGCGGGCGATTTCGCGGCGATCTCTCGAACGTTTTCGTTTAATGTCGGTCATTAGTCACGGGCGCGGCGCCATCGGGGAGCCGCGTCGGTCGTCGTCGGTTTCCGGTTGTATATGTATCCCTGGTCTGGGGGAACTCCGGGGCGACGGTTGAAACGAAAACAGGCCGATGACGAGGATAATAAGGACTCGTTAGCTGCCGGAGCGGCGGATCTCCTGCGGAAGACCGAGCTCGCCTCCCGGCCTTGTTCGGGCCAACTTTTTCCGGGCCGATTGCGCTCGTTTCCGCGCGGGCTGCGGGATCAGCTTTTTAAAATGCCGGTAATTTCCATTTTTAACGAGCCACAATGGATTCCCCGTGGCGCGCCGCGTCGGATTTATCTTCGCCGGCCGCGTCCTTCCCCTACCGCCAAACGATCGCGGATCGTATAAGGGGAATTAATCACGCGAAACTGTTGAAAAACCTCTGGCCAGATTTTTCTCCGGTGCGGCCGAGTTATAAAAACCTGACGAGAGATAGAGGAGAAAGAGCCCCGGGTTCGCCAACCAACTTACCACCCTACTCGTTTCGCAATAAACGCCGGTAATTGGTTGTTAATTAGAAGCGCCTGTAAACTCATCAGGCGTGTTACCTGTGCGCGGTGCGGCACGCACGACAAGCTCGACCCGACTCGGCCCGAAGCGGCCTCGTCTGTTGCCTATTAAGTATCGCGTGAATAATAGCTTCATGGAATTAGGAGGAACTTAAGAAGTTTGTATATTAAAGTTCGCTAGTTGAATTACGAACTTGTAAATCAGAAAGTTACGCGCGCCCGTCGATGCTTCTTTTTTTTTTTTAATTATGCAGGAAAAAGCGCACCGTCAAGTAGGTTAACGCGGACGGAAAATAATTCTTTACCAGGGAAGATACAGTATGCGTCGGCGGAATATGTTTAGTATGGAAACTCAATTTTTCAGAACATTTTGTTTGGAAATAGGTCTACTGCGCTTGCATATGGTTTTTCCGTACGGCTGACTATAACTGTTTTGTTCTATTTGGGGATCATAAATGTCACCTACGCTATCGCTTCTTTAATTACACATGTTTTAGATAAATATACTTCAGAATTTTAACATTTCACTTGCTCCGTTTCGTTATAACCTGAAGAATATTTGTGGCTAGACGAAACGCGTTCAATTGCGCTCGTCTTTTTGAATAACGTCATTTCTTGCACGCATCGTAGTTCAGTGTTATGTAAGGCTAGAAAATACAAGGATTTCAGCAGAATAAGCCACACGAGGTCGAAAACGCGGCGGGGAACGAAGGGATCGAGGAGCACGCGAGGTAAACAAAAACGAGAACGGAATAAAGGGGTGGGGGAAGGACGCAGGAAGACATGGGGAACGAGAACACGTAGAGAGAAGCGACCAGGGGAAGAAATAAAAGTCGAAAGGTGGGGCCGAGCAGGCGAGCGAGACGAGACGGCAAGGGAAATAAAAAGAAATTGTCATCGTCCGGGTGGTTGCAACCACCCTTGTAACCGTGCCGCTTCTTCCCCCTCTCGCTTCCTCAGTCCCACCCACGACCGAGCTTTCCTCAGTCTCGCTTTACAGCCACTGTCATTTGTTTTTACGTTCGCTCCATGTCGTTCCTGAAAATCCTTCGCCTGTCGCGAACGCCATTCGCCCGTCCTTGTCCTGCGAGATTTCGTCCTGGAGTAGTACACGAAAAGAGTGAGAGAGAGAGAGAGAGAGAGAGAGAAAGGGGGAGGGGAAGGCCGGAAGCGTCTCGGCCAGGAAAACTCGCAGGAAACCAAGCACGCGTGCGCGTCTCTCTCGAGAAGTTTGAAACGCGCCGGCAATCTCGGGGAATAAGAAGGACCCGCGAAACTAACAGAAAATTTCGAAGTCTCCAGATAAAGGTGTTCCCTTCTCCTTGGCTGGTCCGGGCTCCGTGGAGTTTGTTGGATTGGAGCGGATAGAAGTTTGCGCGCGCGGAGCGGAGCGAAGCCGAGCCGAGCTGAGCGGAGCGCGTCGAGCCCGCTGTTTTCTATATTTGTCGGAGTGTTGAACTCTCGCCGCTAGGAAAGTTTTCAGATGAAATTCTGTTTAACTGCAAGATCAACCGAGGATCTCGGCCCCGGTATTAACCCCCGGTTGGATATTGACTTTGCCAGGATGTCTGCTAGACATCTGTATGGCCGAGGGATCCGGTACGAGCCCGGCGTCGGATAATTTAGCGGGACGGATTAATAATACCGCCGTGTTTTTCCGAACTATCGCGGTCGAAAGTTCTGCCGGCGTGTTTCAAGATTAACTCCGTGACCGGGCCGCGCGGGTCGAGTCGAGTCGAGTCGGGTCGGGTCGGATTGGGTCGGGTTTCCATCCACTGGCAACGAAAGTTTTCGTTTCTCGACGAACCAGACGGGAAACATTGTTCTGTTCGGCACTCGAATATTTTTACTCCGGACATATGTCCTTTCACATATTTTTCTTATTGTTTGTGCCCTCCGGAATCGTGCTCTATAGATTTAATTTTGCAACACTGGATTGCTTTCTTTTTTCAATGGACCTTTTCTTGGAGAAGAAAGAGTTTACTGACGCAAATTACTTAAATCATGTGATATATTTAGGGTACGTACATTTTCCGCATGAATATCACCAAAGACAATAAAATATGTAGACTGATCCGTAACTGGTGCTACAACCAAAGAGGAGGGGGGGGGAGGTAATTTTACATATGAAAAATAAATCGTAAATGTGGAATTTTGTTCGTACCAGGCTTTGTTTTATTGAAAATCGACTTTGAAGTCGAAGCCGTCAAGTTCGCGTGCTTAGCATTCGTAAGTGGAACCGCTAGGTCATGAACAGACGTGTCAGAGAATTGCTATTCAATGCCAGGCGTGTTCGACGAATTTTCAAACTCGATTTTCTCGAAAACAAAGTCTCGTGTGAAAAAGTTTTATTCTATATGTTCGATTTATTTCTCATGTAGAATCACCCCTTTTCGGTTGTACAACCAGTTAACGATCACCCTGTACATTACGATAAAATTTAAGAATGTTCTCACATTATTTTCGACTAATTAAGATGACCAAGCGGTTTGGTTTGAATAAACTTAAAATTGAACAAAGAAAACACACAAATTCCTGAAACTGAGATTTTTACATTCCGTGTCCTCTGTCTTCTCTCCTCGTGCTCCAAAAGTTTAATTTCGTTCGGCTACAATTGTCATTCGGAATTTACATGTCCGATCTGTATCAACGATAAGAGTGTGCGGGCGTTCTTTTCGGTGGATTCGGGTTCTCGCAGATCTCGTTGATGGTCGGAGATTTTGAGAGAGAAAGACGAGAGTAGGCGAGAACGTGATTGAGGATCTCGGAGCCCCCGGATAAAGGTTTTCTGCTTAAACTTTATACGAAAAAGTTTCCAAGAAAATAAAGGAGAAAGTTCGAGCTTATTTCCGACGGGAGACCAGCGAGCAAGATAGGGGGCGAAGGTGATAAAGACAGTATCGCGTATTAATTTCGCCCGACTATTTAATTAGCAGGGCCTAAGTACAGAAGATAAGAGTTTAATGAATACAGATAGCCTTGTAATCCTAACAGTTTTCTTCTTCCCTTCTTATCTGACTCTTCGCCATGACTCTTTGTTCCTTAAGGGAACAATGGAACGGTTTAAGCGCTTCACGTAAAAAAAAGGCACACCGTTGCCATGGCGACAAAGGATTTCTTTTAAACCACCCCCATTTTTTTCTTCTTAGTTTAATGACAGATTACACAGTGAATTGAAGTTTATTGTCCGATCGAACGGCGGCTGGGTCAGCGACCTCCGGAATGAAAGTCATTCGATGACTTTGACTATCAACACGCTTTATATTTGAAACAACTCGGTAATGCAATCTTTTCATCGAGGTTTCATAGGAAATCTGACTTTTACTTGTCAGACAACTATGATGTTGGATCGATTTCAACTGAAGCGTTTATTAATTATGTTGCAAGTTCAAAGCTGCAAAATAAAATCAAAGAAACGGGTGCCGTACCGTCGAAGGATTATCGTTCATTGTAAGAGAAGTATCGCTAATAAAAATGGTAAGGGTACTCACTGAACTGAGATGTAATATTCGCCGGTTTCACGATCTTCGGGCAGACCCTGAAGAGGCCTAGCTTGAAGCGGACACTCACGACATTCGCATAATTACGCGGTAGCTGGGGAAGAATCAACTTCTCTTCGGTGTGGAGCCAGGCAGGTCCTAAAAGGGCCGTGCTTAGGGCTGCCAGCGCTGCGATCCCACAGACAACACCGCACCTGGTCAACCTGATGCCACCAGGGCCACCCGAGCAACACATTTTTCGTCTATGTGATCCCTCGCTTACTTCAGGAGGACATTTCTCAGCTGCGCGAGGAATCACCTCGTTGACTTTAACAGCCCCCGCCTTTCATTGCGACTGAACACTTCCCTTGAGCTGCGACACATTATCGTACACCTTTCTCACGAGTTCGCAACTAGAGGTCCTTGAAGCCGGAAGTTCTCCGATTGTCCATCCTGCATCAAACAGACAGGAAAGAAATATTAGAAAAAGAATCGTTTTCAACGCTGAATGTTTTTCAAGTTATAAGTACGATCGGGGATAAAAAGATGGGACAAGTTAACTCTTGGCTAATTAAAACAACTTTAATCCATTTTTTATTTTATTTTTAGATTTCCCACTTTATTGCTCTATCATGATAGAATTAATCCAACGAACTTGGACGAAAATAATTCAAAGAAAAACCCTACGTTTCTATAACCGTTTAAATAAGATACTATTATTCGAAGAATACTGCCAATAGAATGTTCAAAAATTAGTTATTTGCTATTTACTGTTTGTAATAACCGAACTCCGGATTTTATGCATTTATGACTAAAATTATTGAATTGAAAATATGAATTTAAGAATACTACAATATTGTGGCCGACTTATTAAAATTTGAATTCAACTCCCGTTTCTTGAAATCGTCGCATAAGATTTTTATTTTACACAAAGAGGCATTTGTTCAGTAATATTTTAATTGCTCGAGGTTGAACATTTATACGCTCGTGATACGGTCGCGTATCGATTGCACTCTCCACTCTCGATTTTCACGAGAACATAGAGTGTACCTTAGACCTATGGCAATTTGTCAGTCGACCAACGATACCGTCGTCCTTGTTCGATGAAAGCGGTATAATCCGGCCACGATAAGCGAATTATCGTCCGTCCAGCCGTCGAGTTTGACTTTATCGAGCCCCGCTCGGGATCTCTCGCGTCCGTCGTGTGGCGTCACGGTTTAATTCGTAATGAAGCTCTTCGAGATTCTCGATCTCGCGGATTCTCAAGCCGGAATAAGAATTCACGTTCCGTATAAATAGCTAATGCCAAACTCGCTCTCGGTCCTGCCATTTTGACGACTTATCGTTCGAGCGTAGCTTCCATAAATGACGGCTTCTAATATTTCAAATTCACGATTCTAAAGATGCATGTGTGAGATTTATTTCTTCGGGTATATGCTATATAAAAAATGGCCAAAAATTTGAACAAATTATTTTCATAAAGCAACAAACATTTTTTGCTCGACTTAGGAATTTGACAATCACACTAAAATAATTATTTATCTCGAAATAAGAGGTTTTGTGCACGAGTCAAACATGTATATCATACATTTTTTTCCAATTCTCCGGATCAATTTTTCTTAATTGAATCGGACACGTGATGAGGATTCACCGCATGATTTCGCCAGAAAAGTCTAACCCACCGTGAAAACGAAGATATCGAGGATATCGATGAGGCTGTACCAACAGATGGAACTTCTAATTCAAGTTAAGTAACTCGTTCGCGTTATTAAAACTCATATCCAACTTTTTAACAGTCGCGGGGGAAGTTTTATAACGAATTCCGAAGTACAATCGAAATCTCCAATTTAAAGTTAACAGGAAATTTGTATTCAGCTGCTCCTTATCAGATGCAAGTCTGATTGATATAAATTGCTTGTCCTGCTGCTCCTGCAAAACTATGGAACGGCGAACTCTGGCCGGAAATATGCTATCCGATTTATAGAATTCACAGAATATTTCATTTCTTTCGTTTAATTGCTTGAAATTATATCAAACCAAATATTTGATGTCTTTGAACCATTAAAACCAATTATATGAAAATTATAAGGGAATTATATGCGTACATTATATGTGTATTTCTGCGAGGTAGAAAATTATTTTTTAATTTAAACTATACAGTAAGGAGCAAAACTGAACCAATAACCGCAAGTTTTGTATAAATCATTATTTATTACTAGGAATATAGAAGAATAACAAAAAATCAACATTATAATTGTTTTTGTCACAGTTAGAAGTAACTTAAGAAATTTTTTTCAATAATTAATATCCCCTCGTTTAGCAATAACAACAAAAATAGACTGACTCGGTTTTGCAACATGTCCAATACTTGGTAATATTTAATATATCATTTATTTTTAATACATATTTCGTCCACAACCCTTGTGCTTGTAAAACTGCACTAATTCGCTTTGACATACTTTCTACTAATTTTTTGCAATAATCCGGAGATATTTGTACTCACTGTTCTTGAATTCTATCATACCAATCTGTGATTGATGTTGGATGGGAGTCATATGAATCCCGAAGTCGTCTTTTTAGTAAACCCCATAGATTGTTTATGGGGTTGAGGTCGGGGCTCTGTGCAAGGCCAATCCAGAACAGAAAATTTTTTAGTACAGAGCCAATTTTTTACACTTTTAACAGTATTCTCAGGGTCTCGATCATGCATGAAAATTACATTCTTTTCTTCAAAAGGCATATTTTCAACAGCATCTATGAGATGATCTTGTGAAATATCCTTGTAAATGTTCATGATGCCATTAATTCGGTGCAGTGATCCAACACTAAATGCTGTTAGGCACCCCCGGAACATTAGGGATCCGCCTCCATACTTTAACGTTTGTTTCACATGTCGTGGTTTAAGCCTTCCATTTTTACGAATCCAGCACCAAGACATGCCATCTGAACAAATTCTGTTAATTTTGGTTTCGTCTGGCCAAATAACCCATTCCCAGTCTGTAGTTGTCCAGTTTTGATATTTTGTAGCAAATTCCAAACGTCGTTTAATATTTTATTTTCGATAACATTGGCTTCTTTTTTCTTAATGCTTCTAAACGCAGCTCCTTTGAGGGTTCTTTGTGCTGTCCACTGACTTATTTGTATATTCGTATCTTCTTTTAATAATTTTGCAGCCATAATGGAACTTGAATCTTCAACAGATGTGACAAACCATATAATCCTTCGTTCATCCTGAGGTGATAATATTTTTGGTCCTCCTCCAACATTTAATAATATGCTTTTACATAATTTTTTCTTATTCTCTGCACTGTCGATTGACTAACACTGCAGGTTTTCGCCGTGTTACGCGTTGACAAGCCATCATTCAAAAGAGAAATGACTTTTTTTACACAATTTGGAGCAATTGACTTCATATTTATTCTTACTTCGCTTGCGTGCTTTTCCGTTCGACTGATTGCGAAGAACTGAGTGTTAAGACGTATACTAATAGTTTGTAAACATACCAAAGTGCTAGATGTAAACATACTGCTAGAACATCCCACGTAAACATTTCTTGTAGGAGCCGGTGCAAAACCGAGTCAATCTATTTTTGTAGTCATTGCTAATCGAGGAGACATTAATTATTGAAAAAAATTTCTTAAGTTACTTCTAACTGTGACAAAAACAATTATAATGTTGACTTTTTGTTATTCTTCTATGTTCCTAGGAATAAATAATGATTGATACAAAACTTGTGGTTATTGGTTCAGTTTTGCTCCTTACTGTATGTCGTAGATTTAAGCGCGTTTTTAGGATAAGCATAGGTTAAGCATTTGCCGTTGGAAGTTGCCGGAGTCGGTTGCCGAGTGCTCGCGAGTGTATTTACATTGTAGCGCGGCCGAGACGTTTGATCGGCCGCGACAGTTGGGATCGGTTTCTCTTACGCACGGCCGAAACGTTTGAGCGGCCGCGACAAACAAAATCGGCTCCTTTGGAATGCGTGTATGTGGACGGAGTGACTCTTTGCGGAGTGGGGGAAAATGCGAGGCAAGGCTCTCGATGGCCCGAGATCGGCCGGCAGATTTTGTTTAGCACTCGAACGATCGAGATCAGCGTCTCCGCAGAGTCAAACAGTCAGAGCACTCGACAACACGACACGCGACGATGAAACGCGTGAACTTCGGGACGCACGGGTCGCGCCAGAATGTTCGCGATACGACATATATTTTCAATTTATCGATAATGTCGATTTCAAAGTTGTTTTTTAAAAGAACGCTTGACTCGAAACCTATAGTTTCACTTTGAGATCTTTGTTCTTCGCGATGAGTACTACAGAGTGCAATGAAAAAATGTTTACCTTGAAAAAAGTGTAAAGCTCAATTTTGCAGTCCTTTTTTAGAATTGATCTCCGCCGATGCAGAGGTGCAGAATGACGCTATATAGTTTTGAAACAGCCTGTACCGATCATCCTATGTAACACTAAATTGTATGAAAACATTCCTGTTGATATTTCGCGTGCCACTAGCTGCTGCAGGGGGTTGAAATATTCGTAGCTCGTAATACGACGCGGCGAAATAATTTGAAACGACCTGTATAAGGATCGAACGGAATCTATCGTGCATATGTCAGTCATGAAGTGGTCGGCCGCGATCGTTAGCGCTTCTGGCCATTTAAAACAAATTCACACGGCGGCTTTCCATTCCCTTTTTCATCTGGCCGGGCCGTTGTTGGCCTGATCTGTTTCGCAGTCAGCGAATTTCGCGCGTGCTCGTGTTGGAACATCCGCTGGTCGGACACCAGCATCAATAAAACTAGCTCAGCGACGTTTCTGATCCGGTAAACAACCGGTTCTAGTATTCTTTGCCTGTTTCAGTGACAGCGCGTTGAAAACAGCATCGCGCTAGAATTCTAATTCTCGCTCGGTCTCCCTTCCGAAAAACAAACATTTTCAACAATTTCTCGATTATTTTATTCGCTGCGACAATTATTGCTAATTAAAAACTATGGACCTTTGCGCAAAATACAAATTTTTGCCAAGATTCTTCAATTCCTTGAATCGTAATACCGTTTTAAATTTCATAAATATTACTACGAGCACCGAGTTCTCAAATATCCTCTCTTGTTAATTTCGTATAAATACTTCGTACGCAGAATGGCAGATTAAAGTGTTTCAAATACAGATTAAAATGTTGCTGGAATTCCACAAAAGCACCGTCACGGTAACAAATTAATAACAGACCGACGTGATAAGGTGAATTTACACTATACGGTACGGACCGGCACGTATCGACAGGAACCGGCACGAACCGAACCAAAGCATCAGGCAAAACACCAGGCAAATCATTCTTTGGGATAATGTTGGTCGGAGCCGGTCTGTGCAGGTTCGTGCCGGTCGGTGCAGTACACTGTGAACGATTCCACTTAAAACGCATGTTTCAATGTTTTGTCGTGCCGGTCCGTGTCGTATAGTGTAAATTGGCCTGTGTACGTTTAACAAAAAGCTAGCGACCGATTCCTGGCAGAAAGTATTCGGGCAATCGTTCAGAACTGGATTAAAAGTCCACGAAATTCGTGCTGGCTCGTCGTCGGTGGATTGGAGAAAATAAATCATGGCGTAAAACTGTCTCCCGGTCTGCCGTCGCCAGGTTCGCCGGGGATATCAGAGATATCACAGGCGGTCTCTCCCACCGATTGCTAAACACGATGGTTCGTCGAGTCCTGCTCCCGCGTATCTGGTCCCGTAGTTCACGTAATTTTACGATACAACGATTCGCAGTTCGCGCTCACACGGGTCCTGACTGACCTGACGTTTGAGCGACGTATATACGGAGGAGGGGTACGCGGCATGACGGTTTTTCGGAACGGGAGAGGCACACGGCACGCGGCATCGTAAACGGGAAATTTATTTCGGCGAGAATATTTCCGGTGTTCGTAAATACGCGGAGAGAGGGCTGACTCGCAGCCGTCGCGATCGCGCGCGAATTTCAGCTCCGCCAAGTTTACAACGATCGCTCGTTCTAAGCAGCTGTGCCGCGGGACTCATTGAAATCCACGGATTTTCGGAAGTTGCGCCTCGCAAATTGTCCCGCCGCCATTGCCACCGGTGACACTTCTCTCTCTCTCTCTCTCTCTCTCTCTCTCTCTCTCTCCCTCTATGTCTCTTTCTCTCCCTATCGCCCTCTCCCGTCGGTTCTTTCTCTCTTTGTCCCACCCGCGACAACCTTCGCGCCCTAATATTCGTCACCAGACTGCGGATCTTTATGCATAAATGGTATTTACAAATTTTTAGAATACAGCGCACCATAAGAACACAGTAGAGCCTCCGATATCCGAAATAATAGGGAGAACAGAAGTGTTTGGATAACGGAATTTTCGGTTAACAGAACAATCACTTTTCTGATATTAAATTTCATTTATTCAAATTAAAATTAAGGGTGAGATAACAACCTTAGGACCAGGAACATTATCGTCCAGCATCGAGCTATTGACATTTCTTGACGGTCTGTCGCTAACACCCTTCAACGAAACGTTCGGAGAGATAAATTGTTACACACGGAGCACAAATATTGGATCGGTCTGTTTGATGTTGCCATGAGAAATTGTACAGTATTTTTATACTTCGTACTTGATTTCGATGCTTGACAATGATGCACGAACAAAGAAAACGTATTTTTACAAGCGGCTGAAAGTACAATAATTTCTATTTGTCTGAACTTTGTAGTTTCAGTACACACATTTTCAGAGTAAATAGAAACCTACAGTGACCGGCATAATAAAGTGACCATCCTATATGGTATGCAGAATATTTTAAAACTAATGTTTTTAACGAAAAGGGATCCCTACTATTGGGCTTTTTTGAAAGGTTTACTGTCACTTCAAAGGTTCGTTAAAAAAATTAAACGAGTATTTGCAATAATAAGAACTTATAACTCTATTTTAACAAAACAAGCATTTTCATATGTGACAAAAAAAAAGTGACCACTCTAGATCTTAATTTGTACTTATTATTAGTATAATTTGTACGAGGTATACCCCATTCGACAGTGTATCAAAGAATAGTCTCTTCTAGCCGATATATGACCCGTGTCCTGGACATATATCGAGAAAACACTGTATATCCCAGTGCTAACATAAGTATAAAAAATATTTGAAAATTTTCCCAGCTCTTAGGGCGATATTTCTTAATCATTGTTACCTGGCGTCTTATTTCTCAGCCTCCTTCTAGACCCCAGCATCCAACTCTCTCTCTCTCTCTCTCTCTCTCTCTCTCTCTCTCTCTCTCTCTCTAAACTACCTGGCCCCTCTTTCGATCGCGTTAACCCACTTCGGGCTTTTTGTTTATAATTCGCGGAACAGACGGCTCGGGATGGTGAAAGTTTCGTTAGCGACGAACGACGGCGTCGACTTCATTCAGAGGATTTTAATGAACTCTTCGTGGTGAACGACTTCGCTCGTTGAACTAGGTCGGGCAATGGACAAAGAGAATAGTTTTAACGAGCGAAACGAAGGCACTAGATAACGATTCGATCACTGACTTTTGCGTTCCGGTCGAAGGTTTTGGGTTTGATAGTGGCACGCGTTAACTGGAAACGGATATTTAGCGAAATGCCGACGTTAAGGCGGGAAATTACTCCGGTCGCGATTAGTACCATTTACTATCATATGCAGACTCCGACGACGATGTAATTAACAACGGACTTAGAAAGAAGATAGAAATTAAACGAATCATGTACAGCTGTATAAACCTAATCTCGAGATCAGGACAAACTTAAAGAAAGGAACAACTTATTTCGTCTACTAATATTTACAACGTTTCTACAACTTTTATGAAACCATCTCTATTAATTAAGAATCCAGTGAATCTATGAAATGAATAAAGGAGACAAAGTGGGTCATCAAAATTTCGAAACCTTTACATATGCAAGGGAACCACGCCACTTTTGTATTAACCAATTTTTCACGAGACGCATAATTTAAAAGTTATTCGAGGTGTGCTAGTTACACGATTTTCCTTGTTAAAACACCAGCCAGTGCAAACAAATTTGATTTCGCGGATCCGATTTATTTCGGCAGGAGGAACCGCATTGTACTCGGCAGCAGCAGCACGTGTCCTCGCTCATTTTGCGAAGGTGGACTGGTCAGTCATAACGGCGTCTGATGGGAGGTGTACACCATAATTCGCGTTTCCCGTTCTGGCTATTATTTTCAGTTATTTCGTACTCGCACGCAAGTGTTCCGGTAGTGAAAAAAAACTCCCCGTTTCCTGCTCCGAGGAGATCAAACCGCCCACAATGGTAAAAGCGGTACCGGTAATGGGGTACTCGTGCCACTTCCGCGTGCCACGATCGCTACCGATGGGTAGGCAGCATCGTTTTTTTCAAGATGCTCGCGATAAGGGCGATCGGAATTAATTTTATCCAGAGCGAACAAACGTTTTAATGATTCCTTTTTCCCCCACACAACTAGAAACCCATTAACAGCGCTCGCAACCGCTGGGAGCCAATCCGAAGAGCGCCTCGTTTTTACGAAACGAGAAGCCCTTCGAAAAGCCCTTCGCAATTGCTCGCTGGTTCGGATCCACTCGATCTTCTTGTTTCGCTCATAGTTCTTATTTACTTTTCTATTTCATTGCGGCGGGGGTGATTCTACAGGAAAAAATACGGAAAAAATCTTTTTTCGTTCGACGCCTCGCATTCGAGAAAATCCTGTTAGAAAATTCGGTGAACATGCGGTCTGTTCAATTAGAATCGTCTGTCTTGTCTGAGCATGACCTACTGATTCTACTTAGCGGATCATCAAAGTCGATTTTCTCTAAAACAGAGCCTCGAACGAAAAAAATTTTTTTTTGCGCGTAGAATCACCCCCTCCGCCTCGGCGGAAAACGTTCAAATACTTCATTATTATTATTTTTATTGTGTTTTATATATGAGAATACGATATGCCTTCAATTGTGGCAATAATGCCAACAAATTTTGAAAACAGATTTGGAATCAGCGTGAAAAAATCTATGGGAAATGATATATAGCATGTTAAAGAAAAGTTTTTTCCGCGCGTGGTATTGGAAAAACTAAAATTTTCTTGAAATTGTGCACGTTTAACGAATTTTCTCAAGGTTAAAAAACGTTCGTACCGTATATGATCTCCCTATTTTTCCCATATTCTACAAAGTTTCGGCTTTCATTTAAAAAAAATTTCATCGCTCTACCTCATTTATATCGAAAGTTCATTGATTTTGAATCCGATTTTGTCGATTTTTCCCACTGTGCGCCGTTGTATCATGAATACCGGGCACCCTGTACATCGGCTATGGTAATTTCGTTGGCGTTCACGATTGAAATGTTAGAAAATATGACGATCATCAAGATTGTAGTCAAAAATTCGAAATATTTAGTGAAGCAAAGGCAAGCCTATCCTGGTCGGTGACAAATGCGAATTCAGACAATATCGATCAAGAAAAGATGAGATTTTTTATTGGAATTATGGAAATTCTCTGACTGTATAGCAAAAGTCGTGCAGCGGAAGAGGTTAATCGGCAGAAATTGAGTGATTAAATGACGATCTTGATGCACCAATAGCAAACGCGTTGAGCATCGTGTAAATTCATATTCGCCATAACCGCGTAAGTACTCTGCAATCTACTAATCACTCAATGAACAAGCAATAAGCGCTGCGGCGTGGATTCCCACACTAAAAATCTCGTTAAAAGGAGCCACGGGGAAAGTGCGCAAGGCGAGTCGAGTCGAGTCGAGGCGCTCGCGAGCGCCACTTCCTGCCCCCGTTCAAAAGAAATAAAGTAACACGGGGGTGGGAGGAGGGTGGGAACCGCGGTCGAAAGAAGTAATTAAACCTTGGCTCGTGTTCCCGTGTTCGCCCCGCTTTCATCTCTTTCAGTCGAAATTCATTGGTGGTCGTCGAGGGAGAAGTTTCCGTTTAAAAACGCACGACAGTTTTTCCGGGGTCCCGGTGAAGAGGATTCGAAGGAGGCGAGAGGACATCAAAGAACGCTAGAACAACCGGACTTCTGCCCGCGTTAGCGGTGGTGGTGGGAGAGGGGAGGGAGGTGGTCCTCAGAAACCGCGTCGTGGAATTTTTCAACTTTTCTCGTCGGACCTGTCGTGGCTAGGAAATGACAGAAAAAGGGGCGCGGCGAGGGGAGAGAGGGAGAAGGAAACTTTTTCAAGACAAAAAGAAAGGCGATCAGAAAAAAGGGGAAAACAGAAAGTGGAAAGAAAAAATAATCCGGGGCGTCATTCGCGAGAAGGCGAACCGGGAGGAGAGAAGCTTGCCGTTGATCCTTCCAGGCGTGAATCGTGGTTGGTTCGAACTTTTAATTACCTGGTACTTAAGAAACGGTCTACGAAGAACGAGCAAGGGGCGGCAAGGGGGATAAAAAACGAGAACAGCCCCGGCGAAAGAAACCGAAAAATAAGACGGAAGAGGAGTGGGGGCAACGGGGGGCCCGGGAAGACCGAACGAAATGGTCTGGCGTGGAACGTGTGCAAGACCAACCGGGGAAACAGGTCCGCGCGTTTGTGGAACAGACTTAAACAACCACTCGAAACTGCTTCCCAACAGGAACGAAAATCATTCGAGTATCCTTCCCAGCAGCGAGTTGGCGGGGGGTGGGGGGAGAGGGTGAGAGAGAGAGAGAGAGAGAGAGAGAGAGAGAGCTCTGTCGGAGCCGCAAAACTTCCACGGAGCCCGACTTTTTTTCAATTAATTAAACCCAGAACATTTGGAACGGACCCGATCGATTCATGGCGATTTATAAATTAGTCGCGAACCGGTTATTGGAATCGGTTTCGCAGCGGGAAATGTTTTTCTTGTTCGTAAGCGTTCCATGTGATATTAAAAAAGTTCTGTAACGGAGGAAGGGCTCGGATCGATTCGGCTTTCAAATGTTTAGAACGAAGTTGCAGATAATTTGTTTTCTATACACTGTGATACATAATCTTTAAACAATAATGAAGATGGTTATTTAAACACATCGATAGCATACAAACAATTTCCGAAAAAATGCAGAATATTATAACAATTATAAATCGTTAATAATGACTTCGGATTTTACGCATTCATAACATAAATGGACAGGTGTAATTTGAAAAAGCGAAAACATTAGAAGAATTTAAAAATACTATTCCATTATTTGCTATCTATTAAATAAATTTCTATTTATCTCCAGTTTGTTGTAATACAAATAGAACATTTTTATTTTGCATAGAGATCCACAGCCTAGTCGTTATGAATAAATTGTGGAATCTGTATGCAAAACAACAATTTTCTTGACAATTGCAGCCAAACGAAGTTAAGTGAAATTAAAGTTTCGAAAATAATGTAACAATACTTCTAAATTCTTCCAGCGCCTCTTCAGTTTTTTGTTTGAGCTATTCGTCGTAAATGTATAAATTCCTAATTACGAACGAACCATTTAAAACTATAATTCGTGTATGCACCTGATACGTTATTTAATATCGTATTGTATCAAAGATTGAATAAATCCACAAAAACAATACATTTAATTATACATTAACAAAATATTCTTTTGGTATTAATCATATTAAATGCAATAAATAAAAAGGTAAACAAACATGAAATGCAATAAAGAAAATAATCGAGAAAAATTTTGGTGTATTTTTGTAGCATTCTGGTGATTCCGTAGAAAAATCTCGGTGCGGAATTATTATTTCCGGTATCAGAACAATATATGCATTTCCGGCAGATAAAACTCGCGAAGCGCGAGCAGACGCGAAGCTGGCAACTGATTTTTCGTCGACCTTTCCCACACGGCTGTGCTGTATTTCTCAGCGGATCGAGCTCGGTGTATATTTAATTGAAAAACATGTAATTCGTAATTTCCCCTGGGAGAGGTTCGAGACCCGTCTTCTTGATCGTTAAGCTCCACAGCGGGAAATTCGCGAGACAATTTTGATATTGCGTCGAGCGTTTCCGCTCCTCGTTTTTTCCTCGCAACGTTAAGTCCACTGATCCGTGTAGATTCGAATACTTATTCCCGGAAGCGGATAGACGGAGACGAATGCGGCGACCGTTTTGATCGATGTAGAATTTCCCGTGGAACGTGGAATACAAACAAAAGCTTTTTCAATTAAAAAATTTAGATTCTTCTGGAAGCTTTGCTTGTACGCTATCGATTTAAACGTCGAACAAAACACGATAATTGCTAATATAAAAAATTAAACAAGAGGATGTTAAATAAATTTCGAGCCGTCCAAATGTTCGATAAACATTCTTTATCCACGTTCCTTTGTGGGAGGGAGGAGTGACGGATTCTTCAGTCGCTGCGCAATGTCGACACTATAATTTCCCTTACGTTTCGATGCATTCAAATGAGAATGTTGAAAATGCGTTTGCACACGTAAAACGCATTCCGTAGTTGCTTTCAAAGAGGGGGAAAAAGGTTTTGCATTCTGTATTAAATGCAGGTTTCGATAAAAGTGGAAACAGTATTTTCGCCAACCTTTCCTTCCGACATAAATAGCGTATCCCGTTCGCGTAAAAAACCTAACGCAAAATCCGTGCTTTGAACTCTTTTCGTTTTTTTTTTTTTTTTTTTTTGATAAACGGGGAAGGCGGAGAAAGTCCTTTGGTAAATAAAATAGTTGGAACGGATGGCTCTGTCGATTCGGTAGCATTCCGAAAGGACCTTATACATGCCCCTCTTTTTCGAAAGCTTTCCACCATGAAGTTTGAAGTCTCGCGTAATTTTCAAAGCTTTCGCCGAGTCAGCCGTGCAGTAAGATCGTGACAAACGCATCGATTGAGTTACTAGTGTTTACAATTTCGCGACAGTGACAAATTATACTCGACAAAATACGTAGTACGTTCATAAAATCGACCGCTTTCAAAAACTTGTTATGTACATTGCTTTTCTTTCTTTTCATCTTTTATAAATCAATGAAAACTGCTATTCATGTCGTAGTTATTTATTCACCAGTTGGCTTGTGATTTCTTGCGCAATTATCACAGTTAGAACTATTTTGTTGTCAATAGTGGTCTATGTGAGAAAGAAATACTTCGATTTAAAAAAGACAAATAACAAATAGTGGATCCCGTTTGAAATTTTTTCCAGGAGTTTGACTCAGTAATTACAAGGCAGGTGATTAAGTGCATCTGCCATGTGCAGTCACCGGTATTAATAATCGGACGCTCTTTGAAAGATGACGACAGTTTTAATATTAGACCATGCGACTTGGATTTTTATATATATATATTTTTTTGAGAGAGAGAACATAGAGCAATTAGTTCTTACTTAAATATGCACATTAAGCAGCACCGTGTTAAAGCACGATTTAAAAATGATTGAAAAATTGCATGAACACAAAAAATCCGTAGTATCAAAATTAATTTTTGTAGAACAAAATTCTGCACGTTTCGGCGATTTTTGTTTTGTCGTACTGTAAAAATGGCGGAAGAAACACAAAAACCGTTGCCATGGGATTTTCGTCAGATTATGAATTTTTAAAACGATTTCCCGCGCCCCTTCATTTAATATACATGATATTTTGTTTTGATACGATATTGCGTCGGACAAGCCGCAAACATTTTCTACCGGTTGCGAGCGCTTCCGACGTTTCAATATTATCAATTATTCGCGACGCTATCAGTTCTACTACTCTTTCTATCGTAGTGACAACATCGCGGTAAACGACCGATCACCTCGCATCTCGGAAATAAGAGACGTAAACAATTTGCGGGGGAAAATGTGGCGTGCCTCCGCTCGTGAACACACGGGGGAATATCGAGTCGTTTATTTCCCGGCACTGTGAATCATCTAGGCTAAGATAATACCTCAGCGACCGCGAATAACAATTTATCTGGAACGTTCTTTCGGGATCACGAAAATGGGAGAGGCGTCTACCGTCTAGCCCGCGATTACCGTCCTCGATACTCGTGAAAGTCCCCCATTGTCATTTATCAAGATTCGTTCAGAATAAGGCAGCGAAAAGCCGGACTAAAATATAGAAATTGTTCATTTTCTCGTTTAATTGAAAAGACTACGAGATGACCAAAAAGTTTCCTCGTTTCAAAAACCATACTCTGTTCCTGATAATTGGACTTGGGACTCGTAAAAGAAACAAAAATTGTTTGTATTAATTGCAAGATGTAGGAGCTATGTGGACTTTCTTTTCTTAATAATTTTATGGTGTTGAAATATACAACGACAAAAAGGTGTGTGTTTGTCGCCTATAGCGGGACGTAAAATTCACTAAAGTTTCATGTAACACAGTTTGGCAAACGAAAATTAACGATCCGGTCATTGAGTGCTAACTGTGTCCTGTGTTTATCCGTTTCACAAGGAATAATGGGACACTCCCGATTCGAGCTACTAATTGTCAGCCACGTGTTGACATTGTCTGTTTTCAATTTCCCACAGTCTAAGAGTCACTAGCCTTGATAACCGATAGTAAATAAGAAACTCCGAGCATATTCTGAGAAATATCACTGATATCGTCCCGGAAGGACCACAGGAACCAAAATACAATCCGCGTCCTGTTAATCGATTTACTGTCGGACTTCCATCAATCTCTTTAAATCTGTTTCTTCTGCACCTTTCATTGATTCTTCAATTTCCATTCCATATATTCTCTGTGAAATGTGTTTAATTAACAGTCCTGGCATTTCAATAATACCCTTGCTTGTCCAAAAGGAATTTAATATGCGACATTCAGCTTATCATAATCGGGACGCTGTCATGCCGACAAGACCCGAAAATTATTAACATAACGTGCATACTCGTACACATAGATACGCCTTAACGGAAACCGAAATACCACGTTTCCTTGCGTTTATTCACTTTCACAGCTTACGCGTCAAAAGTAGCAAAAACCAAAAAAAAAAAAAAATAGAAAAACCAATCAATCAGTTCATCCCGTATCAAACTAACGTATCCATCGAGTACCAATTCATCAGACACCAACAGAAAGAGAAATCCAACAAAACAACCAATCGGATATCAAAATTGAAATCAACAGCATGTAGCGACGCGTATCGACCCCCACCGAGGACAACAAGAATAACACAAATTTACGAAATTTCAACCGATAATGTAATGAAAATGATAATCTTGTTGATGAAAATCGACTTAATTCCATCGATTCTCAATAAAAAAAATGTGCGAAACAGGTAATATCGAGATGACAACAAAGGGTAACGTGAATGTCCCAAAATTTCGACCGAGACAGACGACAACAACATTGTTGATAGAGATGTGCATAGTAACGTACCCGAGTTCACAATAATTTCTGAAAAAAACCGGAAGCCGGGGCGCTGTTTCGTTCGACTTCACCTGTTCACCACTCAACCACCATGAATCGTGAATGTGCGTAGGATGCTAAACACGGGCCACGGGATGCATGTATCGAAGAGATGGAACAACAATTCCCGGGAGCACATTAGAACCACAAAACATCCACGAGAACACGGCACACGGACGTACGGGGATCGAGAGGATCGAGGGACGCTCCGGCACGTTCGTTCTCGACGGCGGCCGGTGGCGAACTACCCTTCGTAACGCGCGCGCCACCGTCTAAAGTGCGCCGCTCTGACGGAGGTAGGGGACGATCCGACGGTATCTTTTTGTCGCGGGCTTTCTTCGAGGTAAACGCGCGTGAAATCGTGATCGCGTATGGTTCATTGGGCCCGGGGTGTTCGTGGCTCGTTAGCGGCGCTGAGATCGATCATATATCGTAATTAACATGTCCGCAGTCTTTTGCGCGGTATCCGTCGACGGTAGAGGGAACTTTATTAGCTCCACGCACACAGAAAACTCAAAATGCTTCTTTCTTCACCTCTCAGAATAATCCTGGAAATTTTTAACGTAAGGAATCTTTCGTGTTTGAACAATTTTTTTTTTTTTTAATGAGTATATACTCATTTCAATGGAATGCTATATATTGAATAATTATTTACTATAAGGGCGAACTCTTCGATTTGAATGACCTTGACCAATTAAACCGGTTAAGCATAAAGAACAGAATTTGAATGGAAATGCGTTTCTTCTCTTAAGAATTTTAATAAGTCAGATATAATCTAACAATATTTAGAAATTGATGTAACACCTTCAGTCTTGCATTTAATTTATTCATTTCTGTCATAAATGCACAAAATCCGTAATCTATTAATGATTAGTAAAGAAATATTCTTGAAAATGTCAATATGCCATAAAATTTCTATATCAGCAATAATTTCTAAGCAACTATTCCAAATAATGCTAAACAGTAGTTGGCTCTTTTAGGTGTAAAATAATTACTATCAAAATAAAACTCGGAGTAATGAAAAATTGAATAAAATGTAGCGATACGTTTTCATTATTTCCAATCTCGCAAAATGACTAACAGAATAAACAAATATTTAATGTATGCTGAATAACATTGATAAAAATTTTGTTACTATTTATAATTTCCAATTTCATCCTACGTACGTATAGTTCCCAAGTAACTGAAAATGCTCGTAACACTTTCTTAAACTTTCCGCTATCATACTGCAGTGACAGTAATTATTTTAATACGCTTCTTCGCGAGTTTAAATAATCATCTTTTTATTACACGTCATACTGTACGTCTAGTAACTCCGTCGATGGAACCTGCTTTAGGAAGCGTTGTTTCCCAGCGTTCCTGAAACGGCAACTTTTGTTGCGAGCGTAATTAAACTTTCGCCATTCAGAAACGGAGAATGTATATCACGACTGAAGAAGTGCATCATACAACGTTGATAAGGTTACAGAAATTCCTCTCGAACCGGTAGAACAAGCCACTGCCAAGTTTAATGTAGGCACACGCGCAATAACGATTACGATGATCATATACCGTCTAGGAAGCGTTCGTACATAGTTCTACGACCAACTGAAGCATTCCTGCATTGCTGAATTAACTGCAGTTGAATTGTCCCCGCTGCTAATAATTTCCGGTGTTCTTTGTCACGTATTACATGCTTTGCTGTGAGTTACGCCGTTCTTGGGCCATCGGCATTGTGCAGATTCTCGTTGTTAAATTGTTAGCGAATGTTAGAAATAGCCAATTATTAATTGCTGATCCGGTGCGCGTTGCACAGTGTCTCTCGTCTACAAGTTCAAAGGATCAGCAAACTAGTTCCGAGCGCTGTGTTTATCACGAATGTTCTGTGGACCGATGATAGGAAACAGTTTCAAATTGTCAATATTTGAACAATATACCTGGGCTCGCTTTGACTTGAAAATATCTTAAAGTAGGGTTACCTGGATCTAACCCAATGTCACCTATCAAAATAATCAAGCTGGCTCGGAACGTAAGCGTTGCTCGAGCTCTCGAGAAAAAACCTTACAGTGAACGACTCTAAAATGTACACATGCTTCGCGCGAACACTTTACATAATTTTATGCGATCCTTCGAATGCACGGACATTACTGTGCATTATACGCGTCCATAATAACTTTACGTTACGCGATGTTCCCTTATACGGCATTTCGGTTTGAGAGACGTTCAATAAACATCGACGAGAGGAGGAACAACGATGGAATTTATGTTGGGGCCTAAAAGCGTTTCGCATTTCATTCCGTCGTACAGATGCAGTCTGCTGCGCGAGCACGCGATGCACAAGCGAGAGCGCGGACGACTGCTCCCGGAAACGTTGTATATAATTGTGTTATAATAGCTATCGCAGGTGTCGGCTCGTTAAATTGTTAATATATCGCTTGCGCGAGACTCGTGGAAATTTAACCGATTAATGCTGTACCATCGCCCCGGAATTACCTTCGGCGTGACACTTTCATTTTCACGAGTGCCGGAAACGACGTTCAACAACTTGGCGCTGTGACGGAACCGAGCGTCTCACGAATTAATCAATTACGCCAACGCGATCGATGCCTCGCTTCGCGTTCCGATGAACTGATGACTCTCGACATCGGTGATTCCAGCGATACACGGAACCTCCGATCATGTGTAATGTTAACACATTACTAAATCCGTGACGCTTAACCTTGTTAAACGTTTTGCTTCATTCCAAGAACGAGCACTCGTGTGCTGAATTGCCTTTAAATTATTATTATTCTTGTGATTTTCTTTTTCGTATTAGGCAAATTTGTTTTCCTTTTTGACGAGTATACTCAACCCCTTCAAAATAATTAAACAGTAATTTCAATTGCGAACATAGTGAAGTGGAGTTCGCGTAAATGGAGTTTTACTGTATTTCTTTTTCACCTCTGCGTTGTTTGAAAAATGACTGTGCCTGTGTCGACAGAACTGTGTTTTTGTATCGATTTCCTGTTGTTTAACCAAACAAAAAAGAAAAAAATGGACTCTGGATTTATATGGTTGCAGCGAGTAAAATCGACACTGGTATCATTTTTAATACGCGTGTCAATGTACTTTCTACATAAGAATGAAAACTAAAATTAAACGAATCGGTTTGTGAATGTTTTCATTAAATATGGCATCAAGTGCAATGACTATGCATCATTCGAAGCCATAGGTAAAATATAACTTTCGCACGGCATGAAAACTGTAAGTACGAGAAACTTCATTCTATCAGTGAAAAAGTGTATTCAGTCATAAATAACAGGAAAGCTCAATTAACTTTTTGTTGAATTATTCATTTCACGGAGTTCTACTCGTATGCGCGCGTTTCAATGCATTAAATTTGCAATCTAGTGATCGGCTTCAGCAATTTCAAGTAATAAACGTGTCTAGAATAAACAGATTATACGGTATAGGCAATCTGATTTTGTCAACCTGTTGCACATTTTTATTGCGGCTCATCGGTAAAGAATTTTTATCATTTTAATCGCGTTTTATGACTGCATATCGCTTCTTTGTGTCGAAACTTTGCTGATTCGCATTAAAGCGTTTTGCACGTGTCTATTTACACGCACATGCAAAACTATGCGAGATAATATTTGATTTAATTATTTCGGTGTTTAAACAAAATTCTCTTCTCAACGGTGTAAACTAATTACACTGGTACAGCTGTGTTTAGGTTGCAAATTAATGAGTACACGAAATAACGGAGATTATAGTAATAAGTCTTCTACACGGTCAATATTATTACAATCTCTCAACCGCCAGACGCAAACGTCTAATGATAATTAATTGCCGAGAAATGTTGAGAATAATTAATCGCTCGGAAGTAATTAATTGTACGGGATGATAAAATAAACATGATCGAGCAGTGATTTATCATCTGCGCGCGCCGGCCGAGAAAATCCCAGATAAGCTCAACGAAAAATGAATTTTTCCTGTGCTCGTGAAGTAAACTACACAGATGTATGTACCTTTCACTGAAAGATAAACTTGCGAAAAAAGTTTATTATACATACTTCGTAATTAATTAGAGGACATTCATTTTTCTTGCCCAAATACGCTCGTGCTATCGCAGAAAAATTGTAATTTTTCTAGCAGACCTCCTGGAAGCGTTTATTCTATAAACTTGTTGGCATATCTATGTATATACAGGGTGTCTCATTAGAAATTGCGTTTTAAAAAATATTTCAAATAAGAGTTACAGTTTCAATTTTTCTAAAAGTAGACTTTTCCTACGAAATTGTAGGATATTTTTTATTTAGACAAGTATCTAGCCACTTCTGTAGTGAATTCATTGACCTATAATATCTTCTTATAAGATCTTCTAAGGTTATTCATTGCTGTTTAAAATGATGAATTCGAAAAATTAAGTTGAAGTCGAACATTAAATGTTAAAGGTACTGGAAGTTATTCGGTATCTCTTGTAATCAAAATTGGCGTCAATACAATGATTTAATCTATCCCTAGATAGAGGTTCAACCTTATTAAAAGTTGCACATCCAATTTGCTGGCTGGCGTCTCTAGTACAAGCCTTCACGTTATCAAGAGTTGGTATTTCTTGCTGAACTCCTTTGATAACATGCTACAAGAAAAAGTTAAAACGGTGTTAACTTTGAAAATCTTGATGAAGACGAAACTTTTACTATAGAAAGGGGAACTATCATTTAGGAGTTGAATAAATCGTAGTAAAGTCGAAGATCATTTCGTCTCGAATGTGCTACACATCTGAATAAATGAAAATATACAGTTCCATATAAACAAGACAACTAAACATCTCCTTGAAACGGGGTAGGTCTGAATAAAAGTATCTTTTTATTATATCTAGATTTCAATGAAGGAATATTAAACCACCGTATGCAAAAGTACCACACATTATACCATGAGCGTTAAAATAATAAACTTTGTAACGTTGACTTATCGATTCCAAAAATTTTCGTTTTTGTGAAAGTTTGATGAAACGTAACCAAAGAATCCTGAAGAAAACAAAAATTAAGAACAGGAAGGAAATATTTAGTGGTGAAAAGCAAAGATTGGATGGAAGCGGAGCCCAACAGAGAAAACTAGCAGAGATTCACCAGGGGTTAGGGGGCTGAAGGAAGTTGACCAAGTATCGAGCTGCATGGTCAAGGATGATGTCGTTGTCATCGATCCCATGGATCACGGTAAATAGTAACGAGCGTCGGCCGATGGGGACCAGAATTTCGCGGCGAGTTTCTCGCAAAACTGCTCGAGGCTGGAGACGCGAAAGCATCGGGGGAGCGTTGAACCGGCTGTCCGTGAGGGAAAGAGCTTTTCAGAGGGTGGACCTAGCCTGGGGTCATACGCTGTGGACTGAGGTCGAGGGCTACGACAGATACGGATGTACTGTTGTGCAGGTGAAGATATACGCGTCAGAGACATCCACGGCGGGATCGAGGAAACCGCTAAACTCTATGGCTGATAACAGATCGCTCTTGCCGCGTCTCCTGTTGGGCCCACTGGCTAAATCGTCTACCGCGGTATTGCGGGCTGGCGCACAACAGAGACATATCAATTTACCTTCTACTTAATACACAAACTCCTCTGCAGGATATCGCTCAATAAAACCAGTGCCACGTAAGCTGCAAACAATAAAAAAATTGCGAAATTCGCAACTTTTCATGATGTTCGCTCTGTAACTAAGGAAGGAGCTAACTCCTTAACTATTATATAAAGGAACTCGAGTCTTGTGAGTCCAATTTTGAAGAAATTATTCATTCTTAAAGAGTGTTTTTAAATTACAAGCACTAACAATTTCAAAAAAGTCTTTTTTGCACATTACAGTTTGGGTCAATTTAAAGAAAGTTATTGTATGCAGAATCACCCCCTTCACGTCTATACCATTTCGGGACACCCTGTAGACACATGGAGTAAAATAGTTTACGAAACTTTAACAATATTTTTCAAGTTTTACTGTTGTCTTGAGACCTACGAGTTCCTTCGAGACTTTTGTTCCTCGCGACGAGTACTACAAGATGTAATAAAAAGAATATTTGACCTTGAAAAAAGGTCTATATTTTGCGATCTATATTTTTAACAGATCTCCACCAATCCAGAGATGCAGAATCACCCAATAGTGGTCACGACACATAATTTTGGAACATCCTATACAAAGACAAGGGGATACAGCGGATTGTGGTCAGACATAGAAAAGATATAAGTTGGTCTACATTAACGTTGCAAGAGCTGTTCGATTAGAAATAAATGAGCGATTTCATTATTGCCATCGAATTAACTAACCCTTACAGGAGAGCGGATGTTCCGTGAGCAGAATAATCGTATTCCATCATTATCTGTTACACGAGTGTTGCGGACGTCGCTGCCCTTTACAATTTGTGCTCGGTTTGATTTGGCTTGATTCGGTTTGATTTTGGTTCACCGTAATTGAATGCAGTTACCCGCGCAGTCGGCGTAACCATTCGTCGACACAAACTACGATTTACTTTGGTATTTACCTTTTAAGTTTTCGGTGCGGTTCACGAACTGTTTAAGTTTGATAAATCGTGTGATTCAATGTACCGCGGCATTGTACTTTCATCGTAATTACCGTTCGCCTGGCTAGAAATAAATTATCACATGATACGTGCTTAGACTATTGCACCTGTGATATTCGAAAATGATCTTTGTATGTACCGTTGGAGGTTAGTATTTCAATGAACTTACACCAGCTGCAAATAAGCAACATGTATACAGGGTGATCGACTACAGGTGGGAGAAAAAATTTAGGGGGTGGGTCTCCGAGACAAAGTAACACGAAAACGAAGAATAAAAATATATAATATATAATAAAAATAATATCAATTAAAAATTCGCCTAAAGTGCGGCAACCCGACCAAAGGGGGTCCTCGCTCGCATCTAATAGTTAGGCTTCGGCGTCGCACACTTTAGCCAACAATTCGGCTAGAACCGAAAATAATGACCCAATCGGACAGTTTATCTGTCACTTGATTCATCAAGGCTATCGCTCGCCTCTATGACGTACGCAATGTACACCTCTGTTAGCCGGGTTGCCGCATTTTGGGCGGATTCATTAAAACCAAAAAACGAAGACGAAATCGCAATTTCTTTTAGTCTTCATTTTCATTTTATATTGTCATGGAGAACCACCCCTGTAGTCGAACACCCTGTATTTAAAATTATATATGTTCGGTAATACTTGTACTTACAGAACATGTAAGAACGAATGGATTCTTTGAAAATTCATAATATCACCATGCCATTATTTATGGATATTGGTAATTACCCGGCGATCATGTTTCCCATACTCTCCACCTACACCTTTTAGCTGTTCCTTGAAGACGGGGGGAACGGCGCTTGATCGTCAACGGGATTCTATCGAAAGAAGACGAAGAGCAGGGATCTAATGGCAGCACGTGCCGCTCAACAGTCAAACAATGCTCAGAGGGTTGGATGTGTTAAGTGGCCCGGGACGAAAGTGTGGGTGCGGAAAATCAGGCTCCATTGTGTGTTCCTTGTAAACTTCGCTCTTCATACCAAATAGGTCGAACTACGACGTGAATGAAGGGTGGAGAGAGAGAGAGAGAGGGAGAGAGAGAGAGAGACGAGCAACAGAGAGGAGACTCGAGAGCTGTTTCTAGCCCATCAATCATGGTATTTACGTGCGCGGAGCTGGCCCCCCTGCGCGCTAGCCGGCACAATGCCGAAAGCTCGTCGAAAGGAAAGCCTGGAGTTTACTGAGGGAGCTTCGGGTACCCTGTTCGCGAAGCTCGTCCTTTCTATGGCATCGACCATTCTTCTCATAATAATATCATACCACGGGACTGACGAAACGTGAACGATGGAAGTCAGCCCGGAACGGAGCGAGCTTGACCGGTTCTAAGGCGTTTTTCCGGCACGGAGGATCCTCTGACTTTCATTGTTCAATATTTAACGATGAGTAGAAGACTTTGGAAAATGCATCGAAACATCCGGATCCGCCGTGATCGGCAAACACATAAGTCAGGTAAATGTATTGGTGATTTATTTTAGTATTAGAGACACGCTCGCAATGAAAATACCAAATTGGATACAGCAGATTAGAGATGATAACAGGAATTGAGAGACTCCTGGAACTTTTTAGTATACTATATTGGAATATATTATACAAGGTGTTCGAGTACAGGTGGGAGAAAATTTAAGGGGTGATTCTCGTTGAAAATGAAAAGTAAAAAAATTGCGATTTCGGCTTTATTTTTTAGTTATTGTAAATTAAAAATCCGACTGAAATGCGGCAATCCGACCAACAGAGGTGTACGTTGCTTGCACCATAAAGGCGCGTGGCAATCATGTATGTATCTAAGGAGGTCCTCGCTCGCGCCCAATGGTTAGGCTTTAACGCAACGTACACCTGTGTAGGACGAGTCGCCGCAATTTCGGCGGATTTTTATTGGTTATAACTACAAAATCAATCCGAAATCGCAATTTATTATTCCACATATTCGTCTTATATTGTCTTGGACAACCCCTTAATTTTTCTCCCACCTGTGGTCGAACACCCTGTACGTGGAAAGTTCTTCTACAACAGGATCACATAGTTTCTTTACCGATACAATAAAAGTCTTCTCATACATTTGTAAGTAGACTGCGAATTTTATCTATTTGTGGTAAAAATGGGTGGATGTAAATTTGAATCGACATCACTTATCCGCGATGCATTATAAAAGTATATAATTGGCAATTCATGAAACCGTCTAAAATTTTTCTTCCACCAGAACACTCGCAGCAGAAGTTTGTACGAAACTTCGGAGTTGTCCAACGAATCCAAAACATCCTGCGCGGTCGCTATACCTCTTCCCATATTTCACCAACGATTCCGCTTATCTTAAATTCCGGAATGGCTGCGCCGAGTCCGAGGGACCTCTAGAATTTTTGTCGTAAAGCCGCTATCAGCTTTTATGGTATACCCGTCTCTATAAACCCACATTCTTACAACTCCATCGTTTTCATCGGATTACCCAAACAGGCGACGTCAATTTTATTCAGTTCCGTGTGTTGTTCATCCACGTCGCCACACTGGGACAACACGAACGAAATCTTAATTCCCTTTAACAACGTCTCGGAAGTCGCGCGAAAAATCACTCTCCCGAGGCGGGTAGTGTACTAAGTAAGACATGATATGGGAGTAAACCCAGTTTCGGCGGAGAGCACTCCGCGCTCGCCGGGTACATTTACTTCTAACTACCCTATGAAATATCGCATCTGGGAATTAACATCGGTACGCAGAATGTTTTCGTGCCGCTTAGTGCCAGTGAGAGGTGCTTTCATCATGGCGAGTCTCTCCCCGGGAACAAAGGTATGCTCGCTGCGCGTGAATATGAATAACTGGCGTCGACGCTATCCGAGTCGCTGCGCTGCCCCACCAGATTTTAAATACAACCGAAATTCCGCTGAAAAATAAAAACTACGGCGTGATTCTGCACCCTCCTATAGGTGTAGATCCGTTAGAAAAATGGACTGCAAAATTGACCCTGTTTTCAAGATCAAACATTTTTTTTTATAGCATCCTATAGTACTCACGTCGCGAGGAACAAAAGTCTTGCAGGAACTAGACAGCTAGTAACTATAGTCATGAATTTTTATTAAAAACAAAAAATTTGTTTGCGTCAGCTTACTTTCCGACTGGCGAAAATTTGACAAGAATTTTAGAAATTTATAATTACTGCACTCTTTACGCGATACTTTCGTTTTGAAACTCTGCAATTAACTGTGGCACTACTCATACCGTAAACAGAAGCAGAAGATCAAGAAGGTCAAGCGCAAACCACATTAAAAAAAAAAAACATCATTGAGTACTCCGAATTCGACCGCGTCAACTTAAATACCGAGGCGACTGTAACTCCGGTCAATTATTCCATCAGCAACGTCGGAATCCTGACGGATGTACAGGAGTTTCGAAATGAACGCGACAGGTTTTAGCGAATGGCAAAAACCGTTCGGAGACAGGCGGCCGAACAGTGCCTAATTACTCGTGGACGGCGTTACGGGTGCATCAGCTGCAAAACTAAGTGCACGCAGGTATACTCGGCTAATTGAGTAGGAGCAGACTGCCGGACTCTTACAAAACATTCCCTGAACGCGGTTCGAGTGTGCGCGGCAAGGGATGAAAGGGGGTGAAAGGAGATTGTTAGCGGGACGTTCGAGTGCGAGCGTGTCCATTTGAATGTGTACGGTCGGTCTGGCCGCGAACGCATCGGTATGAATAAAGTCCGTGTGCCGTTCGACTTGGAATTGCCCGGTGTTTGTGCAGCGGGAAAGTAGACCGAGGTAAAACGAGTCCTTTTAAGTTAAAGCACGATCGGATGTACAACGCCGATCCAGGATGCAAAACACACCGGTCTCTCGCGGGTCCGAGCAGCTTTTACTAGTATTTTACAAGAAAGGGGATGTTGGAACGTGCCAAGAAATATTTACGCGTTCGGCATTTAATTAACGGATCCTCGTGCTTGAAAATGAATAGCTTGCTTGCCTTTGTTTCCGTTTCTGTGGACAGCATCGCAGTATGCGTGTTTTATTGACGATTTGGCTCTCACGAGTTGCTCGGACAAAGATGTTCCTGTGTTTTAATTCTGGATAAATATGCTTATCTATACATGGCGATTTAATTAACGAAACGTTACGTTTCCAGATGAATAACTCAGCTCGTCATTGTTTCTGTTATTCAGAATGCCGCGCTCCTATTGGTCCATGATTTTCGTCGATAACTCCTCGACAAAGCCGCGAAGAACTTTTTCGCAAAGGAAAAAGTTATTTCAAATGACCTCGGAAATCATCCCATCCAAGGAAGTACATTTTTTGGGATCATTTTTGTGTTCCAGGTATGCAACTGTAAAGTTTCATGAACTAGATTAATATTTCTCCATAAATCATACTGTTCTTATAGAAATGTCATCCACTGTACAGTAGTTTCAATTTTATTTTCACATGATTGAGGCTTTTCCCACTCTTTCACAGTGAGAGAATATTTAAAAAAATTCCAATTACCCCGCAAGAAGCACAAATATCACGTATCCTCTGTCTTCCAGAATTTCCCAGTGCTCGATGATTTCGGGGAAGAAGTCGCCTCGCGCGTTTAACTCATTCCCCGGGCGTAGCCTCTCAACGGCAGCATAAATTGGCCATCGCATCCGAGCACGTGAAACGGCTCCTCAGTTTATCCGTTTGCTCCACCCGGAGCAGTTTCCCCCACCGGAAGCGGAAGCTGGAACAAAATCTATCGCTGTGAAAGATCAAAGGTCAGCGATCGCGGGGGTGCACCTGTCGGTGACGATGAGTGCCGGCGTGGCGCGGTTACCGCCGTGAAATTCTGCATCGAGAGCGTCGCGACGCCCCCGATGCTGCAGACTTTTATTCGAAGAGCGTCTCCGTACAGGGGATCAAATTAGTTCGAGATGTCGGATAAAAATACAGGGTGTCCCAGTATTGATGGCATAACCGTGGAGAGGACGATCCTAGCTGAGAAAATAAGTCGAAAGTACGAAATAAATTTTTTCGCTCGAGGCTTTGTTTTCGAGAAAATCGAATTCAAAGATCCGGTCTGGTTCACGTGCTACAGTATATGCAGGAAGTAGAATTGGTTGGTCGTGGTCAGACGCGTCAGACGACTCCTATTGATTTTCTCGAAACGGATGACGAAATTTTATTCTACATTTTCGATTTATTTTTTCATATAGAATCACCCTCTCCGCGGTTGTACCATCAATACCGGGACACCCTATATACTCGGCCTTCTTCCTTTCGTCCGTGTGCCGCGGCAGAAGACTGGGACGAACGGCCGATTCGAGGGGGCCACCTAGGAAAAAAAGAATAACTGGTGGCTCCGCTCTTTTCATCTTCCGCGCTCACCTGCGTTCCATCATTTCATTCCGCCGTCGTTGGAAGAGCAAGGATCGCAGCAGGCCTGGGCAAAGAAGAAGAAAAAAAAGAGGATCGAAGGAAAGGCGGTTGAGATGGGGTCACAATGGTACTACCGATATGGCGCGGAGGCGTAGCACGTGACGCGGAAATTCGTTTACACGGCGTCTGTGCCTGTAATGTGTACTGATGCCTTGCGTTCCATTCTACTTCGGTGACCTGCGGTTCTTGGGACCGTATCTCTTAAGTATTCTTAACTCTGCATTACTCGGGTCAAGACTATTTACGTTATTGCATAGGTGGAACGCCACAGTCTACCATTTTTTGAATTCTTTAAATTCTACTCGTTGTTGGGTTACATACAATGACGGACGAAAGATAGTTTAAGCCTCATCCGTCCCTCGGGTCAATTTGACACATTTTTCACGTAAAGAATATTGTTATGTTAATTAAAGTGGCCTAAGTCCATTTATATTTAAATTGAGATATTGAAGGGTTTGTGTTTCAATGCAATTAAAAATATACGTACAGGATACTAACGAGTCATACTGCTTAAGTGTATCTAAAGGAGTTCAATTTATAGTTCCTATTAAAATAATGGCAATATATATTGTTAAGTGAATAATATGCGTTTTCTTACTAAGAATGGAATTAGGCCACTTTCAAAATTAACTACCAGATTCGTTATAAAATTTGAAGGAGCCCAAGTCCATTCAACATAATTTAAGATGCTTCAAATTGAAAAAAACAATACTCAATTTCCTTTATATATCTTTACAACACTTTAAGAACACAATTTATGCAATTCAGGACATTTTCTAACTACATAAATTACATAACAATTTACTACTCATCTACATTTTGTGGTGTCAATACAATATTTTCGAATTTTCTTGGTCTACCCTGACGTGGTAATAAATCCAGGATTTCAAACTTTGCATTCTCGTCCATTGATATCTTATAGAAAATTTGATATGGTTCATCTCTCAAAAAACGCATCCAACATATTTTTAACCAATTTATTGTTTTTCGACTACTGTTTCAATCGACTTCGTGCAATTTTTACGTATTATTAAAATATTTCTGTTGTTTTTCCACCCAAAAATTCCGAGAATTGTGACTAACAAAAATCGGTATGTTTATTACTTTTATAGCAAAGTTAGCAGCGATAGTCAAAGCTGCGTCAGTGCCATCTACTATAGCGTGCAACGGTAATAAAATTTATTATTCCTTTTCTTAGTAAGACCTCTACCGAAAGCGAACGAAAATGAATAATTTTTTTGTAATTGCATTGAGTCACCGTCGAACAATTAATTGAAGCAGCCGCGTTTTAGCGACACATAACTGGCCGAAAGTTTAACGTTGCAACTAGGCTATGTCAATGCCGTTCGTTTACGAAGTATAACACGAAGCTGCGGTATAATGTCATAGCTACGATAAATCTATTACACGGGATCGTTAGCGAACTGATAACACGATTTATACTCAGTGTCATCGGTCGAATGATTCCATTCCGTCACGAACATTAACACAACTCTGTGCTCCACCGCCGGCGTAGAAACCATCCGCTTCAATTTTATAATTAGTGTCGGCTCCGTTTACACTTTTGTACACATTGCCAGATTAAACACTCGCCTATTCTCGGCCATTCCTTTTAATAAGAGGGGAGAGCCCTTTCTTGACGATCCCTGAATATGCAATTCCGCGGACTCATGAATAATCACCCCATTTTACATTCCCGCGGAGGGTCGGTTTTTATTATGTCACGAGCACGTAAGAATTTATTAATCAGACCGGCTGCCGGGGCTCGTTATCGCCATTCTTCACATGACTAGATCGTAAGCCACGTCAAAATATCGTCGATTCTGCTCTAATTAGCATAGTTCCTGTTTGACAAATTGATCGTCGTCGATTAGCCAATATTGTCTTAACAATATTATAAGACTGCAAATCTTTATACAAGATTAAACATTTCTGTATTAACTGCACCAAACAACAACTTCTTTTTTCCTCTAATCACCTAAATAAACTGAAAATAACTTCCATTTTCTTGTACAATTTTTGAAAAGTCAGTTTATTTCACTTGATCAAAGATTCGCAGCTCTTAAGGGAGTTGTCGCCGGTTCATAAAGTTATCTAAAATCCCCACGATAAAAATACGCGATAGCGTTCCGAAATAAATAGTTTAATGGTTCGTCGCAAATTGCATTCTCCATTGTTGCACAGACGTCGATGTCCTAAGTCAATTGAATTCTCGGTAGTTTTCTAAGATGGCCACCGCCGACGTTCCATGGGTAACGTTCCCCGAAATCGATGTCGGAAGCGCAATTTCGAAAATTACTCGTTGCACTGTGCAGGCAGACACGAAGGGGACAGAATCCGAATCGCCCCTTCCATGCCTTTGGAGAGCTGAATTACTAGCCCTACATCCTGTGAGTGACGTTATCACGGTGCATTTGATGCATCCGCTAGGTTGGTGGCTAGGTGGCTGTCTGCCCAGGACAGCCAAGTCACTGCATTCGATATTCCATATTGCGAAACGCTTCTGCTTACCAACAGGTACAACCTACTCGCCTGCAATTTGCATGCACCTTTGCTTCCCTAACAAACAATCCGTGCCTCGGGGGCGCGATGCATTCCCTTTCATCGCTCTCTCAATTGTGCTCGAATGAAAAAGAATATCGCACGCCAATAACAAGTTTCGTCCCGATAGCAGGGTCACTGAAAACATGTTTGACAGGTCTTTAAAATTCATGGGATACTTAAATTTTGTGAAAATTATATTTTACAAAAAGAAAAAAATTAAACTAAGACTGTTTACAGATTTGCATAGAATTTTATTTGAAGGCACGACCAGCGCCAATATTTTTGAACGGCAAAATCTTGTTGTATATATTTTTCCAATTTTTTAGACAGCCACTTGTACAGGGCGTATAAATAGTAATGGTCATCCGTCCGAGGGGTGAATCTACACCTCCAGATCGGTTTCCATAATAAATAATAATAATAAATCTATGAATAAGAGTGCTGTGGATCCGACGGAGTAACAGATAATTCTGAGAAATTTTAACAGCTAATATCTCGATAACTACATATGGTTCCTTTCGAACTCTTCTTTTTTCGATGTATGAAAGGTGTTGATGCGAAGAGAAACTTTAATAACACTTTTCTTTGTTATAAACAATTTTGCGGCAAGTTTCTTTGACAAATGTCCACCGATCCGGGATGGTGTATGTAGATTCACCCCTAGGACGGATGACCATTACTTTTTATACACCCTGTACATAATTTTCGGCCGCATAAACCGAAATATCCGGCCGACATGGACATCCATGTTCGACCAGGGCGAACTGTGTCCGTGAGCATCCTAATTAAGCGCTCTGTTCTTTAACTTCACGCAACGCTCCCGGCGCGGCGAGGAAAGTTCCTCGGTCAATCGAAAGTTTCGGCGAAGTTAACCAGAAACTTAGGCCGAAGTAAATATCCTGTATACATACACCGTCGGAACAAGGTGAACGGTCATGCGCGGCCAGCATATCCCCGTCGAAAACGATCTCGTCCTCTATTTGTGCACCCTGAAGATAGAGGCTTGGCGTTGCCGCGGCCACCGCATACCCCGGGATCCAACAACTAATTCCCCGCAGTCCCACTCTCTGGTAGAAACGTGAGGCGCCGAGCTATAGTATCGCAGGGGGTCGTGTGTCGTAATGACGATAACCTTTATGGCCCCCGAACCAGAGATACCAACTATGCCTCGCCCGGTCTAGGCCGCGTCTCTCAAAACTGTACTCGCAGCTGCAGACATTGCGGATGCTACGTGATTTCATCTTGGCCCCGCCGTTTCTGCAACGTGAGCGTCAAAAGGTTGCGACACACTGACGCTACAGAGAAAACGGACACTTCCGAAACACACTCCGTGTTCGATTGGCTTGCGACGAACGCTCCATGAGTGCCCGGTTATGTTCGCTGCACAACCAACCCTTCGCAAACGCTCCTAATTGGTGCCCTGTTATGGGAAATCATGTTACACCGAACCCGGCCCGATGCAAAAGCCGTGATTAGGCGGGGGATCTCTGTGCATTTACAGTAAGTGCTATTGAAAAATATTCAAGGAAATATTAATTTTATGAAAGCTCGCGATGTGTTTAATCTATTCGCTATTGTACACCTTGTTCGGTCAAAATACTTCGGTTAAATACTTGCAATAGTGTAGATCGTTTTTTGATGTACTACGCTGAACAGGAATTTATTTGTACCAGGATGCTTGAATTTAATGTTTAAATTATTAAATAATACAGGAAACCGTCTTCTAACGTTTACAACGGACGGTTATAAATGTACCTGTAAATATGAAAGCGATCTTAGCCATGCATTCTTTGTTTCTTGCTATTTCAAGTTTCGTTTTTGTATCGATTAAAAAATATTTTGCCATGGTAATATACAGGGCATCTCTGAATATCAATAAAACATCACAACGCCATGTCATCTGCGTGACAAAAATGCATTGCACTATAAAACTTGATTTTTGTCACAAAATTGTAATTTTTCATGAAAAACTGATATTCCCAATATACTTTAAATTCGATAAATCTGTTTTGCCTTACGTTTTTAATTCTTGAATATAATACCTAATAATACCTATAGGTATACAAATATACAAGACAAAGGTGAACAATAACTCATTAGATTGAATACAGTTACGAACAATTTATCACTGACTTTGTGTCCCATTGGTTCGTGTCAGAATGAAATCATTATTACAAAAATGAATGCATAAATTGAATTTTTTAAATTTAGTCTAATTTAACACTAAATTCTGTTTTAATTATCTGTAATGATTAAATTTTTCTATAGAAATAAAAAGAATGTATTTATTTAGATTTTTATCAATTTTCATTCTAGAACATCAAGGAAGTAAACTATTCATAAATATATCTTTACAATAATTGTGAATGAAAACATTTGGAATCTATGAATTATCAATTTAAATCAGTAGTTTTAGTGTTAACGAGGGTTGACGCAAGCAAGGATCTGTAAAATTTCGAAATTATTTGTGCACGGCTACGTTGAAAAAAAAAAAAAGAAAAATAACTAAAACGGTTTGCACACGACGGGTAAAACAGATTAAACGCATTATTTATTGCACGGCCATAGAGCTGCCAATACCAGGTCACTTTTGAAAGCAGATAAATTGTAGATCCAATGATATTGAATTTATTTGAGACGAGAGTTACAGAGCTTCCGTCGGCAACTGTCGAATGTTATCGCGTGACACGCCGGGACAACGCACTACGGAAAATATTCATTGTATGCGGTGTTAAAGTGTCGGCGAATAAATGCATGAAAATTGGTGCGGCGCGTATGGTGCACCATATAATATTCAACGCGACCCGCGGCGGATACCGATTTACATTCCGGCTGCGTTACCATTGCGCGTCTCAAGAAAAATTCATCGTTTGACCCCAAAAACGTTCCGCCGCCAATTTTCGATGCACATTTCATACCTAATCCCGTTCGATACGCGCGTAGACTAATCCTATCGATCGAGCGGGTTTGTCTTTTTAACGAATGTTCATGGCACGAAAAGCCGAACATGTTTGCGAATTAATTGGTTTGCTAATGGCGGCCGTGTGGAAATCGAC
The DNA here is from genome assembly GCA_913789895.3 of Seladonia tumulorum. Classification (NCBI taxonomy): domain Eukaryota; kingdom Metazoa; phylum Arthropoda; class Insecta; order Hymenoptera; family Halictidae; genus Seladonia; species Seladonia tumulorum. The sequence goes on along the minus strand of OU565267.1, from coordinate 10,707,654 downwards.
ATTTTCGAGGCTTCTGATTGCTCTGAAAACAAACACGGCAGTTCTGTATTGTTCATTTTATTGGGTACTGCTTATAATGTGATGAAATTATTCTGCAATATTATGTGCAATCATTTATATCCTTCATTTAAAATATTGAAATAACACACGATCAACTGAAAAACTCAATGCTATAATATTTCAAAAATAGCCTATTTCAGCGATTACAAATGAACGTTTACAGTGAAACGCGCCAGAACATCAATGCGCTCTTTATCATTCCAAATTATTTTTTAATTAATTATTATTTATTTTACATGTTCTGCTTTATTAAATGGGTAACATGTTTACAACATTTACCTGGTTATATTTAATATTTTTTCTTTGCAAGACATTGTATATACATCTTGGAACAGTAGGATATTTTAGTGGTGGCAGTAGAAATAAACGATTATAGTCAGACGTCTCAAGAGAAGCGAGGTTTGTATAGTCAGTATAAGTCTCGGAGCACAAAGACATTGAAATCTTCGTTGTAAAAAAAATAGCAGTGCATATAATGGTTTAGAAGAATATATCGACTAACAAATAACCTAGAAATAAACTTAGTGCAAAAGGGAATAAAACTAAATTTTTACGGTTCTGATAAATCGATATAAGAATCGATAGTGCTTACACTTCTGAATTCTTTAAATAAATGACAATGTGGAATTTCATATTTTCGGAAAAGCTCAGGTTTCAACAAAATTGATTTCCGAAGGCACATTGGCAGGCATTCGTGGAAATTGCTGTTTCGCGTAAAATTTCGCCATAGAAATGTTTTGGATTCAGCGAAAACCAGGAACACGGGAGGGAATCGCGTTCCGCAATAGCCAGACCAGGAAAAAGTGAAGGAAATTTTATTAGAAAAACGAGGAAACGCAAAGGGAGGGGTGCGACGTGGTATATCGAATCGATCGAATCTCAATTTGGATGGACCCGTCATACAAGACGAATATTTCGCTTCGTCGAACAACCTCCCCAGCTATAGACGTTCGAGATACGAGATAAGAGCTGTTGGGGTGTTAGGTTGCACTGCTGGGTCTGCATCATCCTTCAACCATGCTGCCGCTCGCCTTACCATACACACAAACAACTCCTATCCCCCATGGCTGGCTACCGTGTACGTTGCAACCGACGGTTACTGCTGTACCGAATTTCAGCCGGAATTTTTTGACGATGAAATCCGCAAAATGTCACGTCTGTCACAGGTGACGCGTGATGGCGCTATGAACCCCTGAAAATTTTAAACTGGCATTCTAATTTTGGAATTACAGCGGCGCGCACCGAGCGAATTGTCGGCACGATCATTCGGATATAAAATGTAATTTACCCGAGTGGATATGTTTCGTGTGTAAGTTTCTTTCGCTATTGGGCACATGCGTCCTAACGAGAACAATACTCTCGACTACGAATCTTTCTATACTCTGTATTTTGTATCAATTTGCAATTGTTAAAATTTGGGTATCAAGTCTATTTTGCAAGATATAAAAGACTTTTGTGTTTCTTCTAAGTCTGTATTTTTAGGGCACCTTGTACATGTCGAGAAGAGATAGCATGGTCGGTGGCACAATTATGGTAAAAGTGTTCGAGTGAGCACAGTGGTATATACGAATGATTATAGTCAGTATAGTATACGTATATTGTTCTTTCTGAATTTATATTTTTTACATTACACTTAGTTAAACAGATGGTTTGTTTATGTTTATTAAATTTATTCAACTACCTCAATTACCTATTAATTTATAAAATCATAGAAAGTAGCACATTTTGTGTATTCGAGCGATTTAAGTAGAAACGAACGATTATAGTCAAACATACCAAAATATAAAACGAATGGTGCTATTTTGAAATTATATAAAACATTGTTTCTAAAAATTTTTCTTCTCATTCCCGTTCTAGTTTGTTAAATAGATAATATATGTTTTTGATAGTGTGCTGTCTACATAGTGCAGCAACAAGGTAAATATAATATAGCGAGCAGCGAAGGCTTCATCCTGCCACGTCCAAAGAATTAAATTTAGAAGACTTAGCTATCCGAGAATGAACTTGATATCAGCGCTGGCGAGGACTTCCGTGTAATTCTATGTACAGTTAATTAACCCTTTTAGTGCCGGAGGCCGATATATCGGCTCTTGCTACACTGGCGAAAAGTGCCGGAGCCGATATATCGGCCCGCGCCTTATAGCGCTTTACTATTCGCATTGCGGGAGAACTCTATCTCAAAATAAATTTATAATACGTTATAAATGGTCTAATTTCATTACAAGAGAATTAAAAAAAAATAGTTTTTCGATTTAACTCTTTGTGGACGACGAATTTTTCCTATTGCTTGGGCCAACGAAATCTAACATAAACACCGATGGTCGCCGCTCAGGCGACATCCGACCTGCGGCGTGAATCGCCGTGGCGTTGGGCCCTTATCGGAACATGTCGAAAGCGTTTTATAAACAACTGTTTGAAGACTCTCACGGAATAAGATCGCATTGCCGCCGCGAGACGTAGGATCAGTTAGTTTTTCTTTGATCGTTGTCGTGAGCAGTATATTTCGTTTTGTCCAAGTGACAGTCTGAAAGCGTCATTTTTGTTATCGCCGTTGTTTCCTGCTTGTGTCAAACATTTTTGTTTTTGACAGACCAACAATTAGCAAGACAGGATTTCTAAAATTTTGCCACCTATAACAATTACGTATTTCGGAAGAGATAATCCGTCTGGCGCTTACCACGTACCTCCGAGTTATTTTTTATGTTTTTTATGTAATATTATTTATCTTGTTACAAAATATATCGGAAATGCAAAGTATATACTTTGTAATAAATGGTTTATATAAAATTATGATGAAAAGATGACTTTTCGTATGTGCAAATACGTTTTGTAAGAGAGCACTGGACTTTTACTTTCTTTATGATCTTTTATACCTTTGTTATTTATATAATTTCCAATGAATATTGAAAAACTAGCGACACTGTTTTGTTCTCTATTTCGTCCTTAATATACTGCTTTTTGAATCATGTAAATATTGTTTCTCGTTTGGTTTTTATGAGCATTTTCTCAAACCCTTGTAAAACCATGAAATTCGGCCGGTCTTTTTCGCATAGGCACCGCTTTTTCGCCCGGCACTAAAAGGGTTAAACTATGTCCACTCTAAGCAATTCGCAACGACTGACGCTGCTGCAATTACGTTTCTTTGGCCACGGTTCCTCCATTGTGTGTACGTGCCCTGTCTGTACAGAGTTCTGTAAGCTCGAAAGCTGAATGCTACGGTGCCTTGTACGACGTGCCATGCAACCCAGTCGAACGCGTGTCCCGCAGGACAATAATTTCGTCGATGAGTTATTACGAACAAGATAAATGAACCTACTAATGACCTACTACCAGGTCAATGGGCAAACTGCGAATCTACGCATTCACAACACCGATCGTTTCCAAAAATTTCAAACACGATATTTAATCAGGTTTGATTCTAGTTTTGTTTTACATTGAAAGTAATTTACAGCAAAGACTGAAAAATTCATGAATTTGGAAAATTTAAGACGCGTCTGTATATAAATCTGCGTAATAACAACGCATTGTTAAGCTACTATATTCTCATTCTAATTTGATATAATGTGGATCGATTTGTAAAATTGAAAAAGCTCGCGATTACAAAAATAAAATATATAGGAATAAGATTGTGAAGGGTTTAATTATTTTATAGAATATAAACTACGGAAAAACTACTTTTAAATTATTCACAACATTTTCAGTTTTTGTCGAAAATAAATATATCAAATTAGAATTGTTCTTTATCAGTGTGTCGTGCTGAAAGGCTTAAAAAACGTTGTGTAATCATTTTAATTTGCGAACTCGTTATCGAATGATCGATGATCGTAACGAAACAAAAGTGACCGAAAAAAAATCTGTTTTTAACGACTCAGGGGTATCCTGGCCAATTGCTGACGCGTTGCATAATCCAATTAGCGTGTATGTGCACGGAAGATGCAAATACTGGTGGGATTAGCTGAACCGAGAGAGTGTTATGATGATAACGAGAAGAATTACTCGAACGGGCAACGTTGGGGACGATTGTTAATTAAGTCGCTGTACAGATAGATGCCACATATTTTCATTTTTTTTTTTTTTTGACGTTGTTTTCCAAAATTCCAGCTAAACCTAGAGACTATAATTTGATCGACTTCTGTTCTAACTAATGTATGTGAAAATATTTACATTACTTAATCTCTCGAGTAAGAACACAACAGCCAGTAATATACTACAGATTTGATGAAATATAACCTTTACAATAAACCATTAAATATTGACACTTTTGTGCGATTTTAAGTTCTCTTAATGATTGGACAAAAAATAAGTATTTCAGGCATAATTAGTCATCTTTACCAATTTTCAAATACCGACCACGATCGTTTCGAACGTTTAAACGCAAAACTTTTGCTCCGAACTATCCACCATCTTTTTTGCCCCGAGAATGTCTGGCAATTAGAGTGCTCAGGAGTTGTGCTCGGCGTGTTCGTGGAAACGTGACAAAAAATTAGCAGATTAGAACTATTTATCGAAGCATTCACTTTGTTCCCTTTTTCGCCTGCTATTTTCGGACATAGTTTTTATCTCCTAACTGCCTGTATGTTATGTATCGTTGGTGCAATGTTTCCAGTTCAACCACCATTAGCAAGGTCAATCCTTCGTGCAATTGACTAGAATGCCTCTTGACTAGTACAGTCAGCAAGAGAAGTCTATATAAATGGCTGAATTCGAAACATTTCAAACACACAAGCAAAATTTCTGCCATTTACCGACATGCATCAAATTAAACAGATTCAATTATTCTATTGTTTTCATGCACATATTAAACTGAATCTCGCGAACTCTGATACGTTCCTCTTGCCGTTATAGTACATAAACTTCATGATTTTGTGTTTCTTGCTTACCGACGGTTTCAGCTGAACAAACACAAGAAGCCTTATAATAAATTGCAGATTTTTTAAACTCCTTGTTTATCTTGAAAAGAAAGGCGAAGAAACAAAACCCTAATGCAAGGGGGTCGAAGATACCGAAGAAGGAAGAAAGAAGAAAGAGGGGGGTGGGGGTGGGGGTTAGGTGGTTGCTGGCAGCGCAGATCGAGCAACGTCGGTTGTAAAAAGTAGTAATTCGCGTGGGGTCCATAAAAATGTTTATCACCGTCAATAAAAAGGCTCTCTGGTCCTGGCGTGCCTCCGGCTCCTTCCAGCTACGTTCTGTTCGATACTTAACGCGAAGCTAAACCGGGGAGGGGGGGGGGTGGGAAGGGGATGCCGGCCGAAAAGGACCGAGGAAACGGGGCCAATGGCAAGCTTTAATCTTAACGACGACGAACCAGCCGATAAAATCCACCGGCCTTTTGTCCATTGTTTCAGTTTTAAGAAGGATTTTTAGTCGCGAGATTGCGCCGCATCGGCCGCCTTCCAGCCTCTGCCCCTTGAGAACCCCAATGGAATGCGACCGGGATCGTTTCTGGATGCATGCGCCACGAGCCCCGGTTTTACGAGCCGGAAATATTCGAGGAAATCCTGCGAAAGCATTCGAATAAAAAAAAGTGATGAACGAGTTCTGGCCGGTCGGATGTTACGTGGTTGCGTTTTTACGCAAAACGTTCTAACCACCCCACGACCAGGGATTGGAAACCTGACACTCGACATCGAGGCTCGCCTTCTTAGAAACGGATGCCCCCGAGAATGTATGTATGTAAAATGCGGATGGAAGACCTTTCACTGTGGGATAGGTGTTCCGGGCTCGTCCGTGGGGAGTACTCTTCCCGGAACCTTTGTTTACCTAAAATTGGACCGACCTTGTGCGGAAAAGTATCTCGGCCGTCTATTACGCGAACCGCCTTGAGTAAGTCATCTCCCTTCGGCGCAAATGGCCCAAATCTCAACGGTAAACCTCGGTTGGCGGATTAGATGCTGGCAGTTCCGGACAGAAACATTTTTCAGTAAGCATTGTGCAAGCTGGAGCTATAGTTCTTTGGATAAAAATGAGGCAAAGGTCCCGCGTATTTATTCGTTCCCTGATTTTGACAGAATCGAGTGTGAAAATCTGCTGTGCAGATTGGTGTCTTGCTTTTTTCAATATTTTCAAAGAATTAGTTAAACGTTTTTAAATTTAAAAGAAAATGCATGTAACTGGAACAGTAACGAAATATTCATGCGAATTTTTTAACAGAACCAAGCGATGGTTTTCCCTACAGCACAACAGGGGGTGTTTCAAAAGAAAAATGATAAAAAAGAGATAACATTGTATAACGTTCCGTTTTTTGAGAAAATCGAGGTTGAAAATTCGTCAGGTTCGCGCACACTAGTACTTACTGGATGTATAACCGGTGAGTCATGAACAGACGTGTCAGTCGAAACCTGTTCAATAGTACGCGTATTCACTGAATTTTCAAACTTGATGGTCTCAAAAAAAAAAAAAAAACGGGGTAGGCAACAAAAAATACTGCCTTTTTCCAGCATAGTTTCATGCATGGAATCATTCACTGTTCTATTGTAGCGACATAAAATATATAAATTAATAATTGTTTATAGCATCGTTGATCTCTGTTACAAATTATATAAATTATACTCATAAAAAACGAACAAAAACAATGTGACAGATAATGCATGAAAATACAATAATTAGCCAGACGAACAGAATTAATTTTTCAACAAATTGGTGCTGAAAATCAATTAATCACATGCTCACTGTGGTACACATTTATATACATTATTAGATATAAATTAGTAGTGGACAAATAACACTAGAATTATCTGATCTGTCAGAATGACCTGCTTCTAATTTTATTCCCTCGTAATTATTAGAATTATGAATATATTTTCACGAGAAATTTTTTGATAAACTTTGTTCAAGCATATATTGTAATCAAACTCGTACAATGTTTGAATAAATCTATTCTTGTCACAATTAAAAAGCAATGCATATCAGTCACGCTTAGCACTTGGTAGTTCCAGTATTAATAAATACGACGAGAAACATCTAATAATATTTTAATTACTGAATGAGGGGACTGAAAAATTCAAATAAAACTTTATTCTACACCGTGAATACATTCAAGAAATCAAAAATAGAACCAAGTTAGGCTAATCTCTACTGAATCTTATACGCCACAATAGCAGGAGTCTTAGAATCTCTTCATTAAATGTTACGACGTCGAATAAGTGGGTTTCGTCAATCTTTGTATATCATTTTTGTGGTTTCGAAGCCGATACAATGATGTTTATTGCATGATAATGTTTCGGTTTAGATGCCGGGAGCCAGTACGATTTCCTTTGTTGAAGCCCGAAGTGTTATCCTCCGCAACAAATTAATCGTAAAAAGGTCGATAAACTTCACGGAAACTCCCCCGTAGTCTCTCAGTACCCAATGATAAAGAAGCTCGTATTTCGACGCTAATAAATAATGCCATTATTTACGCGAGATCGTGCGTTCCCCTTTTAATGCGTCACGTAGCACCGGTGCAACAGCAATTTCGCTTCGACTGTGTATAAAGTTTTATAGAGCTATCGAAAGTCCTGGTAACTGCGCTGCAGGACTACTGAATACGGTTAAAATTTCCAGTTTCCTGGAGCCAATTCGAATCACGGTATAGCCGGTCGAGAAAGGATTCAACCGGTACACGGCCCCACCCTTCCAGGTGTGTACGACGCATCCGTAAGGGTGTATTCTCTTTAATCTATCCCCTTTATTGTCAGGCAGGGTTTTATTGTTATTGTGCCCGAAAAATCGTTAAAATCTCTTTCAGGATTTAGCGGGACGACGAACACGTGACCCGGAAAAGGAACCAAAAAGAAAACCTGCCGGACTAGACCGATACACAACGTTCTGGCAAAAATACTGCTGTCGGAGTGCAATTTATTATACTCGCAACCACCATTCGTTTCGATAACCGTCACATAGTTACAAAATTTCATGAAATTCAATGAATCTTTTCTTTCTTTATAAAATTATAGTTATGCGTTGTGGTACGTGATAAGAGGAGCTTATGTATTTCTGGCAAAATGAATAGACGAAATACAAAACTGTCAGAACATTGAACAAATTTAGGTATATTGTTACATTACATTCGACTTCTTAAAATCATTAAATGAAAAAGTACATTTTTCTGCGTTCGACATTTTAGGAAATTTTTATATTACATAAAGATCCGCTGTCTAGTGAAATTCTGTTATCCTATTGCTATACAACAAACAAAGCTGGTCGACTGTCACAAGCATGATGAGAAAATTTTAGGGGTGGTTCTCCAAGACAATATAAGACGAAAATGAAGAATTAAAAATTGCGATTTTGGCTTCGTGTTTTAGTTATAATCAATTTAAAATCCGCCTAAAATGTGGCATCCCAATCACTTTGATACCTTCAGTAATAACTAAAATAAACATGTTGTGCGTTTATTTGTTTTTTATTATTTTAGTAGGCTACGAAGAATGTAGTCACCTGGTATTTGAAGAGACACCGCTGGTAACAACAGTTTGTAAATAGAATGTGAATGAAAATAATACTAAAACACTGTAAATAAAATGAAGCTTAGTCTATCAGAGGATTGTCCTGAGCCCTAAATAATTGAGATGGAAATGGTTGTCGGGTTAGAATCGATCTCGATGCTTATATCAGGCAAACTATCAGCACCAAACTCCGATATCCAAATACTCCTCGGTTAGTTCCTAATTTACCGCAACCGCTTCTATCCGGGGGTATTAAATTTCTAGTGCGGAATTATCCGAAACATCCCCGAAGTTTTATCGGAACCAGAATTTCGAGCGTTTAGAGGGAACGCTGTAGTTCTGCAGCTGCTGCTTCTAATTTTCTGCCGAGGATCTACACGTTTTCTGCAGCGACGGCCCGTCCGTATAAAGTACCGAACACCTGTTGAAAATTAAAACCGTATCCAAAATTCATGGACCTCTGTATAATTTCGTCGAGTCAACTGCAACGCGATATCGATGCACCGTCCCTCGTACCAAGATTGTTCTTACACTGCTGCGCGCTAATTTCTTGACAGCACTATATCCGAATATACCAGCTGCGAACTGTAGCCACTTCTTTCTTTTCTGTTTGATTTACGATTACTGATTACGATTTACTGTCTCAGCGACTGTAAAAGCAGCGGAAAAAGACAGAACTTGCCGCTCATCGCGTTTACATTTTTAATGATTTTTAATGATTTTATTCACTTGAATAAATATTCATTTTCATTCTACACTTCGCGAATTTTTTCACAGTTTATTCGTTAGTGACAAGATCATGGTACTTCAGAAATCAGTATATCGTAAATTAACAAGTTATTTTGAGTCTCATATCACTTCTTTTGGAGCTGTCATGTACAGACCATAGGGATTTTTCTGCAAAATAAAAGTTTAACTATATACAGTTTCCTTTTCTAATCATTTTAATGAACTGAATATAGTACAGCAGTATCTTTTAATCCGTTGAATATCTTTACTGCGTTGCATTCCATTTGCTCAATCCTGTCTGACAATAAAAAAATTAGAAATTATGAATTCGTTTGAGGCTGGCGAAAAATCAGACTTTTATGTATTATTTACACTTAAGGATAGTGATAGTTGTATATAAATAGTATACTCATTTAAATATACTAATAATTTATGGTATAAAAATATACAATGCTGAGACAGTTTCTCAAGTTTTAACAATGTAAAGGTTGTTAATGGACCGTCGAGAAGTTTAAATTTAATGGAGCCGAGCTTTCAAAGAGAATATAATTAGAAAAAGCTCCGCGGGTTTATCGTGCGTGTAATATCTATTTACAAGTACGGAACAGTAAAATTGATCATCCTTAAGCATTCAGTGGAAGGTATGCGACAACCATTGTCGCAGCTCCTTCATAACTCTACGAGACTAAATGAAAATCGATAGACCGACATCGTCGCGGTTGACCGCCGCAGGACCAAATATTTTGTGTAATTATGTCATGATTTGCAGATCGACTCATGAGTGGCAATCGTTAATATGACACTAGCCCGAGAGCTATCCTATGATCGGTCACACTAACCACTCATCCAACGCGCGTCGCATTAGTATACACGAATTCCGCGATTAACGTCTCCATTCAAGTAACAGTCGATATCCATTAGACGAGTGGACAACAATACAATAACTGGAAGCAGCGTGCAATCGCGCCGTAATTAGCGTTACTTGATAGTGTATTGATGATGACGCAGTATCCGCCGGAATCCGCGCATAGCGTTCAGAAGACATTCCCGCTTTAACGCGAGCTATCCTCGCGTTTTATTTAGTTGCCTAACAGGTCTGATTACTTCAATGACATACAGCGCAGTTAAAAAAATCTCTGTACACATTTTAAAACGAATGAATTTTTTTTAAAAGGATTAGCGAAATAGTTCTCATATTTTTAACACTCTGTGGGAAGATTTTAAATTTTGTTTCTTCGACAACATTTTCCCAGTACTTATTACCAATTCTCGCGTAGAACACTTTCGTGAGAAATCGATTAAAAAAAAAAATCTTTCGTTGAGAGTACCGCAATGGTAAATTCGAAATATCGTCAGAACTCGAAATAGCAGAATGTCCGGTGCGACGGGTGACAGAATTTTTGTTGTCCGAAATACAAACGCATACAAACTACCGTTTCCATTAAATCAGCTGTCGACGGGAGGTATTCACCCGTCGGGGACAAGTTTTAAATTGTTTTACGTACTGAAGAGGGCCGAGCACACGGGGAACGGCGAATTTCCATTGAGAAAAGCGATAAGCAAGGTAACTTTTATCCGAGTGCGCCCCCCTCCCGAGCCAACCACCCTCCCACCTCCCCCCGCATGCTGAGTCTAGACTCCGAAGCCTGTATTCGTGCGTCTCGCTTTTTAACATAATTTCACGTTTCATTGTCTCCCGGAGTTCCAAGTTCCCGCGGGGAGTCCGCGAGGAGCCCTGAATTTTAATACGCACCCGAACACACCGACCCGTTTTTCCTGCCCGTGTCGGGATAAATTTACGTAGAAACGCGGATATAGTGTTGCGTGCGCGAAGGAACGAAATTTCATTCCGCGATCGCGTCTCCGACAGACCCGCCGAACGTCAGATTCTGACGCGAATCCCTACCTGTCTCGTCAATTCGAGACAGTTCCGATACACTCCGCGACAAAAAGATAGCACATTATTCAATTTTGTTAATTCTTCAACAGTTCCCGTATTATATATCACTGTTCAGTTAGCAATAGGTTGTACAGTGACTACAAATAATATTCGTACACTCTTAAAAATCGCATAACTTTGTCAATGTTGGACTATAACACTTGAATTTTCTTTTGAGAAGTTAGAACAATTGGAGCGTTACATAACGTGAGAAAAATATTTGATTGAAATTGCAATTGGCCGAAATTACAGAGAAAGTACTAAAAGTTGTATTTTACAACTTTTTTACGCGGGCTTACACTAAAGATTTAAAAAGTACGTTTTGTACGTCTGTATCAATTATACATATTCTGAATATTTCATCTAAATCGGTCAACGTTGCACTGAGCTACAAACGTTTAACGATAAAAACTTAAGGGCGAAAGTCGCATAATTTTGGCCTTGACAGGGAATTTCGCCCTTATGTAATCATTTTGAAACATCTACTGCTCATTGCAACGTTGACAGATTTTTATGAAATTCTTAGAATATGTATAATTGATCCAGATCTACAAATCCTTCTTCCTAAATTTTCAATCTAAGTCCACATAAAAAAAGTTGCAAAATACAACTTTTAGTTTTTTCTCTGGAATTTCGACCAATTGCAATTTTTGTAAAAAAATTATTTCACGTTATGTAACGATCCAATTGTTCTAACTTCTCAAAAAAATTGAAGTAGTATAGTTCAATATTGACAAAGTTATGCGATTTTTAAGAGTGTACGAATATTAGTTGGAGTCACTGTATCTGTTCAGGATAAACACTCGTTTTCTGTTTATAGGTTGAACGTTAAGCCGGAAACGTAAACAGTAGTGCTGACTGCTGCGTCAAAATGATAGCACAAAGTAAAAATTGTGTACTTTCAGTCAGCGTCCAGGCGGCAATCTGTTCAAATCGGCAAGTAGTTAAGATTGTTCGTGTTCTAGTGTTAAACTATTGTGAAATTTTCAACAATGGCTCCCGGTAAAAGATTGACTGATCCTGAAATATTAGCAATACACAATTTACGTAAAGGAAATTATTCTATCAGTAAAATTGCGAAACTTTTTGCATATGGTTTTTCTTAGGTTTCCTTCAATTTCTGATGAAGATCCCGAACAGAGTCTAACAAATATGTATGCTATTCTTTTGAACCGAAATAAAATTCTACTTTCATGTACTCTACTGAAATCCTTCAATTTTCATTGTGCGCGTTTAAAAAGAAGTGGTCACATTTTTAAAAAGAGTTTTTTAAGTGACCTCGATGTTACTAGGAAAATTGACATAAAAACAATGATTTTTATTTCTTCTTTCTCAAACAAAAAGCGACGCAGTTATTCGTTCCCATGACTGTTCGAACTCGAAGCTTTTCGGCTCTTTATTACCATAGAATCTTTCCTGTTCCGATCACAATGGACCATTTTCAGAGTGGTTGTAACGCAAACGAGCTAAAACCAAAAGCAGATATTCGTATAAATGCCAACGCGGCGGTGTCGCTCGCTGACAATAACGCAAGCAAAAAGGGTTCGCTGTTCTGTACGTAGTTGAAACTGAAACAGCAACTGGAGGCCCGTCGCATTCGATATAATTTCATATTTCATTGTCTTTGTTTTCCATTCTGCGCGCTTCACCGGCAAGTTTCTATAGAACACTGAATTTTAATGCACCTGCGCCGAAAGTTTCTAGCGTCTTTTCTCCTAGCGGCTTACGAGTTTCCCGAGGAAACGCCATTTCCCCGGAGCAAACTGATTTTCGGCTGACGTTTGCGCCGCGACTATAAACAAATTGAAAATTCATTGGTGAAATTATGGCCCTGGCAACGATTTCATTCTTTTATCATGCACATCAAGAGCCGCCTGAACGATGGTTTAAAATTTTATGAATCCCTGGCAGTTTCTTAATAACGTTCCACGTACACTGCAGCATTTCTCTCCGCAGATATTGAAAATTAAAATCATCCCAATTGCGAAATTGAAAAACTTGTTTCAAAAATAGTATTAACAACGATTCGTTTTCGATTTTATACAGGCTGTGGCATGTAACACATGATAAATGAAGTTAGAGAAAAAGTATATTTTTCCGTTTAAGATTTCGTTTTCGAGAAAATTTAGTTTGAAAATCCAGCGAGTACGCGTGCTATTTGGTAGGAATCGATAGGTCTTTTATCCTGTTGATTGGATTTCGTGTAAATTGGCAGCAAAAGAATGTTCATTGTTACGAGCACGTTTTTCGTATGTATTAATGATGCAAATGAGTTTATAAGCTCCGTTCACCGCGGATATAAATGGAACGTTCGTGCTGCAATTTCATGGAGAATTCCGTGTTTATGGGGAACATTTTTACAGAGTCATTGCGCGAGAGTGCAAACTCAGAGAATCAACACAGTTACGGGTGAGATGGTGAGAAAACAGCGGACGAAGCTTCTCATTATTTCTGAAGCTTGACTTCCCCTAAGCCCTATTGCGAGGTTCGCGGCACGTTCCCCCCACAAACACACTTCTTGCCTGCGAGGCAGAAACTCCACAATGATATCCACGATTATCGATCATCGTGTTCACGAAATAAGCCTTTGAATCGCTTAATAGTCGATTGGTCTCACACCTACTTCACCGTTGTTGCAACGCGATCGATTTGACTGAAAGAGAATTCATTCCGTTCATAGAAATTATTACCGTGATTAAGAAAAATTATCAGTTACTGGATAATGAAGTATCTTACACTATAATCTAGTTAATTTCGGCAGTAATAAATTGACGTTCAATGCCATTCATTTTATAATAATCATTCCCAACGCTAAGTTTACGGAGCACTAAAAGTGACAATTTTACAATATACAAAAATGACAGTACTCTGTCTATCCAAATTTTTAGCCATTTTTTAAATAATATATACCCAAGGAGATAATTAGTTGAATAATTCCTCACGGATGCAACTTTACAAGCTCAACAGTCGCCGGTCGCTAATGTGTTAACACCATTAAACTTCCATATGTTTTAGTACGTGTTTAGCGCAACAAATTGATAGCATATAAATTAAAGATAACGATCTTCGTGGGAACATCCCCTGCGTAAATTCCCACAGGAGAAGAAAAAAAAAACGACGTACTAAAAGAACGATCAAAATCCGTTCAACTTAGGATGTCTTTGTCCGATCGAGTCTCGTTTGTTGCGAGACGCGAGAGAAAAAGTAGTCCCATCTGTACTCACCCATGTGTCGACAACGAAATCAATTCGACCCTCTTAATCACTCCCCTCGCGTCCCGCTTTCACTGACGGCTGAGAACGGCGGTGAGCATGGTGTGAGGATTTTGGCATGGGTTTTCTGCCCGAGCTGTTCAGAACGAAGGCGAAGGTCAATCCTTATTGGTTACACCAGTTTACAGAGGTCCTATCAAGTGAACAACAGTCCTGGAATCTTAAAATGGGATCCGGTGAATCCTAAACGATCACGTTCTCCGAAACTTTTTATCAGTTGACTTTAAATGTTTACACGAATCATTTGCATGATCTTTATTTATGTTTACATCGGCAACGTTAACGTGGCAATGGCTTAAAGAATTCACGGCTTAAAACTTCACCACGGCAACCCGGAAATGAACTTTAACACGCATAACTTTTCAACCGGTGAATTCCTCGCGTTGAAACTTCGATTCTTGGCATTTTCTCGTCAAGATGTACAGGATTATGTAGCGAAAAATTAAAAATTTCGGGGTTGTCAAGGTGAAGTTCAACCGAATTCACAAATACAAGGCGTGCGCGAGTCAATTATTAACAATATTTTGTCGATAGGAACACTGTCGGTAGATAAATAAAGAATCAAATCAACCCTTAACTACTGCCTACTAGATTATTATTATTCGTTTGTTAGGGGACACTCTGAACAGAGAACAGTAATATTCAAACAGTAGAATGCTCGACTACTGCGATATTCAGATAATGGGAGTCCCACTGTGTTGCGGTACCAATTCCCTTGAACGAGTTTCCCAAGGATCGAGGAGGTTCCTTGGTTGGATCGGCCAACTACCGGATCTGTGACGAGAGATCTATAATGAGGGGTTTCAAACGAGTATATTTCCCTTTCAAAGCGACTGTGGGGAGCCACCCAGAGACATTTACAAGCCTTCAAATGGCCATTCCCCTATAAATACGTGTTTCTTTCGTTTTCGGTCGAACCCCCCTAAAATTTCCTGTTACAAAATGGCGCCGGACATTCGACGATTAACAGTCCGTGAACACGCAGCGATTTGTTTATGCCGCGATGCGTTAAATGATTTCCAACAGCTCCGTGGTTCATGACACATTAATTTTCACAATGAATACGAATTTTCATTCAGTTAGTTCGGGTCGGTAATTACACGCCAGCTGTCCTCATTTTGCAGCATTTATACAAGAGAGTTGTTAATTCGTTTCAAATGCTACCTTGATTCTTTTAAAAATTGTAAAATTATTACGACTACGTGCGCGTTGTATTCATCTTATTATTAGGTTTACGGCTAATGAAGGTTGATGCTTTTTTACTCGGAATTCGACATTCATCCATAATATATTAGTATAAAAAATATGGTATTCCATTTGAAAAAAAAACAAAGTTGACCTGCAAAGCTCCGGAACACTACATAATGTACCCCTGCATACCACGAAACTGTTGTATATCAGAATTGTGCAGAATTACAATTGAATTACTCCAGGAATTATAATAGTGTACGAATATTTTCGTGACATGAAAATGAGCGTACTTTCCATTTTTCTTTTATTATTTACGTAATCACTTATCGTAAATAAATATCTCTTATGTTTTTGTTAACTACACACTGCATGGTAACGCACGTGAAACCTCTTTTTGTTTTTATTGCATAAATTTCTGAAGTACGGACTATAATAGTCAGAACTATAGTGGTGTCCGAATATTTTCGTGACCGACTGTATGTCGCTGGCAAGTCCCGTGTTGTTGACATATATCGAGAGTTCACTGTAATCCTGAACAGTGTCTTAACGCGTAAGTGAAAATCTTCCACTCGCATTAACGACCGTTTTATCGGTATCGCAGCGGGGAATAAAGATAAATAGTTGCGAATCTAGGTCAAAACTGGCAACGCCGAGTAGATACGCGTACCATTCCGTCGGTGAACAGGAGGGAAACGAGATTCTTTACGATCGACTTTTTCGCTTCTGGGGGGCTTCCGGATTTCTTCCACGGAGTCTCTCCTGACGGTGCTACCTAGAGATTTAGAGGCTTTCAGGGGGATGGAAACACGCTGTTATCAAAAAAAAAAAAAAGAAAAAGAAAAGTCTTTTTCGAGCGATTGTATATGCCGGCTGGATAATACGGAAGCCAATAACTACTGAAATATTTTACGACGCGGAGTAACCATCGTGTTTGATATTATATCGTTTATTAACATTCTTCGATCGACCCGCCATAAACGAACGGGCGTTACGCATTTTCACGAGTTTCTCGCTCGCCTGCATTATATAGACGATAATGGTAGCCACCAACGCGCTATGGATGCTCGAAAATTTATGGAATATTTTTTAAGAGTTTCATTCCACCGAATGTTCAACGAATCATTTACCGGCGATCATTTCGTGATTTTTGTAGGATTTTTCAATAGATCCTTCAACAACGATAGCAGTTTCAATTATAAACAAATAATCAATCTCCAGTAACGTAATCATTGCATTTGCGATTACAGTGATTGCTCTATATATGTCATCAAAGTCTGGGTGATAAATGGCGCGAAATTATCCCCACTACAATATATTACAAGTTAAGTGACAATCCAAGAATCATGAAATGCTGCAGAAAAAGTCTCACCATATTTGGTAACAGTAACAAAATAAAAATTGAACGAGTAGATACAAAAATTTGTTGCCCATGCATCACCATAAATATTGATTTCCAAGTCTGGACGAATAAAATAGTTGTCGACGTATTATAACGGAATTTTTGATAATTTTAAAAGGTTTTTAAATGCTCGAGTTTTCGAAAAAAACACGAAATTAATGATAGAGAAAGATCGGTTCTCTTGATTTCTTTGTAGTTGGTAAATTAAATTCTCAGAAAAAGATTTCTTATCTGAAACATCTGCAGCATTACGCACCGTGTATGATAGTCGCCGGTAATTGATCGGAACAATGAAAGAAAGGAAAGGCACAAGAAGAAATAATAGAAATGAGAAGGGACGAATTCGGATGATCGCACTTTTCTTCGTCGAGATGCAAGGATAACAATTTGCAAGGGATTGAGTCGATGCTCCGGAGGACTAGTCTGTACCCGAGGGAAAATCGATGTCCTATGGTATTCTGAGGACGATGGCGGTTTCAAGGGTATCAGTGGTCCAATTTCTCGTACACCTGAGTTGTAGCTACCGTTAAACTTTGCTTCCTGTGCTGCAGTGTTCCTCGCGGAATTTTCCCCAAGAAAGGAAACTGCAAGGTTGGCTGAGAAAAATATTTCCTAATACAAATGCAACGTTTAGAAGAGCAGACAAGTTCACATGAAAAAAAAATAAGAATTTCTTCATAGTTTATACTAAGGTAATAGCAACTCGAAAATTTCTCGTATTGTTCATTGAACTTTCCAATAAAAATTTAGCATACTTCACTTTTACTCCTTGAGTTGTTTTGTTGTGTATATTCGTACTCTAAACAAATAAATATTCTGTGTACGCATTAAGCCCTTTTGAGCCCTTTAAGCCAACGCTGTGTATGCTGTTACACCCTTTTACAACTAATTAATATAGTGGTTGAAAGATTTGAACGTGAGATAAAGTTTAAAATTGATTCACTGGGGCAGTGGGGTTAGTTCTGGGACTTTTATCGGCAAGGCATTTGGGACATACATATATAGAGTAAACGCTGTATTCCTTTTTTTGATGTACATTCACATGTTGAATCACCCCCAGCTCGTTTGCACATGTTATTCACACTCAGTATACTACGGGAACCTGCGGAACAGCCTAACAAGCGACAGTTTCGTTATTATCGCGTAGCAGAGCTGATGTCATTAGTCAATCCTAAGCGCCGACGAGACCACTAGTTAGTAAAATTCGGTTGTCGAACTTTCTTGTTTGAAACGCGGCTTTCAACTTTCGCCTAATTTTTTTTTTAATTTTTTTTTGCTTGCACGTATAATGCAGGCTGTAACAGACGGCGCATAAATTTTCGTAAAATTTCACGAAAATTTCAACGGTTAGCTCGTGTCGGCGAGAATCAAAGTATTTCATAGTCGCGCGCAAATGGCGGCAATAAAAGCAACGAGACAGAGCGGGAGGAAGAGAGAGAGAGAGAGAGAGAGAGAGAGAGAGAGAGAGAGAGAGACGGAGAGAGAGAGAGCGAAAGAGAGAACATCCCGGAATTTGTTACGCGGCCGTATTTATTAACAGCGTAACAGGGATTCCGTACCGGGGCCGACTACCTGCAAAATTTAATGTCGACGCGTTTGACGCAGTTATTGTTTAATATGACGCCAAAGTGCCCGTTTATTCTTGTACATCATTTTACAAGCGCCGGGCCGTTGGCAAATGTTTTTGTTAACAACGTGCCGCGATTCAAAGAAGATCGGATTGTATGGTACGCTAATGTAGAAATCAATATCGCATCGAACCAATCAATTTTCGACTTTCTCGTATTCAAATTTCTGCATGGTCGTATCGTGGGGTTTCATATTTGAGTGTAACATTTATCTCGAAATATTTTACATTTTTCTGTGCTTGTTGAAACGGTTAATTGTGGAATTTCTTTTGATAAACATTTCAATGTTTAATCGTGCATTATATCATACTAAATATTTAATATTCATTAAATTCTTCTTTATAGAAGAAAAATGATTTCAAAATTAATCTTTAACTCGTTGTTATTTTTAAACGAAGTCCACTGAAATCGAAGATTCTAGAAAAATTCGACTTACAATTAGATTAATAACTTATAAAAAAATGTACAATTACATAAAGAAATATATGGTTTTCTAAAACTATAAGAGGTGTACGAATACTTTTTACACTCACTGTAGGTGCTGTCCCAGGTTACCTCCGTTTATCCTATCAGTGAAATAATTGTAATCATCGCAAACAGCCGAGAGTATTAGGCGGAATTGCCCGCGGAGGGAGATTCGTTGAGTAAATTATGATTAAGTAATTGGAACTGAAACTCTCGACCGTCCCGATTTACAGGTGGACGAGACGCCGACTACAGAGCACCGTCGGTTTAAGGCTGGGCCGAGAGAGAGGAAATCGATCGTCTATAGAGTTCCCGGGATGGAAGACACCCTGAGGATCTCTCAGGTTAGCACCCACCGCTGTAACAGTGCTTAACAATGAAATATCATTGTCTAAAACGGGCTTGCTAGTCCCGACAGGAGAAATGGGACTAAATGGATGTTCAACCCGCGCTCGACCGAGCCGCTCGGTCCAACAATTTCCTTCGAGAAGCCAGGTACATTGTAATGTCTGCGACAGTATGATTTTGATAATTGTCGGCTGGGTTAATTAATTTCTGGAACATTAGCACGCATCCTGAGACAGAGGTCAGCGAATTTCCGAGAGCAGTTAACGCGGAAACAAATGAC
Source organism: Seladonia tumulorum (assembly GCA_913789895.3). NCBI lineage: Eukaryota > Metazoa > Arthropoda > Insecta > Hymenoptera > Halictidae > Seladonia > Seladonia tumulorum. Next base: position 10,687,917 of record OU565267.1, on the reverse strand, counting down.
TTTCGATACACGTGTTGCTGTCGAATCGGGTTGTAAATGGAGTTTGTCTGTCCGAGGATAATGTATACGCAACGGAACCTTGCTTAGGAGGATGAATCGTAAAAAATTTCTTCGAACAACCCGGTAAACATATTCTTCTTCCTATAAATAAAGCTTCCTATAAAATTGTACCGGACGTTCCAGAATTTATATGTCGCGACAACTATAGCGTGATTCTGCACCCCTGGATACGTGGAGATTTGTTTAAAAAAAAAGGATCGCAAAAATGACCTTGACCTTCTTTTCAAGATCAACAAATTTTTTATCGCGTCCTGTAATACTCGTCGCTCGAGTCGTCGGCCTCGAGTCAACCGTTATCTTAAAAAACAACTTTAAAGTTTCATAAACTATTTTATTCGTTATGTCTATAGGGTGTCCCAAAGTGGTATGAGCGTGGAGGGGATCTCCATCGATCGTATGTCTATAGTGGTCACGACATATAACTTTGAAACACCCGGTACAAGGCGCTCGGTTTGTAATCAAGACTATTACAATGACTATTTATAATTAATTGAAACCTGCATATCTGACTGGAGGTGAATATTTCAAACAAAATCTACTCGATACGAATGCTATTGTAATTAATATTTAAGCATTAAAGTAAGTGTAAGTGTGTATACCCTTCTATGAAATTATTATTCTATATATGCGTAATTGTATTGCAAGGTGTTAATCGATGATTGGAAGTGATTCCGGATAAAATCAGTGTTGATTTCATTTTGTTTCTTCACAGTTGTCATTAATGTACTTTGTAAGTACATGAAACGTTAATATAATGATTTTATTCCACACGCGCACGTTATTAAAAATATAGGAAACGCCAAAAAGGACAGCACGTGGGTAATGCGTAATTAAAAACATAGAGCAAACATGGCGCAAAGTAATAACGAATGAAAATTAAAAGTGGAATTAAAATGAAACTCAATCGTGTAAAAATGAAAATACAGTGGGCAAAGGTGAGTTTCGACGGATATGAAGCGCTGCGGTTGAATCTAAGCAAATATAAATGTAATAACCCAGACCGCTGTAGGTTATGCATGTTCAGGTTTTTCTAGAAAAAATCAAACAGACTGGAAATAAATGAAATTCTTTTTCTCGAATTAATATCGGGTCCAAAACCAACTCTGTGCGTTCCATTACTGTGCCACGTACTACAGGAATGTTTAAACTCCAACATCAGATTAGCATATACAGCAAAAACTGTGGTGTACATTCCGTCATTAATATTTCACGATTCGAAGCTTTTCAGATGTTACGTTTCAAATCGTTGACTTTTGTCCAATGGTTCGAACACCGTGTGACGTGCTGAAAGTCGCAGGACACTGCCGAGGAGATCGATATTACCATATTCTATCAGGATGCGAAAGGAATTCAGGTATCGCGTCGGCCGAGTCGAACACGGTTCTACCCCGCAATAGCTCCGCAGGTCGAAACATTCCCGAAGGAGTCCTAACGCAGTATATTCATAGAAACGTGTATCAAGGCCATATGTATGCTAGAACGCAAACGCGTGAACACTTACATACCTCGAAACCGATGCACCCGGACACGTAATCCGCCAGGACACGTTGGGCGCGTACAGGCTCACGCAAAAATGGTGTCCTCGCCGCCAACCGAAACTGCAACATTGAAAGTTTTACCAACATAATGATTCAACTGAATCAACCTATACAACCAACTTTATGAAATACCTAATTTAGAAAGTAAAATTCTAATCTACAATTTTTCTGAGAATTCATTACTCTTTTTAAACATACGATTCTTTAATTCTGATGCTAGCCCGAAAATCTTTTGTCACTTTTCCAGAAGTCGGAAATCATTTTATTGGCTTAAGTTCACCTTGGCAACCCAGAAAATTTTAACTTTTTACTATATAATCATGTACATCTTGACGAGAAAGTGCCAAAAATCGAAGTTTCAAGGCGAAGAATTCATTGGTTCAAAAGTTATGCGTGTTTAAAGTAGAGCGATTACGCCTACGAATCATAGTACATGGGATCGAGAAAAAATATATTTATATATGTATTATAATAATATAAATATTATTAAATATATAGTTATTACTGCTGTGTAGTTATAAACTATTAAAAAATGTCGAGATAACTTTGGATTATTATCGAGAAAAAATGTGTTGACGGTGAAAACTCAACGCACAAAAATAAAAAAGACGAAACACGTTGGCAATTTTACGGTATATGGAATTCTCGCTAAAAATGTTCGCTGAACTAATAAAGTATTGTGCACAGGAACAGGTGAGACATGAACAAGTGAACAATTTGCTATTCCGAAGACAGCACATTTGTATGGTGCTGTATACGAAATCTCTAGAGAAGATGGTATCCTGCCTAGAGATATACCTTACGCGGCTACTTGCATAATTCACCAGACGACGCGTAAAAGATATCGAGGTTGGATCTCATGCTTGGCCAGAAACGAGAGTTTCTCAGGAATCCTGGGCATTTTTATGGGGTTTCTCCCTGAAGGAGGTTGGAGAAAGGACATGGAAAGTATGTACTTTGAAAGGATGGATGCGGGGAAAAAAGGTGAGAGAACCCCGAAGATTCCTCGAAACTGTGTCATTGCCAGGTTACTCCATTTTGCAGTATATAACACATTCCGCAAGAAAAGATTGCGACAAGAGTTAACAACCTGAGTAGGCTATGTCATGTGAATTTTATTACGAAACAGTCTGAACTAGTAATTACAGTGTGGAGTTAATTATTGAGTACACATTGTCTTTAATGGTATCATATTTATTTATTTAACATCTGTGTACTTGGTATGATTTAGGTAACTTCAACATGGATACTATCTATTAGTTTCAAGATTTGAACAATTTCAAACTGATCACGCCTAATAAATTTTGATTTAAATGAATTTAGAAACTATTTATACGTCAAATTGAGAAATTGAACAAATAGCCTAGCTTCTGAAATGGATCAACAAATTTATGTTTGCAGGAACACTTTCACTCTACTAACACTTAACAGCGGGATAGCTACTTGAAATGAAGAAATTCGAGGTATCTAATGCAATGCGTATAATAAATAACGAATGTTCAGATTCGAGATAAAATTATGGTTAAAATATGAGCGATTTTGCGTCGAACAAATTGGCCGTTTATTTTGAAAGTGGCCTAAGTCCATTTGTCAATTATTTCCAGTTGCCCGTGGTTACATGTACAACTTCAAGTTATCTATCAATAAAGCATTTGAGGTTACTTATATTCTGAGTAAATATGATAATTTTGGACACATAAGTTTTCGCAGTTAGTTCAATAATTAAAACCATCAATTTGAAAGTGGTCTAACGTCCGGAGGACATTATCAAAAAGTGCCGGAAAAGTAATAACTTTATTCTAAATGATATGAAACAAGAGGATATCATATCAACATAATTTTTGGAGGATACAATTTTTAAAATGGTAAAGAATTCTAACGGAGAAACAATAAATTGGTTAAAAATATATTGGATGCATTTTTTGAGGGATGAACCATATCAAATTTTCTATAAGATATCAATGGATGAGAATGCAAAGTTTGAAATCCTGGATTTATTACCACGTCGGGGTAGACCAAGAAAGTTCGAAAATATTGTATTGACACCACAAAATGTAGATGAGCAGTAAATTGTTAAGTAATTTATGTAGTTAGAAAATGTCCTGAATTGCATAAATTGTGTTCTTGAAGTGTTGTAAAGGTATACAAAGTAAATTGAGTATTGTTTTTTTTTTCAATTTGAAGCATCTTAATTATGTTGAATGGACTTGGGCTCCTTCAAATTTTATAACGAATCTGGTTGTTAATTTTGAAAGTGGCCTAACTCCATTCTTGGTAAGAAAACGCATATTATTCACTTAATAATTGTCATTATTTTAATAGGAACTATAAATTTAAATCAATTAGATACACATAAGCAGTATGACTCATTAGTATCCTCTACGTATATTTTTAATTGCATTGAAACGCAAACCCTTAAATATCTCAATTTAAGTATAAAAGGACTTGGGCCACTTTCAAAATAAACGGCTCAAATATTCTAGCATCTGTGAAGGATCTGGAAAAGATTGATACAGAAACACTCTCGCCGTAGTTGCTAACACTTAATAGCGGGGGTTAGCGAGTCGTGAATATGGTTTTCCGCCACTGAGAGTATTCGAGCAAACAATCAAAAGCGTTTTATGCTTTGAGGCAGGGTTGTACGGATAATCTGCTCGCAAAGAACTCCCAATAAAGAGACTCCCCGGGAACGTAGCTCTGTCTATATTCGAAGAAAAATTGGTACGATCCACTTGCCCGGTTACCGTCGAAAAAGTTCTTTGAGAATGCTCGGTCTGAGAGTAGCGGGAGCCTTAAAGTTTATACGGTCTATCAGTCGAAAACTGGCAACTAACCGTTCTCGCAGGAAATCCCCGCGATCCCTACAAGGATTCTCTGCTCTGGCCACGATTCTGCCAGACAGATAACAAGCCGGAAGAAAATGTCTGGTTCGCGCAGCACCGTCTGCGGCACCCAGACAATTTCGCGTGTTCCGCAAGATTTATTCAGGGGACCATGCACGGCCCTGGATGGCCCAGGTGAGACCGTGAACACGGTGAATAAGAGGAGGAAAAGGAAACTGTTCAAACAAGGATAACGCCGACTCCCTTATGGACACCCTTCGATTCCATTGTGGCCCCGGCCGGCCAGCTTTGACCACTGGAAACGGTTCCTATATTATTTTCTCACGCTCCATGCCCTTCCAGCGAATTCCGACGCGCCGTCCGCGTCTGCGAACTTTCTGAAGTCATTTTCCTATCTGCTCGAAGCTGGCCCGGATTGAATTTTATGTGAAAACTTCGCCGCGAGATTTCCCTCTGACCGTCCGTGAAAAAACGCACGGTTCAACGTACTTCGATAAAAGGCGAGAAACGTTCTGTCGAGTAGAATTTTCGTATTTTATTTAACGCATGCGTGACCATCTAGCTTTCCACGACGGCTTTGCATGATATTTCCGGCCGCTTGGATGGCAATGTCTGTTTGACCGTGAAAAGATCGCAATACCTACAAGGCGTGCTGATGCATCAACTCGAAATTGGAAAGATACAACGAGGAATACTGCTAGAGCTGCTTATTCATTATCGATAACTAGACTGCAGACATTTATCGAAAGTGAAAATTGTCCAAGTCAATTGAAAGAAAACGAATTTAAATGATAAGAGTCGAAAATAATATAACAGTGTCCATACGTTTTTCTAGTCCTCGTTTATTCGTGTGTGTTTTTGTTTGGCACACAAAGAAGCCTAGGCTTAACTTTAACCCAGGAAACCAAAAATTTTTAACTTCTTTTTATGTGATCCTGTAGATTATGTAGATCCTGTAGATACATAGTAACATGGCGTCGCTCTTTCCTGTCAAAACCACTGAAAATCGCACGTCTTTACACACGCACAACTTTTGAACTAGTGATCTCCTTAGATTGAAATTTGGATTTTCGGCATATTTTCGGCAAAATCTTCAGGATTGCATAAAAAGAAGTTAAAAATTTCTGGTTTCTACTAATTGTTAGCTAAAACTAATTTTCTTAGGCAAAAATCCTATGAATTACGTAATTTCCAGAAGAAAATGGATAAAATTATGGAATGTATTATTGTTTGTAAAAATATTTGATAATTATTTTAAATATATGTAGCATTTAGGATACTATGAAGAAAGCACAAGAAGATATTGATTAAAGAAGAAACGAAGGCACTTGGAACACTACAATGACAAAATCTATTTACGAAACTATGTTCATAAAGAGAATGGGAGACTAAGTTCGAATCGATTGAAGTTAATATGTTATTATAATGGCAACTATAGACAGGACGGCAGACTTCCTCGAAACACTTTCACGTTGCGAACTCGGCTGTAATTGCAAGGAGAAAAGTTTTATCGATAAACGTTAGAGTTTTGAGCCCTTCGAAAAGTTTATTTTCTCATAAAAGTTAATCCCAGCTTGAAACGGTCCATGGTCAGTTAGTCCCAAACATTTCTGTGCCAAATTTATTTTCTCTGTTTCGAAAGTACCATTCACTTCTGCTAGTTTGTTTGTATTAGAGTATTAGAGGATAGGCACCATTAAACTCGCATCGAAATAAAATTTCTGACAATTGTAATCTAATGTAACCTAATGAAATATATTCTTTCTGTTTTTTCTGCACAGAATAGGTGATTCCGTTCTCCATGTAAAACAAATATTCCATTATTTTAGTTTTCATAAAATTCGGCATAAAAATGGAAATTCGCCTAAAGCCAATGGTATCATGCATCAGTACATGTACAAGGATATTTTACAAGATCATCTCATAGATGCTGTTGAAAATATGCCTTTTGAAGAAAAGAATATAATTTTCATGAATGACCGAGACCCTAAGCACACTGCTACAAGTGTAAAAAATTGGCTCTGTACTAAAAAATTTTCCTTTCTGGATTGACCTGCACAAAGCCCCGACCTCAACCCCATAGAGAATCTATGGGGTTTACTAAAAAGACGACTTCGGGATTCATATGACTCCCAACCAACACCAATCACAGATTTGTATGATAGAATTCAAGAACAGTGGGAACAAATATCTCCGGATAATTTCAAAAAATTAGTAGAAAGTATGCCAAAGCGAATTAGTGCAGTTTTACAAGCACAAGGGTTGTGAACGAAATATTAAAAATAAATGATATATTAAATATTGCCAAGTATTGGACATGGTGCAAAACAGAGTCAATCTATTTTTGTTGCCATTGCTAAACGAGGAGACATTAATTATTAAAAAAAAAAATGCTTAAGTTACTTCTAACTATGACAAAAATAATTATAATGTTGATTTTTTGTTATTCTTCTATATTCCTTAATAGGAAAAATAATGATTAATACAAAACTTGTGGTTATTGGTTCATTTTTGCTCCTGACTGTACGTAGGCGCGACTACTTTCATGTTGGATTTAACAAAATTAATTTCGTTTCAGCCCCTAATCACCAGAAATCGACGTCCCGTAGAAATTCTCCCTCGGAAACGTCACCGATCGAGCGACTGCATCGCGAGCTTCGGAGGGACTCGAGAAGAATATCTTTACAAGCGACGAAATCTTTATAAGGACGCCGGCGAGAGAGAGAGAGCGTTCGAAATGGTTCTCCGATATCCGCTGTCAAGCGAGCGTGTGTGCCGGGCCAAATTCATCCCCAGGGATTCGCGCGTCCCCCGGCGGGGTAATTTTCACGGGGCCATTCTTCGGCTGCGGCTGAACTCGAACACGATGTGTCGGCGCGAACGACAGAAGAGGATACGAAAAAAGAGAAGAAAAAAAAAAGAAAATCGGGCTGGTGCGAGAGCGAGACTAGAGACTGGAGGACTACGACCGGTGATTTAAGAGAATCGGAAGCGCGAGTGACCCTTTTCGCGACGAAGGGACGGTGCTTTCCTTCGTTCGAATGACAGAGCGGAGCACCAATAAAAGTCGGTGAGATCGAGTAATCGAGAAATCCACCCCTACGATCCAACCTCGCGTTTCACTGCCTCCCCCCGTACGGTATTATTGACATTTGAGGTGTTTGTGCTGCCTCGTGGATTGCGAAGCAACTGCTCGATGAAAAAGGCTTCGCTTCGTTCCACCTACTCTCTGTTTTTGTTTCCTCCAGGAGACTTCCTGCGAGCCCGACCATCTCTCCTCTCGTTCTTGTGCTTTCTTCCTGCACTGTTTATCTACTCTGCTCTTCGTTTCTCATTCCGCGGGGACGGCCGTGCGAGTCGTTAAATTGTTTATCCTCAATGCTCCGCCTCATATTGGCAACACAGCTATTTAACCCTTTGCCGACGAAATGTAAACCGATTAAAAGAAAAAAAATGTTCGTTTCCTCGAACATTGTCGATCTCTATTGTAATAAACAATCTCTCTTTATCTTTTATTGTTTTTTGTCTTCTCTTTTGCCAAAAAATTGAAAATTAATACAGCAAGTCGGAGATCTAAAGGAGCTGTGTTGTTCAATAACAGTAATCCTATTGAAGTAGAATATCTCGGAACAAATCAGACAGAAATCAATTTTACGCGGTTACCATTTATCGAAACAGTGGGAAATTAATTAATCTCGGTTTCACTAAAACCCGTGCTGTACACTCGCAACTGTTTTCAGGGTCCGTTGCAGAGTGTAATCAAAACGTAAGGATCTCGCAGCTCTGTCCACGTGGGAATGGTAGAATCGTATTTCCTTCGTAGAGTGACACCGGTGAAACAAACGAAGGGGCGAAACTGTTCTCGCGGATTCGCGCCAATTTAGCTGCAAAAAGATTCTGCGTGTACGTGCGCGACGAAAAAACGTTATACACGGCCCTAGGAGCATTGTTGACGTATAATATCTTTCTGGCCAGGTCGTGCCCACCCCGGGGAGTACTGCATCTTGCAGGATAATAAATAATTTAGTTCGGGAAATGTTGCAAGTTATTACGGCCCGCGCCACTGTTACGTATCCGTTTACTTGGCTGCCAGAAAAAAGCTCGTGTCACAAAGAATTTATTTAAGACCTTTCACATTTTTTATTCTTCCAGTTTTGGCTTGTAGGATTGCACGCAAGGCTCTGTTCTTTCGTTCTTAGAGTTTAAAAAATACGAAATTAATGCGAGAACTATCACACAGTAATGTTGTAATACAACCTCTGGATTATTCGTTCAATATTTACTAAAGTAACATGTACATTGTGAACCCTTTGACTTTCGATATTTGAAGAAGAACTTTTGAAAACTAGCAAAACGGGTGCAATTCTAAAATACTCCATAAAATCAGCATAATGAATACGATAATCTTAGAAAATAAATACATAATACGAGAAAATAGATCTTACGAAATAAATGATGCAAGGTAATGCATGCAATGCTAGGTGACATACTTTCAGGAGAAATTATCACATTGCACGTTATATGCGTATTGACACGTATCGTTCATCCCGCACGTGGGAATGCATGCAATAAATTGCACATGCTGCGAGGGAGGCGTTCCTCTATCGATATAATGGAACTGCAATGTAGAGTACGTGTTAAAAATATTTTTAAAGAATTATATGGTATTTCGAATATTTTCAAAAGATTATTGCGATTCATATAGACTTCAAATAGTGGAAAAATTTTATTCACTGTTTTATGAAGAATTATGTACATATCAATCATATTTATTATAGATTGTATCCAATTTCTTTAATAATTGAGAAACCGATTTGATTATATATTTGAAAAATATCTTCATTCTTTTACATAATTGGAAAATTGTGCTATGAATATATCTTGGCAATCAATAAACTATAGAACTTTGGAGAAAAAGTTAAAAGTCGTATAGATACTTTTCAGAATGATAATATTATGAATTGAATCCAAGATGAAATGATTTTTAAAGAAAATAAAATCAATGTTTGTTGCTAAATTTAAATGTCGCTTGTACGATAGCAATATCCTAGAACAGTCATCTAGTGGCGAAATGATTAACCTCTGACCGGTTGAAGTACTTACTGCGAATGGTAGAAAGATGGCACACAGGTAAAGTGAAAAGAGTCATCCATTAGTCAGACTAGAACTTGAATATCATCTCGATCATTGCACATTCCGTTGAGCTTGACATGGAGAAAAAAAACCCTTTATAAACTATGAAACAAATTTCGGAAGCAACGAATCTAAAATACGATCTGCAGAGGATATAATAAATTGTCTTGATCAATTTTTAACACGTAAATGATCTCATTAACTGTAAAACGATGGTTCTGAAATAGTGTAAGCAAATTAATTAAATTGTTCAGTAGTGTAATTACTCCTGAATTAAAAAACAAAGAATAAGAAACAGGAAGATATTGCAACATTTATGTTATCAAGAAAATAAACGAGAAAGTTAAAGTAAATGCTTCATATACCTACAGATGTACTCGAACTGTACGCTACAATTTATTGCACTTCGTCATAGTTTGCGTATATTAGAAATATATTTTTCTAGCAATCATTTGTGTTGTGGCTCGCGAAAATTAATACAGTTCAGCCAAGATTATTCGCGAGTCTACGATTACATGACTTATGTATAGATTCCAAGCCAAATATATTTATGGAGAAACTGGCCTAACCCATCGCGCCCCTTTCGTGTACGAGTATCTGTATCACGGAGTTGATTTACATTTACAATCACTCATCTCGGTCTCGACCCTGTTCTCGTACTACAGCTTATTAACTCATTCGTCTCGGCCATGAATAATTTAGCATCTTGACAAACCATTGAACTATCACTGTTGACACCATCTCCGTTTACCTGTTAACGAAATAACTTCTAAGAGAACTGAAACAATCAAAACGTTTAACGAGTATGTTGAATCCATGTAGCTTTTATTCGAGACATAAAGTCTGGAGATTCATGGTTTATTTCGGAACGACCGGCGCGACGTCGTATAGTATTAAAGATGTAACTCCAATGTGTTGATTAATTAGCATTTCTCATATTTTTCATAACTAAAATGCGAATATTTATATATTTATGGCACATCAAAATTTAAAAAATTAGTAATATTTCTATTTAATTTTTACTGCATGCAATTTTCTAGTCAATGAAAAGCAGCTTTTTCTGATTTTACTTTCCTTACAAGTACGGACAAAAATTATAATTTGCATAAAGATCCACAGTTTTTAGTAAACAGCTTAGCAACGCTGCTGGCAAAAGGAATTGTTATAACTAAACAGCTAAACGTAATTAGTCAATTATTATTGTCAGCGACATGTTACGTCCCGCGGTTGGTTACGCGTCGATAACGAGGATTCGCGATTTTACCGCGGAGGAGACGTTTCAAAATTACAACCTTTTGGCTCACTCGACTCGTACGTTCGAAGTCTAGCCGGGGCCACGGTTCTACGTGAATATGTAGAGGCGCTACTTACCGACCACCCTGGGTAGGTTGCGGAAAACAGAGTCAGATTGCGGCAGCCGTCCTTCCTCGGATTGGCTGCTCTCTCTGGAGATTCTGGTGCTGATGCTGCGCGGTCGCGAGATGGTGCTGCAAGGCGATTCGAGAGCGCGAAAGAACTTCTGTGATTCAGATTTATGACCGGCGCGAAACTGGCGGGTAATGAACGACAAGATTTAATTGGTTAACACAGACTTTATATATTCAAGTGATGAGAGGTTTACAAGATTCTTTATGATATAAGCGACGTTTACAAAAATCGGAATTAGAACTAGCGCGAGAATGAGAGCGCGAACGTGAACGAACGCTCCAGGGCCTGGACGGGCCTTTTAAGCTCCGAGATCGCTTGGAGGGGAGCGTAATGAAGTTACCTATATATGTGGTTACCTATATATCTTATAGCTTATGACCTAACGCGATTCGTCGATAGACGTGACATCTAGTTATAACCTAACGCAACATGTCAACAGGCGCGACATCTCTTTATAAACTAACGCAACACGTCGACGGACGTGACATCTAGTTATTAACCTAACGCAACACGTCGATAGACGCGACATCTCTTTATAAACTAACGCAACATCTCGACTGGCGCGACATCTATGTGTTATCGAACGCAACACGTCGACAGACGTGACAGACATAGATTAAATGAGAACATTTTCATTCGCTACAAAACAGGTTTTTCAACTATTATTTAATAACAATGTCTCCGATTCAGAAAGAAGGATTTCGTAAAAGTATTTGATCATAGTAGTTGATAATTAAGTTTACTTTCATATCACTTCTGTGGTAATATTGTTGTAACTCTGATGGTATAATCTTGGCTATCTTACCACCTAATTTTTTTTAGTAAAAATGGCTAATAGTACTCGAGATATCGAGTAATTTTTAAAGCATGTCTTGAACATGTCTTAAAGCATGTCAAACTAACTTTTATGCATGATTATTCGGAGAATACAAGATACTCGATTCTCATTAAGAGATCACTCGGTATTTCGTATCGTGCGACACGAAACAGTATAAGGAGACTGGCGTCGATAGTTCCACGTTCTTAGTTCCACAAACGATGAGAGTATTTCGGCATTGGGGCCGTTACCGACCGATCCCAGCACCCACTTTAGGCCCGCAGTTTAACACGGGGGCTGGCAGTCTTTCAATATATCTCGTCGGTGGCCTGGTTCTGTTCCAGAAAAGACGGCCCGGTTCTGTGCCATGCTAAGGCTTAGCAGATGTCAGCACTATATTGGGAACACGAAAACCCGAGCGTGAGCACTCTCCCATCCTCTCTGCTACCAACTTAATTTTGATTCTAGCTCTTCCCCATAGATGGCCACGAAATTTTGAGTTTCTCGTTTGTTACCGTATTCTAAATCGTTCATTTATAAGCAGGTCGATTGAAAAATTGAATCAGTGAGTTTACGAGGGAACACGAGGGTACCTAGAAGGTATAATTCGTGTTCGTGGTCAATTAAAAACCCTAACCCTAACTGGAGAAATCCTTCTGTGTGAGAATCACACGTTACTTGGTTTGTTCGCCCTTCTTCCAATCAAAAACAGAAAGGGTATTATCGTAAACTCCTTTTTTTGCGGAGTCTTCCTGAAGGTAAAATTTTGCTTATTCTACCCCACTAAAATGTATTCTTTTGTATTTGTCATTGCGCTATATCTGAGCGAAACATAACAATGTTCTTAAAACATAACAACCCCAAAAGAAGTTATCGTATTGCGTTGGTATATCAATGAGGAAGCCTTAGTTGTAAATGCTTCATTTCAAACAGTCTTAGACTTATTGCTAGTAGATAAAATGTGAATACATACAACACAGGCTATTGTCAGAATACAATACAATACATAATTAAATCGTATTGTAAGTTCCACAAGTAACAAAGGTGGCGCCCTAACAATATTTGAATGCCAATTGTTCAAATCGCGCGTCTATTTAGCAACGCCAATGCTTTGCCTCAGTTGATTAGGTCTATTAACATCAGTAATGTATTTTCGATGATAGAACAGTAAGTATTGTAGGGTAATTATATCAAAGTATTTAATTCTGTGAAAGTATGTACATAGTGCCTGCAGTTTCCGAATAAACCAGATTGCGCTGCGGTAGTTTTTGGGCGAATTTCATTGAGATCTATGTAGATTGTCGCCGAAGTCTCTGGTTCGAGAGTGACGTAACCGGTTGGTCACGGCAGGAGGCTGTGATCCAAAATCTTCTGTGCCTAAATCGACAATCAAAATCAACAAACTGAAGCTACGACAATAATTGCTCGGCAACTAATACTAACTTAGAAATAATTTGAACTGTTGAGATTTTATAGAATGTCAATGAATATTAAAGCCGAAAGTAGTTCGAGTAGTCGAAAGCCGACAATCGATAAAGATGGATTCTGCATACCATTATTTTGTGCTCTTCTAAATGTAGATAAATATTGGGTTGGCAACTAAGTAATTGCCGATTTCAGTTATAGATGAAACTATAACTTGACTCAGTTTTTGGCCGAAAAGGATCAGACTTTCTACGAGCGTGGAATTTTCAAGTTGTCAGAAAGATGGCAAAAGGTCATCGAACAAAATGGAAAATACATCATAGATTAAAGTTCATTCCAATTAAAAAAAAAACTCTTTTATTTCATTGAACAAATCGGCAATTACTTAGTTGCCAACCCAATAGAATTTCCCATTTTACAAAAGAGAAGCAGAAATCTCAACAATTATTTGTTTATCGAATTTAGTGTTTTAACGAAATTGCACGAAAGGAGCAAATTCAGACCTCTGTGAACTTCACCTTCAAATACACGAGGACTGTACTAATCGATACGTTTCTCTGCAGATAACAGGTATACTTGTTTTCAGCTGTTCAAGACTCTTCTGTTGTCCAATTATATTGATTTATTACTGCATGTTCTGCTGCACAAGTGAGTGCAAAACATATTTTATCAATTTTATGAACGCAAGACACATTTTTCATTTATGTCCACTGAAAATAATGTAATCCGCAATGTTGCTGATAACAGTATACTTTCAATTGAAAGTCCAATGATTTCTGTTCTTTTAAAGGTAGCAAAACCTGCTATAGAAAAAATAAATTATCAATAAAAAAAAATTGCGTCAGTTTGACACCAAGGGACAAATGAAATTGAAAAAATCCAAGACGAACGATGGTCAAACTGGTATTGGAGGATTCATTAAGTAGTAACATAGAAAACGATCCTTTAGAAGGTATCTCAGTATCCTCCGTAAGTTCTTCCCCAAAGACGGTATAAACCTAGAACCCAGTAATTCCTCAGAAGTGCCATTACCAAAGAAAAAGAAAATCAAATCAAGAGTAAAGGGGTATAGAGGGGCCGCGGAAAATATACGCTAACGTAAAACGAACTATCTCGCCTAAACTTCGGGGTCCCCTTATAAATATTTATACACGCCGCTACCTTAAAGTCTGCACGCTCGTCGGAATCTCACCCCCACCCCAGGTATTCAGCCCCTTGTTTTCCTGTCGATAGAGTGGCGCGTGTGTTTCCTCCACGCACGTTGGTTGGTAACACAGATAGCATCGTAATGCCCTATTTTAACCAGAAACCTGCTGCAGGAAGATCCGAACGTTTCCGGAATAATCCCCGGGTCCTACGCAACCCCCGATCGATTGTCTCTGTCTCGCGTTCTTCGACTACCGTGCGGACGTCCTGCTCGCTTTTTCTCTGTTATTTTCTTCCTTTTCGCCGTGTCTTCTATTCACATGTAGCACACGTCTTTGTTTGGACCCACTTGCGCATCCACCTTACCGGAGAAGTATCGCGCAACCCTCTTGAAAAATCACGTCCAGCCATCGAGCCTGGGGGATGAAATTTTTAAACGGGAGAGGCTAGGATGGGGGTCCGTAGTGTTAATAAAGAATGGACACGCTGCAATTCGGCTGCATGACTTCCCGTTCTGTTTACTGATCGCTGTATTATACGCGGGTGCGACCATGCCGAGGTTCTTAAATCTTTTCCGTGGCGAGGGATGAATAAATCGGATGCTACTTTGTCGAGGAAATATTCTGAATACGCGACGACTGCGAACGAATCGTTTGGAAAGTAAATGGTAATATGAAATATTGAAGCGATAGAAACGTGTTTTATTTATTCATGACGCGTTTATCAATGCTACCTCTTGCAAAAAAAAAATATCCGATCAAACAAATCGATCGTGTATCATTAAGCACTCATATTTGACGGGGAAAATATTTTCCTTAAGGGTGAAAATAACGGTAATCACAAAACACGACATTTATAACACAGAATATTCGTATTAAAATAAATACAATATTCGTTTCATTATAAGGTACAAAATAAGAAGGTTTGACTATTTAAATTGTCTAATAATTTTTTTGCATAAAGCTGGACAGTGTATTTATTTTCTATATTTAGTAAACGAGCAATTATCATCTGATTAATATTTTCATGCAATGTTACCTTTTTCATCAAATTATTGTAATGTTCACAATTTTGATTCAACATAATCTGGTAGGGGTAGTAGAATTCTCAATGACAGTATTATACCGAAAAGGAGCTTAAAAGTAGGTTCGTCTTTCGTAAAAGTTTCGTTTAGTTATAAATCAAATCCCAAGGGCTCATAATTAAAATTAAAAATGAACAAATTAAACTTAAAAAGAAAGAAATTATGTTTCTAAGTACGACTTCCTTTTTGACAATTAAAATTATTATTGAAAAAGAAATCAAGATGGATTGACGTTTCTAATTGGTTAAAAAATCATTTCCTGTGGATCATAAATAACAAAAAATTATTAAGTGGCCATCGGTACTTAATATCTTAAATTCACGGTTAAAATAACAAAATATAAATCATCTGTTTACCGAGTTATACGTGTCTGGAGTCTATAAATTTTATCGAATGCAATTAGTTTCAATTTTTTTGGAATTGATAAAGCGTGAACGCTGAATATTAAATAAACGAACACGGTTGTTAGTATATTTTTGGAGTCATACAGAAGAGGCGAAGTTGCACGTTCGAATAACGAAATATTTTTATTTTTCCACGGCGCGTTTTGCTGTCGGACATCATTTGATACGATACGCCGTGTTGTATTACGATCCACCGAATAAAATCACTCCACTCGGCCGTACAATAAAACTACGCAATTTGCAAAACTCTAACGTTTCGATGCACTACGGGTCACAAATTTCTCTCTGTAGAGAATTATTGTATTTTCCAGGACCCGAGTGTAAAATGTCGGGGGGGGGGGGGGGCAACGAGCACCGTGTGAAATATGTGCAAAAGAGTTTCAATTTATTGCGTGGCACTGCTCTCTGGGTTACATTACATTATTTTTGCGTGCTGCGATCGTAACTGAAAACATGTTTATAATAGCCACTCGCGTATACTACCCTCCAACTTTGTGGTACTTGTGTTCATTATTATTTCAAAATCGTTTACTAAATTTTGCACAATCAATGGAATATCCATAATTTGCGATAAACACTCCTTCATTAATCGTGATATCTGGCCTCGTACTTTCTGCAAATATGTACGCAGAGAATAAGTAGTGTAATTCGTAATGCAGAAGTCCACAGTGAACATATTTTTACAGCTCTTTTTTTAAGCTCACTCAAATTTCCAAGCGTAGTTTATTTAATTTTTATACAGGGTGTTCGACTACAGGTGAGAGAATATTTGAGGGATAATTCAGCTTCGTTTTTTAGTTGTAATCAATTTAAAATTCGCCTAAAATGCGGCAGCCCGACCAACAAAGGTGTACGTTGCTCGCGACAGTCACGTATCAAAGGGGGTCCTCGCTCGCATCCAATGCCTAGGCTTCGACGTCACACACTTTAGCCAACAATTCTGCTAGAACCGAAAAGGCGAAATGACCTAATCGAACGGTTTACGCGCCGAATTCTTGCCAGGTCGCGCGCCTCTATGACATGCGCAACGTACACCTCTGTCGTCCGGAATGCCAGATTTTAGGCGGATTTTGAATTGATAGTAACTAAAAAATTAAGCCGAAATCGCAATTTTTCTATTCTTCATTTTTGTCTTATATCGTCTTGGAGGACCACCCCTTAAATTTTCTCCCACCTGTAGTCGAACTGCCTGTATACATCTTGGATAACATTTCAAATTTCATAATTGCTACAAGTATACTTACAAGACAACACATTCAAGCCAGAAAAATATTCTACACGTCCAAAGGGTAGATATCTTGCTTAAAGTGAAAAACGGGCACGAACGAAATACAGCCATCTTCTTAGAAAGTTCTAATAAATATTTAGGCAAAGTTTCGTCGAAGTCGGAGTGTATCACGATGTTCCCTCTGTTGGTAAAATCGGCAAGGTTTTCTTTATGAAATCTGTAGAAAGAAATTACACAAAAATGATTCAAACCTCAGTCTCCTTCGTGACATTTGGCTCACCCTGTATGGTTCAGAGAAACATCGGTGTTGGTCAGAGATGACTCAGCCATAGGCGTAGAACTCGTACGAGCCTGTGGGTTAAGTTACCACCATCTTATTTATAAAGTTCCGGAGCCTCGATACGTGGATATAAATTTTAATTAACGTTCCTTGGAGCACCGAAACTTTTTAAAACTACAAATTTCTATGAGCACCCTCCCCTCACGCTCGGCTCTCCCGATCCCTGTATCCCGATCAACTTTCTATATTAAAGGCACGAAATTAATTTTGTCAAACCTGCCGATGGTTGGCATTAATCTCTCCGCAAGGGCAAAAACTACTCCGCGGGCATCGAGTCGGCACAATCCCCGATTCACAATTAATCAATCTGCGGCGGCTAAACAACCCCTGGTGGCGCGCGTGACTTCAAAGACTGCTGACACCGTTCACGATAAATCATCGTCGGCTAGCCGTAGCCGTAGCCGGGTCCCGGGCGTTTTACGATCGAGCAGATGCCGAAATATCGCGGCCGGCATAATAACAGGCTCTCGCGTTTATTTGCCGGCCTCGTATAAACAGCGTGCCGCAGATTCGGTATCGTTTTCGACCGTTGTATCGGTTAATTGCCGGCATTACATTTATTCCGGTGAAAATATTCGAGAGACAGCATCGGACCACCGCTGCGATCCGAAATTCGTATCGGTGTGTGTTTATACGTGTTTATGCGTGTGTGCGTGGGCGTGTTTATGTGTGTGTGTGCGTGTGTGTGTACACGGTTGTGTATCTGCCAGCCGCGCTCGTTCTACCACCCGGTCATTAACAACCCCCCGCCGAATGCTCATCTGAATGCCGTCAGTTATGCCCTCGTTTAATGATACTTACATTAACGGATGCGTGTTTATGATGTTGGACGCCGGTATGCTGACGCTACTGACGTGTGCCACGTGCGCATGATTGACTAACGTGTTAATTTCTATGCGAGATCGCGCTGCCCCTCGGCCCCGATGGACTCGAAATTTGTAAGTCTCCGACACGTCTCCGTCGTGCGAATACAGACATTCGTATGTGCGATTGCTAAATTTCAAATCAGCACGAAATTTACGACATCAGGAGAAATTGTCCATATCTACATTGATTGAAAAAGAAATAAATTGGAAATGAATAAGAAAGAAAGAAATTTCTTTTTGGTTGACAGTTTCAGTGAACTAATCCAGAGAAATGTTAATTTAGATTTACACATTTTCGATCGTGCTATGAAGTTGGAAACTCCAATTTCCAGCTATTAAAGATTACACGATGATGAACAGCTCGTGTCTCATGTACACGTGCGCGTATTAAATGTGTAATTATAAACTTAACATAGTCTACGAATAATAAATGGCTTCAACTCTGTGGAGTAGAACAAAGAGATGCTTGCACAACATGTTGGCCACACGTTGTCCTTTGTAATTATCTACAAATTCTGGATTAATTGCGTGTAGCAATCAATACCAGCAATTATTCAAAGTTGGAAACTTGGAAATTCTACTCCTATAGAAACTGGTCGTTACAAATTACGGGTTGGCTTGTACGTGATTATCTTGAACAGGATCAATTCAATCATATTTATCGATCGAGAGCCAATTAAGGTACTTGTAACGTAACATCATACCAAAATACCTTATTCATATATAAATAAAATGTACTAACCTGACCACTGACGACTTCATTAGCATCTGAAAATTAATTATGCTACTCGAACTGGCAAATAAATTAACTGTCAGCCATCAAGAGAGGAAAAATATGAAATTTTTCCCGAGTGAGGAGATCAAACTGCGTTGAAAAATTCGTCGGTGTCGGTACAGTGTACAGGCGTCGGTGTCAACCGTGAAGGGTTAATGAAAAGTCTCACGAATGCAGCACGTCACCGAGCAACACTATTTCGCGCACGGTTAACGAAAATTAGCCTTGTTATCCGCGTCTCGCGGGCTTTCGATTAATTTAGTTGCTTTATCGTCGTCGATTGCTACAAAGGCGACGTTCTCCGGGCTAGGCCGCGTAGCATGCGTTTGACAGGATGTCAGCTAATCGCTTTCCTCGAATCGCGCCTTTAGTCTGCCACGCCACTCACCTGTCTCTTCCGCGATCCTACGTGTTTCACGCGTGAACAGACTCCGAGCCCTTGCCGCCCCCCCGCCCCCTCGCAAAAGGGTGAAGGGATGAACGGAGTTGCCGGAGTCAAAATTCTCGGGGGCAACCGGTTATCTCGGCTCCGACGCGCTGATTTTCAGTTAACAGTCGTGGGAAGACGAAATTCTCCGTAAATCGCACGTGTACAGTACCTGAGTATAAGGCTGGGGGGTGGGAAGCTGGCTTAACTTATTTCTGCAGGGTGTTCGACTACAACTGGGAGAAAATTTAAGGGGTGGTTCTCCATGACAATACAAAACGAAAATGAAGAGTAAGAAAATTGCGATTTCGGCTTCATTTATGAGTTATTAGCGATTAAAAATCCGTCTAATATGCGGCAACCCGGCCAACCCGTAACCCGTAAGTTACGTACGTCATAGGGGCGCGCGACCTAGCAAAAATTCGGCGTGTAAACCGTTCGATTGGGTCATTCCATACGAATTTCCGGTTCTAGAAGAATTATTGGGTAGGGTGTGTGACGTCGAAGCCTAACCATTGGCTGCGAGCGAATACCCCCTTCGATACATGACCGTCGCGCGCCTTTGTGACGTAAGCAACGTACATCTCTGTTGGCGGGTTGCCTCATTTTAGGCGAATTTTTAATCTTGAATAACTAAAAACTGAAGCCGAAATCGTAATTTTTTTATTCTTCATTTTCGTTTTATATTGTCTTGGAGAACCACCCCTTAAATTTTCTCCCACCTGTAGTCGAACACCCTGTATCTCTGGAGCAACGAGTGACAATTTTACGTTGAAATTATTTCTTTTCGAAAATTCACCCACTTCTGTTTTGGATCAGTGGGAGGGGTAGGTGGGGTGCTGTCTATAACAAGAAATTTGGTAACTCTGACTGATGTAGGAGTTAATTGATAGACTTCTTACTATAGAGTCCTTACAATTGATAATTTTTATTTTGCATAAGTAACCGCAGTCTATTCATCATAACTCGTATTCAAAAGAGGAACTTAGTTCGCAATAATTCCGACTGAGATAGTGAAACGTTGAACCCGCAGGAGCAGGCTCAAGGTTCAAGGGAACCAGTCTAGCTGATCAGCCCAGAAATTACAGTCTCCGAAAGAACTGGTAAAAGGAGTAAAAAACGTCTTCTTCCACTTCGCCAAGAAATTTCCTACACGGTTGTTAATAAGTGGGAGCCGAGCGCAAAGGGGTTGGAACCGCAAAGGCAGCGCACAAGGTGGCAAACGAATGAGACAGCCGAGCCATAGAGGAACCAAGGGCTGCGACGGATCAAGGAAAAGGCACCGATTGTTCCACCGGTAACAATTGATTAAACATGCCCCGGGTCCGACGTGTTCACGCCCTCCCTCCCCTTAACTTACCCCCAGCTCCCCGCCCCCGACTCTCCGACACCCCCCCGAATGATCGAATTTCCTACTGGACACCAAATTGAAAGTGGCCCTCGTGGTGGCATCCACCGCCGGCACGCTGGTACAAACGTGTCTCAGCGGATCTGGTTAGCCGGGATCGGATGGTCCGGATAGTCCGATCGCTGCTGGAACACGGGTCGAGGGGGTGAGCCAAAAGGCGCAGCAGAAATTCAATACCCCTAATGGAAGGGTCAGGTATCGACACGGCTGATTCCGGAATCCGAAGGATTCGTCAAAAGTGTTCGTTCCTAACTGGAATTAATTAAACTGATGAAGATGCGTCTGCGTGTCCTCTCAATCCGGCTTCAACTAAAAAACAGAAATTCCGTTAGCAAAATTGTTGTTTCGTTTCATGAAATAAATTGCTTTTTCGAGACTCGATAATACGCTTCCTCGGTGAAGCTTGTGTATCAATACATTAAGAAAATGCTTGGTTGAGTATTTACGTCGCGAATAAACAATACATCTCGTTAAAACCATAAACGATGTCGGTCTCTATATTTCGCAGCACTTGTAGTTGAAAGTTTTCCGCCGTTGGAGACGGAGGAGATAGCGAGTTCATCATTCTCTTCAGCCAGCAAGCTGCTTTCTTACACTTTGCCTAATTATTTCGCGCGGAGGAAACGCTTCATTTCTTGTGCGGTTTCGTTGACGGCGCGGCGCGACTCGGATGGCGGAACGCATTAACCGTCAGGTTAGTATGATGCTCAAGTGGCATCATAGTCGCGGGCCGAGGGAAACGTGACATCCGTTTGCCGGGATGGTCTCGATTTCGCCCCGCGATGACTTAACACTTTCACTAGCACGTCAGTCGCACGTGTACGACATAATTTCTGGTAAGGTAATTATTTATCAACGGGTACCACTCTCCGATTCTGATAAAAGTTAAATATATTGTAACAACTTTTATTCTTTTAAATCACTTCAGCGGTAGTTTTAAAAATCATTATTTTTAAGATATTTGAATTACCAAAAGTACTAGTTTTGCTGTTTCCTGTAAGCGATGTTTTACAATAGTTGGCTCGACGAAGAAATGTGTACAGGGGTAGTTGGAATATCGGAAATCGTTTTCAGAAAGCTGCCTCATAGAGGCCACTATGCACATTTCCGACGATTTTTGAAATTTTTCAATGGAATTTTCTAAACAGTTTCGTATAATAAAAAGTTCCCAATAACCGCACTAGTTTCGTTCCTAGGCAAAAAGTAGCAATTCGATAGCAATCTGTTTGAGGATGGGGTCGAGCGAAATTTGATCGCGAGCACTGGTCAAATTTACCATCCCGTTCTTTTGCTGCGAGCATTCCCATCGATCTACAAATTCTCCTACAAAATCGGTTCTTGTAAAACAGAAAAAAAAAATACGGACGATGAAATCCAGCAGACAAAAATTTTAATTAAATTCGAGAGAAACGGAGTTGCGAAAATTTCTCGTCTCTGCGGCCTGCTCGGAATTACATTGTTCCCCCCCCCCATTCGTCCCTCCTCAGTCCCCCAATTTATATCACTGTGTTATGAAAAAATATTTTTGGACGAGTCCAGGGTCTTCTCGCGGTAGAATGCTTCATATTTCTTCAGTTTATAGCGAGAGAGAGAGAGATATGTAAATGCATTCCAGTATAAGATTCAATACCCATGGAATTCTAATTATCATGCAGAAATTAATACGTTATTTGAAATTGTACGTAGCGTTCAGCCGTTACTCCATCATCGAAAATTATGTTTCAGCTATGAATAAACAGATTGAAAAAACCTTTAAACAGATGAATAATTTAATAAACAGATAAGTAATTTTCTACCTTGTTAATAAGTGAAAAGAAAATATTGATGTTAACCGAACGAATTTATATTTATATATAATGATACAAACCGATGGTACACCATAAATAGATAGCGGATCTTTGTGCAAATTAAAAACTTTCTACCTGAATTGCAACAACCTGGAGTGAAAGTAGAAATTTATTTTCTTTCGTAATATGTTTAATAGGTTGAAAATAATACAACAGTATTTTTAAATTCCTCTAATGTTTTTGCTATTTTAAATTACGCCTGCTTATTTTGATAAAAAACACATATAATTCCCCGTCTCATTATAAAGTATGGATAATACCTTGCACTTTTATCAGATACTAAAGATAATTTTCATAGAACATCGAACAGCTATTTTTCCTATTTCAACAGCAAAGTTCCCGACTAGATGTGTGTACAAGTAACCCTAAATTTCGGAACAGCGCAGCGCAGGTATTTTGCAGGGAATGACTTCGCTTGCATTCCTGCAAACACAATCTCACTGTAATACGGTTGGCGAGTTGGTGAAACCGCCTCGCGCCGGTAGAACACTGCGTTTTCGCCGAACGAAGTACAAGAATCAAGGGAGAACTTCACGGAAATGCATTGGGCCAATTTACAAAATTTATTAAGACCTCTCAAGAAGGCGCAGACAAGGAAAAGGAACGAACTCCTCGAAAAAGCAGCACGCAAATATAAAGAAAAAGAAAAAACACTGCAGAAGGAAGCTGTACATAGACGATTTTTGCAACGTTGCAAACGCTCCTCTCTTTAATGCGTTCTGCATTGATAAAGAAGAAAAATATTAGGGGCACCCATAAGTAATTAATTATTTTGAAATCTAAAACAAACTTTGTAGTAAATTCAAGTTTTTATATCTTAATTTATTATATAGGGTGTTTGGTAACTGGTGGTACAAGCGAACAGGGGGTGATTCTACATGAAAGAATAAGTCGAAAATATAGAATAAACATTTTTCGTTTGAGGCTTTGTTTTCAAGAAAATCGTCTTTGAAGATCTGTCAGGTTTGTGTGCTTTAGTATATGCAGGAAGTAGATTTGGTTGGTCATGATCAGACGCGTCAGACAATTCCTATCAAAATAGCATGCGTATTTGCTGCATTTCAAACACGATTTTCTCGATAATGAAACTTCGGATGAAAAAATTTTATTCTATATTTTCGACTTATTCTTTCTTGTAGAATCACCCCCTTTTCGCTTCTCCCATCAGTCACCAAACACCCTGTATAATCTCCATCATTATCAAGGACAGTTTGCCATCTTTCCAGCAAACTTTCAATATTTTTAGAATATTTAGAACACAGGCTGCTTTACGGAAAACTGTAAAAGAATACGTGTTTCCTCTTCAACGATCGGTACAGAATTAAAGGCGAAACAAATTCTTTGCAAATAATTGATTACTTATTTATACTCCTAATAGAATTGTCTAACGTTATTTCCAAATAAATGTACTTTCGTGCGAAATTATCTGTATCGTCGGATTAGCTATACAAGTCTGAGGGCTCTTTTTATTCTCCTACTAATTTATCCTGGATTTCGCGACTGCCAGGAGGGAGATAAAAAAGGAAACAGATTTAACTCTCCGGTTAGCGATCTTAACCGGTTAAGGGACATCGCCAGAAAAACGACTGGCTGGCCCACTTAATATTTCACCGCATTAGCCAACGCCGGCACATTACTCATGGGGCCTCTCATGCTGGTGGGAGAATGCCGGGCTTCGCCTCGAGAGTGGCAATCGTCGATAAAACGGAATTACCGACGTTAATAATCGAGGCGAGCTCTCGCGCGTTTACTCGCGGGACACTCGGTTATCCAGTGACGCGTGCACTTGAATTATGCACGCGACGCTGCCAGTCCTTAAATCCATCCGCAAACTTCCCGATGACGTTTCTACCTTCTGCGCTTGATTAGGGGACACGGATAGTATGCACGTGTTTTTTTTTTTTATTTTCGTTGTTGCACAGAACGTTTTCAGCATCCGCGTGTATATCTTTGATGGAATAAAAAACATTAATTTCTCAAAAGTGCACAGCGGTCGACAATTCTGTTCGCACGTTCTGTTTTAAAGGAATAACTCCTTTGAAAATGCACCAGAGGACGAATACTTTTTTGAGATATTAGAAAATTGAATTTGTTGGGTAATGTGTTAAGCAAATTTTTAAAAATTGCTAGTAGTTGCAGGTCTGTGTTGAGCACTTTTGCCTGAGCCTGTAACGAAGATTTAACCCTTAACTGGTACACTGGGGTGACCCCAACAAAATTTCTACATACACGTTTCTTTAACCTCTTTATATTTTATATAAATGTAAGCTGACGTATCTTATTAATTTTACAAACAATTTACACTGGGGATGCTAATGTATTGTTCTAGTACAAATATTTAAAAAATATGAGGTATCAAAAATTTTAATAATTAGACAACGGCTGTTTATGTATTTCCGATATTTTTAGCATTTAAGATGTATTAAACTACAAGCTTTCATGAAGTATATAACTAACTATATATTTTTACATTACTGTATTATGCATACTTATCTTTTCCATCAATTACTACCCAACATTTTGAATTTGCATAAAAATATGCTGTCCAATAGTATTGAATGCGACGCTGTTTCATCTTCGCATTACTAAAACCGCAAGGGAAATTAATTTTACTTAATCGAAATTTCCCATGATGAAATGAATATAAATTTCGATGAACCCGTGCAATTTATTAACGCATTCAATTTTGTCTGTCATGCGACAAATGCGTTTAAATGGAGAACAAATCTTCGTAGAGGATACTGTTATTTTAATTAAATAATGATATGGATGAATCGATTATTAATTATCCGCTATTGAAATTTCATCTTATAGAGATTCAAAACCGTTAATCTTGAACCCGTCAGCATATATTTGTGTATGAATTAATACACGAATTCTCTAGATCTGTTTCTCGCTCCGCCAAAACTTGATTCGCGGCCGAAATATATACGACTCATGCTCGAGTGCTAAGTATGAAGTTTCGTATCGGACTTTGTGTTCTCAGAATGTTCCTCTCGAACAAACGAAACGTATCTAAACAGGTGCCAATTTGGCAGGCAGTAATTCATATTGTTCGGATTAGTTAATTTATTGATTCGTAAATGCGTTATTTCGAATATTCCTAGCAATTAGGATCGTCTACTGATCTTAGGTATTAAGAGAACAGTTTCCGCGTATTACACGGTGGTTAGGCGTATCAATTTCACAATAGCTACCGAAATACACAATAGATTACCCAAATACCAGCTACGGAACCCTTCATTGTTATGTTAATACGTTCTCTTCTATATGAGACTCCATCTTTCGGTAATCTCAGCACTTAAAAGTTAGTCTTCAGAACTGGCGTAGCAATTTGAGGCGTTATACCAAACTCTAAATAACTAGCAATATAAATAATAGAATGTGCAAAGGATACAATTGAAATTTACACTTGGTACACCATCTGGGGTGATGTTTATTTTTATAAACTTTATTATTGTTTATTTACTCTAGACATATGGCTCACACCCATTTAAATACGTGTTCCTTCCATTAGCACTATTAATAAGTTAATGATAATTAGACGGCGGATCTATGTGGAAAATAAATATATTTTGCATCGATTATAAAGAGCAGGAACGAAGAAAAAATTTATATTTTCTCTTTAACAATTTTAATACGTTGAAAATAGTACATCGATGAATCCAAATACTCTTAATCTTTTTTACTATTTTATTTGTCTGTTTGTTTATTTTGTCATGCATGTGTCGTAATGTCACGTGACTGATCCAGTACGGAGCGGGGGTAACTTTCCCCCTCCTCTCCTGAATTCGAGTCAATTATCGACGTACCAACGCAAAAAGGCAGCCATCTTTCGGTGACCCAGGCACTAAGGAAATGGACCTCGCATCTCGCGCGTACCAATTAGATATATCATTACTCGGAATGGCCACCGGAAACAAATAGCAGTATAGCCGGAGGGCAATCTGCGGCTCCACGTAGCTATCGTTCACTCCTTTGCTTGAACTCTGGGGGCAGCACGCCAACAAACTTGGATTCGCAAAAACTTTCCTGAGAGAACCATTACGGGCTAATTATCGAGGGGGTGTGGGAGGGGAGATGGAAGGGAGGTGTCTCTTCCGCGGCGAGATTATCCGAAAAAATAACGGGGGCGAATTATCGCGGACACCGCTTCGCATAGCGCACGCGAATTATTGCCCGGCCGTGATAAGCTTTAACGAGGCCGCGTGAAATTTTTATTTTCAATGTTATAGGAGGCGAGGCGTGGCGAGGGGAACGCGGGAATGGACGGTGGCCGCGTGACCGCGAAACGCGCAATATCTGCTGGCCGACGTCACGTTTCGGGGATTTATCAGTGCCGGGTTGACAGGGAAAATAATGAAGTCGGTGTCGCGAAACTCGACCAACGCCGTATGTTCCCTGGCCGCGGGAAAGTGGCCATTTTTCCGGCCCCGAACGTCCCGCATCTACATATTTAAATCGGACGCGTATCGACGTCGGCAATTCGGCTCCCGAAAACGTCCATTACGCCACGTTACAGACGACAGACGCTCGACACATATAGTGACCGGCATAATAAAGTGACCATCCTACATCGTACGCAGAATATCTTAAAACTAATGTTTTTAATGAACAAGGATCCCTACTGTTGGGCTCTTTTGAAAGGTTTACTGTCACATCGAAGGCTCGTTACAAAAATTAAAAGAATATTTGCAATAACAGGAACCTATAACTTTATTTTAACAAAACAGGCATTTCCGTATATGACAAAAAAAGATGACCGCCTAAGAATTTGTAGCATCTTTACGTAATCGCGATGTGTAAACGCGATGTATTGCGCATAAAGTGTAAACAACGCCACGACCTCTAAGTAACAGTCCATTATTTACATGTCGAACAAAGCGTAGCAGTACACAGAAAGATAGTGAACATGTGAACTCTTTCTTATGTAATCATGCAAATTTTTTGGAGAGAAAACGCCGAAAACCCAAGTATTAATGCTAGGATATCGATAGGTCAAAAGTTATGCATGGGTAAAGACGTGCGATTCAAAGTTTTTCACAGGTAACCAAATCTACGTGCGACGCTGAGCACATACCCACATGGCAGCGCCCTTACCTGTCAGAAGCGCTTAAAAAATAGTAATCTGTTAAATAGAAATTTTGTATTGTAACAAATATTTTGTAATATTTTTTTTTGTAATTTCTTTAAAATAATGCCAGAAAAATTTCTAGTTGTGCTTCAGAGTTACCAGTCGAGTGCAAAGGGTTAAAACTTGGATTATCAGCATTTTCTTGCCAAAATCTAGAAGATTGCATAAAAAAGGGTTAAAAATTGCTGGTTTCCTGAGTTAAAGTTTAACCAGCAATTTGATTAAAGTAAAGAAACGAATTTCAGCGAAAGTGAATATGATGTAATTAGGAACTATTGTATCTGGAAATTGTAGGAATAAGTAGAATAAATAGAATCCTATAAAATTAAATACATTCTCTCTGTCGACAATAAAGATGGAGGATCTTTAATTGCGCGTTCGAAATGGGATATTGATGAGTTTGTTCGACACGAAACTCTCTAACGAGCAGCGGAGGCCGTCGCGAAAGAGCTCGGGCGATATTGCTGACGCTATGAAATAATTTACATCGACCACAAACTCGCTACGTTGTTTCATATCAACGTTGTGCGCGAAAATATACCGGACGTCGCTGTTTTAGTATCAGCCGCGGCGCAGTCACTTCCGGCGAAAGTAAGCGACTAATATACTCGTTTTCTGGTATCAAAAGTTTGTTGTTAATCGGGAGCGCAATACCGCGCTCCATGTAATAAACAGATAATTAATAAATATCGTACACTCTACAGGGAAGCAAACATCACCAGCTACGAATATAATTCGCAGAATAATAATGCAAACATTTATCGGTCTCGTTAATAACGTTATAATCAATTCGTTAATAATTTAGTCTGCCATCGTGTTGTGTCCTTCTATTGTTTCATATTAATCCAATTAGATTGTTTTTATTTGCAACATCTTCGAAAAATAGGAGGTTTGGAAAATGAAAATGAAGTTAGTAAATCTATTATATATTTAAAAAAAAAAATATATATATATACAGGGTGTTCAGGCTATTACTAGCCGGCATTTTTTTTTGTAAATAGTAAATATTAGAAAAAAATGATAGAGGAAAAAGTAGTACTGTTTTTTATGCGCAACACAATGACATATGCATTTTTGTTTGTTTGATCAGTTATGCTGGCTAGTAATAGCCTGAACACCATGTATATAATTCAGTTTAACTGGAATTACAGGAAGCTTCACTTTCTTGGTTAATAATAATTGTAGTTTCTATATAAATATCTCCAATTCCATAGTTTCATTATCAACTCACTGTAGGAAAACAACAGTTAATGAGTAATAATATTAATTGACAATTCTACGGCATCTACAAGAATCAAGAACCAAATAAAACTTGAAAAAACTTGATTTACGAATGAGAGAATTCGAGTAATTATCGATTAGAAGGTCAGACGACTTGTTCAGGGACCCTCGATCAGGGAGAAGATCATGAACGCGCAGTTTACTTGGATTACTCGGCACAATAAATCACATTCAACCACCATTTTATTGCTCACGGGAACATTTATTCTTTCTTGCTCGGCGGTGCAGTAAATTTTGTCATTTCTCTTTGGTTCGCGTGTTTCCCAAGAAAACGTAGAGAGGCGGAAGAATGTGCAGGGAATTATACTCGTTGATAGCGGGAACATCGTTTCTCGCGTGCGTTTTTCGTGCCGCAATAAAATTTCGTTCCCGCGGCATCCATTTTCTCGGGGAGCCGACGAATTTATCGAATTCATTCTATCGATGACTCGCAGCGACCCGGCGCGAAATTACCGGGGGAAAATTCATCGTCCGAATAAATCAACCCGTCGAAAACGTAAATTTAATTCAACGGGCCGGGGTCGGGAGTTAACGCTGCTTTTATTAAATTTGGAACAACAACCTGGCAACGCGAAGTTGATGCCGCGACAGACGAAAGTTCCGTCTCGTTTAAAGGAAGTTTTCCTGTTCCGTTCCGACGTTGACAATATGGCGCACGTGAAGACGTGGTTTGTGTTAACGTTGCCACATTTTTGTTACGGTTCGTGTAAAAAACGGGTATTTAGAGACGGGTTATGGCAAACTTTTGCTAGACTCGCCGCAAAATAGAGGAGAAACATCTCGTAAACGAGAACCCAACGATCGTCTGTGCTGCAGTTTCTGAAATTACAACCTAATTTCGGTATTTCATTCGTTTTATCCGGATGGGCTACTTAACATGCTCGCGGCTGGGAACAACTGCCCTAAAAGTATCGTAATGTGCCAGTCGTTTATTCGCCGAAACTAGAGACGGGAATTCATTATAATAAATCATGTAGAGAATGTAAATGTTTAAATCGGGACAGGTCGGCTTTATCCCGAAAAATTAATTGCAATATGAAACATAAATATGCATTCATATTATACAGGGTTATCGGTGAATGGTCGATCAACCGAATAGCGCTGATTCTACATAAAACAATAAGTCGAAAATGTAAAACAAAACTTTTTTTACAGAGAAAATTCGACGAACACGCCTATTGAACAGGAATCGTTCGATGCGTCTGACCACGGCGTAATGTTTCCACTTATAACTGCAGAGCACACGGAGCTGACGGATTTTTATAGTCAGCTGTCTCGAAAATAAAGACTCGAATGAAAAAATTTTATGCTATATTTCCGCCTATTTGTTTAAATGTGGAATTTACGGATAAATTTACAAAACCAGGTGCCGAATAAGAAAATTAAAATCAATTGCATACTCCATAAAATGGGACCATAGTGTCACGTTTCCAAACGACTTAAATGCAATTTGAAGTTTGATAAAATTTCGCAACAAATATCATATACACCGGGAACGCAGTTACAGAACAACAGCTTATAGACAAAGATTTAAAAAGCAATTATGCGAAAGCTGGGCGCCCTCGCTTTCTGCAACTGCCGGCTCCACAGGTCCCATTAAACGGTCGTAAAATAATGTTTCGCCCAGTCATTAATTAGCGGAACTTGGCTCCATAATTTTCATCGGCAGCGAGCGCGTAACTCGGATGCAAGCTGCGTTTTACCGTTCGGAATCAAGTTTACACAGCGTCTATTAAAGTCGCCGATAAATCGGCCGCGAATTCCAGGATTTTTCGCGCGGAAGTGCCGCCATATTTTCGCGGGTACGCACGGAGAAACAAGTTTTACGGTGCAATATATTTAGAACCGATAGCCGAACGCATGTCGCAGTATTTTCATTTTACACGGGGCGGCTGCGGGTCGTAAAAGGATAAACTCGCAGCTCGAGGGACGGTCCAGCAAATGAATGTAAGAAACTGCCACCCCCGTCTCGCCGCCCCCCTTTGCCGCTCCCAGCGAGCGGTTACTGCCAGCGCAACGGTTTTTACGGTCACGGTTATTACAAACAGAAACTCCTGTTAACCTTTTTTTATTTAAAAAAATCTCCGGAAAGTTTCGCGCGAACGTGCGCTATCTCGCGGCGCGCCCCGAGCACATTTTACAACCCCTACTTGCGGCGGTGTTGGCGGCGGCGGGGGAAAAAATATCCAGGGTACGGGGGGTGTGGGGGGTGGAACACCGAGTTTGCTACCCGACACCCACGCAGGCACCCGGCCTAGACCAATAAAATGCCTCGGGGGCATCTTTTTTTACGAGCCTCCCCTCGAGTGACATGTGCGACGACCAACGAGATTTTTTCCCTCCCTTATTCCCGGCAACCCCCGCCGCGACCGCGTTTTAAGGCCGTCACGGTAAATCGCGATATTGAATATGCTCGCGAGCACCGATGATGCATTCTTGTCCTCTCTTCCCTTTTTTTTCTCTTCTTTTTACGAGAGCCAGAAAGGCCAGCGCGCGCATCGCACTGCGGTGGCCTTTTATTTTAGATTTTTAACATGGGGTTTTTAGGGACACTTTTTAACAGGTGTTACAAAAAATGCGCGACCTTTTATCGTTCAGTTTTCAGCGATTCGGGTTGATGACCTGTACTACCCTGTTCGGAACTTTGCTTTTAATTGGCGAGAATTTTAGGGTAAGTATTATTGAACTATGAATGAGTAATGCCCCGTTCTAGCTGCGTTCATTATTTATTTATGACGGAAAACAATTTTCGGGCATCGGATGTCTCACCTTTACATTTAACCAGTTTAGGTTGCATTCGCGTTTTTAAATAAAAATTGTATTATTCCATGGTACGGTTTAACTAAATGTATGTTAATGTTATACAATGTGACTTACGTTGTAATATATAGACTGCAGATCTTCATGGAAATTTCAACTTGGATGGATTATTTTATACAAGATCAATTGATCAACGAAAATATTTTTTTATGGTAAGATTGGAGTAGAGATGTCGTTAATATTCGTTAGTGCTGAAAATATCATAAAATAATAAAAAAGAGAAGTGTGAGAAATAAATAATTTCTCTAAATTGTTCTGGAAAATAGTTTGGTTATTTTTGGTTTTTATCCCTTCAGAATTTCCCTGCCAGTTAATTTATGGTACGTTCATGTGTTTTTTGCGTGAAGGAGAATATATTAAGCGTGTGCGCGCCGATGTACGTTTTTCCTCCCTCAATGACCCTCGAACCGGTAAATTCTACTCGTGAATTTTGATTGAAAAAAATATTAGGTAGACGAATTGATTTCGGGGCCAGTTAGCATATTCATAAACGCATACTGTCGCACACATTACCATCAACCCCGGCTGTCTATCAAAACTGTTTGTACTGCTGTTCAAAGACTCTTTAAATCCGACCATTCAAATAATTGTACCTATTCGCAGAGAGGGA
The DNA here is from genome assembly GCA_913789895.3 of Seladonia tumulorum. Taxonomy (NCBI): domain Eukaryota; kingdom Metazoa; phylum Arthropoda; class Insecta; order Hymenoptera; family Halictidae; genus Seladonia; species Seladonia tumulorum. Next base: position 10,655,303 of record OU565267.1, on the reverse strand, counting down.
GTTAAAATGCAGTCGATCAATTTCTGCCACGTTGCTGACGGTTCGGAAAATTGGTGTTTTCAAAGGAAACTGAACTCGTGATGTTGCAAATGTTAACTTGATTTTTCGTCGGATGAATTACCAGTTTACTTCATTCAACTGTTTTCAATATCACGTCATTATCAAAGGGATCAAAATATTTTTCACAGACATCGTATTAAAATTTTTGTCCGGTAACGATTATATCTACATTGTTGCATCTACATTTCACCCACGTTATTTAAATTAGCTTTTATCATTTGTAGACTGACGATTCTATATGCTTGCAAAATATTCGAATTCTGAATACACCAAGCATGTAGGAATAAAAAATTTGCTAACCCATAGGTTAAGGGACTCAATTATTGTGGGGGTACCAATTACTGTGTCTATATTAATTATACTTATTTTTAAAGCTTAATGAATATAAAAAAAGAGATATCAAATTTTTTCATTAAAATCATTAAATAATATCAGTAAAACAATATTCATTATGCATTAAATATAAGAATAATTAATATAAGCACAGTAATTGGTACTCCACGGTAATTGGGTCCCTTCTCTATTCATATATTTCTCAACAAGTAAATTTACTAATTTCAACTAACAGGTTACTCAACATGTGTATGTTATATATAATTCTTTGTTTCTCCATTAATATTTGACAGACGTATATAGACTTTTTTTCGATCGAACGAAGACGTTATTGAAACCGACACGGAAAAGCTTCCAAACCGTTTATAAATTCCAAATTTACCCAATCGGTGATTTCGTTCGGCGTCTCCGAAAATTCAGGGAAATCAGATTCGCGTGGGGTATATTTACTCTAAATTGATTACCGACAACGCCGGCCTCCGTAACGTCCTAGAAAACGATTAAATCAACGCTAATCGAGTCACGATACGGGCTCGATCGTAGGCCGCCCCTCGTCAGAATCGAATATCCCGGTAACGCAAACGTGATTTCCATCGATCGATCTTCAGACTCGCGGTTCCATTTCCTGTCGGCGCATCCTGCGGAAGACGGCGCGGCCGAAAAACTCGGGAGGACTAATTAAGCGGCGAGTAATAACGATCCCGATGGCTGGTCGATTGCACGCGGCCTGCTTTGTCAGTCTGGGGATTTGAGCGTCGACGGCCGGGAATAAAGGGGATAGCAACCCGGGATGGGGGCAACGAATGGCACCGGGAGGGAGCGGCGAGTACGCGAATGATAATTAACCGCTTCGCAAATACGCTCAGCTTTGGCGCATTTCATAAGCCAAAAACCTGGATACGGAATTCGATGGTTCAAAGTAAAGCAAACAACGCGACGCGGCCGCGGTAAGGGAGTTCGCGTAATGAACGTTTCGGACCCACGCCACGCCACGGCTGCATATGTCGACTACTAAATTGTCGCGATTAATACACAACGGTGACCATCATCGATTTTCACGCATTCATTTGTCGACGACACTACTTCTGGCTTCGCCTTGCCACTATCTTGTTTTCGCCAATTATGCCACCGGAACTGTTGCCTCCAACAGGCTCAGGAAATTTTATCATTTGTCGTTCCATCAAATATACAGTGAGTGTAAAAAGTATTCGTACACCTCTTGTAGGCTTAAAAAACCATGTATTTCTCTATGTAATAGCACACGTGTTTATAAAACGAAATATAATTGTAATTGTTATATATTGTAACTACATACTGTCATATAAATATACCTGAAAAAGTTTAACGTTCACGAGAAAAATTAGAAAGTATGAGAAGTGTCTCTAAATTGGCGCGCAAAAAGTATTCGCACAGGTACTAGAATGCATTTGAAAGGCGTCCGATTGTTTATATTATGGTTTAGCGGAACCCGACAAATAATCAGACCGGGTCTTTGATACGCAGTTTAGTGGCAACCTTCTGTAAAACCAGTCAATTTTTGTAACATTCTAACATTGTAACGAAAATGAGTAGGTGCAATTTAAAACGGTGAAAAAATTAAAAGACTGAAAATATTCTATAATAAATTTTCTATTGTTCTATCATTTTTACGTTACCATGGTCTACATTGTGCCAGATGGTGAGAACAGATCCAGCACATACGTAGTCCTTTTTTTCGTTCGCCTAAAGAGAATAGTTGGAATCCAGTTCTATTGTTGACGGGTTTACCTTTAGTGTCCATGAACGATATATCTCGCGGAACGTTTGCTACCCATCCGACAAAACGATTCTCTCGAGTCCCGGTATTGTTCGTTTGCCGCTTTAACTATCTCTTGGTAATGTTTTGCGACTGTGCGATTCAATTTTTTATTCGTAGAACTTTTATTGCTACAGCGCGGGACACCACGCGAAAGCTGAAGTTATAGACGCGATGTAAACATGAAATGCCTTGACTGAGATATCACATGGATGAAAGTTAATTTCAGAGAAATTTCGCCCTAGGGTGCTAAAAAATTTATGTAAAATTCCAGTTGCTATTTGTGTTAACGATTGAGCTACGTATAGCAACTGTAGAATAATTATCGTACATAAAATATGTAATATAATACAATTATTCATTTACTAAAGAAATATATAAAGGAGTATGAAACTTCATGTCATTGTCTAAATTATGCGTATGGTTTATTGTGTAATTAATATACATCGTACTTTATATATGAAGCAAATAATAATTAGAAAATCTGCAAAGATTGTATGCATGGTAGCTTACCTTATGTTGAACACATTAATATTGTTATGGGAGCAAATATATTTTCATGTTAATTCTATTTCTTGCAACTGACAGGTACAATTTCTATTTTGCATATAGATTGGCAGTCTGCTAATAATATTCAATTTACAAAAACAAAAACATGTGTCAAAGATAATGGTAAAAAATGCATGAGAAAATATGATTCGAAGAGTATCGTCAAGATGACAATTATGTGTTAACGTAACAAACAAGATGTGGAATACTATTCGTGCAGTGAGTTATCAAAATGGCTTCAGTAAATAATCGACACGACTCAGAAATGGCCAACACAGCGGGTAATGCGAGCGAATTTGTCAAAGGATAAAAATAGCGAAACTCCGTCGACGGAGTGTTTTCAAATAATTTTGTAAACATCAGGGAAAACGCACGAACCGGAAAAAAGGAACAGGCATGAACTTCTAAAACAGCGTAAGCGAACCGGAAACTCGTCTGGCTCGAAAAAATCACCGGAAACGGTCCGTCCGTTTTTCCAAGCGGGGGAAAAAATTCGACGCATAGCTCTGCCCATTGTCCCGGCTCATAACGAAATTTTTCGCAATGGCGGGAACCAATCGGACGACCGGCTGGCGAAGCACAATTTCGCGTATTTGCCGATTCCTCCGGGCGAAAGCGAAACAAACGTATTCCCCGTGTTTAATCATCTGCCCCGTTGTCTCCCTCTTTTCGAGGTCGACCGTGACGCCGGCTGGCGACCATCGAGTTGCTCTGCCCCGTTGCATCGTTACAAATCCCCGGAGATCGAACGAAAAAATAAATAAATAAATAAATCAATGCAAATCAGGCTATTTTTCGGGCCAGAGCGCACGACCGATTTTTAACGGGCGCCCTTCGAATTTTTACGCGTGCGGCTCGGGGACCTTGAAACGTTTGTTTGCCGCGGATTTCAGAGGGCCGGGAGCTTACAGTGAGTGTAAAAAGTATTCGTACACCTCTTATAGTTTTAGGAAACCATATATTTCTTTATATAATTGTACATTTTTTTTATAAAATAAAAACACCATTACGTAGGAGATATGAGTGACACTTCTCATACTTTCTAATTTTTCTCGTTAACGTTAAACTTTTTCAAGTATATTTATATGACAGTATGTAGTTAAAATATATAACAATTACAATTATGTTTCGTTTTATAAACATGTGTGCTATTACATAGAGAAATACATGGTTTTTTAAGCCTACAAGAGGTGTACGAATACTATTTACACTCACTGTATTTGGATTGGGGACGAATCGGTTCCGATGACGGAAAACGAAGAAGACGATAAACATTTTATACCGAAGCAAATTTCTATTCCTCGTGACTCTAATCAACTGTAAATAATGGAATAACATTTTGAAACTCTCTCTCTTCCGTTGTTTTCGCTATTTTGCATTTGAATTAGTAATTCTTGTAACAAAGACATGAAATTCGCTGTCCAGTTATTGAAATGCGAGATCTCGATGTTAACAATTGAAGGCTAGTTTTCTACGGAATTGACACCCGTCTCGCTCGAAGGTTTTCTTGTCACATGTTACATTGCACTCTCTCAACAGTTTCGTCGCGTAACCGATCTTCGTCTATTAACCTTAACCAAACAATATTGCGTAGATAAACTACCTACCTGCTGAAGTTGCGATCTCACCTCCGATATTGCTGTCTGCGAGGGATAAGCAATGGCTTCCTTCTTTCGTGATTGGAAAGCAGAATGGTACGATATGGTATCATGTCTCTCGTTCGATAAAGTCGACGATATCTCGTACGAAAGCTCATCCATCGATAAACCGAGGCTATTCGTTGCGAAGGAAGAACGAGAACCATCACTTTGCCAAATTAACATTAAATAAAATTATATTAAATTTCAATTTAGTTTACGAAATTCAGGACTTTCGAAAAACGACTGTTTCAATTATCCTAATGTTCAATTATTTCCCATATGTATCAATAACTCGATTTAATTACTATCATGTAAACGTTAATGAAAATCACTATTACATTTTGCTATAATCAGGAGTAATGCGATTTTTTTCGAATTATGTAAAAGACTGTCAACAAACTATTCTAAAAATATATTGCGTACTCTCTATATACTTTATAACGTGACGTCACGTGATGCGTCTCTGTCACGCATGCGTCACAATGTCACGTGACTAATCCGGTACCGGTAGAGAGAGGGTAACTGTACTCCCCTCAATTAGAGTCAGTTACCCTAATCTGGCGACGTACGCAAATTTGCGACAGTGATGGTAGGCTATTATACATTATTTTGAAGTGAAAACATCGATTCAATGAAAGTCTGGAAAAATGTGGCAGGGTAACAATTGAATTGGTACAACAGACATGCACAAAAAACGGTAATATAATAACAATAATATATATATATAACGTATATGCATGTATACATGGTTCTTATTACAACAATTTCATCATTTCGTTTTCCCTAAACTACCCAAAAAAAGTAACCGAAAACGGTAGTCGAATCTGTCTCGCCCGCGCGAAGAAAAGTTCCGAGCGAACATGATTTTCGCTTAAGGTAACGCATCGTCGCGTTCGACTCCGTTTCCGGTACGCATACCGAGACAATATGTGTATTTATAATATATTAACATCTTCTTCTCTGGACTCGCGTGCGCGCGCAATCGCTGATCTAACGCAATTACAAAAGAAGTTGCCCTAAACCTTTTTTTCCATAACTATTTATGTGTTTCCTTCTGAAGCTACGTAATTTACATCCGGGATCTCCAAAACGAGCGTTTCCAAAATACTCGATACATCGGAACCTCAGAAATCTCGAAAAAAAAAAAAAATGAGCGAACCGTGCAAAGTATGAGAATATTCTGATCCTACTCGGTTCGCAAGGTTATTCGGGAGTTCTAATTAATTATCGGTTGATTGGTACTTAATATGTAAAAGATTAGAAATCGGTCGAGAACGAACTACCTTGTCACTATGAATATTTCGCTATAAATAAATTACTCTCGTTCGGAAGTTCTTTACCAGTAAAAGTAGAACACAGGAATAACAACAAAATATTCATGTTGACCAAGAAAAATCGACATTTTTCAAAAAACACTGAGTTTTGACGCTTTGACAAGTCATCTTTCACACGCTCAGTATCACCAAGTGATACGTATGTACATCCTTCCCATAATAAACAAGTATAAAGCCAGTGTAATAGCTCTTCTTCAACTTGTCAAACTTGTTATCCAGTTTCAGAAATATTTTCTCTTCATGTAACCCTCGTATATCAATCTTCGGCCATTTTTTCCGTCGTACGCAAATTTTAAGTGTGTGTTAATTAACAATCAAATTTTATGCGCACGAGATCTTTGCAAAAAAAAAAAATGAACAGTCTCAGCATAAACTAAAGACAAAATTCTCAAAATTATTGAATTGATTCAATTTTTTAGAAATTATTTACTTGCTGGCTTAAATGTTTAGTTGTATTTACCTATGCAAGTGTACAAATAAGTATACATGGCAACGATCGGATCCAAAATGGCCGCGTATTCGCCGCACGAGGGTTAACAGTGCACACTTCTCAAAAAGCATAAAGCTTATACAATTTATTATGTACAGTGGATCCAAGAAGAATCTGATCACCACATGACCAATTCTCAAAAGTTGTCTGTGACTATTTCATAAAAAATGGTCGGCACGACAATAAATTTCGACTCACTTTAAAGCTGGGAACCTCTAGTTCTATTAGATATTTTTTCATGATTCAGTGGGCGGGGAAAATTCGTCGAGAACAGGAAATTCAGTGGTTCAAATACTTTTTGGATCCTCTGTATCTATATATACAGGTACAAATTCGGAAATCAACTCGTACGATATTCCAACCACATGTTGCCTTGAAAGTACATCTATTCCCTTAATCCGTAAAAAATGGTAAAAACGCTACGCAGATTTGCCAAGGTGGAATGAAACTAGTTTCTTGCACCTTTAGAGACACCTTTGGAGATCCCTGGCCTCTACGTGTACGTGTCAGAATCCACGTGTTACTGCGTAATAATACGTGTCGAAGTGGAAGAACGGTAATACGTGTGTCCAAGAAGGTGTGGATTAATATTTACAATCGCGTAGCCCGAATTTAGGGCGCGTAGGAATGATCGGGATGGTGAGGGATGGGGAGGGGTTGATTCTCGCTCGGGTTTTCCCATTGCCGGAGCGTCGATGGATCTAGACTGCTTACGAGATTGATGATCGATGTTTTACGACTATCCGTAGTTCGTTGATGAAAGCTCTTCGATTCGTCCGAGGCATCGCGGGAATCGAGAATGCTCTGGAATGCTTGGCAGTATTAGTGGAAACGTACGGCAATAAAAATTCTTTTTGCCCTACAGGGAACGATCATTGGATCCCCGGGCCGTCAGTGATAACGGCGACCTTTTTATTGCACTTATCGGGACGATATCTCATTCATTTCGGGGGGAAAAAATCGTTCGGCGAGAAAATTCGCTAGACAACTAACGGAAGTGACGACCCCCGCACGCTCCTCAGATATAGAAGATCTTAGTGTAATAATTAGACTGCCGAGTTTATGCGCATATTACAAACATAAATACGTTCGATACGGAACGATACAAGCAGTTCAAGGAATCCTAAAAACACCGTAAGTATATTTTTAATTCGTTAACGCTAGAACCAGCGAGTAATACAGCTGATGTATAATCTGCTTTGTAATAAAGACAAGACATCTTCTCATACCTCATACCATTTTTATTCTAAGATCTGCCTCAATGAAGAAGTTCATTACAAAAATTTCTGATGAAAGCATTTTCATAATTTTAGTAATTGTGAGAGAAAAAATTATGAACCAATCACTTTGACTGGTGATGCAAGATATTTTGCATAAAAATCCGCCATGTAGTAATAATTCATCCATTTCTTATTTACAATTTAAATCAACAAATTCTACTTCATTTATAATTCATGCAAAAATGGTGTGAGCCAACAAATTTTATCATGGTACGACAAGGGATTAAGTAAAAGGATATTATGTCTATCTTATGCAAGCCGCGTTAAAATTATAATACAACTGTTTTATTTGATGACAATCAAACCCTTGAGATATATGGTGTTGAATTAAACACACGAATATTAACACTTTTACATTAAACGGTTCGCATCTAACGACACAGACAAAAAGATCGATCGTTTCATAATGCGTAAAGAAAGTAAATTGGTGAAATTTTTAATCTCTGAGGAACGTACGAGGGTTAACGAATCGAGAAACTTTTCAAATGAGACTGTCTTACAAGCCTAAAGGACAACAGGGTCTTATAAAGTCGAAACGCGAAGGTCTTTCGTTAGAAAAATCCGTCCGATAAATCTACGGGATAAAATTCTCGAAAATTCGAACTCCGTTAAAAAGTATAACGTGGCAGTACAGTTTCACATTGAGCTCCAAAGTAAACTTTCGGTGTCCGTAAGTATGCGACTTGCTGCTGGCTACGATGAACAAGGGATGATGTTCCGAGGACGGGAACGAAGGAACGAACAGCAACCACGAAGACGGGGCACGTGGGATTAAAATTGTCGTGCTTTTAACTCGGAATCGCGAGACTATCGAAGTTTCCTCGTTACCAGGGAAAATTCTTTTAACGATTTATATTTTCCGATGCTCGTCGTTTTCTTGGCAAGCTGCTCGATTATTCGGAAATATAGTTGCGTTTTTATTTACAGAGAAACAAAACTAACACAACTCGACGAGAAATGTGCGGCTTCTTGTACAAATATGGCGACGCTGAGAGAGAGAGAAAAAGTTTCGGAAACTGTCTGTTAACCCTTCCGCAGTGTAATAAAGTGGTAGAGAAATGTGCATTAGTTCTCTTAACCCTTAAGTGAACTATCGGAGCTGACGCAGCCCCACCCACACTCACGTTAATTATCACGTAATGTGTAACCATTGAAATTTTATCATGTCACTACGTTTCTATTCACCATTTCGATGTTTAATGTTCCGAAGGCCCACTTAAGGGTTAATAAACGGTAGAGTAGTTGTATGTATACTTCCGACATTACGTAATTATTGTATCTATCAAAGTTTATTACTTTGACAATTATTTGGATCGATATCGCACACTTCACAGAATTAATATTGTCAGAGATGATGTTCGGTTTTAGCAATTAACATGTTGATTAATTCAGCGAAGTCAAACGTAGATATAATAATAATATCAATGCAAGCAATTCTCAACGACAAAAATTGTGCAGTTAAACCAAAATCAATACCAAACACCGTATTTTACGAGCGTGAACATTTTTTTACGTACAACAGTATCATGAGAATGCACAGTCTCGTCGGTTTCAAGAAAGAAACCGAGTTCTTCGCTCATCGAAACGCGGTATTCAGCCGAATGGTAGGTCCTAAGATGCAAAAGGGTTAACAAAGGTCAGGGACACAAAGGGGAAAGTCTCCCACGGGAAGGGGTCGCACGATCCGCAGATTTCTCGCGAGGAAAGAATAAGGGTCTAGGCCGGTGCTCTCGTAGAGCTTCATTTTCACGGGCGAACAAGCTGAAGGAGAACCGACGGACGACGATGATGGAGAAAAAGCCACGCCGACGAGAGGGGTGGGGCGAAAAAAAAATGAGAAGTGAAATTTTACGAGCCTTAACCCGCGAGCAGGAACGTAAAGCTGCTTTACGACGTCTCGAATGAAAGTTTCATTCCGTGACGGTGCGACGCGAGGCGACGCGACGCGTCGAAGGAGGGAAAACGGCGTCGCGGATTAACTTACCCGGAAGCAAACTGCCGTTACAGGCGCGACTCTATCGATAGCTCGATAAAAATAACGAATAGTTGTATGCGGATCGTACGACGGCCATCGACGCGACGCGTCGGGGAGACGGGGAGACGCAGAAATCGCGACGCGAATTCAACTCGCCGAGGTGTTTCGATAAACAAGGGAATAAAACGTTGCGCAGCGGAAATGTGGGTCGTTCGATCAACTTTGATCCGAAATTAGTGGCTGGAATCGTTGGATATGGAATGGTTGCTCGGAACGAATTTGGTGTTGGGAAACAATAAAATAAGTTTACAAAATCCATAACACTGTACGATATTCCTGGACAATCAGAAAATAATAGATTGTTGAAACGACAAAATTATATATTTTGTAGTCGGAAATTACTAGACTGCCGATTTTTGTGCAGAATAAAAAATGTCAAATTATCTACTCAATTTTATTATTATTATTTTTACTCTATTTATCTACTCGATTGTATCTTGAATGCATAAAATCCGCAGTCTAGTAAATTATTGTTGCACAGTACTTGTTGACCACATTTTCTCTTTTTTAGACTGCAAACGTTTACCATAGGACTCGAATTTTCGGAAGTTGTGTCAACTTATTTTATTCTTGTTAAATACCAAATTCGCGTCGGACTCAGGTTCTGTATATTCTGCGATCACGGAACAGCAGAATATTGTTTAACTTACGATTCTCACAATAAATGGTGCGATTCAATATAATTTATATATCTTAGGCGGTATTAAATCCAAAAATCGTTTAAACGATCTATCAAGAACGTGATGAACAATCATCTCACACAGATAGTTGATACAAGAAACAAAAAAGGCTGGAATACAATTAAATTTACCACTTTTGTACAGGTTGTAAAACAATAATCGCTGAGACGTAACGTAACGTAACAGAAATGTCTTGTTAGCGATATTGAAATAAAACGCGGGAAGGAGATGCTTGACGAATTTCTTACCTGGACGACGCAGACACTTTTATAGCCCTTCGATTCAAGGACGATCCTCCAACCCTCTATGACGGATAAAATATGCTCGAAAACCGCAAGAGAAGGTCTCGTAAAACTTCGCGTATAAAAGCGTATCGTTGATCGCAAAATGGTCCCTAAAGATTCCATACTTATCAGTCCGCGTTAAATTCGCCGATGAATTGACAAATGGCTGGGGAAAATCCAATTCTCTTCGACGATACAGCTCGGGGCTCATAAAATTACCATATCCCTATACCAATATCAATAAACAATCTAAAAATGGGCTAAGTCTTTGTCAACGTACACAGCCTGTTCCTCTAAATTTGGCCGTTTTTCTCAAACGCGATCTTTCAAACAAATAAAAAGAATTGTAAATTCAGTCGTTAACCCCTTGCCTTGCCATTTAACCCCAAGATTTAAAACAGACTACGGTAGTGCCTCGCTGGTTGAAATCTCGTCTATTGCACAACCTCTACTTTTAACCTCTACTGTACTTCTGACGCTCTGAAATAAAATAATTTGTATTGCTTAAAAATCAGCGTAATCCGGCCAGGTTGCGGCTACATATTCTGAAATGTTATTTAAAGGCAAGGGATTAACTTCGACTCGCAAAATAATTTCCAAAAAATGGCTGGCAGCCGTATGTAGTTGAACAGCCCGTGTGCTAACTAATAATTACTTAACGCGTAACAAGCGGTATGTGCAGCAGAGTATACGCTATTCTGTTCCTAGTGTATTATTCGGAATCGCGCGTGGAATGTCAATCTCGTAGGGAGTTTCCTTACGAACAACAAATCTCTCCGCGACCCATCACGGCAATTTCTTTCTCCCGGCTTGTGTACCTGTCGAAGAGCTGTCGCAGAAGAAGCTGACAAAAGGTGTCTCGCCCGGTAGCGTGCCGACGGCTGGACGAATCGTTGTCTATGCTCTTGAAAAAGAATAGTCATAGAGGATTGAAGTGAGAACACGTGCTCGTTGGACGGACATCCGCGCCGTGTGAAGAAGATCCCCGAAGCGCGCTTCGCTTCAGAAGCCTTTTGCATGAAAGGAACTGTTGTCTCTCGCACGGGGAGACTGCCCCCTTCTTTCGCCGGTACCCGTCTAACATCGCACGAGGATAGTAATCTAGATGAAGAGCTTATCTCATGACAACGCCGGCGCCGAGCGATCGTTCGTCTTCGTTTTGCGCAGCTTTACGGTTGCGAATATGTTCGTCCTAGAAGAACCGAACGTTGAACGGCCGAGTTTAATAAAATGTGAAAACAGCGTCGTCGTCGTAGTCGTCGTCGTCGTCTGCGACACCGATCGATCGGCCGATTGAATCATTGCCGAAATCCTCGTCGGACCAACGCAATAACTCAAACGGTTGATCGCCGCGATCGATCCCCCCGTTCGTTTCGTGCAACGGGGCGTTCGATCGCGAAACGGTTATTGGTGCCTTTTGTGCGCCGGAAGGGTGTCGCGCATCTGAATCGTACCGGGCGGGGTGGAATTCCGTGGTACAATCGAAGAAAAGCGTAATATTTGTGGAAGAATAAATAACGAGAGTGCAATCCTTCTCGCGCTCGTTTCTATGAAAGTCCAGTTGGATTATTCTGCAGTTCTGCTTCGAGTTATTTGTATTTATTACACTGCGAACGCTAGTTCATATTTTCAGAGAAGCTGATATATATCTGAATCTAGTATTGATCTTGGATATTTTTTGTATAAATGCAAATCTATCGACAATCTGATTATACCAATGGCTTCACTGTATAACCTGACATAAATTGATGCGAACGTGAATATTGAATATAACAATTTTCTAAAATAATGTCTTCAGAATAATTTGATTGTACGGAAAATTCGACCCCGCCCTGCGCTCAGAGTGAGTCGGCTTCGATCAAGACCTGACGCATCATGAGAATAAGAAAATGTTTAACACTTTGACATCATAAAATCAAAGTAAGTTATTCAACGAAATATTAGGTTGTCCGGAAAGACCTGACATTTTTTGAGCAATTAGAAGAATTGGTTTACCGAATGACGTGCAAAAAAGAATTTGAAAAAATTGCAATTGCTAGGAATTATAAGAGCAAATAGAAAAGGCACTTTCCAAAACTTTTTTATTTGAGCCTGTAATGAAAATTTAAAATATGTGTTTTGTAGATCTATGTTAATTATAAACATACTGAAAATTTCATCGAAATCGGTTAATGCAGATAAAAACGACACGCATCTAAAGATGTTAGAATTTGTGGATTTTAAGCAAAAAGTGACCAAATGTCGTGAAAAACTAAAATTTTCACCACTTTTAACTACTCGTAGCTCATTTGTAAATTAATCGATTTCGATGAAATTTTCAGCATGTGTATGATTAACATAGATCTACAAAACGCATATTTTAAATTTTCACTACAGGTTCAAATAAAAAAGTTGTGAAAAGTGCCATTTTTAATTTCTCATGTAATTCTTACCAATTGCAATTTTTTCGAAATCTTTTTGCACATCATTTGGAAAACCAACTCTTCTAATTGCTCAAAAAATGTCAGGTCGTTTGATCCAATTTATAATACCTGTTAAAAAAACGAAAAGAACTTTCCGGACAACCTAATAAAAATTGAAAAAAATTATATGTATGATATTGAGTAGTCCTCCAACTTTCTTGCATTTTACAGATCCTAATTAAATTTGGTACAATGAATATATTAACGTAAAAATTCATTTTAAAACCTGGACAAATATTTCCGTCACCCACATATGGGTGACATGGCAGTCAACGTGTCAATTCTTAGAAATAAAATGCCTTACTTTCACTTTATGTACTTATAACAATAAGGAAACGATGCTCACAGGTCTCCCAACCGTAGACGACTCACCCGTTAAAATGAACGAGAGTAAAGTGATACTAATCTGTGGGATCGAATCATGAAACGAGCAAAGTGCGTGTCACTAGAAATGCGGGGTTACTGTGATTTTATAAAACTCGCAAACGAAAGCAGACGAACAGCCGTGAAAAGCTACGGGCTAACATCGCAGCATCTTCGGAGCGCAAATAGCGAACGTACTGACGAGCGCATTCCATACGCTCGGTAGGCGAGAATGCAAACCGGATGATTAGGTTGGGGCGTGCAGAGCTATCGGAAACAAAATATTCGTTTGCGGTCGAATTTGCTGAAACGTCGTGACGGAATTTCATGAAACGGAATGTATTCTTCCAACGGCCGCGGTGCTACACCGAAGAACGAACGGCGGTGGCAATTTAATAAAAAGGTTTCGGCGCCCGGACGACAGAGCGTGCACGGCGAAAACCGAGCAACATAACTCCGCGAACAGAAAAGCTACAATGGAAGGTTAAATAAATGTCGGCAAATACGGCGCGTGCATCAAAGCAAGAATAGGAGTGTGGGAACGCGGCGAGATTTTTCGCCACGGCTGCCCGCGATATTTAAATAAACAAGTCCGTGGAAATCAATTCGCGAGACTAATCGGCGAATGCTCGGCCATTGAATTTCGAGTTGCGTGCGTTTTTGCGTTACGCATGCGCGGTGTTGCTCGTTCTTACGCGCCTGACCGATATACATATAATTATATTTATGCAATTTGATGGTTATCGACAGTCACCGATCGCAGGAAGTGCTCTACGTTCGTTGGAATCGTTCGAGCGTGTTACACCATTCCTGACGGTTTTCTTCCCGCGTGTGATATTGCTGAAGCATGGAAAAACGGACATTTGCAATCTGCTCGACACCGTTATCGACTTCCGCTATTAATTATGACCTATGAAATTGCAGATTAACATTGACACTTCGAGGCTGTTAGTCGCTGTACGCGGAACGTCGCTTTTTCCGATACAAGAACTGCTTCGTGACCATTTTGTTGCTTTCAATTATAATAGATCTTCTATTTGTCATACGAAGAGAATTTATAATATTGTTTCGGAATTTCATCTTTGAAGATAGACGCTTATTCCATTCGCAATGTCTCAATTAGGAACATTCGTGTTTACGTACAACGTCACGGTGCAACGAGACGTGTATCTCAGTTACGGTTTTTGCTTTAGAGCTAATATGCAATAATTTTGTATTTTTTAAACTATTTTATCAGAAGCAGAAAAAACGAACAAAATTTATTAACAGATGCCTTGCAAAGTTTCATAAAATAGTCTTTTTTTTAATGGTCCGTGAAAACATCAGTACCGAATAACAGATAGACAATATTATACAGGGTGTCTCACGCAACTGGGACAGACTGTACCTCCTAAACGGTTGGGAACAGTTTAGAAAATATAATAAGTAGAAATTAAATGGTGTCGGACGGTGCATAATATGCAACTAATTATATGCACTTTCTTTGCATCAGTGCATCAGAAGAATGCAACTGCACTTTTTTTTTATATGGAGGCCTACATTTTTGACTGCACCAATCGATGCAGTCTCGTGTGGTCTACATAAAAGAACTAACATACTTATGCTCTAAACTTATTCCTCAGAAAGTTACCGAAGCTAAAACTTGTAACGTAGGTATTCCGGAACACAGTCTTTTTTCGATATATGTCCCAAATATGTATCTATTCGATAATAGTCTTAGAACTATCCCCACTGTCACGGGTTATACACCGTGAGGGGCCTCAAAGCTCGAGCCGATATATAGAGCTTCTAGCCGATATATGTCCCTGGGTAGACCCGTGTTGCGGACTTATATCGAGAAAACACTGTAACTCAGAAAACTTTTAGTTTCAATAACTTCCTAACGAATTAGGAGGGTTTGATTTAAAAAAGAAAGTGTAGTTGCGCTTTTCTGATAAATAAATTATATTATGCAGTGTCTGACACTATTCCACTTTTACTTGTAACATCTTCTTCAATTACCAACCGTGTACACGATAGGCAAAATAAACTTGTGCCCTTAACATCGGCGCGACGAAGGGCGACGTTTCGCGTGCAGCAATTCAGTACGAACAGCCAACTCTAATTAAAAACACAAACAAACTGCGCCGAGTATCTGCGATGCGCGACACATGCAAGGGGAGCACTCGATGGACCGGCGGCGCGTCGGCCAGGCAGTGTGTCAACATGCGAAAACAAACATATCAAGGAACTCGGCTACGGCTATACTATCAAGAATTATTATACGTGCCACTTTACAGGAGCAATCCAAGCATCAACGAATTACAGCGCTGTCCTGTAACGACAGATCGAACAAGAGTTATGATTGAATCACCATCCATAACGTTGTTTTTCCGTCGCGATAGAAAAACCGCTCTTCACGTGGACGCGTATCATCGGTATAGGCTCGGCGAGGCTCGATTTACGTCAACAGGTCGATTTGATCGTGAACGAGCACCGACGTGAGCGGAACACATATTCACAAACACAACAGCTACGCTTGCAGGTGTAAGACAGAGATGTGCGGACGCTTCGAAAGCAATGGGAAGGTGAAACGATCGACGAGAAGACTGGGGGTGATAACGATAAAACACAAAATAGACAAAAAAAAAAACAGAGAAACAAATCTTAAAAGACAAAATTATAAAAAAGCGGACCACGCTTTGTCCATCAGCATTCTCTCTTCAGGCTCTCTCCTGACTTAACATCGCCTGTTGTCTCTCTTTCCGGACGATTAACAACCACTCTTGAGGATGCAGCGAGAGCAAACCGACGGTACCGTCACGGCCAGAGGATTTTCTAGGTTTACTGTTGCTTCTTCTTCTTCTTGTTCACCGAAGCGTCCACTCCCCAGAGATCGTACCAAGGACCGCACGTATTCTTATCCCTCTCCCGATCGGAATCCCTGCGCAGCTTAGTCCTGGGCAACAGAGTCTTTTCGGCGACGGTTTGGTCCTTGACTACGATACAGCTGTACGTGGACTCCTCGTCGGACGCCTCTGTCTCGCTGAAGTTCTGCGTCATGCCGTCCTCGTCGTCCGTGTACTTTTTCCTCCTCTCGTTCCTCTTGGCCTCGTTGTTCTCCTTCAGCTCGGCCACAATCATGTTTCGCTTCGCCTCCATGCTACGTTTCCGCTCCTTCTCGATGATGGCTTTCCGGGAGACATTGCCCATGAAATAGGACCTCTCCTCCTGGTGCATCCGGTACTCGGATCTCTCGACGGCCTTGGGTCTCTCGGCCGGGGTCGGGAAGTCCTCGAAGTAATCGGACTTCTCCGGGACGTGGCTCCTCTCCGCAGGCTTCAGATCCTCCGGACGGGTCTCGTTGGTGATCGTCACGTCGCTGTTCCTCGTCTCTATACTGTGACGTGAACTAGGGCTACCCTCCGGTGTCGGTTTCTTCATCTCCTCCGAATTCCCGCTGTTCTCTATCGACTCTTTCTTGATCATTTTCGGAATATCCACCAGGGACCTGTGCTGCCAGAGCGCCATGCCTTCCAGGACATCGGAGTCCCTTCTGAACCTCCAGAAGGACTTGGTCCGTTTCACCAATTTAGGACTCTTCGAGTCATCGAAAGCCCTGCCGGTCTGAATCAAGTGGCCCACCGCGGTCGTTTGCCTCGGCAGCAACGGCTTTCTGTTGTCGTCCTTCAAGGTGTTGTTGTTCGTGTCGTTCTTCTCTACGCTTCTCGGTCCGTTTCGCGGGAACTTCTGCAGATTGCCTTGACCCAGCGAGTTCTGGTAGCCGTGTCTCTCGATCACCTTCGTCCTCTCCAGCTTGGTCTCGAAGTTCGACTCGTAGCCCCGTTCCTTGTCGACGGTCACCTCCCGGACGAATCTCGTCTCGCCGTAAATGGCTTCCTCTTTGTCGGAGAACCTGCGCTCTCTGTACACGCTTCGTGGCTCGGTCGGTCTCTCCGGGGCTTCCTCGGAAGGGGGCCTCGGTCTCTCGAATCGGCGACCGGAAGCTCGCTCGATGTTCCTGTTCCTGTCGGGATTCTTCTCGAAGGTTCTGTCCCGCTCGTAAGTGGAGGTTTTCTGCGGCACCGGGACCGGCGATTTGTCGAAGTAACGGTCCCTTTCCCGCTCGAATCTCTGCGGGCCACGGCCCCTGTCGCCCTCGTTGTATCTCTCGTAGGGCGGCGGTGCTTGTTTCTCCTCCCTGCGATCGTAGCTGCGATAGTCGTTCCTCCGCTCGATGAACTTCGGCGGGCTGTGCTCCCTGGCGTACTTTTGCGCGGTTTGCTCGAGCTTCTGAGCTATGTGCTCCACTTTCCGGCCGGTCTCCGGGATGGTGATTGTGCTCTCGTCATCCGTTCCCGAGGACGAGCCGGACGACGACTTCTCGTTCTCGTACTTCGGTTCCTCTTGCTCATTCACGGGACGATAACTACCACCGCTGCCTCCACCGACGCCACCGCCTCCTCCGCGTCGAGAATTCCGCTCCTGGCCGTCCGCTCTGTCCCCATAATATTTTTTCCCGTCGTACTTCTGGTACTCGATCCTGCCGCTGTAGCTGTCCTCCTCCTCCTCCTCCTCCTCCTCCTCCAGCTCGATGTCGTCCTCCTCCGTTTCTACCTGTTCCTTCCCTCGCTGCTTGGCCTCGCGACGATTCTGCTCGGCTTGCTCGTTGTTCCTCCTGGACGAACTTCTCAGCTGCTCCTCGTTGTTCATCATCTTGTTCTTGTGGTTCGCGTTCCCGTGCACACGGTTCTCGTACTCGTTTTTCAGCGCCTTCTCCTGCGACTTCTTACCTGATTTCCGGCTCGGACCGTTCTCCATGGTGCCGCGATCAGAATAGTCCCTGCCGTTCTTGCGTTCCTGGCTGTCGTAGTGCCGGCTCGTGGTGTACCTGGTCTCGCCGTTCTCGTTGCTCTGATTCGCGTTCGACTCCGCCCAGAGGTCCATCGCGGTTCTGTACAGCTGCCAGCTCTTCTCGTCCCTCGGTATCGTCTTCCACGAGTCGTTCTCCCAGTCCTTACCGCTGGACTTCTCCTCCTTCTGTTGTTGTTGTTGCGGCTGCTGTTGCGGCTGTTGTTGCTGATGCTGCTGCGGCTGGTGCTGGTGCTGATGTTGGTGCTGGTGCTGGTGCTGGTGCTGGTGCTGCTTAGCTGCCTCGGCTATTCTATCAGCGCGTGGCTTTCTTCTTCGTTGTCTGCGTTTTCGTTTGGGCTCGGGATAAGTAAGAGAGAGAAAGAGAGAGAGAGAGAGAGAAAGAGAGAAGAAGAAGAAGAAAAAGAAAGAAAAAGAAGAAACAGAACAGAGAGCGGAAGAGTGCAGAAAAAGTATCCAAGGAGAGAAAACCAAGAGCCAAGTACTTCGGTAGGATTAGTTATGCGGCTGTCGAGCATTGTGGTCGCGATATGCGGGGATGGGGGATATATATGGCTGCTGGCATCGCAGGAGCCCGGAGAGGTGAATGAGCCACCACCAACGTCGTATTTTATTTCCATCGACCGCGATAACGCATGCGGAATCTACAAATCAGGAGAGAAAACAAAATCGTGACTCCGGGATACAGGCCTAGTTGGTCTGGGCGGATCTCATTGGACACGGCGATCATGACCGAGTTGTTTCTAGGAGGGATCAATCGAATGCCGGCCGGGATGCTGCTGATCTAGATTCTAGATTCTCTTCGGTAAGTTTCAATGAGAACATCTGGCCCTGATGTCCCTTTGAGCCTCGCTTTGCTAATGCACATTAGCGGTACATTGGGCAGCGGAATATGTGCTCTCTGACGTGTTCAGTGGAATTACTGTGGTCAAACTGTTACGATAACGCGAGGAGATTACACGTGATGTACACTTGACCTCCTCCGCGGTACCATGATGATTATACCTCGCTCTTTTTACGTTTAATTTGTCCTCAAAATCATGTTGTACGTTTTTTGTTGAAAAACAGCAAAATTATTGTAGACGTCGATTTTCTTGGACAATTATAGAAATATGCATGAACCCAACAAGTCCGAAGACCACAATGTTATTAAACGTCACAGAAAATGTTCAGTATCGACGTGAAGGTTAAACAACTAAAATTACTGGAACTAAATGTAAAAGTCGTTACCACATACATCGCCAATTTTCGTAGCAATCGTGCTCCGGTATCACAGCAACGCGAGTCAATCGAGAGGATGATAATTTCGAAATGATCGTAACAATTCAACCACCGACTATAAACAGTTTTTCATATTTCATAAAAATACATGAAGAATCGACAGTCGAGTGTATCGATCTCTCCCAATGTATCGCCAGTACGTGCACAGAAACTACGCGCATGCAGAAAATTTCAATAAACTCCTTGGAAATGAAAATTAAAAGAGAATTGTTTAATAGAAACATTCGTTAGGTCCAAAAGATACCAACTACGGTTCTACGTTGTAATTCTAAGTACCAGGGTAGCGAATATTATTAGGGTGTCGGGTGTGTGTTACCAAGCTCGGTAAGAGAGAGAGAGAGGGGGGGTTTGGATTTTCATGATTCATACAGGCACAAGCGTTTCTACTGGTTTTGCCAACGATCGTCGACTACCCTCCGTCGAGATTCAATTAGAGAGATTCCAAAGTACCTTCGATGAAACGTCATGGGCGTGTATCTCTTACCTCATCGCCTCGTCGTCGCTGTAGTCGATGTCCGGCTGAGCCGGTGGCTCGTTCGAGAAGCCGCTGTCGTTGCTGCTGTGAAGCGACGTGACGACCTGCGGCGGCGGAACTGGCGGAGCAGGTGGCTGTATCCTGCGGCCGCCGGCCAAAACGGTGGGCAACGTGCCCGACGGACGGATCTAAGGATCACACAGCGTCAAGGTTTATGCGGCTTGTGTTTCACCGTTTTTGGCAGTCCTCGGACTGTTCACATTTATTGCGCGTGGCTCACGGAGATTCGACTCGCCCCTCCTAACCATAGAACGACTACGAGTACAGGAGTCTTTTCCAACCGAGTGCACAGTGGGCCAGAATCGCAAAAAGTCAGACAAAATTTACGTTTCTATACATTAGAGGGACACATAAGTAATCAATTATTTTGAAATCAGAAACAAACTTTGTAGTAAATTCAAGTTATTTCTTAATTTGTTATATTGGGTCTGGGAAAAAGTTCGTGGCGTTTTTATGTAAACACAGATCGCAGCCACTAAACGCTCGTTGGAAAGGACAGCGATAGTCACCGCCATTTACAGTTCGCCGCGGTCCGTAAACATGTCGTAATTCGCGTGTCCTATGAGTTATATGTCAAAGTCACAGCGGAGAAATGCTGCCGACGAGACCCTGCTATTCTTTGATGCTATTCTTTATTTTTCATTATTTTAACACGAAAGTGTTTTACAGATGGGGTGATTTCATAAAAAATGTAACGAAATATGCAACGCAAAATCGTCACGCCTATTACTTCCCAGATAGCACAGAGACGTCTTAAAGACGTCTTAAATAAATTAAAAAAATGTTTTTCAGCATATCCGCGAACATTAACATTTTATGCTTTATTTATTTATTTAATTAATTAATTAATTAATTTATTTATTTATTTATTTATAAATAAAAAAATAAATTAAAAGAATGTTTTTCAGCATATCCGCGAACATTAACATTTTATGCTTTATTTATTTATTTAACTTATTTATTTATTTATCTATTTATTTTGATGTATTACTTTTCTGTGCACTTCTTTGTTGATGGAATATTCAGTTTGATAATCAATTACAGTTTGTGAAGCTTTTCTCTAGCAGTTTAGAATGACTGAAACGTCAAGAAATGAAACGTCTTAAAGACGACTCGTAAAAGACGTCTTAAAGACGTCTTTTCAGGACGTAAGACGTTCAGACCAAAAATGGACGTAAAACAGACGTCTTTAAGACGCCGCGTGCTATCTGGGTTCAGTGTATGTACAGAGCGCACACTATTGAACGGGGTGTTTGCACAGCTGCTCAGAAAACACTTTCGTGTTTAGTACGTGTACAGGAGTACAGGTTTTTTTTATGGGACTTTCACCAACATATTCGTGGTTTTTCCGATGATATGTTCAGATCTGTGCGAAGCTTTAGAAACAGAACGGTTGTAAAGGTTTTGGGGATTGTTAGTCTGTGCCCTTCTCTGTCTATCTCAATCAAGTTTACGAAAAGACCTAGTTTACGAAAACACCTAGTTTCAACATATTAAATGACACATTTTTTAATCAGTTCCCCCTAATTCACAAAAACGACCCACTGTGCACCGGAAAAAAAATATCTGAAAAATAACTGTTGTTTCTCGTGTTTAAAAAAAAAGGCAGCAAACTATGCATTGCTGCTTCTGCTTTCAATATTGCTACTAGATTACCGATTTTGTTTCGACAAAGATATTATTAGCCTCTTAATTACGGCTGCTCTTAAACGCGGAGCAGCATTTCTACGCAATGAGGTCTATTATTATAATACCAAAATTAAATGACTGCTAAAAAAAAATTATAATTTAAAAGGGACAATTAGGAGGCTCAGAAGCCAATAAGTATAAGTCCCTGGACACAAATACTGAGATGATTAAGTGTTTTACAACATAATTGTAAAAAGAAAAGAAAACCAGTGCATAGGAGTATTTCGAAGAACATACATATTTACCAACAGATAGTACATACAAATAAACTTACCTACATAGAACAAAAATAGAATTATACCGCTATGGTTGAAATAAATTGATATGAGTAAATTCGACTTACATTGATTGGCTTCTGAGTTGTCCATGTATAACTTTGGGTCAAACTGGACATCTGGGGGTTAAGTATTGAACCCAATATCTAATGTATAAATGTTAATGGATGGATAGAAAATGCAGTTAGTTAAATGTTCGAATGTTCTTATGCGTATGTTAAAGAAGCTTTTAATAATGTAGACGTA
Organism: Seladonia tumulorum; assembly: GCA_913789895.3. Classification (NCBI taxonomy): domain Eukaryota; kingdom Metazoa; phylum Arthropoda; class Insecta; order Hymenoptera; family Halictidae; genus Seladonia; species Seladonia tumulorum. The sequence continues at coordinate 10,633,121 of OU565267.1, read as the reverse complement.
TGGTCATTCTCACCGGTTTCGACTGGCGTGCAGTGGGCGTAGCCAGATTGTGAGAACTGTTACTGTTCGGCACGTTGGTCGGTGTGCCGCTGCTGTTATTGTTGTTGCTGTTGTTGGCGTTGTTGTTCCCTACTCCGTGGAAACCACTCGACACTTCATCCATGCTGCTCGGTGTCACCGGCGGCCGAGAGGATGGAGGCTTGCAGGGTGGAACTGCCTGTGGCTCCGAAGCACGGCCATTGTTTGTTCCATGACTTGGCGATCTTCGGGCATTACGGGTACGATTGATTTCGGGTGGGAACAATAACCATATTGATATTGATTGAATCTGAATCGCTGCAAGTGTCAAGGGGGAGCTTTTGTCCGTGTATTGTTTCGCAAACATTGTTCGTCGCAAACGTTTCGTAACCTCTTATCAGAACATGTATAATATACCTCTGTCTCAATGCAAAATTAATTCGCCGTTAATTTGTACAAAAAAAATTCGGGTTATACCGGGTCAATTTCTCATCGCGTGGCTACCGCGATATTAAATTACGAGCGAGAGCCGTTCTCCGTAAGAGGTTCGACCTTAGACACCGTATGAATGATTCAAGGGCGTATTAACATTTTTATGCGCGCGTAATTTCGTGCGAACAATCGACAGGGTAAATCACCGTTGGAAGTGGCCCCGGACGTAAAATTTCTATGGTCGCGCGCCGTAAATCGGCCATCGGAATAAGAGGATTTAAGAGAGCAGCTGCAACAATAACACCAAGACGAGTACGGTGTAATGGGAATGGCCTGCATCGATGCGATCCCGTTGGCCCGTTATCGTTCTAGATTAACGTAATTGCATTCGACCCGCGCAATTGTTAGCAACGAACGCCGTAACAAGATCTGCTATGATATCGTTCCGGGCGCGGCGCCGAAGGGGCCGGACTTTCCTGTCTCTCTGTTAACTTACCCAAGAGTATCGTCGATAATAATTTCTGTGTACGCCAGTGGGAACCATCCGGAGCTGTGCGTGCGCAGATTCTCCCCAAATTGCCAGCCCTTCTGACGATCTCCTAATAACGCAGTTTCGTGAAACAGATATTACGTTTATGGCCGTTTGTTCGCCAGCAGAACGAATATAACAGCTCGATAAGAACTCCAGTTCACGGGATAACGAAGTATTCCCCGGGAACTGATTTCTTCCGAGTATTCCCGATAAGCGATGCCGGGGGAAAAATAAGTTAGGTGTTGTTCATCGAAAGATCGTTACACCACTCTCGAATGATACGGGAAACTTTCTGATTTGTTTCATCCTCCTTCAAATATATACTCGCAAAAAGATAACACGTAATCTTTAATTTCTCAGTGACAATGTACAATTTTCTGTTTGCGGAAAATGAAACCGTGAAACTACGAGCTCGAAGTTGGCCCATACGTACAGGGTGCGGCCGCATAATATGTACAAGCGAGCAGGGGGTGATTCCGAATGTAAATATAAATCGAAAAACAGGAATAACATTTTTTGGTTTGACGCTTCGTTCTCGAGAAAATCGAGTTTAAAGATCCGCCGGGTTCGCGTGCTATAGTATATGCTGGAAGTAGAATTGGTCGGTCATGATCAGACGCGTCAGACGATTCCTATCGAATGGCACTCGTATTCGCTGCATTTTGATACCCGATTTTCTCGAAAACGAAGCTTCGGATGAAGAAATTTTATTCCATATTTTTTTTTACTTTCTCATCAGGAATCACCTCGTGCCCACACTTGTAAATGTTATTCCGCCGCACCTTATACAGAATGAATATATTCTAGGTCGGAAGTAATTTATAATTTGGTCGAATTACAAAAATATTAAATTGCTAATTTTATGGAAGCAAATATATAGAGATGTGAAACAGAAAACAAATCAAATTTCTTATAAATAAAATTAGATTTTCTGCAGGATAATTCAGTGCTGATTCCGCATAGTACTGTCTTGTAGTAACGATAATTCGCATAACACCCACGGTCTAATTGTAATTATATTATTCCACTATTAGCCGGGCAAGCAGGTTCGGCGAGACGAAACAGACAAACGTACAGACATCGAACACTCACCCATTAATGCGATGAGATCATCCTCGAGGAAGCTCAGCTGATTTTCCCCGGAGCTCAAATAGGCATAGACAGCCCTCGCGAGGGGTGCATCACCCCAACCACCGGAACTCACCCCTGTGCCGCTGCCACCCCCGACCCCGCTGCCGCTATTGCGTGATGCTGGAGGCGCCATGGACCTCGGCCTCGGCGGGATATCCGGAACCTCTGCGAAAACGAGGAGGAATACGATTAATTGGGCTCGTTTGTGCCCTAATGTGCCGCTGCAGCGTATTAGGACCTTTGAGCGGAATGGCTTTAGCCTCCGGATTCCGTGCGTACACCAGCCGTTTTATTTATGGATGAACGCGCCCGCTGAAACTTAAATCCTACTCCAGAAACATATAAAATTCCATAAAATATTGAATCACGTCCAATTGAACGAATCCATCCCTGTAATTCATCAGACCTTCATCCGAATAATGATCTGTTCGAGCAATGTACAGTCCGCGACAATACTATAACACATCACTTAAAACGAAATAATTATGTGTCATATGAAAGAACTTCATCGTTTTGATACAGAGTGTTATTAGTTACTTCTGGAGACGTCGTTTAACGCGAGTAATCGAAAAATCAACAAAATTTTTTCGTTCAAAAGAATTGTAGCAATCTATATGCAGTAATTTCTCTGTATATGTCTCCTGGACCGTGTTGTTGACAAATATAGAGAATTCACTGTAACATACTGACGCATATCCGCCAGAATTTTGTCTGTGTTCGTCTGTTTGTTCTTTTCTTTTTAACCCTTTGCACTCGAAGCTATTTTAACTCCAAAATGAAACACGTCTTCCGACCTAAAATATTGCCTTTCTATATATTTTTGTTTGATGTCATATATACAAGAATGGTGCAACTTGCTTGTACAATACCTAAATGTTTAGTAATGTATTAAGTGCAAACAAATTTAATAATGTAAAAAATATTTTTAATAATGATACAGCAATTTTTAGTGGTGTCCTACAGGCACCATTCGAGTGCTAAAGGTTAATGTTTTCTACAAATTACGGTTTCATTTTTCGTTAATGACTGAATTCGGAAACGAGGGAGTAGTACTTGATTTGAAAGTTGAAATCAAAATGAAATTGGAAGCATGAAGCTTCTCGCGAACATGTTCGCAAGACAACAGCGATTCAGGGCATGATACGGCACGGAACGTACAAACAGTTTGTTTCGCACAAATTGTTTCGTTGATCCCAGTTCCCGCATTTCCATTTTCTCGGCCATGCCAGTTCCACGAGTTCGCTGCACCTGCCGCAGGTTCTGCAGTTCTCGTACCACAGTGTTTCTGTTTTACCGCACCCCGTGTTCCGACCAGAAGAATGGCTTTCAGCCAAAAACCGCGGCATTTCGAACGGGCTGCGTTTACTTGAATATTTCTACCAAGTTTACGTTCCATTCTCTCCGTACCTTTCTTCCTTTATTTCTTCCCCCCCTCCTGTTCTTCTTTTTTCTTCATCCTTTTCATTTCTTCCCCGCATCGGCCGCCGATCCATTTTACTCTCTCGCGTTATTACAGGCGAATTTATACACTTGGCCGGCGTGCAAAAACGACCCCCTCAAAGAACTTCGCGAAATGGAAAGTTCTGCGTTATTTAGAAACTTGTTCGCGGCAAAATGAACAGCGCGCACCGCGGCGTAACAAAAAGTTCGGTGTATCTTGCCGTAAAGTTAACGTTAACGCGACGAGCCGAGACGAGCGTACCCCAGAGAAATGAACCAACGAAAATAATTTGGAAATAGTTTCTGAATTTTTGCCCAACTCACGGCCTCCATCTTCGAATCTTCTCCGTTTCGACAATTTGGTAGAATCAACACCTCAAAATTTCTGCCAACTCGAAGTAATTGAAACTGACGCTCGAAAGTTTTACACTATGAATCCCAGTGTATCTATTTTTGCAATCACATTTTTTTATTGTCGATGTGAATGATATTCACAAAGTTGCTTTACCAGTGCATTAAATTGTTTTCCCTTCGGAGTACCGAGCACGAATATGCAAAAGGCAGCGTTTCATAATCCGGAAGCTGAAATTTCCTCTAAAATATCCTGCTGTTGCAACGGCGTAGAAATTTTTGTTTTTTTTTTTTCATGTCCGCGTGCAATCTGCGTCGCGTCGCTTGTTCAACGGTGGCTTAGGCGCCAAAAAACCAAAAACTTCGAGTCGTCCTCGCACACGGAACGGAGCCCCGTGTTCGCCACACGCTCGCCAGAGACAGAGAAAGCGGGGGACACGACACCGGGGTCGTTTTTATTGTAGCGAAACCGAATGGTCGAGTACGCTTCGAGCGAGTCGACATTGGGGTTGAACACGTAACAAACGTTTGCAACACGACCGGCTGCAGAAGTGCTCGCAAAACAGTTGGAGAGCGCCGAGAGCTCGCTGCATCGAATATCGAATTCCACTTGTCGACCGCCCCCGCGCGCAGTTGAGAATTTTGCAATTTTTCCATTATCTACGTAGCAACGAATCGCATTAATCGAGACCCCTATTGATCCGTCGCGTGACACTTGGAATTAACCGTACGAGAATCTTCGCGGCAGGTGAAACCTCTACACTAGAAGGATTTTCCACTTAGGAGGAAGTCACTTTCATGCTGGACATTTTACCGAATTATTAAAGCATATTAAAATTAAAATTAATAGGAGCGAAGAATCCAATGAAACTAACGGGTTCCGTAAATCCAAAACACAATTTTAAAAAGTCAGATGTTATTTTTGCGCCGTTTTAGGATTCCTGCAACTTGAGGTCTTCTTTCTTAATATATTTTATTTTCCCAATGTCCGCGACGAACGTTAACATTAAATCAGCTTTTTAAATTTATATTTGTTCTATTTGTTAAAATTGTGGTATTTATTTCAAAGCTTCTGCGAAGATTTGAGCTGTTTTCAGCGAAAACTGATTTGTTGAAATTGGGAAAAAGGAAGATGAATGTTTAGCATGTATCTTGCGAAATGACTAATTTTTTCCTGTTTACAAAACTCCGTGAATAGCCGAATGAAAAATTCGATGAAAGCGCAGTACACATAGGTATAATATAACGCGGAGGGCTTAATGAGTGTATCGTACTCGGTAAAATTAGAGACAGAGAACCGTGAAAAATAAGGGGGATCCGTATCAGCGGTGAATTCGCGTTTTCTCGCGCGTGTTTAGGTTTTATTGTATCAGATTGCATTTCAGCGGGCAATTCAGTTTCCGCATTCATAACTCCGATGCTGAAAACTGACGCACGAGGTGTCCATCCGGACAGGAAAAATTTAATTGCACGATTGAATTTCGCGCGCTGCTACGTGTTACAAATAATAGAAAATAGTTGCCGCTTTGAACAATGCGACTGAATCTAACGGGGGGTCAGTAGTAAAATTTTACCGTGCCTAATCCTAATAAAGTTTCATTACAATCGCATGGGAAGAGAGAATTTTAAATCCAGCAGGAAACTGCATCGCAGTAATATAAAAATTCCTCTGAATAAAAAATTATGCTAGCCCGCGAAGCTCCATGCAAATTTATGTTGTTCCAAAATAATTCAGTGAAACGTGAAATGAATAGAAAATTTATTACACGCTCCGCCACCAGGAAAATAGAACGAACTGCATGTGAGTTTCCTTCAATTCTTAATTTAATTTTTTGTACAGTGTCCTGTATACTTTTATGCGTTACAATAGAAGCGCAGTATGAATCAGTAACATTTCTGGTCATGGTACTGAATAGTTGAAATAATGAAAATTCTTTTCCGCAAAGTGCAAATAATGTGCTTCGATGATACATAAACTTTTATTGAATGAAACTGTAATTAAAATTTTCGTGTAGCAACTTTTACTCGTGTATAAGCGGATTTTGTGCGAGCTTGGAGTTTTCGAGACAAATTTACAGAATCTGAAGTTAAATAGGACCACTGTTCCCTTTGTTAAAAGTTTCAGTAGTTTGAGAACAATATGAATTGTCGAAGTCGAATAATTTTATTAATTTATGTTGTTTGCTGTTTGTGTTTTACTGACTTCCTGCGGCTTTTGACGAAAAATTTGATGATAGACGCTGACTTACCCGGGTCCAAAGATAACGTAGAAGCATGGAGGTTGGCTTCCGACCTTGCTCTAGACAGAGCTGTAGGTAGGTGCGATGATGGGCCTTGATAAGTGGTGCTCGACACGTTTCCGGAAGGCAGCCCAGGTCGAAGTTCCAAGCAAGAGCTGTCCATGCTTCTGGTCTTCCTCAATTGCGAGCTCATCGTAAGCTCTGAACCGCCATTTTCTTCGTCCTCGGGCCAAAATGAAACTTGCTAAACAACAATACAATGAAAACGGATCAATAAAACCGTAGCATTCTAATAAATTGCATTCATGTTACACATTAAACACTAAACCTACCATCACAGGACCAAATGACCGTTTCCAGAATGTTTACGTTACTATTATTAAAATCATAAAGATGCTTTTTGAAAAAAGATATTGAATCAATTTCGTTATACCGACACAGATTATTATAATCTTCCAATTTATGGTAACACGACTTGGTGGCGTATCAGCTCACTTTTACAGCTCGATAAGCTTAGTGGTAATTATAATTAAACCGTGGATTTTTATGCAAAATAGTTTTGCATTAATTGCAAGAGGAGCAGAATAAAAATTTCTTTCTGCCTTCAATAATTTTGATATTCTTAAATTTTTAAAATTTTTCTACTGTTTTAAATTGCTGCTACTAATTTTTGTCATATATGCATATTCAATTTTATTTACCTGAAACATTTCATACGGTGCTCCACTTTAAACGTTTGACACATTTACCAAGCTGTCGCTTGAAAATTTGTTTCTGCTAATCATTAATGTATATCTAATACCCAATCTAAAGAACATGTAATGTTAACTACAAGGTTCGATTTTATTATTTTACGAGTTCTGCCGCACTGTGAGCACTGTGCGTTTTCCTCGCATCTTTTGTACGCGTAGAGTCGGTATAAGCACTATTTACTACTTTGCAAAGCCACATATAAATTTCGAAGAACACACGGGATAACAGTGAGATACAAGCAGCATCACTCACCCTAAGTCTGGAGGCGAACATATCTTCCACGGATTGGGGTAAATATTCCCTGGTAGCAGCAACCTCGCGCCACTTATCAACCGAGGGATGAAGAGCAGCTAACGCGACCTCATGAAAACTCGCATAATGTTTCGCCAAGGAGCATTGTCGCTCGAGAACAAAGCCGTACCTTCTTCGTTCCTGTGTCATCGCCTAGAACGAAAAAAGGGTTAAGAGGCTCGAATTCAAGTCATGCACTGTCGTTAGCCTGCTTTTTTAGGCCAATTCATTATTCAATCACCATCGGATGCTGTCATCTACGCCAAAATGAATGACAAAGACTAATTTGATAGGGGGTCATTACATCCGCCGTATAATTATAGCAAATAAAATATGCCCACCTAGAGTGCATCAAACAAAAACTAAATTTCATTCCTATCATAATGGACTTAAACGGAATAAGACATTATTTCGACTTTTTAAAATTTCATATAACATTACTTTGACTTTTGACTTTCTTCTAAAGTTTCCTCTATTTTACTCGCGTTTACTGCTGTCTACTGATTATACATAGGACATAAAGATGAAATCTAGTTTCGGCAACAACGAAAATTTTTTTTCAGTTCCGACTGAAACATTCTTCTAATCATTCTGAATGAATAGTTTGTTTGTTAGATTATTTTATAACTAGGAGCGTTAGAAAGAGAGGATAAATTTTCCGGTACTGGCATAGAGAGGAGATTCAAATCTACGAGGTGCTAAACAAAAAATGTTATTCCCTTTCCTCGACTTGTTCTTGGACGTGGAATCACCCCGCCGATTGTACCATGATTTCGGGTACACTTTGCACGGTAAATGAATGTACAGATTTCGGACAAAACGGGAAAGGGAAGATTGGGTGATTGGTGCACCTGTGTTTCGCAAAACGAGCAGGTGTACAGCCACCATATACTCACGTTCTTCAAGCTCTGCTCACAAAAGGCGTCTAGCTTGGACTTCTCTTCCTCGAGAATCTGCATGTTCTTCAGCTCTTTGTCCATGGCGAGTCCACTCTTGCTGGCGCCCCTCGACTTTTTCCTCTGCTTCTTCATCGTCGCGGCGGCCTTGCTGTACGTTTCGGACCTGGTCTTGTGCTGTTGGAGGAACTTCTTCTGTTCGCTCTGCGAAACGTATTATTTCATTATTCATCGGTCCGTTGGGCGGCTGATAGGAGCCGTCACCGGTCGGATTCGGAGACCCGAGAGAGCTTACCTGGACCACCTTCGTGTCTTTCTCTAGGTTCGTCTCGAGGGGAACCAGCAGGTCTACGTAGAACGCCTTCAGCTGAAAGCAAGAAAAACGGCCAGGTTGCAGCGACAGGGCTCAAGACACTGGAAGATTTTAATGCCGCGGAAGCGCGGAAAGTGAATTCGAAACGAGCTTAGGTAATGAGGGACTTTCAACGTCTGCCCGCGACAAGGATGGCGGAAGGCCCACCAGCCACTTTCGTTCGCGATGTTGCCGACCATGTTTACGAGCTGTTGTCTGACCTGTTTTTAAGCCCCGAGCACCGCAGCTGGGAAAAACGTTCTGATTATTCGAACCGGGAGACTCGTAAAACTTAACGCCGCCGCGCCGCGACCCCGAGATAACGTTTCTTTCGCTACTTTCACAGGTGTTTTAACTGTGGTTTAGCAGGGATAAATTAGTAGACTGCCTGACCATATACATATTGTGTTAAATGCCTGGTCTCTTGCTGACACGACCGATTTTTTAACTGGATTGTTTTCAAGATGTGAAGACACATCGTGTCAATTTAATATTACTGGTACGATAATTACAACCTGTTTAAATTATTCAGTAAGGAAATCAATTTTTGTACAACTACTTTTTCTTGTAGTTGAAGCATATAATTTTTTAGTTATTAGCAACTACCAGGTGGCTTCTATCATTCAGGTTATGTTTCTGATCTTCTCTGTTACACTTGAACGGGAACCTCTAATAAAGGTCTACGTTGTATTATACATACAATGAATATTGATAGCAGAGATATAGGGTATATGATATACGTATTTAGTAGTGTTTGAAATTTTCTGTTACAATATTATAGGACGAGGGTTAATGGAGACAGAGTAATTTGATTTTAACGATAAATCGGAACAGAAATGGCTGGATTAATTTGCTTAACCTTCTACACGGATGCAGAAACGGTTGTTCGAGGAAGAATTAATAAACAAGAATTTGTTAGCTCGGTTTCAACGAACCCACCGTCGTGTGAAATTCATCGAGACAGTTGTTAATTATATGGGCCGACTGAAATTTCATTGTGCACCGGGTTCACGTACAGTCGCCTATAAATTAACGAGGATTTATGTACCTACGAATTAGCAGCGGTTATTTATGTTTAATAACTACTTCCATTGAACGGGCTTTGAAAACTTCCGCGGAGGATTCAGACAAATATACAGATATGTGTGCGCTTCGTATTCAATATTTCCGGATTGCGGAATACGGTTAAAATATTTTCCCGTTTAACATATAAACTCGACCCGTGTAATTAAGCAAAATTGGAGAGCAATGTTAATTAAATTTAATATATAACGGATATAAAACATTTAATGAAAAGTACCAGCAACTTTATTTAATCAACAAGATCGTTACAAGTGTTGTAAAAAAATTTATTGAATGACAGGGCTGATGCAACTGCTCTCAATTTTAACCTAATTGAATGTGTAGTCGGTAACACAACTATTTCTGAATCTAAATGTTTGACTGCCTCGCTACGTTTCTATTTTACCATTTCGATAGAGATCAATATTAACCGTTCATGGGCAATCTGGGGCATACATTGCCATATAATAACAACACAATTGAATTTGTTTAGATTTGGTACCGGTTTTGTTTAAGTATCTATTTCGATAGAGAAGTTTATTAAAAAATTTCACATGAAAACACATTTATAATTTCAATATTTCTAAAAGGAACAAATAGGGGCAAGTCATTTTGACTCGTCCGGTAGTTTTAGTGTTAAAATAGGGACTGCGTATTCCAGAATTAAAAAAAAATTTTAAAAGCTTAGAACGGTTGATGCAGAAAATAATATTAAATACAATCTAATTGAATCATCGCATTGTTGAGGTATAGTTGGAAGGTCCACTCAAGGGTTAGAGAAACGTTTTACGAAAATCCGCATAGAAATTCATTTATTTAGTTGTTCAGGCATACTGGTGCGAGCGTTAGATGTTCAGAAACCGCATCCACTGTGACCGCAGCTTCAATTAGAGCTGATAAATAATCTATAGATCGTCGCTCACCCGAATCTGGCCCGCGGAACGTTCATTAGAAGAAGAAACACGAGTTTGATCAGGGAAAGGGGTCGGGGGGAGGGGTGGCGCGCAAGGATAAGAGGCACGGTCGGCCGAGCAAAATGCATCGAGAATGCAGCGGGGCTCTTTTCAGCGCATCAACAGTACCACTTCAACTCGTATTTCTCTTCCCTTTCAGCGGCCGCTTTTCACGGGCAGCGATCGACTGCCGGTAGAAGGTTGCCCACTCGTGGAAACGTATTTCTGATCGAAATGCTGCCTCTAATCAATGTCCATTAAGCCGCGGAGGGAATCGAAAAAAAAAAAAATCCCGATCAACCCCGTGTCCCGTCGCGTCGTGTCGGCTCGTCCACGACTAACGCCGCGCCGCGGATTTCGTTTCGACGACCAGAGTTCCACAGGATGGATTTTCTGATTTTTATTTCGACATGTATCCCGACAGATTTCCCGCGTCGCACCGGCCCGATACGTCAGCCGCACATTTCCCGATTGTTCGGAGGAACGATCCCGCAGCCCGTTCCTTCCGCATTTAGAAACGTTAGATTGACAACTTCGACTGCGTAGAAAATTGATTCGACCGGTCTTAACACATATCCGAACGATACTATAAGACATCACTTAGAACGAAATAATTATGTATTATATGAAAGAACTTCATCGTCTTTCATGAAGGGCGTTATTATTTACTTTTGGAGACGTCGTTCCACGCAGTTTTCGTTAGAATTTCTATGAACTTGAAAGCTACACAAGCTTGACCTCTTGTCCGCCGCGACAATTCTATAAGACTGTTGCTCGCAAACAGTGAAAACGAAAAGATCGTCAATGAAATATTCTTCTAAAGTGTTAGTAATTGAAGGAAATAATTTAAGTAAAACCTGACAAATATTAATCAACTTGCAATATTTGTGTATATACAAAATGCCACGAGGAAAAAAATTAAATGAAACAAAGATTAAAATTATCAATAATTTGCGAAATGGAAATCATTCAATGGCAAAAATTTTTGAAATTCTTTGAAGAAGCCGTTGTGTAGCTGCATAACATATTTTAATTTCATCAAAATCGGAGATGAGGACTCGAAATAATTTCCGAATTTTCTTTTGTACAAAGGTTTTTGGTACTGTATTAATTGTGTCAACATTTATCGCGAGTAATTCTATAAGTCAGGGAATAAATTCAGTTTAGTTCTTACGCATCAATTCTTAAATTAACTTTGCTGACTGTTATGGGGTTATTAAGGTGCGCAACGATGCTGATGGATTGGAGCGCCCGTAGAATCTTCGAAAGTGAAGTCGACTAGCTGACCCGTATGCATTCCAGATCTTCCCTTTTTTTTCGAATGTTTGTACAGTTAATGGAATTGGCTAGAACCGGCGAATGTGCGAGCGAAAGAAATTGGAGAAATTTTTCAAGATTTAATGTTTCCACTCGCGCTGGCTCATGGCAACTGAAAAATTCAATATGAATAGAATTTCATCGTTCGACCCTACCAATCCGTTTTTTATTTCATTTATTACAGGTATATTAAAAATCACTACAGTCGACACTAACGCCGACATATTGCATTTATTACATTCCAAATGATAAAATCCGAAGAATTCCAATAAAGGGTATTGAAAGAGTACAAAGGGTAACAAAATATTAAATGGAGCGAGAATTAACATATCGACTGCCACGATGGCCATACATTGAGATATAACATTCCTTGATTAAATTTTATATATTAATTTTCATAACTCCAGATATTGCGACAGCAATTGTCTTGCTTACACATATTTCGTTTTACAGCATACGCAGTAATTCCGTTCAAAACTCTGTCATTTTGTAAACAATTGAAATGTTGTATTTCTTACGGTTCTAACCATACGTTTTGAAAATTATAACAACACACGTTTCTTAAAACATACTCTTATAATAAAATATATAACTTGTGCAATTTAAATAATTTTTACTTAACAAAAAAAAAGTAACTTGTGTGCTCCAAATACCCATAAACATGTGTGCAAAATCCTACTACAAACAGATTAACAGTTCTTCTTAAAATGATTTCCAAAACGGTCTTGAAAACCAGAATACCCTTTTGAAGAGAGGTGGAAAAATAAAACCGGTGAGTGAGTGTGGGAATCCCAGTTGTGCATGAAACACGATAGAATGGCATTACTTTAGCACGGCCAGAAAACAAATCACCGAATTTTCCCACAGCTCCATGACTCTCGAATCCGACGCAACGTTTCTTGAAACGGCGACGGCGCACGCACGGCCGATTTTATTTAGGCGTTTGACAGTTTTACGTTCGGCTTTCTCGTCGGCCGTATAAAAGTATATCGTGTTATTTATTTGTCCAGGCTTTTCTTTTCGCTTTCGTTTCCCGCTACCAGGACAGCGACGTTTGCGTGAACGCGTGTGCGTGTTCCCCCCCCCTCTCTCTCTCTCTCTCTGTCTCTCTCTCCGTTCAGTTCGCTAGTCGATCGAAAACGAATTTTCCCTCGTTTTATTCGCGAAAACGACGCTCCCGACAAAACGCTGTAAATGACGTTTCCGTAAACGTATTTTGATTCGCAAACTCACGGATTTAATTAAGCAGTTCGGTAACGGGAAGGGGGGGCGGGAGAGTGGGGTACAGCACAAAAAAAGGAAAAAGAAAAAAGAACGAACGAAAGGTCGGTGCAATTTTAATGCCGTGTACCTACGAAAGTTTTACAACCGAGTTTACGATCTGTTTCCGGGTTTACCGTCGAGTTGCTTATTTCATTGTTCGCTCCCCCTTTTCGCAGTTCCGAGGCCGGGCGAAAGAGGAATCCGTCGTTACGCCTTTGTTCTTTCCGATCCCGATCCCGGTACCGGTGCCCACCGATTTCCGCTCGAAAGCAGAAAACCCGTGGAATTCTTTTCGAAGTTTCGGCAGTTCGCGCTCGTGCTGTACAACCAACGGGCACCAAAAACAATAACAATGGAGAACCATCGCTGTACCGAACGCAAAGCTTTCCCATTTGACTGTTTGTCCATTGTATCCCATAGACAGATACTTCGTAATTGATTCTTTGGTTCGTTGATCGTGTCAATTTATTCTCCGAATCGGAAAATATTTAGAACCGTTTTGTGCAGGTTAAACATTTTTAAACGAACTTTGTATGATTGCAGTTACTTGTGTTGCTTATCGCGTTAGAGGGTGACCCGCTTCTTGTTTAAACTGAATGTACAGAAACAACTTTAACAGTAAACCTACCGAGCCTGGAAAGCAACTAATACAGTGATTTGGTAATTATTTACATTAGGGCCTTCCTCACCGATTTTGATGACCTTGAAATATGTTGTCAAGGTCATCATTCTGAACAACTTTTTCCTATACATGTTACCGCTTCTCAGCTTTAGTTTCCGAGATATTCGCAAAAGAGTTTCAACATCTCAAAAAGTGATCGCAGTAGGTGTGGGTCAGATTTGAAATTGTGGCCGCCGGTAAGGCGGCCACGGTCACAGCTTAAAACGACTTCAATCAGTTGAGACACACTGTCTTGTCTGTTTATGTTGACAGATCATATACGGACATATTTCGGGTCATATTTCAAGGTCATCGAAATGGGTGAGGAAGCCCCTAATGTAAATAATTACCAGTGATTTCTCTATTATATGTCGCCAAGGCCTGGATGATAAATGTCGCGGAATTATCCCACCTACCGCGAGAGGACTCGGACGCCATAACAGGGCTCGGCTATGTCTCCTGTACGATACACGACACTGACAAAACCCGTGTTCTTGACATACACGAGAATTCACTGCACATATTGTCTCATAGAAATGACGAGATTGAATTTATTCGGATTTTGTGCAGTTCGTATTATAATACGTGCTCTACTAAATGCATTCATTTAATAATTTCCACGAAATCATCTTTATAATTTCAGTAATTGCAAAATGAAAAATCTGGAATCGGTCATTTTGACCAGCGGTGGCAGATTTGGCGTTAAAGTCTGCGAAACAATCTAACAAAAAGTCTAAACAGAACATGGGAATACATACAAACTGCTTTTAAATGTATCAAGGCAACGATTCAAAGCGTAAGGCTATACTGATTCAAATCCTTGTGAATTTCTTGAAAAAATGTAAGCTGCGAATTTGATTTAATTTAGTGTGGACCGTGTATGTGTGATATATGTATACAGGGTCATCCGTTTTTAAACGGCCAAACGTCAACCAGCTATAGAGGACCCCAAATGAAACAACTTTCACCCCTAACACTTTTTTTGATTCGGTCTTGATTTTTAGATAATTGCAAAAACCCGTAATTTTTTGCGTTCACTTAAGATTAAATAAATTAGGACTGCAATTATGTATCTTGATGATTTTTCCTTTGTTTGGTTTAAAATAAATAGGGGCATCTTTTTTATTAAGTCAACTTTTTTGTATGACCTTCGGATCTTGGTCTTTTTTTACATGGGGCACCTCTATAGCTGGTTGACGTTTGGCCGTTTAAAAACGGATGACCCTGTATACAGGGTGAGTCACCAAACGTTACCACCTCAAATATCTTTGTTGTTTCTAAAGATACGTAAAATATGGTAAGGACAAAGTTGAATGGTACAATGGGGCTGACACGATGCAAAAAAAAAATTTTGTTTTTATGTCATTTTTTTGGAGATATCAAGGTCACCTTGACTTTTTTAAATGGAACCACCCTTTTTTAAACACCTACAATGATAGTCCCTTTCATTAGGAATTCAGTGACTATAATTAGTCCAAGGTCATTCAAGGTCAAGGACAGAAAAAACGTATAAAACTAAAATATGGAAGCAAAATACGTTTATCACGGTTGAGACGTTTATCGTAGTTGAAGTAAACATACTAAGGTCTCTCAATGTTATTCAGCATTCTTATTTACTATCAGTATGTTTCCAAACGCGATTCCGCTATGTTATATTCGATGACTGAAAAGTGTGATATGATCACGATTTTCTGTGAATGTAGAAAAAATGCAGTGCAGGCCTGACTACTTTATGAAGAAAGGTACCCCGAGCGAAACACTCCTTCTAGACGTACTTTCACTAATACGTACAGGTTGTTTCGAAGTACTGGAAGTGTACATGCAAGACAGTACAAACGGAAGAATCCCACGACTAATGAAGACAATGAAATTAATATTTTAGCAGCTATAGCTGTCAATCCTCACGTGAGTACGAGAAAAATTGCCCGGGAAGCAGGCATAAGTCAAAGTAGCGTAATACGAATTCTGGCCCGACATAAATTTCATCCGTTCCACATATCACTCCATCAAGAATTGCACGGGAATGATTTTCAAAATAGAATTAATTTTTGTCAATGGGGATTGCTTCAAAATCATTCATTTTTTTCTAATGTCTTGTTTACGGACGAAGCAACATTTACTAATCATGGCTCAATTAATCTACGGAACGCCCATTATTGGTCTGTGGATAATCCGCACTGGCTGCGAGAAATTGATCATCAAAGACAATGGAGCGTAAACGTGTGGTGTGGTATTTTGAACGACAAAGTAATTGGACCATATTTCGTTAACGGAATGATGACGGGACAGAAATACGCTCAATTTTTGCAAGAAGATCTGCCAATTTTGTTAGAAGATGTCCCTTTACAAAATCGCTACGATATGTGGTACCAACATGACGGTTGTCCTGCTCATTATGCACGAGTAGCAAGAGAAACGTTGGATTCTCGATATCCAAACCGATGGATTGGACGAGGCGGAACAGTTTCATGGCCAGCACGATCGCCTGATTTAAATCCACTGGATTTCTTTTTATGGGGTCTGCTAAAAGAGACCGTGTACACGGATGCTCCAACAACAGTTGAAGATATGCGTCAGCGTATCATCACAGCATGTACGAATATCACGTCGGATACACTTATCAGAGTTCAACATTCCTTCAGAGCTCGTTTACAACAATGTATCGACGCAGACGGCCATCATTTCGAACATTTATAAAATACAGGTATTCTGCTTCCATATTTTAGTTTTATACGTTTTTTCTGTCCTTGACCTTGAATGACCTTGGACTAATTATAGTCACTGAATTCCTAATGAAAGGGACTATCATTGTAGGTGTTTAAAAAAGGGTGGTTCCATTTAAAAAAGTCAAGGTGACCTTGATATCTCCAAAAAAATGACATAAAAACAAAATTTTTTTTTTTGCATCGTGTCAGCCCCATTGTACCATTCAACTTTGTCCTTACCATATTTTACGTATCTTTAGAAACAACAAAGATATTTGAGGTGGTAACGTTTGGTGACTCACCCTGTATATACAGTGAGTAACGAAAGTATTCGAACGCCCTTTAAATCAGTATAACTTTTTTTTTAAGTGAATCAATCGACCTGACTTTTTTGAGGACTTAGAAGAATTGGTTTTCCAAATGATCTGTAAAAAAGATTTGGAAAAAATTGCAATTGGTAAGAATTACATGAGAAAATAAAAATGGCACTTTTCACAACTTTTTTATTTGAACCTGTAGTGAAAATTTAAAATATGCGTTTTGTAGATATATGTTAGTTATATACATACTGAAAATTTCATTGAAATCGGTTAACGTTGTCATGAGATACAAACGTTTAAAGATGATTACATAAGGGCGAAATTCCCTGGCAAGATCAAAAATCTGCGACTTTCACCCTTAAACTCTCATTTTGAAACGTTTGTAGTTCATTGCAACGTTCACCGATTTCGATGAAATTTTCAGTACGTGTATAACTAACAGAGATCTACAAAACGCATATTTTAAATTTTCATTACAGGCTCAAATAAAAAAGTTGTGAAAAGTGCCATTTTTATTGTCTCATGTAATTCTTACCAATTGTAATTTTTTCAAAATCTTTTTAACACATCATTTGGAAAACCAATTCTTCTAACTCCTCAAAAAAGTCAGGTCGTTTGATTCACTTAAAAAGAAAGTTATACTGATTTAAAGGGCGTTCGAATACTTTCGTTACTCACTGTATATGCATATTTATACTGTAACTTGTCTCAGTGCAGCAGAAATAGATCTCTACTGAGATCTGAAATGCTTAAATAAAAAAAGAAATTCTTGTGAATCAATTTTTCCTCATTGTACACAATAAACACAGCCAATGTTACGAACTGATAGAAAACGAGCTGATAGAAAATTAGTGCGTGTTAAACAGCTCAGACAAGAAATTCCGCAAAAAAGAAAAAAAAAATCAAAATCGTAAATCGATGATAATCCGAACAACTTCGACACACAGAATCCAGCAGAAACAACCACGCTACGGATTACAGATTCACCGTATCACCATCCTTTAACAAAGAGGAGCATCCCTTACTCCAAATGTTTCGCCGTGGCATTTCGGATGCCAAGATTCCTCTCAGTCTCGCCTCTCCCTCCACACCATCGACTCTTCTCTCGTGCGAAGCGCTTGCCGGAGGATGGATGCAGGAATGCGAGCTTTTCAAGACGGACGTGAAAATCCAGCATAAAAAGCCAGCAAAGTCACGGACCTTCGCAACCAGCGAAACGCTCGGGCAAACATCCCCCGGTCTCTCTCACTTTCTCTCTCGGTCTGTGCGTCCCTTTTTCCCTTATACTGGGCTGGTTCACTTTCTCTCTCTCTCTCTCTCTTCTCCGTCTGTGCAAATTTGAACGGTTGGAAAAATCGCGCCAGCGCCCTCTGGAACAGTCGGTTTCCAGTTTTCACCGACGCTCGACATGTGCCTGCCCAGAACCGGACGGTACGCTTTCATCGAGCCGAATCCCGGCCGCTTCCGACGTCAATGGAGCGTCTAACGTTTCACGTACGGCGTTTCAATAGTCATTAGACGGATCTCCAGATATTTTCGTTCGCGTTTCACCACCGACAATTCTGTTCCAACGGCCCGACCGTTGGCCAAGTGCCGGCGGAGTTGATTTAATCCTTCGCTTGTAAGTGAAGAGGATCGACAAGTACCCAAAGCACAGTTTTCAGCAGCTCCAGCACTGCGAGGCTCCGAGCTTTCATTTTTTACTCTCGTCCCGAAGAAAGTTCGAGGCTAGTTTATTGGCATAAGCACCGCGAGGATGTATCCAGTTAGGGGAACTATGGGAAGTCAGTCGGCCAGGAAGTAGGCCAGGAAACAATGAAGTTTCGAGGGTTATTGTTAGTCGCCGATCCGCGAAACTTTGCTGCTCGCTCGGTTTTTCTCGTTATAAATTTTTCGTCGGTGGCTTCGTTACTGATGCTTGGAATAATTTCTTGCTAGACTAATATTTTAAAAGTAAACGGATTCCGTGTCTACTTTGACCCAGAGTATCAAACTTGTCATTCGTTTATTCAGTTTGCGACGAATCAATCGAACGGGCAGATGCTGTATTGGAAACAATGGTTAAACTTCACCTTGGAAAATTTCTTACTTTTTAGCATATAATCCTGCACATCTCGACGAGAGAATGCCATAAATCGAAGTTTCGAGGCGAGGAATTAAGGCCAGGTCGTTGTATGGATCGCGATCTTCGATTCCAATTTATTTCATTCGATTTCCATCTGCACGGGGGAACAGTTTTTTAAGTTGCGACGTTCCCGTCAACACTTTCGATTGGATTGCCGTGGCCCGGGCGTCGGTTGCCGTTCGCGATGACAGAAAAAGGGGAAACAAAGCTCGGCGGATTGGCTTCCTTCCAGCAGGAGCGATCCTTCGGCAACCAAGCCGACAACGCCGGTACAAAAAGCCTGCCGTATCATACCTTTCGCTCGACAAAAAGGCCTCGAGACTCCCTAATATATTGACTCCACTGTTTCTCGCTGATTCATACCCCGCCGTCGCAGGAAACGATCAACGAAAACTCTGGAAATTCATCGGAGCCGCTTCTTCATCGCCCCGTTCCAGAAAGAGCCGTGTAACGTCGGGCATTCGATCGCTAAAGCGGACCCGACAAAGGTGCGATGTGTATAATGAAGTTCCCCTGTACTTTGCAAACTTTTCCGTCACGGAGAGTTCATAGACTCGCCTAACTTTGCAGCAGGCAGTCGCGACAGAGCAGCAGAGAAGGGACACGCTTTGAAACCTTTTAGAACCGTGATCATTAAATTGGTGACTTGTTGCTGAAAGGGTCACCCATCTCTGGCCGTTTCCTTCTCGCCGTCGATCATTTCGAGACAAGCACGAGCTCGAGTTCTGTTCATTTTGTTAACAAAGTGCATTCTGTGTTGGATGTACTGGTTATGTGTCGTTCTTGAAAATATTCTGTTCTACGATCCTTTTAAGGAGTTATGTATATACAGGCTGTCCCGGTATTTATGATACAACCGTTGGGCTGATTCTACGTGAGAAAATAAGTCCAATTTTTTACATTTAAATCGAGTTTGAAATCTCTGCGAACACACGAACTATTGACGTGTCTAACCACATGACCTACTGATTCTACTTCTTACAGACGTTAGACACGTAAACTTGATGGATCTTCGAAGTCGATTTTCTCGAAAATAAATCCTCAAAGGAAAAGAAATTTATTCCGTATTTTCGGCTCGTATTCTTCCATATGAATGCATCTCTGAACAAGGTTGCTACCCTGGGGTTGGTACACGCGGCAACAGGCCGCGTAAATACATTCATAACAACAAACAAACAAGCAGTCAAGGTGGTTCGAGGCTCAAGAATGATTCGATTGAAAAATTTGCGTAGGGTCGCGGTGAATAAGCAGCATTGAACGCCATATAGAAGACCCTCCGCGTCGCGACCTTTCACCATGGCCCATTGGATTCTCCTCTAATCTGTGCGAAAGGGTCCATCGGCCCTTCTCCGCTCTTTGCGGGCGATCGTTTCACCGGAACGCAACGGCTTTAAAAGGTTCAAAAGGTAATGCAGGCTGCTCGAATTTGAGCCAGACCACTCCAAGGATTCATCTTCGCTTCCTACCCCTTTCGCCATTCTCCGAAATCCCTTTCCTCGCCACCCCCTCGGCAATCCACTTAAGAACATAAAGCTGTTCGCCGGCTGGCCGCTTTCTTTCCTCACCCGTGAGGATTCTAGAATCGAGCGTGCAGTTCCACCGGTCGAAATGCTTTGGTGTCGTCATTAGTCGCGAACAAGAATCTTCCCCTCCGACACCGAAAACATGAAGACAATGTATTGATTATGGAGAAAGCTCGTACGCGTTATTGACCCTCGACTCAGCGTCCTCAGAAATTAAAGCGGAAAACGAGCTCGGAGCAGCTGCTAGAAAAATTGAAACGTTGTAAATGTATTCACCCGGGCTACTCAACTTTGGCCAATAAAATGCAAACCGATACTATCGAAAAATTCACCTGGTAGTTTACCGATATTACAAGTTTGTAACGCGCAAGAGGTCTCGGTGGAGCCAAAATGTTAAGCAGGTAGATTCCCTGAACCAACCTAGTGATATACGAGAATTGTTTTTCTGGGACTCTGAACGATAAACTTCGCTTCAACCCTGAAGTGATCAACCACCAACCAGGTATTTTGAAATTTACCGTAATCGAAATCTTTGTTAAAATAAACAAATTTTGTATTAACTCCTCGATGAAGGATCTCATTTACCACCATAGATTTGGCAATGTTTGGATCTCGAGTAACAGAACTTCTCGTGGTTTCAACTGCACAGGGAAAAATAGTTCTGAATGACCATGACAATGCATTTCAACGTCATCGTCGTTCTGAGAAACAACTGGTCAATGGAAAAGAGGACGACACCGCGACTCATTAGTCGTCACCAATAATTTCCAAAATAATCGAGGAACTCTTCTCATGGTTCGACGGTGGAACTATGTCGACGGCGCGGCTGAAAAAGGTTCAGCAGCGTGGCTGGCTGAAAGTTTTCATCACGGGGCGACTTTTCCCTGGGGAAGTCGCTTGCCAGTTCTGACAGTAACTACATATCGAGTCGGGTTTTCGGTCTTCCTCCATCCTTTGTCCCATCCCTCTGTCCCCGCTTGCCCGCTCGCTGCCACGCCAGCGATCGCGGCTACGAATTACACGTCACAAGGACCATATCTCAAAAGTTTCTCCCTCGCGACGCTCCCCGGAGAAACAAACGGAGCCATCCGACCCGGCAATACCCGATCAATCGATGACAGGTACTCTTTTGTAACGATGAAGGCGCGCGCGGGATACGGAACCGGAAGAATCTCATGGAATTTTCATCAATTTTTTTTTCGCCCGTTTCCGCTCGCCTCGGCTACACGCCAACGCTGATGGCATTAATGAAAACGGACACGATGATAGAAACTTCAGAAATTGTAGACCTTCTTGCGTTACTTACACTCCGCGACAATACTATAAGACATCGCTTAGAACGAAATAATTATGTATTATATGAAAAAATTTCATCGTCTTTCATGCAGAGTGTTATTATTTACTTCTGGGGACAAAAATCATCTACGACATCATGTCCGTTTCTGTCTCCATTTTGCGGTAATAACGCGTTGAAGTTGGACTATGAATTTGAGGGACGGATATCGGGGAGATAAACACATTCAAGTAGGTCGTTCGCCTAGGCATTTCAGCTGTTTTGGAAAGTGGTGTGCGTGCCTCGGATCGCCCTAAAGTACTCACGGACAGTGCATCTACAACTGTGGTGAACGGATAAGGTTACCATTGGGACTGGCTGGAAAATCAGCCGATGACAAAACATGGCTCCATAAAGGCAAATAGACTGACGTTATTTCCTTTTCGAAGGGTTTATGGCCGAGAGCGGTGTAATCTTTTGGGTTATGCTCTGTTTGTATCTTGAACTCATTTCTGCACTCATCTTGACGAGTTTTGCAGACACTAAGTTGCGGGAAGCACATCAAAATGTGTTGCGTCTCCATTTACTGTCGACGAAGCAATGGAACTTTTTAAAGGAATCATGATTTCGCTGGTTCTAATGCATATAACATTTTAATAGTGCTTCTAATTTCATTAAAATCTTGTCCTTTTTCATTTCGTTAGAAAACATTGTAGTACTCTTTTTTCATTTATCCGTGGTTCATCTATAAACGACCAAAATACATTCAAATTTTGAAAACTTCAATAAAAAATTAAGATTAAATTAAACCTGAGGGCTACGTGTTAATTTGTACACTTAATACATATATTAGTTTCAATATTTCAAGAAGCAGGACATTATCTGATTTTAAATGAAAAATCTAGTAATACGAGGAATTGAGAAAAAAGATGATGTATTCAAAAATTAAATAGTTTGTGTAGCTTGGTCAGTGTAGAGGCTGCATCGTTGCATGCCTGGTCACTGAAGGACATTTTAAAAATTTAAGGGCGTATTCCCGCAAAATGGACGGATACCGCTGACGACATAATGCGCCGTTTTTAGCTCCCCTATCAACCCTTAAAATACTTGACGGTGCACCTGGGACGGCCTGTACACACGTCGCGTCGGGCAGACTTTCCTCGGTTCATGGTTTCACCACACGTACGGTGCCTAACGTTTCGCGGCTCTCGTTCCCTTTTTCTCTGAATCCCCGACGGGCCCTCGAGCCCGGGACCGTTTCAACTACGCCACTGCGCCACCGTGTATTATAGGAAACGCATATCCGAAGCCATTCACGCACGAAAGGTCGTTGTCTCAGGCCAACGCGCATACAGCATTCCTCCATCCCCTTTTTCCCAGCTTTCTTCGCCGTCCCTCTTCAGCCACTGTTTCCGGAGATTACGTCATAGCTCAGTCTAGACTGGCAGCATTCGTAAAGATGTCCTCTCGCGCCACCCTGACTCACACCTTACCCTTCCTCTGGCGCCCTTGCCAAGCCTAATCGCACGGAAATATACAGTGAAAGAACAATTTGCTCCGTTGAATCAGTTCTATGGGTTTAAAGGCGAACGACCAGTCAACATTGCTCGCCGCCACTGCACTTGCAGACTGTCACTGAATTTCGCTTTACGAAATTACTGTTTCGGGCGACTAAATAATAGATTTCGAAATATTATTTGCGATTGCATGTTCTCTCCTGTTGACCGTTTCATTAAAATTTCACAAAGAACCGAGCCGAATATTTTTCAGAGAATTTTTCGGTTCGTCAGTTTGGAGAACGCCTCATTGGCTCGGTGAAATTTAATATATGAGGGAGAACGGGGCGAAAAATGCAGCACTGTCGGCGAACGTTTTAAATTCATGCGTTCCCATCGACACGCTCGTTTTTAATTTGCCCAGTTTTCAAAGCCAGCTGTATAATTCACTGTCGCCGGGGAGCAAGGAGCATTATCGTAATTTATCTGTCCGCTTATCGACCAGACGTTGCATAAAACAGGCTTCGATTGACAGAATATGTAGAAATTTCGCAGCGCAACAGAAATTTGGTTGAAAATTGTTACATCGAAATACGAAACGACAATGCAGGGATTCTGCCCGATATCCGATCGCTGCGCTGCCCCGAGTCATTTGTAACGGACGTACAACTCGAAACCCATGCTGTCTCATTTAATGCGATGCGTTTCGATTGTTTAACTGGGGAGCTCATTTTTTTCAATTTCGCTGGCTGCGAAATTTTTTCAACTCAAAAACTGATCGTTTCAGTTTGATCAGATTGACGGAGGGATTGAAATTGTAAGACTATTTTAATCGGTGCTCGACTTGTCGTTTATCATCAGCGCTCACCGTTTCTCTCGTCGTCAATACCGTACGAAATTGCATTTGATCGTTCGCCAAACAAGATAAACGGCGCCAATTTTTTTCTCCCCTCCTCCTCCCACCACCTCTGATCGAGAGGACTAATTCAATTTGGAAGGGAAAGCATCGGACGCGTTATCGTATTTTTCTTCACGACTGAAAATCGACTACGGTGTGTAAGACGCCGCCGAGCGAACGGAGGAGACTGCAACGAGAACAGCAGAGGGTTGAAAATGGAAGGAGGTCGAATTGGCTCTCGATCTTCAAGGCCGTGAACGGACAGAAAATTTCGTTATAACGGGAGGAGATTCTTTTGAATATTTTCCGCGGTAATTCATTTACTGTTGCGCCGGTTCTCTATTTTCGTAGACCTCCCCCGGCGAACTTAGAAAATCCTTTCCGTTGTGACTTTATCCTTTATCATCGATGCAATCTGTTTCTAGTTAATATCGTTCACGGGAAATTCTTTCCACGGTGTGTTCAGTTTCCGGCGGAGCAAAGCCGATGCTCGCGAGAGTACATAAACATTTGGGCACTTTGGGGGCTATTACGCGGAGAATATGAAATGCATTCAGCTGAGCAGCTCATTTTCGCCGCGCTTAATCGTGTTCCCCGCCTCGATCGAATGGTTCGGCCCGATGCCGAATAAAGTATTTTAATAAACTCGACGAAACACGCGACACACACGCTGAAAGAGAAAGAGCAGATTAGAAACAAAGACGGCCGGATTGAGTTTCGACTATGAAAACTTCGTTTGCATTTTTATCGCTTCCGACTTCTACGGGGAACGGCCGCCATTGGCAGATGAATAATCCCGGAAAATTACGAGCTTTCATCGAGCGAATAAAATTCATGAAATCTACGTATAAATATGGCAGGCGAGTTATGAAAATGATCTGGGACCCGTGAAAAAGTCGTTTCGCAAATGATACGACCGAGTAATGAAGAAATCACATTGAAATTCATATTTCAGTTTTTATTCCAAATTAAATCTTTTCATCTTATCATATTAAAATATACCATTTAATAGTTGAGATCCATGGAATGCAATCACAAGTTTCAGATGTACAGTGTTTACTCTACACAGTGATTTCTCTATATATGTCGCCAAGGCCTAGGTGATAAACATCGCGGAATTATCCCTGGTACCGCGTGGATCAAAGAATGGTATCTTCTGGACGATATAAGTCCGTGGATAGACCCGTGTTTTGGACATACATGGAGTAAATTTTAAGATATATTTATAAAATATGTATATTTAAAAATTGTGTGAAAATCGAACGATTTTGACGTTCCTCAATTTGTAATTGTACTCCATTGCAATTACGAATTACATGCTAATTTAATTCGAATGAAGATCTGAATTATAAATTACAATGTGATTGAATTAAATGTGATTCAATTACTTTGTAATTGTAATTCCTGGAGTAATTCAATTGTAATTCTGCACAACTCTGCATGAAAGGCGATGAAATTCTTTCATATAATACATAATTATTTCGTTTTAAGTGATGTCTTATAGTATTGTCGCGGACTGTACGAAGTAAACGAGCCCAAGATCATTCAATAACGTTTATGCTCGGGGGCAGGGGCTCCGGGTGGCTATAAGACGCGAAGGAATCGGTGTCTGAAACTGGCGAAGCAAACAATTACTTTCCGGATGCCGGTAGCGGAAGTTATCGACTACGGTCACGTAAGAAACAATTAGTTCGGCTGAATCCGGGAATGGTCGGCGTTCCCAGTCGGGTGGTTTCGACGTCTGCGTGTGGCATACGGCACGAGGTATGGGTTTACACGAGGCTACGCGATGCGACGGCCGGCAATACCGTGAGAACACTCGCGCAATAACGGCTCCTCCTTATTGCCGGAAACATTGTTCTTCGTTCGGCCCGAAAGACTGTGGCAGCCCCCGGTGCAACGGCCCGCTGCAAACTGCCGGGCTACTATGGGGATCAAAGGGGCTCAATCTTCGAGACTTTAACGTCCCGCCCGGAAAACGATTCCGACGACGACTGCCGCCCGCCGCCCACCGAAAGGATCGCTCATAATGGCCCGGGATCATTGTTGGGAATATTCTCCATAAAGGAGAACAGGATCACGCGACGGGCATATATTGTACCTGGTGCGCCGCGCGCATGGGGATGAACAGGTTGATGGCACGATCTCTTCGCCCGCCATTGTTCCGATTCCGCTTTGAGTTGTTAAGCGGAAAATCGAGGCCCCCGGAATTTGATAGATACTCGGATGATACTGTTAGTGGCAGGTGATATGCTGACTACTTTGAATTTAATGTCATCGTTTCGTGTGCACAACCGTTTTATATTTTGTCAAACGAATGTGTTATGTATTATTAGAGTCTGCGTTACGGAGAGAAATTGGTAGCTGTAATTGTTACTGGCCGGTGGCAGTATTTGAAATTCAATATTGGTGCTCCGAAGCGAAATATCCGAGAACGATTATAAACATTACAAGTGTATGTATCAAGTTCAATGTCTTCCGAGATGAACAAGTTATAAAATATCTTTCGAATGGGAACTGCAGGATTTTCTACACCGATACTCCCGGTGAAATGTGATACTGACCATTCGCAGTTTTATACAGTAATTGAAATTGTTTTACTTCAACGATTTAATAATCTCTGTGATGAAGACATAATAAATTTTATTGATCAGATTCAAATGATAACTGCAGAATTGGGAATTACACGAGCACCATTAGCGGACATGGATACATTACCAATTGGAAAGTAAAATTTCAAACTGAATTTTAACAAAATGTTACGAACCTATATGTTTGCATTATTCTAGCTATTACTCATTATACAAATTAGTATTGCAGACCAATTAGTGATGATTGCCAAGAGAACGGTAATCTCTAATAAATTACAATCCATATACAATTTGGGTATAATTACTTGCACATAGCGTTTACTGTCACAGAATACATCAATAACTTTCAGCTTTATTAATGAACCGCAGGCATCGCTTTAAAGTACGGACCAAAACTAATGATTATACTAAAATTTTGTATGAAAAATGTCAATAACTTCTGTTACACTGCGAAAATTATGAAAATTAAGAATATCGGTTACGAAAGGTATAAAACTGCTTTCATGAAACCATACGATTACAATATTCCAATTTTCAAACTTTTCCATTACAAATTACGATTATAATTCTGTGTCAGTTGTGTAAAGTTGGATTACAGATTTCGATGCAGCATACAAATTTTCGAATTTTGATTGTAATGAATGTATGTATTCCCTCGTTTATGAATTTTAACAAAATGAAAATAATGTAAAAACATGCATCGTTTTCCAATCATTTGGTTTTGCAAAAAATGGATAAAATTCGCAATCTCCTCATAACATTTCCCGATGAGTGAAATTGTATTTCAATTGCTGGTAACAGCGTATACTGTTTTGTAGTGGAGCAAAACGATTCTCCGCGTACGCGGTAAAAACAATGCTTTCGTCAGTGATAAAGCATAAATTCCAAAGCCGAAGCTTTGGTTGCACGAACGCAACCAAAACAATATGTATACTCGCCATCGATAACTATTATGTGCGATCAAAATACAATTTGTCTCGTCGGTCACTGTAACGAGCAACCGAAATAAACTCTCATCGATAATGGCTATCGGCAATGAAAAAGATTTTTCGTATACTTGTAAATATGATTTATAATCGAAAACATTGTAGTCGAGAAAAACAACTGTTATTTCCTCTCATTTTTGTGATAACCAGGGATGGAAAGTATTGTAAAACATTTTAATAGATCCTACTTAAAACAGAGACCGTGGAAGTGTTTAACGAACGCTCTATTCATAATTGCAATCTGCATAAAATTATAGCTATCACGGTTGTACTAAATAATTATTCCATTTGAACGGATAATCTGAATATGCCGTTTATTGCTAATATTTACATAGATAATTTCCAATTCGAAGCATAAATTCTTAAGATAAAATCTTTTTTAATTCTCATTTTCACGAAGCAGTGCATAGAAATCTGACGGAGAGAAAAGTTTTTTGCATAGACTGGAAGATGTGCTTTTGCATTTTACAGTCATGAAGGTCCGCAGTCGATTCATCGTCGAACAATCGGAGAAAAATGTTAAAACCCGGAGGGCTCCGAGGTTAAACCCTGTCGGCGGCGGTGTGGCTCAAAGGAACCGCCATCGTCGGAATAAAATTCCCGAATTAACCGGAGGTCTTTGCATCGCGGTCCCTTAAATCCCGCGGCGAGGACGGTGACCGGGACACACACCGTCGTCGTCGCAGACGTTTTCTCGCGGGATACGATTTCGAAAACACACGGAGGTCTATGTCGCGGGTGTCCGCGGGCCGGGGATCGTAATAACATGTCGTTACGAGAGCGGGAACGAATTTTCACCCTCAAAAGAGAAACACGGAGTCTGCAAGTGTGTAATCTCACCCCTGAAGCAAACCGCGTGGGTCGCGCGAGGATCAAAGAGATGTTCCGTGTGTTTCTGGACGACGATGGATGGATAGAAAAAGAGAAAAGGGCCCCGCTAGCGAGGAGAATGCGTCGAAGAGCCACCAGAAACGAAGCCAGAAGCGAAATGAGATTGGGCACGAAACGAAGAAGGAAGCCGGCCGATTAGGGGAAAGGGGACGACACACACACACACACACACACACACACACCGAATGAAACGGAGACGAGCTAAATGACCAAAACTCTCTTTTAACTTTCCAATTAATATTCCGGCAGGGTCGGCAAACGGGCTCCGTGCCGAATTCATCGCCCCCGTGCATTTCGGTTTCTCGCGCGTCCCGCATAAATCTTCCCTACTTTTAATTGCGTCAGCCGCGCTCGTTTATTTAAATAATAATTCGAACGCGAACCGGCACCGCGGCCCACCGCGGGACGATTTATTCCCCGTACCCTTCTTGACAGCCGCCTTGGTATCCTAAGCTCGTTACGAATGTCTACCCTCCTGTGGATCGTTCTTATGAACTATTCAGGTTTGATTTTCCGGGCCGGCAGGACCCGGGCGCGCGATACTCGATGCAATTTATCGGGGGAAATCTACATGGGCGAAGATACCGAGGAATGTGGAAGCAGCCCGAGAATTTATAGAGCCCCGGTGCGGCTTGAACGCCGCCAAGTAGAAAGTATCAGGTTGTTGCATACCGAATCACCGATTTCACGTCTACGACCTTGTGTCTCAATGCGGGCTCGCGAACGAAAAGTATTAACTACCGTCGACGCTGTTCGCCGAGGAACCGTTTCTCAAACCTCTTGCCTCGTATGTGATTTAGTAGCTTTTTTATTAACACGTTCGCTATCGCCATTTGTTTCACTGCTCGCGCGCCGTTTGAAAATGTTTCATTAAATGCAACGTACCGCCTTTATGATATATTAAAACAATATAGCTGAAGCGAGTCTTCTCTGAATGTTACGCTGTGTAGCAGCACGACTTTCAACAACAAAATGTATAAAATTAATTGGAATACGAACTGCGAGATCGTGGACGTTCCGTAGAACTTGTGACGGTGGTGGTGAACATGTTCACCCTCGTACGTTTCATGTGCCCATTTTCTGTTTTAAATAGTGTTTGCCGTTTCAGTGTTGTGCAATGTATGAGCCGTTTATTTTGAAAGTGGCCTAAGTCCATTTGCCAATTATTTCCGGTTGCCCGTGGTTACATGTACAACTTAAAGTTATTTTAACAGATAAAAATTTAACAGATAAACATTTTCTGTTAAAACACTAACAGAAAAAAGTTATTTTAGACAGATAAGTTTTCAGCGTTAAATTTTGGAATAATACAGTCGGTGATTACACGATCAGAACCACTTATATAAACGGGCGAGTTTACGTTGTAATAACTTCTATACGAAAGTTGGAATTTATTTCATAAATGTAGTACAAAATTAATCTATTATTTCTTTAGAAGGGAGGATCGTTTGAATCGTCTCTTGGTCTGTGGATGCATACATTGTATCTACAGTCAATATATACATTGTACGTTGTCCCCGGCATGGGATCCTCGATCCTCAGTTGTTCATATTGGACTGTTACTCCTCTGTTTTTCGATCTTTTATGTTTCATTCGCGGCGTTTCTTTCGAAGAGTAAAGACAACGTTGTCTGGCAACGTGCTTTTAAAGAAGATATAGGAAATATAAGTTCTGTTTCGTATTTTATCGTATTAAGTTCTGTTTCGTATTTTATCGTATTATTCGTATTTCCAATACTTTTCTTATTATTTTTCTAAAGTATTTCATTTGTCCACCATGTAATTGCGATCACCCATAAATCAGTTACGGAATCGGTAGTGTCTTCGTTTTATGAGACCAACAGCGTGCGCAATACGCTGTTTTCGTCCCTGTATTTTCCGAAACTATTAGAAACAGCTTGAACAGCACGATGACCGAACCGCACGATAACCGTAACGCACACTGTACCGGAAAACAGATTGAAGAACGATTAGGATAGCGCTCGCTCGTCGGTACTCACGATATTCATTTCCTGCTCCTGGATCTCCTTGTAGACCTCGACGATCCTCATCAGCGCGAAGCCTGCAACACAAAGCGAATTTCGATCGTTTTGAAACAGTGTCTGTGGCGCGCGGTGTACGCGGCAGGGATTCGCGTCGAACCCCGTCGAGCTTTCGCGGTTAAAACTTTCGTCCTGAATTATTCAGACGTGGCTGGTGTCGTCGATACTTTAATCCACGCGGCCGAGGGGCGCGAGAGAAAGATCGACGCGGCAAGAGAGGGAGAGGAAGACAGACAGAGGAAAGAGGGTAGGAGAGGGTGTGCGGGTGGATGGCGAGAAACCGAGGCGACCGCAGGAGTTGGTAGCGGCGCGTTCCGGCGGTTGCGGCTGATTTTCGAGTGACTTTCCACGAAAAGCTCCCGAAAGCCTACGGAAGGCGGGCGACAGAGCTGCCAGAGGAGGCCAGGGGGTAGTTGGAGGGCTAAGGGAGGCAACAAAAAAATGCACAGAAACCACGATCGCAAAGCTTTCCGGACGGGGGGAGGGGAGGAAAGTCGTAGGGGAGTTCGACGAAAGTTTTCGTGCTCCTGGCCGGTCTCGCGGAAACTTTTCTGCCGTTTCCTGGCCGCTTCTTTCCGCAATACTTCTGCCCAGCGGAGAGCCACCACCCCTCCCCTCCCCTCCACGGCCCCGCGAGAAACATTCCGACGCCATGTTTGCGACCCAACGGCTGCCTATATACGCGTCGCGGATGGAACGCGATTAAGACTTTAACGGGGTGGGTGAGGATAATTTCAGAGGCAATTTCGAACGAGAGAGGCTCTGCGGAGGACGGGGAGAGTTAAGGGTAGCTGGAACTGAGTTGCTCGGGAAGCTGAACACTTGAGAAAAGAGACAATTATATCGTTGCACTTAGATCAACGTTGTGGTTTCGGATTGCGTGCACATGGTGGCGTACTACGTGTACCCGCGTCTCGCGAAAACACCGTGGGTACACGTCGACGCATGGCATGTTCTCCAAATATGAATTTTGAGAACCGAATTATGCTGCTGTTCTCAATTTCTGTACAGCTAAAAAATAAATTATAATAATTGTATGTGAACGAATAGAAAGAATCGCTTCGTGCACTTGAAAATCATGAGTTCGTAAAGTCGATTAAACGAATCGAATATTTTGCAGTCCTTTGTCGACCTTGTCAACCCTAGCCACGTATTGAAACATTTACAAAAGTAGTTTTCCATCTAATTTTTCAAGCAGAATTTATGTACGCGTATAAATGCAATCTGCACGTTTCATGAATATTACGGACGCATCGTTAATTTTGGACAGTCGAGCTTAACATTTAACCAGTTGATCGACGACGCACCGACGCTAAAAGAATAGTTATAGAGAAATAAATTTGGTGTGAAATTTTTCATCGGAACGGCGTATAAACGGTGTGCATCATCGTCGCCAATTAATTCCGTCATTGATCACTGACTAACCGTGACACCGTGCTCAGCAACGATAACTTGACCCGATAGACTAGATAGTCGGGGAGTCATTAATCACAGCTTGCGCGGCGCACAGTCGGTGTGACAAATTCCCATGTCGATATGCTAACGCGAGATACTCACGGTCGCATTGGCGCAGGACTGAAAAATATCGGATTCCCGAACGCAGCAGAGAGGAAGAAAAATGAAAAGAAGAGAAAATACCCTTAAGTTCCGGCAACTAATTAAAGTTTTAACCGAGTTAGACGAACGCCAATCAGCTCTAAGTTTAAATTAGTTTATTAAGGTATCTCTAATAAAATTCGCGAAGCTTCTCCAACCGTAGAACCACCTCTCGAAATATGGGGCATACAATTCCACCTGTGAAATTTTCATTCCTTCTAACGTCAAATCGAATCTGATTTTAAATTAAGCTTGTTAAGGTATCGCTAACAAAAAATTCACCAAGTTCCTCCACTCATGAAACCAACTCTCAAAACACAGGATTCATCCTGAAGGATTGTATTTCCTTTCCCAAATGGAATTTCTTTTCCAAGAATCTTCTTTCGCTTTGGCTAAAATCGAGGTAAGGAAATTTCATCGGAAATGAACAACCGCGCAGCAGACAAGTTCTAAACGAACCCACCTCCGGGGTCCTTTCATTTTCTTTACTTTAAAATTTAATTACCTCGCGTAACATTAAATTTCCCTGTTTTACTCGCGGCTCGCTACCGGAAACGTCATCGTTTCCGCAAACGTTGTCGGCCAACGTCAGCGATTATTTTTTTTCCCCGCAGTTTTTGCAAACTATTTAGCCCTCTGTTTGTACATCAACGTCAGCCGTAATGCACGGCCAAGATACATTCCATTCATAATTTTTCTTTACACCGTCTGCTGTATAAATACTGCAACGTGACTCAACGAAACCCATAGAGCGGATAATATTTCAGATACCGCTCGTTTTATCGCGGCCCGCATTAAATATACCGACGAAGTCATAAAATCACAGTTCCGGTTTCTATGAAATTGCTGACAGATGCTGACAAAGGATGCCGCACTAATGAACGACACTTTACCACTTTACCATGCAGTAAATGCTACGGTACATATTATGATTAGGGATATTAAGTCATTTTATAGTAACTGTACTGCTTCTACAGTGGCTTTCAATATTAAAGAAAAGATTTTGATATTCGTAACCATCTTACAATTTCATATAATCATCCATTTATTTTACGAATATAATTATCCATTCATGGTAGAATTATTTAGTATGAAGTTGAATTACACTGAAACGACTATTACCACTATAACTCTTTGTAAAAATTACTTTCTTTAGAAAAATGCACTTTTATTAATTGATACACCTTGTAATATCAAGAAAAGCAGTAAAGAATTTCAATTTTATTGAATGTACCAAGTAATTTTACAATAACAGTACAACTTTACAGTGGTTTCAAATATTAAAGAAACAATTTTAGTATGTATGGGGTTCGAAACCATCTTACAATGAGTTATAAGTATCCCTCCACTATACAGGGTGTCCCAGTATTAATGGTACCAACCGTGAAGGGGATGATTCCACATGAGAAAATAAGTCGAAAATACACAATAAATTTTTTCGTTCGAGGCTTTGTTTGCGAGAAAATTGAGTTTCATGATCCGTTGGGTTCGCGTGCTATTGTATATGCAGAAAGTAGAATTGGTTGGCCATGATCAGACGCGTCAGACTATGACATAGTCGTCAAGTGTGTAAGGTTAATAATTTCATTTTTTATAAGTTTTATTCATTGTCATGTTTACTACAGTGAACTAATGTGAAACATGACAGAAGACGACGGAAATAAATTGACGTCGGAGGGATCATGAAAGTAGAATAGGAAGGCTCAAGAAGATCAAAATCTTGTCAAGGACTTGTCTCTTCAAGTCCCCTTCAATTCTGGGGTTAATATATGTGAATCGGGGGCAACGACGCGGGACTTCCTGTCGTATGGGATTTCTTTACCCGCCCCGTAATTCTTCATGCAGAAGGCTTCACGAAAGTAATTCGTGGATATCCTGTGACATATGGTGTATAGTATTTCTCATTTATTTTCCTTGACACAGTTGTTACCAGAGAACGGAATCAAAGTGAAATTATGTAAAATATATGAAAGAGAAACTATTTCATACAATTTCCTTAAACTTTCCGTTTAGTTTCCTAGAATTTTTAACAAATAAAATAGTATTTAACACTAAACCTGTCACGACCTGTCAAAATACCTTTTCAAACTTCTACGTACAATTTCGTATATACAATATTATCACTTTTCTTAAAGTATGTATACAATGTTTTTTTCAGTATATATTATTCGTTTTATTTTTTTTACGAGATAATATGGTATTTACTTTTCTAAACCTAAACAATCAGTATAAAAGAAAGGCTATTCGTGAAGCAAAATATGACTCAAGGTGAGAGTTGTGCTAATGCAATTACGTTGTAGTTCAATTGCATATTTGAATTACATTGTATTTCAGTTGTATTATAATTCAACTACGTCATAATTGAAACCTTGAAATAATTCAAAACTTTCAATTAATTCAATTACTAATTATTTGATCGGACGTGTAATTGAAATACAATATAATTAAAATATTTTAATCAGATGTGTAATTGAAATACAATATAATTAAAATATTTTAATCAGGTGTGAATTGAAATACAATATAATCGAAATACACCTCTCCAAATTATGTACAGACCTTTCTGCTTATTATATTTATGTTTGAAATTTAAAAAATTTGTAACGCAGAAGTTATTTCTGTTCAGATATTATAAATTTATAAATAATAAATTCCTTCCGTTTGAAACCTTCACATGGATTTTTCAACCTCTTATTACCTATGACTTTATCATTATATAATTTTCAATTTTAATTTAATGACATCGTAATTTGCAATTAATGTAATTGCATTGCATCAAAATTTTACAGTTGTCTTTTGCAGTTGCCAACTTCAGACGGCCTCC
This sequence comes from Seladonia tumulorum, assembly GCA_913789895.3. Lineage (NCBI taxonomy): Eukaryota > Metazoa > Arthropoda > Insecta > Hymenoptera > Halictidae > Seladonia > Seladonia tumulorum. The sequence goes on along the minus strand of OU565267.1, from coordinate 10,598,160 downwards.
TGGATTCTTTTTACCATAGTTTTCACTATTTTTTAAATAATTATAAACTACACAACGGCTTCTTCCAAGAATTTCAGAAATTTTTGCCACTGAATGATTTTCATTTCGCAAATTATTGATAATTTTAATCTCTGTTTCATTTTATTACAGGGTTGTAAAAGAAAATTATACTTTTTGGAATATTTGGAACACAGGCGCTGCTTTACCGAAAACTATAAACGAATACGTGTTTTCTCTTCAACGATGGGTAGAGAACTAAAGGCAAAACAAATTCTTTGCAAATAATTGATTACTTATGGGTACCCCTAATATATTCCTTTCCGGCATCCCCCATCCGAAACGTCATGTATAAAAGCGAGGTCCTGACGACGAGGTTAGACGCGAGGGATATCCTCGTAACGAGGAGAGCGTATCGGCTCCTGTTGGATCACCTGTAGCGAGTGGAAAATTCATGAGTGGCTCCTCGAGGACTAAATCGTCGGCGCACTCCGTCGCGGCGGCGTTGACGTCGGCAGCGAGCGGCTCGTCGTCGGCAGCAAACCGCCAGACACAGGCTGCCGAGATTACAGGCGGCCCGCAAAGCCGCAATATCTTTGTGCTTCCGTATTAACATACACGTCGACTCGGCGACAGCTACTTACCATTCCCGGTTTCGTCAGACCCTCACTGAATTACGCGCCGCGAATTAACCCTCGGCCCGAAAGGCCGGAGAGAGGCAGTCAGCCAACCAACCAGGAAGGAAGGAAGGAAGGAAGGAAGGAAGGAAGGAAGGTAGCGCGGGCGGTAGGGTCTGTGGAATCGAATCGCGGAGGTCGAAGGTGAGAAGAAGAGCCAAACGTCGGTTAAGCTGTCGCGTTGCGCGGCAAGGTGTGCCGAAAATCGAGAGGGTTGAAAGAAAGGGCCGCGACACAAAAGCGGAAGGGAGCCGCGCCGAGCCAGACAAAGGGAAACGCAAGCTATCTAAGCGTTCCAAGCATCGTATCTCAGCTATACAATATCGTAATCCCGCGCCATACGTAAAGCTCCGCGTGGCGAATCTCGTTTACATGCACATCTGCATATATATTTCACAGGGGCCTCTGTGTGCGCCTGTATCCGCCGCTCCTCCGTGTAGATTTGTGGGGTAAGGGACCGAACCCAACGGATTGCAGGCTACAGACATGTACCGTCCGATGGACCAGGTATGCGAGCTATGCCGATTCCCTTAAGAGATGGGTTCTCGTAGTTTGCTTGTCGAATTACGCGTTCGAAGAGGAAGACGAATTTTTCAAGGGTGGTTTTGACGGACATCGTAGAGTAATTTGTTTCGTAGGAAGATGTCCTGATAAAATCAATCAATAATAATGGTTATAAAACAGCTCATCGAATTGTTTGAACACACCTCGTATTTTTGTGTATATAAGTCAAGTTTTGTCTATCTCCCAATTAAATAAACGTCCAACGGGAGCGCGGAACACCCACACAGGCGTCAGTAGTTTTGACAGCACGGAGTTGGGGGATGTAACGTGGCGTAACGATGCTTATGGGGCTTTGGCTGCCGATGTGCGGCTTCGGCCGGGTTGGGTTTAATGCTCGGCGCGAGAAGGGGTTTAACCCGTAACGTAAACAGCAACAGCGGATCTATGGCAGCCCGAGCAGACAGCCAACGATGCTTGCGAAAAGCGCACGACGACGCCGGCCGCCGCTACGTCGACCGCACTTCCGATCTCGTGGCATCGACACAAAGAAGTACCCGCGCCGCTCCGGGACACTTGTTCCGAAAATACGACGGCGTTTCCGTCGGGACACGGTTCATTGGATTAACTGCACCGTTTCGTTGTTACTCGTACAGAGCCGCGCCACGCCGCGCCGGTGCAATCGGGATTTCGATGTGCATCACTGACAATGCTGCTCACCGTGGACACTCTTTCGCTTTCGCAAAATGCGAAGCAAATGTAGTAGTACATGGTTAAATTTCTCTAAAATTTGTACGGTTAAATCCAACTATAATTTTTACGGTTGGAAACACTAAACCTACCAAGCACAAAACACATAAAAGTGAAACATCTCACAGAAGGGAGAAGATTGAATTTACTTAAACTCTGTACAATTTTCATTATAATATGTGTTTAAATGAAGAAGTCTAATTAAGAATAATTGTGACATAGAAAACTGGTCAAGTTAAATTTACACACACTCCGCTCTTCTCGCATCATTCAGATCCTTGAGCTCAGCGAAACTATATCAGTAGATGAGAATAGAGAATGAATACAATGAAAACAAGGGGACAGATGTACAGGGTGTTTAAAAATTATGTCGTGGCCATTATAGCGTGATTCTGTACCTTTGGTCGAAATGGTTTTTTATTGCATCGTACACGCCACGAACAGAAGTGTGAGACGACTTTGAAGTTTCGTAAACTATTTTATTCCATATGTCCGCAGGGTGTTCCAGGATGGTATAAACGTGAAGGGGGTGACTCTACATGAGTCTTTTCTGCCGTCAACCTACATGAGATTTCCATTCATCTAGAGAAAGAATGATACAAATCCGAGGCTTTACGAGCACATAGACGTTTCACTGCCGCGCCGGGGAGCTTACAGATTTCCCCATTAAACTTGAACAGTCCCAGCAGTGTTCGCGAATTAAAGATTTTGTCACTCGTGGCACTCTCTCCGGGAGCCCCTCAATTAATCGCTCGGTTGAGTCCCCTGGTGGAAAGTCGGCTAGTAAATTCGTCGAGCGTTCTCCGTCTTCTCCTTCTTCTTTTTTTTTGCCAAATGACACCCCCTAAAAGCCGCTGTCCGACTCGAGAGAATAAATATGAAAGAGTAACGGGTGAGGGGTAAGCAAGCCTTGTTTCGTTGGACCGACGGGTTCCACAGGGCTTCCGGTGTTCTGCGAGCCAAGATCATAAACATATTCATCCAGCAGCCAACATTTAAGCCCCTCCCCCCCACCCCATCCGTCGGTCCCGGGCCCGTGCTCGTTCCCCGCGACTTTACGAAATGGCCACGTAAAACATAGCGTTGAACGTGACTTGGCGTCTCGTGAAAAAAAATGCGCAAAAGGAATTTAAGACGTCGTAAAAGTGGGGACGGGCTGGCCTATAAAAGGAAGGAGCGCGGCTGAATATTTGATGTCCCCGGAGCGTCCATGTCGATCCCCACTCGGACAACCGGATGTCCTCGGATAGCCGGACCCGAACTTCCGTTCCTCGAGCAATCCCCGGAGAAAGTTCGCCGGACGCCAAGCTTTCCACCTTTTGCGGCTTAACTTTTCTTCTTCTCCTCCTTCTCCACCTTCGCCGGAACTCAACGGCTGCCCCGTGTACTCTCAGGTTAACTGGTATTTACAATAGGGCGCGGGATACCGCGGGATACAGCTGTCCAAGAACATGTCTACAAATATTGGACCTTCCAATAAATAATTCACCACGCTACGCCATAAAATGGGATGATTGAAGCATTGAAATATTCTCTTGGCTACGGGCTCCTTAAAGGGGCTCTTCTGGTCTAGAACCTTGAAGAGATCGATTTCTTCTTGCATTTTCTTAAAGCTCGCGTCTTTAAAAATATGCGTTGCAAAGGACCCGTTTAAATTCGCAAGAATAACACGCATCCATGAGGAATAAAATAATTTGCATTTCCCTAAAATCTATGTCAATCAATTGGTTTGCAATTACACGTGGTAGTTTATGGTGAAAAAAAATATATATATGTAATCGATGTTTGGCGTCCGAATAAGCAAGTACAGTGATATATACAGTGAGTAACGAAAGTATTCGAACGCCCTTTAAATCAGTATAACTTTTTTTTAAGTGAATCAAACGACCTGACTTTTTTGAGGAGTTAGAAGAATTGGTTTTCCAAATGATGTGTAAAAAAGATTTTGAAAAAATTGCAATTGGTAAGAATTACATGAGAAAATAAAAATGGCACTTTTCACAAATTTTTTATTTGAGCCTGTAGTGAAAATTTAAAATATGCGTTTTGTAGATATATTTTAGTTATATACATACTGAAAATTTCATTGAAATCGGTTAACGTTGTCATGAGATACAAACGTTTAAAGATGATTACATAAGGGCGAAATTCCCTGGCAAGATCAAAAATCTGCGACTTTCACCCTTAAACTCTCATTTTGAAATGTTTGTAGTTTATTGCAACGTTGACCGATTTCGATGAAATTTTCAGTACGTGTATAACTAACAGAGATCTACAAAACGCATATTTTAAATTTTCATTACAGGCTCAAATAAAAAAGTTGTGAAAAGTGCCATTTTTAATTTCTCATGTAATTCTTACCAATTGCAATTTTTTCAAAATCTTTTTTACACATCATTTGGAAAACCAATTCTTCTAACTCCTCAAAAAAGTCAGGTTGTTTGATTCACTTAAAAAAAAAGTTATACTGATTTAAAGGGCGTTCGAATACTTTCGTTACTCACTGTACGTCGCCAAGGCTTGGATGATAAACGTCGCGAAATTATCCCCACTACCTCGAGAGTAGAGGATTCACTGGGGATTCCTCACTGTAATAATGAAAAAAACATTGTCTACTCTATTTTGTCATAAGAAATTGTCTAATTCCGGATTATATGAAATAATTACAGAAATTAGCATGCAGATCCGTAGTCTACCAGTATTCTTGAAAATATCAGCCACTTAGTCTTCTACATCTGGTGTTGGATTCGATCCAGACCCGAATCAATGATCGTAAAACCGAACGCTCGGTTTATAGGTTCGATATTATCGCCGATACCAATGAAACGGCGATTCGAAAAATTTTGCAGAAGAACTTTCTGTGAAATCGTTCAGGAGAGATGAGAGTAGGTCGCATCAACGTTAGATTTCCGGAACGAGGAAATTTAAAGGGTCGTAAATGAGGAGCACGCAGGTGCCAGTGAAGTTGGGGTCGTCATTGAATACTTGATGTCTTGGCTGTACCGTGTTTTTGCCGGACGAGACAACTACATGCCGTTGAATGCGCGGCATAAATTTTTTCGCCGAAGGATCCACTAAAGTATTCGAGTGGCCATCAATTCTTTTTCCCGGCGCCGCGCCGTCCCGTCGAATTTCCCCCATGTCGCGCGCGATTTGTCACCAGATACCGCCGCAATTCTGTTCCCTTCGTGCAACTTCCCACCGGCAATTTGACTTTTGTTGAGAAACAAAATAGCCCAGCGATCTTTCAAAATCGCTCCATATTACGGTGCAACCGACAGATCCATTTTCCGCCGTCGACGTCCGGATTAAACAAACCGGTCACTAAGCCGAATCTTTCCGAAAAATACTTAACATTCAACCCTTTTGCACTCTCGCTGCTTCTGTTCTTGAATTTTTAAAAATTTTCTGTCATAATTGCAATGATACAGATTTGAAATTAAAATTTGTTTTCATTATTTCGTGTTTCTCCTCCTCACGTGTAATAAACCTGTAGATTATAACAGCATTTGTTAATTAAAAAACTCCGTATGCATTCCGAAATCATTTCATATGCAACGACCTAATAGGCTAATAATACCTCTTTTAATGCCAGAATCATAACCACTGGCACATAGATTTTAATGTTCCCATTAAAAGTGCCAATTAGTGCAGCAGCGTCGAGCTTCGAAAGGTCGAGGTTTAAAAGGAAAGATCTGGAACTTTACGTGGATTACTCAGCAATACCATAACGTTCGAGGATTCAAGGCCAAGGAAACCAGCAGTATCTTGGCATCTTCACCTTCCATTGGCCTGGTATCCCGTTCCACTGTATTACATGTTCTCCGTTTACCGATAAACCGGCGGATCTAAAACGACAAGTTTGAGAACAAATTCCGCTTATCCACGGTGGTTCAATATTGGTTTCCGTCGGCCGCCTTCAGTCCTGCACCCTTTTGTACTGCCCTCCGTGTTCCGAAATCATCTATTCCGTTTGACCGCTAGGGCCACCGTATCGTCTGTTCCACCCTCGCCACTTTGTCACAAATCAAACGGTTTTGTGTTCTTCGTCGAAAGAAACACCGATCCTCCTGAGACAGAATTACCTTGACAATGCATTGTGTGGAAGGGTCTCTTGCAGTCATTTCCATCAGATGTGATTCCTACCAAAAATACTTGAGATATTCGATCTTTAAGCTTTCTTTAATTCTTTTTTAATTCTTTCGAAGCTCGTCTGTATCTGATGTGATAATATTACACGTAATTTCCTTCAATTTAATTCGGTATTTAAAGAATTTGTCAAATATGCAGAAAAACAATGTGCCTGAATATCTTCGAAGCAATCTTTCGAAGCTAAACGAGTATTATTTGTTCGACAACATAATGTGTCAAAGTTCGTTGGCGAAACTCCGAATTATATCGCCAAGAAATCACAATTACAGTGTCTCTGTAACTCTTGGTCTGCAGGATGCACGATTTACACAGAAGCGCGTAATAATCAATGCTCTCAACTATGGGCGGGACATAGTTCCGGAACTGTTTAAGCGGATTTATCATTAATCTCGAAAGGAGTCTCCCTTCGGTATCCTCTTAGCATCTTCGAATTTAATTAGCAGAGACTTGACTAAATTGGATCGTTGATAAGTGGAACGAAACTATTGCAGGGGCGCGAAACGACCGGTTATGGACAGGTCAAACCGTCTACGGTACAATTTGAAATTCATCGGCTATTTGTTGAGAATGCGATCAAAGGAAGCGCGATAGAGAGATTCGGAAGATTAGCGGAGAGTAGGGAGTCGGCAGTGACGCAAGATAACCAGACCGAGATTTGCATTAACCGGTTCTTCGTTAAAACAGAACGGAGTCGCGCAACTGAACGGCATTTCGAGGGATTTTGAGGGAATGGATGACACGAGATTCGTAGGATATCATCTGAAAGGGTAATTCAGATTCGAATGAAGCCCGGTGAGAATCTTGTAAGATATATTTAATATGCTTAAGAGTAAGTATAAGTGTCTTCACTAAAATTACGAAGTTAGAAAAATTAGAAAGAGACATGTGTTCAAAATCTGTGTGCATGCATTATTCCAAATCAACCGATAAAGTAAACTCCGTACAATAGGAGAAATTCCCAAATTTTTACTGATAACTTCACTTTATATGACTATATTTGTCATTTAATTTCATGTCAAAATTTTGCGAATTATTATATCACAATTTATATTTCACAGATCGACATTCCCTTTTCTTTTTAATATCTCGGAGCTGCAGGAATATGACATTTTTACAACTATACGTTTAATGGATTTTCTTACGTGCGCCGGAATTATTTTGAAGATCTTATTAGATGCAAGATAGTTCAAATAATTTTTGCTTGATTGAACAAATTATGTTGATTTTGTGGTAGTTTGAGTTCGAGTTTGATCCAGAAATTTAAACAAAGACTTACCAATAACAGGAAATAAATCAAATCCAATAAAAAAAAAACATGGCGATAAAGAAACAGTTGGTCATAACAGTTAAGAAGTACGAGTTACAGTTTAATTGAAAAAATATTCTGCAAGGTTTATACTTGTACCATCGATCGGATCGTTCCCCGAGCCATTCGAGAAGAGCAATCGAAAAGATATCACCCGTCAACTTGAAAAGTCAAACAGTTCCGTCGGCGTTCGGGCAATTCGGAAGCCTTTTGATGTGGCCGGCCGGTGCTACTAATTAAGATCGAATTCGCAAGGGCCCTCGCTCGAAAACTAAAGATGAAGACAAACAAAATTAAGCGACCGTCTGATGACGGGTACAGATGAGACTAGCAAAACACGGGTACGAAACGTGGGGGACTGGGGCGGCGCGTAAACACAAAACGTCTCCGGAACATTTAATTAATGAATCAGCCGAAGTACGAATCTTCGCCGAGAAGACGCTCGCGCGCGGCTGCGAAGTGACGATAGTAGGGAACGTTTTAATTGACTTGGGGAACGATGAGAGCGTATCGCGATACTCCAATCCGAGGTATTACGAACGGACACCTGACTGAACGCTGTACTCGGAATAAATTGCGACTTTGAACGAAGAAATAACCAAAAAGTGACGGAACGTTTAATTAAACATTACAATAATGTCCCGTAAAAGATCTATTTCACTTGTATTATTTCACGTGTGATATTTCACTTGTATTTAGTCACTCGTGTAATGGACAATTTATTTTCTATCGCAGTTGACCTTGAGTGACCTTGAATGAACTTTTGTAATGCAGGAATAAAGCCGGCTAGTTCGTTGCACAGAAGTTTATTGGCAAAAGACGCCTAGGTGATCACGCCTATGACTACGATCCTAACCCGTTTCAACTCGATTACGACCGCTTCGACAAATTCGACTATTCTCGACTCTATATCGCTGTCTCTATCGGCACTCTCTCGTGCGCTGACCGTTTTCCCCGCTATAGGCCACGTTTCCTTTGTCTTTGCATGGGGCAACGGCCGCTTGTCCTAGGCGCGATTCGTCCTAACGTTTTTCGAGCGATCGGCAAAACATCGCACTTCTTGCATGCTTGTTTTGTCGCTCGCTCAGGTGGCTCGCGCCGCGAAGGTGATATGCGGGCCAATGCTCGCTACTACTAAACATTCGACTACAATCTCACAGTAATAATCTCTATATACAATGTACGTCATACCGAATTTGTGAAAACCTTAGAAGCTGGAGTAAAAATTGTACCAACATATTTGTCAAATTTTCTTTTTATTAAATTGAAAGCAAACATAACTTGAAACAACATACGTGTTTCACATATAAATCGTTCAATCTAAAGCTAATCGTTTACAACGTAATTTATTATTTTTTATAGTAGGTGACTATTATCAGAACTATATCCGAATTATATTTGAAATTTTACTAAATATTGTAAATGTAAATTGGCGAAGTTGAATATTTTAAATGCAGAAAACCATTCTTGGTTTAAGTCGTTTGACAATGGAAAAAGCTATATGTAGCTTTACAATTTAATTACATATTATTCCAAGACCCTTTCATCACGCGTCACATATATTTTTCCATTGGAAATAATAATTGATACACGCGCAACGCGCAGTGATAAAAACATTAGCGAAATTTGTTTTAATTCAGCCGTCAATGGTTTCACTTCTCGCGAGTGTAACTGTGAAAAACGTTTCCATTACTGGTACCAACATTTTGTTTAATTGAATTACTTGTTAGCGGGAGCAGTGTGAAAACAACATTCGACGCAAAAACTCCGACGTTGTGCAAATAACGCGAGCGATCGATGCGGATGGTAAATGTTAAACGAAAACAATCATCCCGTAGACGAATATAAATAGATTTCAAAACCGACGGGAAAATGAAACGCGGGATTTAAAGCTTGTGCTGCGCTGCGGCCACAGATGCGTATCAAACTAGTTTAAACAATATTGTGTAAACCGTGTAGAGCTGTTTATCGTTCGGAATTACGGAATTTACTAACTATCCTTTGCGAAATTTCACCGGTGCGCTGATGTAATTCGGCAAACTTTAAGAAGGTTTAAATAGTATTTCGTTAAACTGTATACGAGCCAATTCGAGCGGGTAATAATCAAAATTTCCTGGCCACGAAATTCTATACCAAACAGAATTGTGCATTTTATATGAAATCGAATTTTGTTTGTCCTATCCTAACAGTTAGATCCATTAATTAGATTTTGCATTGATTGCAAGTTGCAGGAGCTACTGAAAATAATACAACAGTGTTTTTAAAGTCTTTAAATATTTTTTGCATTTTATCTAATTTATATGTAAACGATCAAGAATCAATAGCAATAATTGTCTTAAAAAAAATTAAATTTGAATTTTTATTTTATTCAAAATCTTACATAAAATTTGTAATTGTTCCATTCCATTGGCAATCCGACAGGTGTGGCACTTCATTGTCCGTCGATTGACAGTTAAATGGAATTGACAATTAAGTTAGACTATGAAAGGTACAGGGATTTCCGGGTCCCTTCGTTATGCCATCGAGGGAAGAAATTAGCAGGCTCATGGTATTCCAGCGCAGTAATTGGATTTCCCAAAGATTCGAAATGACTTCCGATCCGTGTGTACACAGCTTGTAATTAGCTGCAACGACCTGAGTTTGTAACTTTCAGGCGAAACGCCTCTTTGTAACTTTGAGGCGAACTTCGCGGTAACTTTCACGAAAAGGGATAAAAATTTGAGTTTTTACACGGAGACCGAAATTGGGTACACGAGAAACCCTTGTACGATTATTCGGAACTATCCATAACTAGTATCACCATAAATTCATAAAATATGCACAGCAGTTTATGTTCTGAAAAGACACCTATTCTTCAAAGTTTTATACATATGTTGCACTTAAAATAGACATTCGAATAACATAGGGTAAATCAGAAGTTTAAATAAGAAATATTCTATCTGTGGATTTAGAAAGGTTAATAAGAAATCTTTAAAATGGTAAAGTAAAAGTTCGAAAAAGATTTACGTTAAATGAATAGGTATGTTTCTCCTGATTATTTCGTTCATTTAATCGTGCACTTGCGACTTCGGCTTTATTTTTTAGTTATTACCAACGAAAAATCCACCTAAAATGCGGCAACCCGATCAACAGAGGTGTACGTTGTTTACGTCATAAAGGCGCGCGATAGACACGTATCAAGTGACAGATACCGTCCGATTGGGTCATTCCACACGCATTTCCGGTTCTAGCCAAATGATTGGTCAAAGTGTGTGATGTCAAAGCCTAACCGTTGGGCGCGAGAGAGGACCTTTGATATGATGTCGCGCGCCTTTATGACGTAAGCAACGTACACCTCTGTTGGTCGGGTTGTCGCCATTCAGCCGGAATTTTAATAACTCAAAAATGAAACCGAAATCGCAATTTTTGTACTCTTCGTTTTCGTCTTATATTATTATGGAGAACCCTTAAATTTTCTCGCAAATGTGGTCAAACACCTTGTACAGGAAAAGCAAAGCTTCACAAGTTGCACAAGTTTTGAATGCAGTAACAAAATAATTGAATCTAGTTGTTTGACAATAAATGTTGCGTCCTATGATTTATCATTTTTTGCTACTATTATTATGGGACAAATTAAATTCATCAACTGCTACTGTTATTACGGGACAGAGAGAGAGTATATTTTAACAAACCCTTATACAGTGACTCAAACAATTGATCAAATGTTCCCAGTGCAAATTTTTATTTAATTGAACACATGTTAATAAGATATGTATGTAACAAAATTAAGCAAGATTCTAAGAAAGGTGTACTGTGACATGTTTTCTTTTTGTTCGAACATTTGATCAACTGTTTGAGTCACTGTATGTTGGGTACCTAAGACTCCAGCAAGGAATCGGTAAAAGCGGTAACAACCGTTCCGGCCACGAATAAAATCAACCGAATCAGATTCTCGACCATCGACAAGCATCAATCACCGTGGCGAGCCGAGGAGCGACATCAATTTACCCCACGGCTATTTGATTTCTGCTCAAGTCACCGTGATATCCCTGTTCATCCCTCGATTAGAAAGGGATAGGCGACCAGTAACCCTTTCCCATCGAGTAGGATAGGGGGATGAAATGACCGGTTCCCGGGTATCAGGAACCCCCCGAAAGTTGGCTTCCACGAAACGGGCGGATAGTTTTCCGCATCTGTGGCCAGGATCCACATAGGAGACCATCGCCATCCCCTCGCCGCGCCTAACCGTCTCCCTCTCTCTCTCACTCTCTCTCTTTCTCCAACGAAAGCCAGATCGTGAAAACAGAGAAACGAGAGAAGGAACGATGAAACAACAATCCTGCGCGAGAGTTATCCCCATAGTCAGCTATCTAGTCCTACGCGCTGGAAGAAGGGTTAGACAAACAGTTTTCACCCGGCCCGACCGTCTCGAACTAATTAACGTGGGACAGGAAACACAGAGTTGCACGTGGTCGAATAAAAGCTGCGCGCCGCGAAAACTGAGGGATTACCGATCGTCCCCCCCACCCCCCTTCCCCCTTGAACAGGCCGCCCCCGATCGTCTGGGGAAACCACCCCCTTCAAACGAAACGAGTGGATCATTTAATCTTGGTAATGGAATTGGTTGATAAGACCGTTGCCCGTTGAACATGTCGTGTTTCCATTCTTTCGTATTTATTATCCACGCGTGGTGGCTAAAGAACTTTCCGAGTGTATCAACTTTTCGATTCTCTATGGTTGTTGCGCCGTTTCGGGTAGAAAGTTTGTTTCGTTACTTTCGCTCGTTGAACATGCTGGCACAGTTTGTCGGGAAAACCTGGAACACCCTGTATATGAATATGCATAAGACAACACTTGCGCGGATCACATCGCCTTCATACATATAAATTCTACGCCGTTCTAACTGAGCGTTTCCTAGAAATTTCGGGTTAAACGGCTTTCCTTGTTCCAATCTCAAAATGCGAGAGGTTTAGGGGTGACATCCGCAGGAACAATAAAATTATTTTAGGAGAATTTATCTTTCACGCTTATGAAACGTTATGTTTTATTTCCGTCGTTCACGTGCGACTCTGATCACTAGATCAGATACGCAGAATCTAAAATTTCTGCATTAGTTTTAGGAAACGAGAGTTCGTCGAAGATTTATTCCTTCTCTGAGTCATTGGAATAAATCCAGGATAATGTGATAGTACTTTGAACTACTACTTCTTCTTTGTGAAAAGTACATCAAAAAGCGAGGAAGAAAATATCGTTGTTATTCGAAACGTTGTTTTCGATTGTATCGAATTTGCAATTTTTTCTTTCGGGGAATGGCTGACGCGTCTGCTCATAGTCTACTCATTCTACTTCTTGCAACTATTGTAGTAGGTAACAAATAGACTGCGGATCTTCATGCGAAATAAAAAATGTTTGCATCGATTGCAAGACGCAAATATTTATTTCTTCTTTTCATTATTTTATTAAGTTGAAACCAACACGCTGATATCCTTAAATCTTCTTAAGTCCACTACTTTAAATTGTTTCGAGGAACTATGTCTCACTTAAAAAATTGTTCTCAATATTCTGCACTTATTTCTTGTACGTACAATTCCTGTATATTGACAAATATTTAAAAAGAAAGACCCTTATTCGAAGCTTTCATGCTTCTTAGAAATTCCTAAACTAAACCAATTTTATAAGAATTATTAGATTCAGTATGGAACACAAACTCTAGGAGTACAACATTGCAATCGTCCAAGCGTCGCCGTCGACGTCTTAAGTATTTCCATCGAAGCTTGCACAAATGAAATACTAGAAAATATCGTAAAAGTGAAAGAGAAATCCAAGGATCCTTATTACTTTTCGGAACATTTATATTCGCCAGAAAGCTCCATCCGACATTACTTGGTGGTATCGGCTTGACGCGTAACGAAGCTTCTATTAACTCGGAATGCCCGCCGACAGGTATCCGAAGCGAAATCCCCGGCCGTAGCCGCGGAACAATTTGAAAAAGTGAACGAGAGTCTCGACGCGCCTCCGCGTCGCCGCGATACAAATAAAATTCCCGAGAGACAGCCCTTAATCAGCTCGGCTGCCGCTAAAGGGAGGGCCCAGAAAACTGCCTCGACTGTTCAGCGCGTCCGAGTCGGCGCGTTCTCCTCGGCGCTAAAACATTTCATTACGTCGAATTGCATTTCCTTCCGTTGCATCGTCGCCCGAATGAGCCAACGAAAGGGAAACGTTGGACGGGGTTGGTTGTATCGGGCCTAGGGAGCCTCGAGATTCTCATCGGGCTCGCGCGCGAGTAAATAGTAACACGAGTGGGTATACCGAGTGCTCCCCCCGCACCCTCGTATCAGCGCATTTGAAATGGAAATGCACCCTAAGATTCCGTCGGCGACGAGGTCGGGAACGGTCGGGCAACGACGACGCAACGACTCACCCTGTGTATCTCGACGGGGTAGCAGCGGCAGGCCTGATTCTCGAAGCGAGTCGCGCCACCCTTTTGTTTCATAACTCGCTGCGACACGTCTCGATGGCGCCATCTTGGGTTTCACCTTCTCTTCCGCGCTACCCTCCTCCTCCCCCGTCCCGCCCCCCCCATCCTCGTTTCTCTCTCGCCAAGAGACCAGGAACACGTGCACGTCCTCTCGGATCCCCTTTGTTACGGAATCCCGGCGAAGGAGCGACTTCACGAACGCCAGAAGTATCGCATTACCTGCCTGCCAACGTGTCACGGAATACGAAAATGGAAAAGGGGGGAAGGGGGGTAGGGGGTGACACCGCCCAGGCTGAAAAAGTGGCTGTCCAGGCAGCTGGGACGAGATCCAGGTATTCGGGCCTGGCTCCAATTACGACGAATAATTGACCTGGAGGGCTATTAAGGGTCGATACCACATCGAGTAGCCACGGAGAGGGTTTAGTGGAGGGTTGCTTAAACTGCTTCTGAAGGACTACTCGAAGCTGCGCTCGAATTGGAGCGAGTGCGGGACTTCGGGAAGAGACTTGTGGTCCTTCTCTCGTCATCCGGGACATTGATCACCGAATTACCGTCATCCGTCATCGCAAGCTTTTAACTACGTTGCCGATTGAATCGGGAACGATTTCTTTTTCGTCCACCTTTACCGAGACTTTAGCCAATAAGAGATGTTTAATTGGAATTCAAAATCCACATTGAGATTTTTCTTTTCTTGCATTTAGAAATACCTATATTTTTATAATATCACTGGACGAATCAACTTGACATTTTGCATACCAGCATACACAGTGAGTCACATTAATATTCTGCTGCTTTTAAAAGGATAACTTTTTTAAAGATATTTTTTTTTGAGAAACTAGAACAAGTAGTTTACTGCAGATATTCGACGTACCGATCATACATTAAAATCTGACACAAGTTCCAGAATGTTGAAAAAATTTTTTGAAAGCCTAGAACAGTAAAGAAAAAAATACTCAGCATGAGCGACTCAGCACACAGACGGTGCGACGTCGATAAAAATAAGGTTGCAGACGGATTGTTAAGGCAAATTCGACGGTCTACGGGAATGCAATTTCGCGATACACAATCACGCTGACGAGCCTCTTATTATACTTACTGGATCGATAAGAAGGCAATCTCGATTCGAAACGCCCGTACCATTCCTGTTTTATTGCGCACAGATAAGATTCCAGCGATAAGCCAAAGACACTGGGGGAAGTTACAATTTCTAATTGGAGAATGCCTGCCAGCGAAAACGTTTTAAAGATAAAATAATCCGATGATTACACCCTGAATAAAGCCATGTTCCAGTCGTTCCTCGATAAGCACGAGTCTTTGGAGGTAACAGGCTGAGCTGGATGCTCCAACATTGATGCAGATTTTCGAATGCAGCCGCAAACAAAAACAATGCAGATATTAATCAGTTGAAAAGTAAATTTTCTATATAATTTTAGGAATTGAGCATCCTGTTTGCTAGTTCTACTGACATTTTTGATTCCAGTATAGATTCCATCGATCCTAAGGGAGAATATTTTGTATTTTGCTCTGTAATAAAAAGGTCTAATAAGTATAGAAACGAATTAAGAATAAATGAGAATAACGTGTACTTTGCTATGTAATAAAAGGTCTAACAAGTATAGAAACGAATTAAAAATAAATGAGAATATTCTGTATTTTGAAAACTGAAAATAAATCAAGATTAAAGCTTACATTTTAGAAGTACTTCTTTTGTGATAATCATTAATATTATTTATTGAGGAACGAAAACGCGTAATCTTTCTGTGGGAATCTTGTAGTAACTTGCGCCCCGACTACGACATTCCCGTTTCCATTGCAGCAAATGTTTTCGCAGGCGCAAGATGACACCAGTATGCACTCAGCTGCAACTGCCGGGTGTACTAGGCTTTACATATTATGACGGCGAACGTAAATACCAACCAAGTTTCTCTGGGCGAGTCAATACGCTTATTAAACAACTTGGTTTAATGTATTCGATGAATCGTAAAAGTAACGCGAGATCCTTCCCTCAAGCACAACACTCCATTCTTGCCTCATCCTTCTATATCTGCACAGTGATGTCACAACATTTCCTTTATATCTCGAAAGGAGTGAAAGACCTTCTGTTCTTATAAGTTTCTTATTTTTTGGTACGCAATGCTACAAATAAGTAAAATTTAGTGTCAACACATTGAGACTTGTCTCCCCATTCTAACTTTCCTTTCTACGTCGCCATTCCCCCACGCTTCCGCTACGGCCCGGTCACGTGACGCGCTTAGTCACGTGACTAATCCGGCACTGACAGAGAGGGGGGTAACATTCTCCCCTCGATTCGCGTCAATTCCCCTCATCCGGCGACTCTGGTAAAAATATGCAACCGACGCCCGCGAAGGAAGAATAATAGGTCGCTATATGTTCCGGAATAATTCATCGATCTACCAAGACAAATTCTCGGATCGACGTGATCACGGTTTCGGTCACGTTCGCGTTCTCCGTCTCGTATGCAAGCGATCAAAAATGCAGATGGCCGGAATTTTTCTCCGCGGCGGAATATCTTCGGACGAGCTGTTCGCCGAAAATCGACTCCGCGAAAGATTTCGGTATTCCGCGGGAGTAATGGCTCATAAGAGGAGAGAGATCGAGGTGATGCATTCCCGCGGAAGACGGGAGGTGGATTCGCCGGATAAACGCAAGATAGAGCTGTCGGGAAGAAGGATGGAGCACGCACGTGCAGCTTCCCTCGTGTGTTTCGTTATTCAACGCCGTGTAACACGTTCGCCGTTCCTCCTTGTCTGCGTATCCATTCGTCCCAGAACTTCCGGGTCACCGTTCTTCGCGTCCTCCCGCGTGTTTGCTTTGCGCGTTCATGCGTGTACCGTCGACTATCCCTCCGGCTGTGCGGTTCTTTGTGCGGAAAAAAATATCGCCATTTTCGGGGCTATGTCTCGCGGCATACTCGAGACAGATTTATTTCGACGCACGGCGAATTTATTGTTTCGATTTTTGAATCGTCGCTGTGTCCTTGAAAATCTTCGAGAAATTCTGTACAGTGTTTACTCGACGTACAGTGAGGGTAAAAAGTATTCTTACATCTCTTGTAGGCTTAAAAAACCATGTATTTCTATATGTAATTGCACACATGTTTATAAAACGAAACATAATCGTAATTGTTATATATTTTAACTACGTACTTTCATATAAATATACGTGAAAAAGTTTCACCTTAACGAGAAAAATTAGAAAGTATGAGAATTGTCTCTAAATTGGCGCACAAAAAGTATTCGTACTGGTACTAGAATGCATTTGAAAGGCGTCCGATTGTTTATATTATGGTTTAGCGGGACTATGGTTTATATTATGGTTTAGGATTTTCTTATGTAATTCTTACCAATCGCAATTTTTTCAAAATCTTGTTTGAACATCGTTTGGAAAACCAAGTATTCTAAATGCTCAAAAATGTCAGGTTGTTTGATCCAATTTAAAAAAAGTTATAGTAGTTTAAAGGGCTTTCGAATATTTTCGTGAGCCCGTGTATATCGAGTAAAGACTGTACTGTTATTTAACGAACTGTTTCCCAGTTGAATTTAACAACAAACGTACCGAGCTATAAAAGTAACAGGAACATTGTACCTTATAAAAATGACAAGATTTAATTTATTTAGACTTTTCGCGATTTTTATTGCAATGTGTGCTCTCCTAAAGATATTTATTGAATCATCGCTCGTGAAAGCAGTTTTATAATTTCAAAAATTGCCAAATAAAAAATCTGAAACCGGTCATTTGACAGGTGGTGGTACGTTTAGTGTTAACGTACGTTCAGAGCTGTCGATGTACCGTCAATTGTACATTTTATGTGTAGTATTACTTTCTAACGTGTAATTGCTTTTAATACAAAACTTTTTCTCCGCATTTCGATGGACACTTATACTCGAAGAAAATGCAATACAAATAGAAAAAAGATCAAGATCCGATTTTAAAAGTTGATTCTCTTGAACGTTCGAAACTAGTAAAGTTCTTCGAAGAAGAGATAAAAGGACGGAAGTAAATCTTGGAATAACGACAAGCTCTTCAGCAAATATTCATGAACCTGGCGCTCGCGTGAAGATCCCGCAGTCAGGTGCGTGGAGATTAAAAGACTCGTAAAGGAATCGTAATTTCCGTTGTCCTCGTAACGCCGCGCCGGGCTCATTCCGGCGCTCGAAGTTCCTCAATGTCAAGGCGCCGCGATTGCACCGGTAACATCGTGAAACGGGCGTGACAACTGTTCTGTTAAGTGCATCGCCGACGAGAGCCTGTCTTCGGTGTGCACGGCCACGAGAGTCCCGGCTAGCTAGCGACTGCTGCTGCTGTTGCAGCTCGCAGCAGCTGGATATTATACAGACGAGCTACCATTCCGAGCACGCAAAAAGATATAAAGCGAAATAAAATAAAGTGTAAGCGAGCTTTTCCCGGGGGAGTGTGATTCTACTTTAGATTAAATTCCGAAGCAACCGTCCCGCCACCCCCCTTCCGTACAACCCCTTAACACCCACCCCTGCCACTTCGAACCACCGTGGCGTCTATCTCGTTTCGGAAAGTAAGGTTTTCTCGCCTCTCTAGACGATTCCCCTAACCCCCCTTTCACAGCACGGCACCAGTAACCGTTTTTCTCGATGGAGCAGACGGTTTTGCTGTAATTATCGGTCTACCGGTGCCACCACCCCCGTTGTTTTTCCATCGAGCAAGATTTTTGTACGATTGCATTCTGCGCGCGGTCGCCGGGAGAACAGTCCGCCGATTATATCTCAGATATATATGTACATATACATACATACATATATATATATATATCCGCTACGCTTCAACTCCGGGATAAACCCCGGATTTCAGGCGGGGATTGTTCGCCCTACATACGCGTATTTGTTACACGGGATCTATCTCGATGAGAGGGATAAGCCCAGCCTGGATTTCATACGGACTAATAGGAACCAATTTGCGTTCTTTCGGAACTAATGTTGCTTTCGCGTTTTAATAGCTTTGGAGGTTGTCCAATGGATCCTGCTGCTGGTTGTTGGTCGAGCAGGTGAGCTACAACGGTCTGCAACGGTCATGGACGGGACCATTCGACCGTTTTAAATCCCTCTTGGTCGCCATTGTTAATGTTAGGACACGCGATTTTAATGATACCGAGAATGATTGCGCTCGCGGAGTACAAATTAGTAGCAGCGTACGGCTGAAATATCAGACCACGTTAGATATAAATAGTCTATTTAATTATTTCAGGTTGCATTGGCCTTTTTATCGGTCAAAGAAACTAGTCGGACTCTCGTTCGGTTACTTTCCGTGTTCCAACTTTAATTATTCCATTATTTAGAAGCAATGAAACGTAGTTTTCCAACCCCTCCTCGTCTGTCATGCTTGCCGTAGCGGGCACGGTGAAGTCCCAAGAGAGCGGGTTCATACAATTAACAAAAGTTTCAGGACACAAATTAATATTTAGATCGTAGAGTTCTCAACTCCGTTTCTTAAATCATACTGTTCCCCGTCACGATCAACGGCTCGGTTAAGCGGATTAATAACAGACGCGACAAGCACGATAATCCGTGCAAATTGAATAAGCCAGTTATAAATCTGCAAATCGCCCGCGCATCTCCCAATTTGCCCGGGGAGCTGCGCCTCAACGCTCCCGGAAACCTCAACAGGGACCTTCTTAATTAGTAGGATTAATTTTCCGGACATCCTCCGGTAACCTCTTTTTCGGAGCATTTCGCGAACGGTGTTTCCCTCTAATTTTCGGGCACGGTACCGGCTGCATAAATTCGGCCCGCGATCGCGTCCGAAAGCTCTGCCGTGCATTAAAACGCGATAAATTTTATATTTCGAGGGACGCCGTTGGATTCGTCGCGGAACAACGGCCGGGGTTGGGGGTGGGGTGCGGGATTGTCGACTATTTAGATCAGTTTCACGGTGCTGGTAGGGGATGGATTGCCGGGGGTCGGGCCCGCGTCAATCGCAATATGTTAAAATACGCCGATGAAACGTGTCACGCGCGCTCGCGCGCATTATTTCACGCAGTTTTTATCACGGTTCACCTCCATCCCCGCTCGGTGTTACGGCAGTTTTCGGCCGAATGGCACTGGGGCGGGAGACCCGGACGACGATAATTCATTTCGCGATATAATGGTGTCATTAAGCCAATTAAAACGCGCGCACGGGCCGACGATCGCCGCGAGCGCGCCCGCGCGAATGCACGCACGTGTTCCAGACACGTAAGCCAGACATTTTGACTGAACGATGATTAAACGAAATACGGTATACATCCTTGTGACGCCGGAGCTCCATCAAGAGCCTGCCACAGGTGCGCGGGATCTTACAATGTTACATGGCCTCGAGTGGCTCGTACGTCTCGGGTAGATGGAATTTGCGAGACGAGCGGGAGAATTATAGGCGTTAATTTCGGTAGAGTGCGCGATGTCAAGCAAAAATAATGTACTTTGGGACGTCGTGGAGCGACACGTTCGTTTTTGTTATTGAACATTTTTCTGTTGCCATCAACAGGATGAACGCCCGGAAAAAAGTAATTTTTTTAGATCATATACAGGTGGGAGAAAATTTAAGGGGTGGTTCTCCGATATAAGACGAAAATGAAGAGTAAATTATTATTAACGATTAAAAATCCGCCTAAAATGCGGCAGCTCGGCCAACAGAGGTGACCCCCTTAAGTTCCAATTAATTCCAATTAATTTTGAAGGAGGGTTTTGCAGGAGGGTTAATTGCGTTTGATACAGTATGGTAACTACAGAGACTGTTGCTGGAGTAAATAATCACCCTTTTTGCTTACTATCAAACGTTGGTTTCTTAACCAGTGGCGTTGCTACTTGATTTGCATAAATGTTCTCAACCATAGACTTTCGCTTTTGTTTCAATGGACCAAATATGCTTGAGCGACAGCGAGTCCGCAGACTCCATTATATTGAAAGGATACCCGACACAAATAAATAACAACAATGACTTGAATATCTAGTATAAACATCATCCCCTAAGAGCAAACATCCATCTTCGTTCGAAGCACGATGACGACAGGCAAAGTGTCACATAGACACTTTATTTCACCCCAGGGTGGCACGGAACATCATTTTCCCTTCCGATGTACTGAACTGAGATGTGACGTGAAGTCAAGGGATTCTAGAATGTACACATTTTCTCGTAGCTTCGAAAAATCGATTTGTTGAACAAATCGTATGAATTGTGAACTTATAAATTACAAGATGTGTGCAATAATAAAAGAAAATTATTCACCTTGTATTTTTACCACAAATTACACACAGACGTTATTGCACAAACTTTCAATTACCACATTAGATCAAAATAGGAACTCTACTTGCCACGTAAATACAAAAATTTAATCTCAAAATTCAAAGTTAAGGACAATTTTGCAGCAACTTTTCTTATAGATCTTTATCGATGTAGAATATGGCAAGACCAAACGTTTCTTTACACCATATACAAGAAAATTAAAAATATTTTTTAGAATTTTTTATTCAAAATGTAACTTCTCATTAATATTTATTTTGGTATTATAATACATCAAAATCCCATTACGATGGACACGTATCACTGGTCGTGGGTCGCGACCACTAAGTAATGAAACGTCTTCTCGCAAGAATAAGCGAAAAGTAATCACAGAGCGAACGAGAATTATTTCGGTCTCGTAACGCGAACGTCCCCTTGAATATTGACTAACATCCAACGGATCCCGGAGATCCTCGTAGCTATCAGAACGCCGTTTCACCGTGGAACAAAAGAATCCATAGTGGGATAATTAACTTCCCCGCATCTACGTCGCTGGCTACCGATTCCCAGTCAAATTAACTCCACCCTGTGCCGCCATTACATTCGGCCGCGTCCGCAAAAAAGCGGAAGAACAAAGGGTGGGACACGCGAAGACGAGACACGCCTCGCTCGAGGAATGGACGCAGCCCGTAGTATGGGGAAGCCGGCCGCGTTTACGGTGTCCCGACTTGGGCATAATTAATCCGGAATAATTTCTTTCTTTCCCGCGTTTCCCTTTTCCATCGTGAGCCGCCGCCGCCTTTGATCCCACCGCGTCGGATGGAGTCCGGCCTGTTCGGAGGGTTGTTGCCCGGGACGACGTCGGGGCCATCCAGGGAACAGCGCACACTGCTCCGGAACGAACAAACATAATGGCATTTTTTCAAAAAGTCCACTCTTCCTAGTCGATATCTATCCAATTAGCATTGCCTCTGAAGAGTCTGTGGATCTCGAAAATAAAGAATCCTAACCCTTTGTACCTTCCAAGCTGCTTCAACTTTAAAACCAAACATTTCCCCGACCTAGAATATTACGGGTACGCACAAGTAATCAATTATTTGCAAAGAATTTGTTTTGCCTTTAGTTCTGCACCGATCGTTGAAGAGGAAACACGTATTCTTTTAGAGTTTTCGGTAAAGTAGCCTGAGTTCAAAATATTCTAGAAAGTATAATTTTTTTTTACAACCCTGTAATAAAATGGCGGCGTCTGGAGCATTATTTAAGAAATAAAACATTCGCTTCTATAGAAGATGTAAAGTGGCACCTTGAGTCATATTTTGCTTCACGCGCCCTGGATTTCTATAAAAGGGGGATTGAAAATTTGCAGGAAACATGGCAAACTGTCCTTGATAGTGATGGAGATTATATAATAAATTAAGAAATAAAAACTTGAATTTACTGCAAAGTTTGTCGTAGATTTCAAAAGAATTGATTACTTATGAGCCCTATTGGAATATGGGTATACTAAGAAACCACACTCGTTTATATAATATGAAAAAGAAGTTATACATCTAATAATATGAAAAAGAAGTTATACATATTTCAATAGTTCTCTAAAAGCACGTTGCGAGACACGTCTTTACTGTTCGAAAGAAACGCCACGAATGAAACATAAGAGATCCAGAAACAGAGGGGCAACAGTTCAATATAAACAACCGAGGATCGAGG
This sequence comes from Seladonia tumulorum, assembly GCA_913789895.3. Taxonomy (NCBI): domain Eukaryota; kingdom Metazoa; phylum Arthropoda; class Insecta; order Hymenoptera; family Halictidae; genus Seladonia; species Seladonia tumulorum. Next base: position 10,575,365 of record OU565267.1, on the reverse strand, counting down.
GTCCCATGCCGGGCACAACGTACAATGTACATTGACTGTAGATACAATGTATGCATCCACAGACCAAGAGTCGATTCAAACGATTCTTCCTTCTAAAGATGTAACAGATTAACTTTGTTCTACATTTATGAAATAAATTCTAACAAGCCCCCTTAATATTTCCATTCTAAGCGTGTCCCAAAAATGTCAGAGGTGTTCCCTGAGGCCATTCGAAGTAACATTTTCCTTGGCGAAAATGTCTCGCCTCGGCATTGTTAAGGAGTTGTCAAACTTTCGTCGACGCGTGTGTGCCCGCGAAACCCACGGATAGTTTATCGCGACCGCATAAATTCCGCGGGTCGAAAGCTACCCGCGTCTCCGGTTTCTTATTTCCCTCCGGTTCCACGGTTACGCGCCATTTGGCCCGTCCACCGATCTTTATCGTTTCTTGCCGCCAGAAAAAAATGTCATCTCTCGAGGACCCGAGACCGGAGAGGACTAGATACAGTGAAGTTTCCACTTTACGAAAGTGTCTCGCAAACGCGTCAGTTCCGCAGTCCCAGATGAGCTTCTTCGAGGGTTTTGAACCATGCTGACTGCATACGCGAGTTTAGAACCATAGTTGTGAACATTGATGATGCTTCGATTTCTAGAACTTGTCCACGGGTATTCGATGCACGCTGTGGTGAACGGGGTAACTACTTTGCATCGTAAATTGCAGATTGTGTTAGAATATCATTTTGAACTATGGCGGTTTAAAATTGACGCAGAGTTTCGGATGCAAATGGCGACAGAAACAATGCCGGTTTAAATGAATTGAACGTAGTAGTTGCGCCACAGATCATTTAAAACTTTGGAACAGTATAAACTATTCGGAATACCATTAACCGAAGCTACTGATATTTTTTAATCGTGGATGTATCTACACATATATTTTGCCAACGCGTTGCACGTACTTGCTTCAATGCATTTCTAGAGTTTTGTTAATATTGTACCTAAACAAGTACGGTACAGGCAAAGTGTGAAAAGAGAAAAATGAGGAGAAAGTCACAAAGAGTCACAAAGGACACTTTTTTCTGATCTCTTTACGAAAACATTGCAGCGATTGTGTCCAATAGCTTGGCATTGCCGACTGCAAATAGCATTAAATATTTCAGCTCTGAAATGAATGCGTTTGTTTCAGAATTTCTGCTGGGAAATGAACGTAATTGAAATTTTGAGGAATTTTGTCCCCTAGTAATCCTTTACCCGTGCGTAGTCAAACAACGACTGACACCCGATATTTTGCGCAAACACCGAAAGCACACCTCGCGCATTGGAGATCCGTTTACGTTTACAGAGGAAGTCCGCAAGTATGTCACTTCGGTTAGGGTCAGAAGTCCAATGGACGTATATAGGTGTCGCAAGCTTTAACGGTCGGTAATTTTTTACACGGCGAAGCACGAATTGCGTCAAGATATTTTTCAGTTCATTTAAATTGTATATATAATAACACTCGGAATTTTGTACGCTTCCGCAGTCTTCTTATTATCATACTACCCTAGTAGCACACAAATATTGGATAGATATTTTTTTCAAATATTGGAAAAATATTTTTTAAGCCACATTTTTTCATATGAGAAAAATATTGGATCTGAATATTGTATACATGTACAAGAAATATAAATTGAATGTTTAAAAAATATAAGCTAAATACTGAGAGTATATAAACTAGATATTTAAAAAATATAAAGTAAATATTTAAAAAATGTGAATTCAATATTTGAAAAATATAAATTCAATATTTAAAAAACATTCAATAAAATTTTCAAATTTAAGAAGTTTCAAATTATAACAAAAATTAGAAACTATGAATATGTATTACTTGTAACTTATATTTTTATGATATTTTGTTGCCTGTAATGTTATTACGATACTATGTAGTCTGTTCATCAACATATTACATATTCGTAATTAAACTACACATAATACTTTGCTAACTATTATAGCTTCTCATGTTAAAAATTATGATTTATAATATAACTACTTGCTCAACTTATTTTCATTGCAAGGAAATATTTGAAATACAAAATAAAAATATTTCATTTTATCTTTGTGGTTATCAAAATAAAAATATTTGATTTAAAGTAGTATCTTATTTGAACCACATTAAATTATACTATATACCAAATCATTACTGATCGTTAATATACGTTGCAAAATATGATAGAAAACCTTGTATCCAATGTTCCACATACGAATACTAATCTTACATTATAAAATACTAATGTAAAGTGTACTTACTTCTGAATCTTCTGTACCTCCGTCGGATCCACAGAACACAATTGTTGACTCACGAGAATAGATCCGAATAATTGAACAATCACTAAACAACACACGCACACAACACATTTTATAAAATCGTGACAACGAACGAGAAGATTTCACTCCGACCACGAACAAAATAATACTGCGATTTTAACAATGATCCCTTCCACGCAGGTGGTACGGTCAGGTTATCATAGGAAGGTTAGACGCTGAGCGTCAATAAACACTAGAGACAAAACCAAGGTAAAAATATTATGGCGGGGCGCTGGCCCTATTTCCCGGAATTCCCTGTTTTCGTATCACACGTCCGTGGGAGGGGGACGGTTAAAATCGCAGTATTATTTTATTCGTGGTCGGAGTAATATCTTCTCGTCTGCTGTCACTATTTCGTTAATTGTGTTGTGTGTGTGTGTGTGTTGTGAGTGTTGTTTAGTGATTGTTGTTCAATTATTCGGACCTATTCTCCTGAGTCAATAATTTTGTGCTGTGGATCCGATGGAGATACAGAAGATTCAGAAGTAAGTACACTTTACATTAGTATTTTATAATGTAGTTTGCAGTACATTAGTATTATATTTTATTATTCGCATGTAGAATATTGGATGCAAGGTTTTCTTTCTTATTTTGCAACTTCAATTCTAACCCATACCTACTCCGATCACTTTTTGAGATGTTAAAACTTTTTTGGGAATATCTCGGAAACTAAAGTTGAGCGGCGGTAACATGTATAGGAAAAAGTTGTTCATAATGATGACCTTGACAACATATTTCAAGGTCATCAAAATCGGTGAGGAAGCCCCTAATGTAAATAATTACCAAAATATTCTACTTCCAATATGAAATAGATTCATTTAATATTTAGAAAAAAATATTTTTCTCGTAACATGACATAGACATTTCCTGAATATTTAAAAAGGAATATTTGTTACGTAATATAAAATAAATATTGCATGTATATTTGAATATTAAAAAAAGATTGAATCTCTTTTTAATATTATACGAATGTGTATACAATATTTTGTACTACTAGGGTATATTCTGTTTCTAGGAATTGAACAACAGTTGCGTCTCTAACATACAATTACAATTATTTCGCTACTATAACAGAATATTAGTTTAAACGAAACGCTAATTAATTTAAGAAATATTCAGTTGTTTTGAAATCATAACGCACTCCAAATTGTTTATTGGCAGTATACATGTTCGTCAACTAAAGCAAACAAATGCAAACGGGCATAATCACGAATTCATGAATCATTTCATTTAAAATTGTATGAAGAAAACTATATTTTGACCCTGCAGTAAATTACAGTAGACCCAATTGAACTCACATAAGTCCCTCGGGGTCCCTCATAAATGAAACATATTTTACCGATTTGAAGTGTAATGAAAATCCAAATTGACTTTTTAATACGTACTAAATTGATTCGTGTGTTAGTAACAAAAATAGAGTACGTAAAATAACGTACGCATTCCTGGCATTAATTAAGGCCGGTTTAATGGAGAGCCACGTCATGATTGATCGCACAGACAATTTTCCCCAAAAAAAAGAAAATTTCGTTTAACGCGAACAAAATCAGTCGGATGGGAACAATCGGTGACGGAACACGTAACAATGGAACAGTTACAAAAAACAGCCATAGAGATCGTAACATGATTAAAAACTGGCACCGTGAAGTCGACAATATCGAGTATCGTCGAATCCATGTGGGAAACCAGTTCGATGCCAATCAACGCGCTTATAAAACAAGGTTAAAACAATTTCCGAGACAGCGAACCGTGCTTGGCTCGATTTTATAATTAAATAAACCGTGCGCAACAATAGCCGGGGACGGACCGGATGAGTGTTGTGCTTCTTCCTCCCCTCTGAATAACACCGATACACAGTTTTCCGACATAACCGGATTGCGTCGACGCGCGGATACGCGCGCCCCCGCGCGCTCGCCGACAAATGTCCTGTACAATAATTCCGAATCAATTACGCTTTCGGCTGAACGGTCTCGCCGCGCCCAGCTTGAATGACGTTCCGCGCGCATTCCGCCGTAATGGACGTGGTTTCGAAGACACCGTGATGAATACGCTTCCTCCCCTCCCCCCGCTCTATCTGCACGACCACGGTGTAAGTGTTCAATTCGAGCCAATTAACCCTTACGGCGTTGGTAAGGGAACGCGGAATCAGCCACGACCGAAAACGAATTTTGTCGAAATGAAACCGATGAAATTTGTTTCCACTCGCCCCCTTTCATTTCTAATAATTCACAACATTTTTCCCTCATTTGGTGATTATCAGAAAGAAAATCCTCAGAAAATACGTAATAATTACGACAATAAGTATAAGCCGACATAAGCTGATTCTGCATGCAACAAATAAGTGAAAAAGACGGCTAACATTTTGTTGGTTATTCGACCGATTCGCGTGTCCTATTCGCAGAAAGTAGAATTGGTTGGCCACGATCAAACATGCCAGTCGATTCTTATTCAAATATCACGCGCAATTTCTCAAAAATGAAACGTCAATCAGAAAAATGTTATTCGTTTCCATACTTATTTTTGCACATGGAATCCTATGGGGGACCTCCTATGTAATTGAGAAGTGCAGCACTCGCAAAATTGATCACACACACACACACACTTTAACACGTTGACTGCCATGATAACCATATGTGGGTGACGGAATTATTTATCCAAGTTTTAAAATGAATTTTTACGTTAATATATTCGTTGTACCAAATTTAATTAGGATCAGTAAAATGTAAGAAAATTGGAGGGCTACTCAATGTCATACATTTAATTTTTTTCAATTTCTATTTCATTAAATAATACTTTGATTTTATAGAATTTTTGAAGCTTTTAGTTTGGCAGTCAAAGTGTTAAATCAGAGTAGTTTTTTTCTATAAAGCTAGAAGCATTAGTTTAGCAGACGACATACAACGAAAATTTTATTTTATATTATTCTGCTCGTTCTAATCTTCGCGGGCCAAATTTTTAAATCATTACTATTAATCTTTTTGTTCTATAGAATTATTCCTACCTTCAAATAGACAATCTTCTCTAACTGCACTCGAATATATTCGTCATTCGCCATTCCGAATGATTGAATAAATTATTATTTGATAGACCAGACGATGCTTCAAATTCTTCAGCGGATTATTATAGCTCGTGTATTCATAGAAATGTTCCTGTATCAAATAGCGATTAATCATCTCTTTATTCTGTCCCATAGTTCACGAATTACGTATAAATTCTTTCTACGATACACGAAACCGTAATATGCAGTAACTCTTATCCAATGTTATTTTATTGATCTACAAAGTTAAAATTTCGTATATGCTTACCAGTTTCTTGTAGTTCCATGAAATCACTCAATAATCCAGAATAGTAAATCTAGAAATCACTGCTGTTACACAAGAAAGTGTACACATTCAAATATACATTGTACGTATGTATTAAGTCGTGTATGAACATATACGAATGTTGAAATCAGTGTTCAAGTGTCTATCAAAAATTCAATATCAAGTTCGTCTACCACGTGATTCTGAATGAAATTCTTTTGAAAATAAATAGCATCGAAAGAGACTATATGTTGAATAATGAGGATTATAAATTCGTTACTATGCGCTGTTTAATCGAGTACATGAAATAGTTGATTATAGCAATAATTCAGCTGATTAACGGAACGTTGAAGCTAAATGTTTGAGCAAAGTAGACCATGAAATACCAAATTTGAATTTGTTGAAAGTGGTGAAAGCGACAGTGAAATTCGCGGAGCATTCCGCTGGAATTACAATGATACTCTTTAAACAAATTCCTGTAGCTATGCGACGTTTACATCACGACCATATTCTATTACACCGGCCATTAAATCCTACCTAATCTACGTTTCAGGCATTATGCGCGATCCCGTGGTTTACGCGCTAACGCCTGTTTTGCGATGATAAAGACCTGAACGGCCTGAAGACCTTCACCCGCAAACTGTAAAACAATTGATTTCTTTCCGTCTATGTCGTGTGTAAGTATTTATTTAAAATATCACGTTGCGGATGAAACATAATTTGTTCGCTGAAAGTGCAAAGCAGAAATAAACGAGATACCTTCAAACAATAAGAAAATACCTTTTTTTACCGAAATATCTTTTACACAACTATTTCCGAGGAGCGCGCGAGGTTTGCAAAGCAATAGTTAATGAAATTGTTTGCTATTTGGACAGTGAAACGTATCTAATATCTTTTATTCCGAAAACGCAGGGTCCAGTGAATGCGCCGAAATTTTGTAGCCAACTTGCGGAAGGTCATTCACGAGTCATTGGTCGTCTACGCCCGTTTGAAGCCCGGCCCTTTGATCAAATATCACAAAAATCCTATTATTATCGGTCGATACGAATGCGCAAGCAACCGCCGGCCGATGTAACAAATACGCGGTAACAAATTTTTGCGATATTCGATCAAAGGGACGCCGACGGCCACCGGAGGGGAAATTTACAACGCGACACGTCGCTGAGGGGATTATGATGCAGTGCTACGAATTGCGGGAGAACGCGTCCATTCAGCGGGAATATTCCTTTGTCGATGCCCGGCTGAGAAATAGAAAAAGTCACCGTTGCAACGGTAATTAAAAGACACCGATAAAATACAAGTACGATAAATTCGAGGAGAGAAATTCGCTGGCCGAGACTTATGCACGATACGACAAATGGCGACTCAAAGAGTTCCCGTTTCAATGGAGCCTCGGTGCCGCGAGAGGTTTTATGGTCTGCCATTGAAACATTTTAAAACGCTGCACAGAATTTCAATATATGTCGTTACCAAGTTGCGGTAGACACGATTCCAGCCACTGTACGTTAAACGATAAAACGAAATTGTAATTCTGATTAGTTTGAAGAAACAGGGAACTACCTCCATTACGTTTTGCCGATGTAATATCGGAAATAGCTGCAGAGATACTAATCATAAATATTCTTAACCCTTTGCACTCGGCGCTATTTTCATTCTAAAACTAAATTTTTCTTTCGTCTTAAAATATTTTCATTTATTCATACGAAACTGATCCAATTTCCACATATAATATTTAAATGTTTAGTAATCTATTAAATACAAATTTTCTAATGTAACAAATATTCTGTAATATTTTTTGTAATTTCTTTGAAATAATTCCATAACAATTTCTAGTGGCGCTTCAGAGTCACCACTCGAGTGCTAAGGGTTAATATACAATTTTTTAGCACTAATCAATGACAGCAAACGAATCACAGGAGCCTACTATTGTTACAACTCAAGTGAAAGGAAATACTGTACTTGAATTTAAATTGTTTATTTCGCGAAACTGAGTAGTAGCAGTGTGTAAATACATTCAACTCTAAAATAAATATTTGGCTTTTCAATAATATCTTACAGTTCACGAGAGCCTCTTGACCGAAATTTCTATTAACCTCCTGACTGGAGAAAATAATATTACAATAAACAAAAAATCTTGTCTCCGACTAGACAATTATGAACGCGACCTATACCTAATCGTCGCTGGTTTACGAACAAATCATAAAGCAGAGGGTTAATTTAACACTTCCGTTGGCACGTGAATCGCAGGCGACGCGCACTAAATCTTTATTTGCTTGCCAGGTGCGTCACCGGGCGGCGGTCTCATTTATAATTCCGTGGCAGCGGCAGCGTTGAAATGGACGCGAGCGTGATGCCGGACTTATGTGAACAATTAGACCGGACGATCGAACTTTTCCATTCAGCAGAATTCATTGTACGAAGGTGCGACCGGGTTACAGCGCGAAGTTCCAAAAATTCATTTGCCCTCGCAGCGGCGCGGACATTGCAAAGTTCCCGAAATTCGTTCGACAAAGTTCGGCGGCCGCGAAGACCCGCAAAATTGCAGTCTCGCGATAATTGACATCGCGGTCCCCCGTGGACCGTAGCTGGTAAATATTTATTACGCGCGGCCGTCGACGTGTATACAAGATGTCGGGAATTTTCGGGACCCCTTACCGCAAAGACAAACAGAGGAATCTGTCAGACTGACTCGGCAGTAAACCATCCCACGGATCCTCCATTCGTCCGTGGCTCGCAAGAAGCGAATTACTCGAGAATAGCAATTAATAAAGCTCGTAATAGCGTCCGCGGCGGCGCGGCTATTTGCCCGCGCGTTAATCACATTAACGAGAGCTATCGTTAATGCCACCCTATCGCCATGCCGACTTTATCTAATGAGTACGCAGAACGGATCCGAATCGAATTATATCCTGGCGAAAAGACGGAAATTGCGATAGTTGTGCAACCACATTTCATTTATTATACAGAGATGAATTCGGTGTTCTTTCAACCTTCAATATTCGTCGCAATATTAATTATCTTGTTCCTTCTATTAACCGTTTGAGTCCCAGGGCGTATTGAAAAAACACGGTCGAAGAATTCCAAACAGCGCGACCGCGCTTTCTCTAAATAAGTATGAAAAGACCCAAGTAGCGCGATAGCGCGTTTTATCAATAGGTTACGCACCGTCAGTTGTCCACAATGCTCGAAATGTGCTGGGTTTTCTCGACAAAAAATCTCAACAGCGCGATCGCGCCGCTTGGGACTCAAACGGTTAAGTAATCGGTGGAGTCCCTTTTCGAAAAAGATTACATAAATCCATCAGATTTAATAACATTTGCATTCCAATATCATATGCAACAACTTAACCCTTAGCACTCGAATGGTGACTGTAAGGCACTACTAAAAATTGCTATATCATTATTCAAAACAGTTTTTACATTATTAAATTCGTTTGCATTTAATAAACTACTAAACATTCCAGTATTCCATGAGTAAATTGCACCATTTTCCAACCAAATATTCTACGTCCGAAGAAATGTTTCGTTTTGGAGTTAAAATAACTTCGAGTGCAAAGGGTTAATACTTCACTCTCCATCGATTCATCCGCATAAATATTTTGATTACCGAATTACTTCAAAATAATGAGAAGGAATAGACAAAGGTTAAAGCGGGATAATTCAATATTATTCCAGAATAGCGTGGATATAACGAATTTATTATTCTTAATTTAGCCAATAAATTGACTTAAATAAGCGTCAAAGAAGATTCTGCGCATAAATCACAATGCAACAAAACGCCCAGCAATAAATTACGTAACAACCATTAGAAAGAGATTTCGCAGGATATTTATGAACCCTTTCGTACCGTCCACGATCATTTTCGTCTCGATAGTGACGCACGATTCCACCCGGGGTGAATAATGGACAGTGAATGAGCGGGATCCAATGAACCGGGCCGGTGTGTAACAAATCGAAAGCCGGCGGGAAGAAAAATTTTGAAAAACGTCCAAATACGTTCGCCCGCGATTTCCTCGCATCGGGAGGTCGATAAATAACAGGGATCAAACAGCGATCGGCGATGGTTACGCGGCAAACAGTGTGCGCGCGACCATTCATCCGTTTGTGCTGGTAACTGCATCTCATAAAATAAGCACGAGTCGTGGCCGCGCGTTACTTTACCCCTGAAACTTTCATCTGTTGTCGGTGCAACGGCAATCAAAAATAGAAGGGACAAAAAAAAACCGAGGGAAAAGATGGAGATTAAAAATTGTTAAATCGAGGAGGCCCAGAGATCGTTCTCTTTTTTTCTTTTTTTTTTATGCAAGGTAACGCGCGCGAATGAACAGAGAAGCGCTAAATCGAGGCTTTAAACAACGTTCGCGGCAGTGGGATAGGCCAGTCATTTACGAGGATTAAAAGCGGCCGCGAGGGAGCCGTCCGACACCCTCGGGGGTGCGGGAGAGGGATGGGGTTTTGGGGCTTTGGCCACAATCCGGTCACACGCCTGACCAATTCCTACGCCCTCTTCTCCCGTGGACTTGTTCGCAGAAAACGGGAACGAGCCCGCCATACAGATTACTCGTCGCTTCAATCGGCGTTGCAACACAACCGACAGAAGTCAAAGGGATCGCGTGAAAGTTCCTTATCGCGACCCGAAAATCCTGGATTTCTAAACGAAAGATGGCAGATCGTCGCGGAGCGATATCCACGGACCGTAGCAAACCGGACACCGTAATTGTCGCAAGACAAAATTTAAAAGCTACGGTGACAGACAACTAGTTAACTTTTGATTATCGATCACAATTACGACTAAAATTATTTTGACTACCATTAAAAAATGACCAACATACGTTTCGGTTATGTGTAACCATTGTCGGTGACCGGAATTTTATTTTGGCTGAATCACTATTGCCGTGGACAATTAGTGCTATCCTGAATAAACCAGTGCAATCGTGGTGCAATCGTGAAAACTCTGGACCCTTTCCTAAATCTTCTTGTGTGATTAAATTCCTCGTTTGAGAGTACACAATTAAAAAACATGTATCCTCTATTACGCAATGTACCTCAAAGCTGTGTTTTTAATTCCCAATTTTGAGGGTTGTTTTATGCCTCGAATGTGGTCGACTACTCTGTTAGAAATAATCTCTGCCATATCAAAATCGGTTTGTACGACCCTTGTAGAATGCGTTGCAATTTCAGCTACCCCTTAGCTACCGTACCAATACGCTTCACTGTACCAACCCACTAGCATTCAATAGCTAAAAGGATAATCATTAAATAGAGGTCCATTAGCCACTATCCGGCTCTGAATACATGTATCCGAAGCTGAAGACTCCGTGCTCTGTATCAAAGAGGGAGAGAGAAGACACGAGCTGGAAGAAGAGGGATGAGTAGTGGCTGTAGAGGCGAGAGAACAATAGCGGAAGAGTTGAAAGTCAGCAGAACAGTGGGCCAGCTTTCAGGTAGGCTAACTAGTATTCACGTGGAGCGTCGGACTAGCAGGAACAGGGACGAGGACAACGTTGGAACGAACGAACGAACGAACGAACGAACTAAGCAACGAAGGAACCAAGCTGCTCCCATCCTTCCGCCTAGGCTGGCCATTCTGGCAGCCTTATCTGCCAAGGCAGCCGAGCATCCCACCGTGCCGTTGCCCTATTATACGTGCAATGCCGGCCAGACGCAATTAAGTGGGTCTCGCACTACCACCAGATAGCATTCTCGTCGTGTTCCACGGGAAGGATCTCCGCTTGCTTCTGGAGGAACGTGCCAGGAGCAAGGACACGGCCGATATCCTTTACGGTCCGTCTACGTTTCTCTTATGCCCGTACTGTGCGGCCAGCTTCTCTGTTCCTGACGTGTGAAGCGGATCCTGCTGTCTGGCCGAATGCGGCTACCCCGGGACCGTTGTTACTCCCGGTCCGAGACCAACCCGGGCGACTCCGACCAGATTGATGCCACTGTAAATTCCTTGATTAGTTTGTCCACGCTTTGCATCCAATGTTGTTGTTTACTTTGCCAGCCATTCCTGCCTGCCAACAAGATGTTTTGGGGGATCGTTTTTGGGGAGGGCCGGACTCACGCTGCTAGGGTGCGCTGGGTTAGGGGAGCTTTCCGCGTGCTGAGCAGATATGACTCTTTTTTAACTCTCTGGGAATTGCATCCGTGTGCTGTACCGACTGATGAATATTTCAGAATTTATCACACGTGGTTAAAAACAAAAAATCTGTTATTCGATGCGACACACTTATGCGCATTATTGTTTCTTTTCTGTAAGTTCAAAGTAGTTGTTACTAGACTGCGAATGTTCATGCAATTTTCAATTTTTAGGAAAGTGGAAACAAATACGATTTAATTTTCAGTGGTAGTGACCTTCGTAGATGTGGAATAAGTAAAATCGTACTATATTCTGTGGAATTTTATATTATTGAATTTTTTTGATATTTTCTGTATCCATAAAGATCCGCAGTCTAGTTATTACAAATATGAAGCCTGAATATCCAGTATGGTTACATCTATGGTAACATGGTAATAGTTATAATTTAACGTTATACAACGTAGGTAGAAGGATAAGTTTAGTAGCCACTGTATGCAATCATTTCTCAAAAAAATGTTTTGTGGAGACTTTTTCGACTGACTGTACAGAAAGGAAAATTTATATACAGTGAATTTTTCTTGCAAAGTGTTTGTGAACTAATGGTACTCGAAGTATGGAACCTATTAGGTGTGTAAATGAATTCGGTATCTTTTTTTAAGGAACTGAGCCTCTACCTACAAAACAGTAATCAACGTGATACTGTTCGAAGTATTCTTCATCACGTTCTATTACTTCACGCCATTGATCGGGCAATTAATGGATTCCCGCTCGATAGGACGATGGCGGAATAAAAAGAACGTGAGAGTACCACTTTGTAACTTTTAGAACCATTCTTTGCAGGTTTTGTGCATTTGCATTGTAACACCTTCATCCAATACCACTTGAGACACGCATAATGGCCACGAAAGCATTTTTCTGCAACTGGAAAGTAAGAATGGTGTTGTTGCGTTTATGAAAAAATTGGCTGGACGAGATATAAAGTAGTAAAAGTAGTAAGTAGTAAAAGAATAGAAAAATCTAATGTCGTTTTCACTGTAAAAAAATCTATTAAGGGATGAAATGAATTTGTATTTAACTCCTACTGCTAATAATCTTTGCAAAATATTTTTATTTTGCGTAAATAGTATAGTTATTACATAATAGTACAACTACTGCATAAATAAATCAGTCGAAAATGTCGGAAATACTTTGTCAAATTTTTTAGTTTTATTTAGCAAATATAATTTGCACATTGTACACGCATTTTTCTTGAAAATAAGTAGGGAAACTGAACAGTGAATAGACTTTTCACTTTATCGAATTATGTTCGACGCAGCGTTAAATGCAAACGTTTAGCAGCTCAAGTCTCCTTTTTTTGTTATTCAACGTTAAAGTTTGTTTGCATCTTATGAAAATGACGAATGCTACAGATATTGTCATAGTCACACAGTTCGCCGGGAACATCGAGTTCTTGATTCACAACGGCGAGGGTAATCATTCGACCGCGTCCGTGACGTAAGTACTTGTTGGCTGACTATGCACGGGTCTACACTACTTGAGCCCGTAACTGGAACACCAAACTATCTCGAGAGCCTATTCAAGGACATAGTAACTGCACAGCCCTTTCGTTTTCGCTTGGGTAGCTTAGCACCATTCGAAATTTCAGAGTCCTACAAACTACTAGATTCGCATACACAGTTGACGAGCAGACAAAATTTCGAATAAACTGGTTAAAATTTCCCTCATTATACCGCTAGTTTTGCACAGTTGTAACCCTCTACAACTCGTAAGAGAATTTTAATAAAGTTAATATATGATATATTGACAAAAAAACTATTATGACCAACAAGAAAATTTCTTGAAATCGAACATGTGCAATAGTTTTTAAAACAATGATACAAATCTACGGGAAAATGACTGGACGTTTGATATAAAATATTAATGAAGTGCTGCTTTATAGTGCATCATTTAAATAAATTTTAGAAAACTGTCTGTTGTTCCATTTGAGCGAAAGATATATTAATAGCACTTAATGTTAATAAACTTTCTTATTTTTTTAGCTTTATACAATTACAATTAGGAAAAACTAGTTAGTCACACGATTCACTGAATGAACTTTTAAAATGTTGCATAAACGTCCGTAGTGAGTTTTTAATAGTTAAACGAACTTAGGCAAACAAATTAATCGGGCGAAGTCACTAACAAGGCGAGCGAAATATTTACTAATTACTTCTTAACTTCGTAGACAACAAAAGTTGTTCTTTTTCTCGGACGTTTAAGAGATTTTCCGAGGAAACCTGATCCTTTTACAAAACCTGGCTTCAATACTTTTTTTTTTTTATTGGCATAGAACGATACCGAGAAATATGTGTTTTCAGCGTCCGCAGGCACGAGGACAGGATTTTTACCGGGAATTCTGTCGCCGCTGGTTAATGTCGATATTGAAATTTCTTGAAAATTGACGAACCGTAAAATACCAATTATCGGCTATCAAATTTTACGACCGGGTTAATATAATATTCCGGCGAGTACATTGCGCAATCGGTAGCAATAAACCCCGCCACGGGAAATTCGTCATTCGTCGACCGTTTAATGAGCTTATGTTAATAAAATATTGCTACTGGAGGGTTCCGCTTGCAAACAATTTAGACAGCTATTACGTAAACGACGTTAATAACGATGCAACATCGGGGTGCATTATTAAGTTTGATATCGCGTAATGTCCACTAATCTCGATTCCCAATTATATTTAAACTCGTACCGTGCGAGTATTTAACCGTAAATTGTTAAACTGTCACATTCGCGAACGTTTTAATGTCCCCGAAAAAAATAAATCCAACTTCAGAAGTATACACTAACAAAGAAATGTACTCTACACTCTCCAATGTGGAGCTTAATTGTAAAAGATAAAAAAATTTCTAATTTTTTAAGTTATAAATTTATAGAAATTGAACGTTCGAAATCTCTTCAATTTTTATTCGATTCCATTATGTTTAAATTATTTGATTCGGCAATGACTCGAAAAAGCTGAACATTAGACAATTTATATTTAACAACGTAAACTAAAAATATATTTAAATGGTTCAATAAGGACATAGTCAGGACATTGTTTCGAGACTGAATCTTTGTGAAGAGATTAAAGTCATTCCACTGGCATTCCAGCAGTAGTAATCATGTTAACTTGTACACGAGACAAAGATTTTAAAGCGATATTATAGGCGTCAAAGATTTTCATTTATAGAACCGACAGGAAACTTCGCAGTCGATACCTTCGTAACGATATTATTATTAAAAGTGTCGCGAACATTTGTTGGGAAGAACGGAAGAGAGCAGCGTTGAAATAAAGTTTCGAATAAGCGAGACCGTTGTTCGAGTTACCGATCGCGTGCCGCGTAATTGCGAATTCTTTTCTTGAATATTAGCTACCGTTCAGCGAATAAAAGCACATTGGTGCATCGGTTAGAAAAGGAAAGACAAAAGCGGACGAGGAAATAATGGAATTAAATTTCCGTGAATTCCAAATCTTCTCTGCCCGGAGAAATCATTGCGACGGCAAGAGTAGCCGAACGTCGAACTGCGAGAAATAACGAGAAGCTTGCATTATCGGGTTTAAAAATATGTTGTACCCACGAATCCGGGTTATTTCAGCGTAATTGGTGCATGCGAAGTGCATTCCACTTCAGATTCCCGTGTTCTCAGTATCTCCACCGCGGTTCGACGGACGACAATGTAATCATCGCGTCGTGGCTCATCATCGTCGTCCATATAGACGAATAAATTGATGCTTGCCTGAATGGTCTCCGCGTTTCCTCCGGTTCTTACGTACTTGTCACAATAGAGGTACAGGAGATTGCGTAATCGATACTCATATCAAATTGTACTTACGTCAAATAAACTTTTTTTATCATTACATCGACCGCAAAGTACAGTGAGATCTCTATATACCTATGTCTCCAAGGCACTGGCAAGACCCGTGTTGTTGACATATTGGGTCTGGGAAAAAGTTCGTGGCGTTTTTCCTGATAGATGACTTCAATTGCAAATAACTCTGGAAACACAGATCGCAGCTACACCGCTAAACGCTCATTGGAAAGGCGACACTTCGAGCGTCATTTTGAGTGTATAAACATCGAAATTGGTGCAGTGGTTGGAAAGTTTTTTGCGTTTGAAAATGGAGAAAAATAATGAAAAATTGCGCTATATTTTACAATATTATTACGACAAAGGGAAGAACGCCGGCATCATAGCTCTACCCGAGAAATGGCGAAACATTGTTGATAATAATGGAGAATATTTGGTTTAAATAAATTCGTTTTCACACTATATGGAAACCAGCTGAATTTTACTAAGAAAACGCCACGAACTTTTTCCCAGACCCAATATATCGAGAATTCACTGTAATAGTTAGTCGTCCGTTGCCCTGAACTCTTTGAAAAGTCGATCTTTTTAACAAAATACACATTAATTGCGTTAATTTCTCGTTCACCTAATAACGTATCTTTTTAACGCGACGCTAAATAATTTGAAATGTGCGAAATCTTTTTCCAGAAGATCGCAATGGTGAGATTATTGTTGAAGGAAAGGGGGAACATTAATTTAACGATTTTGCGGTTTCACAGTACGCACGGACGCGTGAAATCCGTGAACTTATTAGCAGCGGCTTCCTCGCTGGCCGCACGAAGTCCTGCTTCGTAAACAGCAGCCATCCGGCCCGGCCGCATTGACTACCAAATAGGAAGAACAGAATCGGCGCGCTAACAACGCCGAATTCCGTGCAGCGTGCGACTGCACATCGATTTCGCGGCCTGAGAGCCAATATTCAATCCAAGTGCAGGTATCCCAGAGCGTTCGATAAACACACAGGCGGCATGTCTGTAGCTTGACTGCAGCCAGTAGATCCTTTCATCGGCTCAGGTTACCGGCACAATTGAGACGACGCGTATAATGTGGGGCTTGCAACATCAAAGTGTTGAATACGAGTTAATTGCGCCGTGACTATTCAGCGCAGCGCGAGGGACTGAGCAGTGACACTGAGAATGCGTGCGCCAGGTTTTCCCCGTGCACCCTGCGCCCCCGTGCCGCTGGAACTTTGTTCGCGTGGATCGCCGATTTTCAGCTTTGATTTTAATACGAGCAGCTTCGCTCTTTTACGTGCTCGTGGCTCAACGGAACCGTCGCGCGACCGGTACAAATTGTGCTGATTAGGGAAATTCACTTTACGGACCGGTTTTTAAAAAAGCGGGCACTTCAAAAGTGATGAAAATAAAATTATTTGAAGTAAACGCTGCACTTTGATACACTAGAAGCAGCGCCCGGGAGCCTATAGACAGCGGTTGGCCTAACAGCCTTCCGGGCGTTGCTTCTAGCGTGCGCCAGCCGTGCGAGGCTGTGGTGTATCAAAGTGCAGCGTTTACTTCAGATAATTTTATTTTCATCAATTTTTAAGTGTCCACTTTTTTAACAACAGGTCCGTGAAGTGAATATCCCTAATAATTCACAATGGTATTAAATCCCGAGGTGGTCTGCCGTCCAAGAAGGCAATATCGCGGTGCAGCGTGCACTTGCAATTATTTTAATTTCACCATTTTTAAAGTGTCACCATTTTTGGGGAGTCTATTGTTAGGTCTGCCTAAGAAAGAGGAAGAATCGTAAAATACGGCCATATTTTTTCACACTTGAACCGGTGGTACGCAAAACAAAAGATATGTCCAATATTTTTGAATTAAGAAATGACATTCGCATATAAAAAAATGAATTATTTAAGAACAACAGTCGTTTGTGATGATGATGAAAAACATTAATCGAATTCACATACAATTTTAGAGTGTTTATGAACTAATTTTAGTAGACATTCTAAATCTAGAATTCAAAAGATTAAAATTTTTTTTTTACTACAAGATGCATTCATTAAGAATTATAGGGCTATGCTGAAAGGAAAAACGCATGAATGTATTACAGTAATATTGAAATTTTGGATCGCCTAAAGTCATTTCATTTCATTTTCATTGTGCCACTTTGTAGGATATTTACCGTGTTATTTTAACAGATGACAAGGTATGATTTCTTATTATTAATGACGCATGCAGATGCATAATTCCAGTTGGCTCTGTTTGCGGAAAACACGTACAGCTATCCTCGAGGAATATAAAAGTAACCTGTTAGGACCGAAATTAAAATGGTGCAAGCGCCCGTGCCGCATTTTCTGCAAATCCGCTCTGCAGGCAAAAATACGTGAGAAACTTTTCTGTTTCCGTGCTGCGATGATGAACACGTGAAATAATATAAATACTGTTAAGCTTAAGAATGTTCATATTTTTCTGCCTAACGTCTCTTTTATGTAACATACATACTTTAAGTATGCTCACTTCAGAACACGTATTCAATATGCAGGGCGTGTGAAAAATTTTCTTCTTGTTAAGTATGCGAAATATTCAGATACAGTATTATCTCGGTAACTGTCGCATGGGTCTCTACCGTAAAAATGTCCAAATTTTATTCCCACCACTGGAGGGGGACTCCCTTGGGACGACCGTACCAATGACGAGTCGAGTATCGGTGAGACTCACAATATTTCAAGCGAAGCAAAAGATAGCAACTTTTCGAATTTTTTCTTTTTTTTTTATGAAACGTTTACCAAAATCTCGTCATTATGTTACACTCCTCGAGGCCTTCAGAGCTGTCCTTTTCTACGTTCGGTACTGCATCAAAGAATTGTGTCTCCTGACCGTTATACAGGGTGTTCATGCTATTACTAGCCAGCGTTTTTCTTGCAAATAGTAAATATTAGAAAAAAATTGAAGAAGAAAAAGTAGTACTGTTTTTTATACGCAACACAATGGCGTATGTAATTTTGTTGTGTTTATACTATTTTGTTACATATGAAGGTGACCTTCAATTATTTAAATGGAATGCTGTATATTTTTTTATATGTCATGAAAGCGTGTGTCTATACGAATTCTTTCGTATATTGCACAGTGACCTCCAAGGTCATGCAAGGTCAGAAATGGAAGAAACATTTTGAATATTTCATAGCAATTTAAGGCTACTTTTCGTACCGAAGTTGTCGGATTTTCTTGAAAATGTAAGAGAACTTCTATCTTTTTATCCTCAGAAAGAAGACATTTCCGATTATGACACTTATTCTGGAAAGACTCTGTTTCCTTCAAACGCTTTGCACACAAAACAAACTGATTTTCATTTGGTTACACTCTGTTCGGATATTCTTCTAGGTATTTCAATTTACTTCGTCTTTTATTTCCATAGCACTGCTAATAAATGCGTACCATATCCATCTTTCTCGTCATAGTAGAAACTAGAAGTACATAAACAGTCTGAATGTGAATGACAACATCATCTGATTCGTATAAATAAGGAACACTTGTAAACACATGGGTATGAAATATTCTAAATGTTTCTTCCATTTCTGACCTTGCATCGCCTCGAAGGTCACTGTGTAGTATACGGATGAATTCGTCTAGACACACGCTTTCATGTGATATACAAAAATATACAGCATTCCATTTAAAAAATTGAAGGTCACCTTCATATCTAACGAAATAGTATAAACACAAATATATATATACGCCATTGTGTTACGTATAAAAAACAGTACTACTTTTTCCTCTTCCATTTCTTTCTAATATTTACTATTTACAAGAAAAACACTGGCTAGTAATAGCGTGAACACCCTGTATATGTCCCGTGTTCTTGACAAGTATCGAGAAAACAGTGTACATCAAACGTCTTTTCATTTTATCCGGCACTGCAGCTTCGGTAAACCAAAGCGTTTCCTGATAGTTTACAAATTCGTTTTTACCAGAAACGCACAAAGCAAACCAACTATTACGGTCGGAAAATAAAAAGTACGCGGATCCAACTGGCGAGAAACGACTGAACGACAAGCTCCGAAAAACAAATACGATATCGGAAAGATCGCGCGGCGGAAAATTGTATCCCGGACTGAACACTTCTCCGCGAACTGGAATCTCGAGCCCCGAACACGGTCAATCAGCGGGGCCGAAAGCGTCCGACGGCAGCGTCAAAGAATTCGCCGGCGAGTGGAGAAAATTCAACACGTTTGAAAAAAGGAAACCCGTGAAACCGGAGCCCGCGGTGTTCTCGAGCAGAAAAAGAGAACTGGCGCGACTCAGTGGGAGGGGTGGGGGATGGAACGGGAGATGGGGTAGGAGGCGGAGCGAGGACTGGCCGAAACTGCAGCTGAACCAGAATAAAATTCCAACCCCGGAGACCTTTAATCCCATCCGCGGGCGGCTGGGTCGAAGATAGCCGGAGAGATAGGGGTAGCGGTCTCGCTCCACTCCGCTCCGGGAAATTAAAATTCCACGAGGCGCTCGCGCCAACGGCCGTGTAAATGCGCTTTAATAATAATGTAAACGCGTAACGAATGGGAGTTAACGCGCGGTCACTTTACCGTGAAACGAGGCGACGCGGCATTTCCAACGTCGGCGTCGGGGCGACGCTGGCGGTCGTCAGAGCAGCGGGTACGCGGGGAAAGCAGGACGAAAACGGCGGTTGTAGGCTCGTGCGTGGGCGAAAAGGGATCCCTGGTGGGGAGTGAAGAGGGGTAGTCGCGGACACGTGGACACTGAAAATCCGCCGCCCCCTGAATTCCAGCTGCGTTTCACCCTCTCGCGCCTAGTCCACGGTACAAACGTACAAACCCGCGTCGGCCGGAGTAATACGCATAATTGCATAAAATTACGTGGGTAGGGGGAGGGCCGGGCAAATTATCGGCCCGAGCTGGTTTAAACGAGCACCGATTACGTCGCGACCTTCCTCACCTCGTGAAGTACGCTCGAAATCGTTCCGGGGGCCGAGCCTCCGCCGCCGAGGAGTTCTTGTTTGCTGCGCACGTACCTCCGACGTATCATCGGACCGACCGGGCTGTCGAGGGCTGGCAGACCGTGTATGGGGCGATTGATACGGACCGAAGAGTTTTTGGAGGTCGTTAGGGAACGATTATGTGAACGAGAGCGACAGCTGGGGGTCTCCGGCACGTCGGCCTGGCTCGGGTTGGCTCGGGTCTGGATTGCTTCGCGGAGGAAGCGAGGATACCCAATTTATATGGTGCCGGCCCTGAAGAGTCTGAAGAGTCTAGCTACCCGCAAGCTGAAATACTGGTTGACTCCGGGCTGACTTATGCATGAGAGCCAGTGATCTTTTATTGCCAAACCATTTGCACTTCGAATTTCTTTTAATTTTCTTCTCAACTTCTAATCCCTTGCACTATTATATATCTTGTAATTATAATGCTTATAAATTCTTCAGCGTTCAGTATTTCATAGAAAAGAAAGATTGTTTTGTATTTATCGTGTGCCTATGTTTTCTCGAAAGGATATAGTATATCAACTACAAAAAAATAGAGTTTTATTTCGGTTTAAAAGAAATTAATATTATACATATTTATTGATCATATTTATCACGAGTCTGACTCGATATTGTAAGACAAGGGGTTAAGACACAGGTCACGGTTTCACTCCAGACAGATCTGGATTAGGTGCTTTATTCTCTCTTTTCACGAATAGGACTATGTTCGTGCAAGTAGCAACTCCAATCTATTTCCTTTCTTTTATTTTTCTTCGTCCGTGGAAGAAGATTGTAAGATTGCTACCTATGTACATTCACAGCGACGAAGAAATATAGTAGAGATTTTTTGGATTACTTCTCAAGCCGTTTGTTTTCGCAATTTTAGTTTACGGTTCACCCGGTTAAGAATGTGCGGTCGGGGATACAAGGGTAACGTGTTTGATTATGAGTTTACTTGGTGTTATCTGAATAGCTTGCAGAACACACCTAAAGTGTACAGTTCCGTATACGGATACCACCACCATTATTATCAGGGTCTATGCGAGATCTGGGCTTGATAGTCCCCTAACTAGACCCATCTGAACTATCCTTGTTATTTTAGGGGACACGAAAGGATTGCAGTCTCGGCATTCCGTGGTTCCGATGGGTTCTCTATAGTTTAGTCGCGAAGCAAAGCAAATTAAGCCTCTTGTGCGTCAACACCGGTTATTCATTTATGTAATAGTGGATTGTAACGTATGTCACGCGAGTTTCGAACACATCTCGAACCGAGTTTCTCGGTGCGGAAAGCGTTTGATAGGATTGTCTTGGCTATGCTTCAATTTTCCCTATTAATATTGCGCGTTCACTGCTGATTCTGTCAGCTATCGGTACGCAATGCTTCCTGACTCTTCGCGACGAGATTAAGGTTGTATGGGATTACTTTGGATCTACAAGCTAATCTCTTTACGATCACTTTCTGGGAAAACGAGATCCGATACTGAAGCTGCATAAAGAACGTCAAACGCGGATGTTGCAGAGATCGATTACAAAAGATACGCGATGAATGAATACCATATATGTATACTTAGGTTTCAACTTTTACCTAGATCTTGCATTTAGGATTGAAATTTTGGAATCTCTCAGGAATATTCCGGAATATTCAGTACATTCCGGATTTTATGCATTTAAAACAACAGAAAGATTAAAAAATTTGAGAGCAGTAATACATTATTTTTAATATATAAAAATTACTATTGAAAGATATGTATAACATGTCTATTTAGCTTCTATGTCCTAAATTCACAAACTGTTTATTTTGCATAAAGATCCACAGTCTATTGAAAAATTGTTTAAGTCAATCATAAGAAATAGATAAGAATGTGTTTCTCCTTTCAATAATATTAATAAGTCAAAAATAATGTGGCAAAATTCCTAAATTCTTTGAACACATATTTAAACTTTTGAAAGTCACTCTTCCAATATACAGGGTGTTCGACTACAGGTAGGAGAAAATTTAAGGGATGGTCCTCCAGGACAATATAAGACAATATAACTAAAAAGTGAAACCGAAATCGCAATTTTTGTACTCTTCATTTTCGTCTTTCATTTATCGTACTTATAAAATACATATTTGTGAATGCTAATCCCTCCTGAGTATGTGAATTTTTACTCAACATAGTACTGCGATTTAACGTTCACAACGACCGTCGGTAAAAAAAAACTTTTCATTAAATAACTGGCCAGTCCCATCTGCTCGTCAATTACGACGTTATTAAAATAACGACAGAATGTTAACTCTGGTTCAATTTTAATATCGCAGCTGGTATCTTCAACGGGTCGCGAAGGGCGCCGGATTTTTAGTGAAATTCCGGGAGCTCGTTAAGCGTATCGCGGCCAGCAAATTTACAATAATTTCCTATTAATGAAATTACTCCACGTGCGCCGATTGTTTGCCCCCTTGTTACGCAGAAATCCGCGTCCGAGTAATTGTAGAGGAAAGCAAGCAAACGAGACCGGCGTGAACTTTCAAATAACCATCGAACGTTCGCTAACCAGTCTTCCTGTTTGTTGCAAATAAATATTAACAGTGCGTATCGGACAATAGCGGGTTGGCCGTGAAGTAAGTGGCGACATCTCGTTAAACAACATCCCATCGTACTTAATACCGCACATTAATATTAAACTGATATTTTTACTAGTATATTACTATACTACAATTTTATTGATTATATTTATATTTTAGTTTTTTACTGTTATATTCATTATATTTATATTTTACTATTTTACAATTATATTCACTATATTGGCACTTTAATATTTTACTGTTATATTGATTATAGTTATATTTTACTATTTTACAATTATATTCATTATATTTATATTTTACTATTTTACAATCATATTGAGTATATTTATATTTTTCTATTTTGCAATATTATAGTGAGTATATTTTTACTTTACTATTCCACAAATAAATTGATTATATTTATATTTTACTATTTTACTATTATATTGAGTAAATTTATATCTTACTATTTTACAATTACATTTATTATCTTTGTATCTTACTATTTTATTGATATTTCATTTTATACATGTATGTTATAAAGCAGTTATTCAGGATCTCAGCATTCATGCATGCAGCTTCGAAGGCCGTAGACAAGAAGTTTCGTTCCCCCGAATAACAATTTGCCAGCCGATGTCGGAGGATTTCCTCTAGTTCTAAGAATTAATATCGAATCTCTGACGACAATCTCGTTATGCTGTCGTAGGGGTGGCGGACGGATTTTCAACGGACGGAAATTCTCCGGCGTTGAAAAGGTGGGGAAACACGATCGATCTTAAGGAGGAGAAAGAGAGACAGGGATGAAAGGAGAGGGTGGAATAGGAGGGAAAAGTCGCGATATTGCCAATTTCGCTATCACGCTTTCATTTCGGCACCACGCCGCGCTAACATCGTGAGCATCGAATTTTCGCTTCACGCCCGCGCCGCCCGGCCGGAAGGGGATGGAAAAACGAATTTTCCCGGCTATCATCGTCTCCGCTTGCTGTACGCGTTCCCAAATGCGTTATGTTATGGTAACCGCGCGTAAGACGTTCCGCTGGATTTTCGAGCCGACGTATGCCCGACTCGCGTGATTTATGGGGAACCCCTGACCCGCTTGATAACGGGTTTTCACGTGCTCGGGGAAACGTGGCTGCGAGGTGGGCACCGTCGCGATCTACGATCCAGTGACGAACGTGATACATAAACCAGTAGCATTGTTCGAAGTATAGGAACTAGGTGATATCGACGAACCAGTGTACAGAGCGTTTCGAAATTACATGTTCCGAATCACTGAAGATCGATAAAAAAAAAAAGAAAAATAATGGCAGTTGTTGCTGCAAAGTTTGAATATCGAAGTTATCTTCGTGCACGGTTAATCATTGAATTAAAGCCGGTTACGGCGAATTAATGAAAAATTCTGCGTCGCATTACGTTAATATTGAAACGCACGATTCGAAAGCAAACAGAACAACGGCGGAGGGGGCTGGAGGGGAAGGGGGCGACAGGCACACACGTTGCGCGCAAATAATACACGGAATAATAAATATTTACGTGGCAAATAATTCGACGGTGGTGGGGCCATAATTAAGTAAAATTGGGACAAATGCAGGGAAGAGTATATTTCGCAGGCAAATGAGCAAACTGGAATATCCCGAACAAACGCGCGCGGTAGCATAATTTATAAGATAAACAGGCGAATGTAAATTGCAAAATTCGAGATGCGTTCCCGTGTAAATCTTAATATAATAAATAAACGGACGACCGGGCAAGCAGGCTGCAATTTTCAATGAGCTCGCGGATACCCCTAGCGCAACGAACACACGAATTAATGTTTCCCGGAAACTTTACGACTCGCATAATGTTTTTGTACCTTAATTGATAAATAACTAGCGGGTGCGTGGTTAATTGAACTGTTGCCCCTTGGAAAATCCAATTTTCCGCTAGACTAAATGAATTTACCGTGTCCTACATTATTCTTCCTTGCAGAAAAGTTTCTGTGGGGACAAGTTATTGTTCAATGGACGCCGATTTAATCCGGGAAAGCTGTGTTTGTTGAACTACCGTTCATGATTTAGCGTGAACAAATAAACGGAGAACTCTAAAATAAATTTGTTTTAAATTCAGAAAACCATCATGAAAGAATTCAGTGAAATATAGATTTGTAGAATGCCGACAGTGTACGCATTTTTTATTTACCATTCGAAGTCAGCTGATCATTCTGCTAGGGCTCGTATAAAACAAGGGACGAGGATATTACCGACCGATGAATCAACCCCGGTCAAGGCAGAAGTCGCTCAAAGGAAGTTGTCCTTCAAAAAGCTCAATAAGGGGCTAGATCCAGTGGAAAGCCATCCCCCTATAATCGGGGTCAGAAGGAGAGCATTCAAAGAAGGGTGGGCACTCGATCGGCGTCTTACCGATCAATCTGTCGGACACGATTTTCCAATCTCTTTGGCGGGCCGGGGTTGCAAACGACCCGCGTAGATCGAGCGAGAACTCCGAAGAGAAGATCGTTGCCAGCGAAGCCCAGGGCTCGGACCGAAATTAAAATTTGAAAGGATTATCAGATCAAACGTCAGATGCTGACTGTAGAACGCCTCGACGAGCCCGATAGGCATCACTGGAGATCCGCATGCTGATTGAATCGAGTGGCTCATTAAGAGAGGCTAATTAATACGTGAAACCGTTTTCTTCGTGCTGCGAGTTTCTAGGTTATCCGACGGTTTGCGCCGGCTACCTGTACTACTTGTCGGTGGAGTATTGGCTAATTATTAATTATTAATTCTTAATTTTTAATTATAATTAATTATCGTTATCGCATATTTTAAACCTGTAATAAAACATTTCCAGTAACGAACATTAATAACATCTCCACATAATTTATAAATTGAAGTTGTACCTTATCCTGGAATTCTATGAAATGATTATTCATGAGCTTCAACAATCCGCGGTATAGTCATCATTAGACTGCGGATCTTTCTGCAAAATAGAAATTTGCTACTCGAATTGCAAGAGATGGGAGCCAGATACAGATTTAATTCTTTCTTGAATAATTGAAATACGTTGAAAATAGTATATCTTTATTGTCCTAATTTAAACTGCACCAATCCTTTTTTAGCGTAAGTTCAGTCTACAAAAGAGTCTGCAAAATATTTTGCTATCTATAATAATATTTAATTTTAATATCTTACTATCTATAATAATACTTTACTAAGAATGAGTTTCTATGCTAAATGTAAATAAATTTTTATTGAAACTAATGTTACTCGATCTTCAAACAGATTGACCTTGCCTTTGTTAACATTTGCAACTGAATGAAACTGGATTACGCGTTAACTCATATCCGTGTGAAATTGTTGTAGGATACATTTTTACGAGATTTTAATTAGAACAACACGTTAATTAGTACGGAATAGTTTCGAGCAAAGTGAGTGACAAAGTTATGTCGAGCAGCACGCGAGTAATTTCTGTGGCGAACATTAAGTTGCCCGATTGCTCGCTCGCGTGTTTAACACGGGCCATAGGTGACGGAGCCACTACGTTATTAAAATATGCGAACTTCCGGAGTTCTGAACGAGCAGCGTCAGCGAAATTGCAGATTCGAATGATCGATATCGACTACAAGCCGCAACGCGGCGCTGCGCGGCGCGGCGGCCGATACTCGGCTACGAACTCTCTCCGGATCGAACCGCGCGTAATACAGTAACTCGATTTACCGAAAAGCTCAGTCGGAGTCTCTAGTCTGCATTTAACCTTCCATTGTGGGGCATTTGGCAAACGAAGTCGAGGGAGTAAGCGGCCTCGAAATCCGTGGTATTTGAATTTGTCGATTTACTTATGGAAATTGCGGCTCCGGGTCTCAAGTGTAAAAGACTTTCGGAAATATTGACTATTAGATTCCGATCTCCGGTCTAGATCAGATGGGAGCCGTTTGACCGAGAGTAAACTCAGCGAAGACCTTCGACTGGCTAGCTTCTGGAACTTGTTAACCGTACGGTCGTCGGAAGTTGCAACAAACCAGCTAATAAACTAACAACGTTACCGGTTTCCCCCGAGACTCTGATCAAATTCTACGAAATGAGATCCCAACGTTTAGAGACGAATCCACTAACAGCATGGTCATCGACATTCAATATTTTTCACCGAACAAAACAAATTCACCCTTCTTTTGTTTCTACAGGGAAAGATCAAAACTCACGCGTCCGGACTCCGTAGATTCGCCATAAGGTAGAGTGAACGCGTTACCGACAAAAATAGGCGTAAAATGGATTTACGTGCCTCCACTATTCGTCCTTATATGAGAATATTTTTCGCTGGGAAAGGGCTTATTCGAGAGGGGAAGGTTCAATCTAGCGCGCGCTGGCCATGAGCTGACGAGATTATGCAGATATTTGGTAATGTACGCGTTAGGAGTAGTAGTAGGTTAGAATCCAAGCATTTTGTAGCGCGCGCTAGAAAATATCTCCAGCCACAAGTTGAGTTATATTTTGTCTTGATTCTCTGCGAAGTAAAGCCAAAAACTTGAAACACTTGTCTGGCGTCAGAATTCATAATATCGATAACACACCGCAAAAAATGTGACAAGTTTAGTCATAGACTTAAGACCCGTCGGATCAAGATCAAGATAGATTTTAAGTAAACGGAAATTATACAGCAGTTACCGACCTGCTGGCTCCGAAAAAGTCGCGTGACTACCCTTGGCTCTGAAGGGTTGACTCCAGCGATACGCAAGACTAGAGCCGTCAGAGTATCCGCCTTTGAATCAGGATTGGAGGGCAATAAAAACGACAGGATCGCGTCAGGCGGCGCGGCCGATGCAACGGGAAGAGTTACGGTTCATTCTTTTCCCGTGTCTATTGAAATAATTAAAAGTTTAATACAGTTTCCGGGGTAGTCGGGGAACGACGGGGAATCGAACGAGCTCGCGCGTGTCTGCCCGGGGTGTGTGTGCCGCCTCGCAGTTGACAAAAGTCCGTCGATTTAAACTCGGCTCGCCGGGATTCCTCGGTGAGCAACTTTGAAAGGTTCGGCCCGCGACGGCGAAGGAAATCCCCGACTCTATTCACGGGGAACGCCACTCGACGGCAAACAGTCGATGCAAGCCGAAACCCGGTGTCGCCAACAACTCGAGGACGCTCCCCGAACAATTCGCCTAGACACGGGCGTAACTCCTCGCGTTCGATTAATCAATTCGTGAAAAGCGATCGATACCACGAAGCGCGCGGCAGTGGCGGCGGCGGCGACTACCGATTCGCGCGGGAACAGCTTCGAAATTTCACGAAAAGTTCGCTCGCTCTCGAGGACTTAATCAAACGACCACGGGGAATCTGCCTCGGACCCCTCTCTCCTCCCCAGTGTAAACTGTGAAAGTTAACGAGATCTTCGTCTTCCGTTTGCGTTCTTCTGCCGCGAGCATTTTTTCCTCCTACTCGCCGGAACGACAATTGCCCCGAGTGGTCGAACTTTTTAAGCCGTGTTTACGGGCAGCCTTCGCTGTAATGAGATCTTTCTGCCGAATACGAAGATAAAATAAAATAAAGGAGGACTTGTATGCTTACAGATTTGCGCGGAACATATACACCGTGGCATCCGCTCTCTGCGGATAATTGAATACTGGACATTATACTAAATTATACTAGACTAATTATCAAATGTAGAACGATACTCGAGAAACTTACCATTTCAGAGAAATGCACTTTTCATATTTTATGGGTAGATACAGTCGGCGACAATACTATAAGAAATCACTTAAAACAAAATAATCATGTATTATATGAAAGAATTTCATCGTCTTTCATACAGTGTTATTAGTAGACATCGGATTTTATGCATTTATTACAAAAATTAGTAGGTGTAATTTAAAACAGTAAGAACATTAGAAAAATTTAGAAATACTGTCACATTATTTTCAACCTATTAAACATATTAGGAAAGAAAATAAATTTCTATTTCGTTCCAGTTTGTTGCAATTTTGGTAGAAAATTTTTATTTTGCATAAAGATCCGCTGTCTAGTTATTAGTTACTTCTGGGGACGTCGTTCCACGCCAAAGTTGTGCTAATTCAGTTACGCTGTAATTCAATTACGTATTTGAATTACATTGTATTTCAATTATATTGTAATTGAACTACGTCATAATTGAATTAAATAATTCAAACCGTTCAGTTAATTCAATTAACAATTATTTTAATCGGATATGTAACTGAAATACAATGTAATTGAAATATTTTAATCGGATGTGTAATTGAAATACAATATAATTGGATTACTTTCAAATTCTTAGAAATACTAACGAAAACACTGCGTTAAACGACGTCTCTAGAAGTAACTAATAACACTCTGTATGAAAGACGATGAAGTTCTTTCATATAACACATAATCATTTCGTTTTAAGTGATGTCTTATAGTATTGTCGCGGACTGTATATTGCATCGAATAGCTGCATTCTGAATAGCTAAATTTTGGTAGGTAACATATTAATAAAACTATGAGACGTTGATAAGTCTCCGTCGCTTAATCTCACGCGTATAAACAACCGAAGCGAGCCACCTCGGACGACGTTCGTGGAACACGAGGAGGGCGCAGCTCTCGGACGGTTAATATCGTGTTTCCAGCAGCAAATAACGAAACCAGCGAATTCATTAAACGATCATTACCAAACTAATTAGCGAAGTCCAGCCGGGGACCTGTTTCGGTTGAAAAGCGCTTCGAAAATATATAGCTCACTGTCGAGATTGAGTATCGAGGGTCGGCGTCGCGGCGGACGATAATGTTTGTTGTTGTTGTAGCTGTTGTTCGGGCTGTTGTTGTTGTTGCCCGATCCGGTTCCCGGTGGAACGTGTTACAAGATATTTGAAAGTTTGTATTACTCGATCGACACGACGAGTACAACCCCGCTCGGGAAACTGTCGGGTTCGAGGGTCGGCCCGTGTCGAACAATGGAAAACGAAAGCACCGGGCGTAGAATGGAAAAAGCACGACAAACGGGCCAATCGGAGAAACTTTCCGTGGGATAATTGCTGGGACGAAATGTGTGTCGGCGAAACTGTACTCTTTTGTTTCACCCTTCGAGTCTGATAGCCAACTAGAACTATGCGCGCGAGCACACGTTATATTGTTCTCCGGTTATAATTGCGCCTTATCGACCTCGTTACGATCGCGCTGTCATCCCTGCTGTGTGCTCCGACCACGATGATAACGAGAGAAGACGAAAGCAAATGGCGGTTGTTTTCGTAGAAAAGTTTAACTTTGATGTAATTATTAATCCATAATTTTTGGACGCAGATCTAAGAGTTAATTTCTAAGAATTTAATTCTGATGGTCAGTAATAAAACCTGCAACGTCCCTGGACCATTATCAAACAAAAAAATAAAGTTTTAGACTAAACTTCACTTCAGGAAACCAGAAATTTTTAACTTTTTTTAATGGAGTCCTGTAGGTTTTCGCGAGGAAAGGCCGGAAATCCAAGTTTTAATCCTAGGAGATCGGTAGTTCGAAAGTTATGCGCGTGTAAAGATGTGCGATTTTTAGCGTTTTTGACAAGTAAGGGCGCCGCACTATTATTACGTTGGTGTCGTCCAATGAGCGGCTTCGCTCGTTGGACAACGCGCGAGTACATTCCAGCATAGCGGCGGCCTTACTTGTCAAGAACGCTTAAAATCAATCAACTGCACATTCAACACGCATAATTTTTGAACCTGAGAATACCTAACATTAAAACTTGGATTTCCGGCATTTTCTCGCTAAATTCTACAGAATTACATAAGAAAAAGTGAAAAATTTCTGGTTTCCTGAAGTAAAGTTTAACCAAGCATTAATTTGAAATCGAGGATCAACAGTTGAGAGTTTCCTCGTTATTACTCACTTTAGTTATCCATTAATGGTTGCCTGTAAAACCGGTACGCTTTAGAAACCACCCATACTTTATTAAAATTCCTACAGATTTCCTTAGTTTTATGGACTACATCGAAGATTGCATGCAATTTTAATTAGGTACACGAAATTGCCCGGGGGAGCCCTGAGTATTCTGCCAATTTACGCTCGCTCTATAAGCAGTGAAATTGAAGAAAACTAGAAGTATAGCTGGAGGAGGTGAGGGCACGAGCACACCGGAGTTATTCAGCTCCTAAATAATCTAAAGAGATATGCGAAATTCCAGCATAGAATTACGTGTCCCTAATGAAAATTGAGTTCGGCTAAGGGGAGGAACATTTAGTCAACATCGCCGGCGCGGAAAGTTTCGGAGAGGCGTCTCTTTAACGAGTGCAAATTGGCGTACACTGGAAACCTGCCAAACGGCTAGGTCGAGGTAATAAGATATTCCAGTCCGGTACCCATCGATTGTTGTAAGAAGCTCCGAGTGTCTTCCGAGTGTAACACTTTCCTGATGACACTCAATTTTCCGGAAAGTTCGTCTCCCGTTGACCTAAACCGCTGTCTTTCGCTAAGAGGTATCTGCTTCTGACGAAGCTTAGTTCCTCAATTACTGGAAACCAACGAATCCGTGATCTTTTACCAATCGGAAATTACCAAGCAATGATAGCGGTGATTTTCAAAAACAAAATACACTAAAAGTGTGTAGCGATTGAGGGAAAAAAATCTGACAATTACATATTCCACGGGAGTATCATGTCTGCTGAAAATTGTTTCATAACGTCTTGCTTTAGAATTTAGAATAAATAAATAAATATAGTAGCTGTTCCTTTTAGACCGACATAAAATTCTATTTCTTTTCTTTAGTATGAATATTAAGCCACTAGAGTGAACGTAGGTAATACAATATAAAAAATAAAAATTTTCTTTTTCTTCAAATATACTTTCCCAATTTGAAAGGGATTAATGTTTGACATTTGTTTTAAAATTAGTAAATTTTACCGACAAAAGCATGTCTGGTACTTACCCGAAGAAAGCGCTTAGGGTATCAAAGATCGAAGAGACGGTTTCACGCGAAACTCAATTTGCGTGGGACCGCAGGAACCTGGCAGGGGTTGCCGGCAGGGCTAAATATTAAGCGTTCTAATCCTCGGCTATGTATCCGAAATAAATAATAGAATCGCTTACCGAGGTTCAGTTAGATAGCAGAAAGTAATTATACGGAAGTATTCCACGGATGCAACGCTATTTTGAAAGATAATACAAAACGAGTTCTGGAACAAGCCTACATCGCATCATTCCCTGGCCTAGATGATAGCCGAAGTTAACTGCAATCGTTGCCCGGGTAGAATATCCGAGGCTTGGGTATAACCTCTGTTAACTACATACGAGACACCCCGAGGCACCTTCCAATTTAAGCCCTGCCCTGCAAGCTATCCCGAAATAGGGTTACTGTATTATTATTTGTCGTTTCAACCGGTTACCAGTTCGAATAAGCTGGATAAATTATGGATCGGATACGTCCCGTTACCAGAGTGCTGGAAATCATTTTCGTCGCGAGTACACAATTAATTCGACACAACGGGCAATCGAAACTATTAGAGCGATAGTACGAAAAATATACAGTGTGTCCCGGGTTTTAATGGACAAACTTGGGAAGCATATCCTACAAATGGAAATAAGAAGAAAATGGTATTTGAAGTCTGCTCAGAAACACTTTATTACAAAGTAATAAGTAGACATCGGATGTTTATGCAATTTCCAATTTTTATAGAAACATTTCAAGAAAGTGGAATGAAATAAAATTTTATTTTTAATGGGGACAGCTTTTGTAGATCCAAAGCAAATAAAAATCGTGTTAAATTCTCTCGAATTTTATATTATAGCATTTTTTTAACATTTCCATAAGCCATAAATGCATAAAGATCCGATGTCTAGTAATAAGCAAATAAAGTTAGAATTGATGACGGCGGATTTTACTTTACTCAACATTGAAAGGTCGAACGTGTTTATCTTATTTGTCTATTCATATCATGTTTACTATTTTGATATGATTTGCTGTTAGTGTTAACGACCAGTTAGTCGTCAATTCTAACTTTATTTGCTTATAACTTTGTAATAAAGCGTTTCTGGGCAAACTTCAAATACCATTTTTGTCTTATTTCCACTTGTAGGATATGCTCCCCAAGTTTGTCGATTAAAACCCGGGACACCCTGCATTTATGTACGAATGTCCCTATTACAACGTATGTATCACCGATGAGTCGCAATTACGGAAATTTCCAACCTGTCGCCGGCGAATCGGGACTTGAACTGAAAAACAGATCCACCAATCCGCGCCGCGAGCTTCCACAGAGACAAATCGATCGGCGAAGCCTAAACAATTTGAGCTTCAAAAAATCCAGGGAGCGGTTGAAAAAAAAAACACAAAAGCTGCGTACAACGCCGCGGCTTCGTTGATCCGCACGTGGAAGAGGGGAGAATAACAGACAGCGAGGTTGAGACGGGAAGGGGGAGGGGAGTAAAAAAAGGTAGAAAGCACGGAAAAGCTTCGTGCTAAACATTCCGGCGGGGTACAAAGCGGGGCAGGTCCTCGCGAGGAGGAAAATACGAAGCGAGCTAGCGAGCGTGGGGGTGCGCGCAATTCGTTCCGGATCGAATGGGATTTCTCGTTCCGCTTGGAAAACAAATAAAACTTCCGTCGCACTTGGGCAGCTTCCTAAGACCTCCGCCTTCAGACTCGGTGTTCCTTTCTTATTCCGAGGCTCGGAAGCTCGGAGGTTAGCGACCCGGACTTAATACGTACACTTATCACGCTGCAATGATCCTGTTAGCAACTTTTTCCACCCCTTTCTCGTTCGACTCCTGGGTCCACCACTGCCCCCTTACACCCTCCCTCTCCCCGGCGTCACGACCCCTATTCCCGGGGTAAGACTGGCAAGAAAGGAGAGACGGTTAAACGGCTGAGCCTTTATTGGCTTTAGAAGCCACGAGAGTGCTCTTGTGTCCACCGTTCCTCGCCTCGGCGGATCAAACTTTGTCGAAGGCAGGTGAGGAAAAAATAAATGGGGGACCGAACAAGGACGGGAACCGCTCGGAATTATCTTGCCGGATGAGCATTAACTTATTTCGAGGGCCGGGGATTCGAGGATAAACGTACCCTATTGGTTCAGAACTCGCTTCAAGGCCGGCCGCCGATGGCTCCCAGTTCGGTCGCGACACGGCTTCGTGTTTAACGAACAGCCCGAGGAACCGAGTGGTTCGTTTAATTTTCGGGAATGGCCACCGTCATGGTTATTTCAGGGGTACTTTTTTCCCCCCTGCCGTGGACACTTCAGACAGGTAAACATGACCGTAGAGGAGATCCATGTAAATGAAGTCATTGTTCCATTATTCTTGATTAAAAGAGGGTTCGCCAGTTGGTGTACCGTTATTTTGGGGATGATAAGTAGTTTGGTCGAAGGCTGTAATTAATCATTGTCTTTCTCTTGTTTGCCGACCATCTGCGAAGCAGTGTGCATCGCGAGCAGTATTTTATTTATTGTTCGACTTAACCGGCGAAGTGATTGCTTTGCACTGAAATCTGTGTAATTGGTATATTGAAAATATATGCCTTTGTTTTTCACAGATTCCATTTTATTTTAACCCCTTGCCCTACAATATCGAGTCAGACTCGTGATGAAGATTTTGAACAGAGACCAATAAATATAATATGTCATTGATTTTCTTTAAACCGAAATAGAATTCTATTTTGCTATAGTTGACATATATCCTTTGGAGAAAACATAGACATACAATAAATATAGAACAACCTTCTTTTTCTATGATATTCTAAACGATGAAGAATTTCTAATCAGTATAATCACAAAATAAATAATAGTGGAAGGAGTTAAGCAGAAAACCATAAGACTAGACTTGATGAAAACTAGATTTACGTCAAAAATGATTAGGTAAAGCATGATATAGTGAAAGTATTAGAAGAAAGAGAGAGCATAGGCACGTTCTCTTCAAATAACTGAAATTATTTACAGAAAAAATAAATTTCTATGTAAATTCCTTTTCTTGAAAATGAGGCATATAGATTTTATTTCGTATAAACATCCGCAGTCTGTATATTACTAACATTTTATAACTAGTGTATGAAAATTGTCGAAGAAAACGTTGATAATATGACATTTTTTAACAGGAAATATGCAAGAAAATTCCACCCCCTGTTTTATATCATTATCTCCCTTAAAAACGTAATTAAAAGCATTGTTTTTCTTTCGAAAAATATGTGTAATTCGTTCATATTTGGCTGTTCGAGATTAATATTCGGCTACGAGATACATAGATTCCTGAAAATGTCATTTAAATATGAGGACCCAGCTGGAAAGTCTTTGGGATCGATTATTTCATTGAAAATGATTGGAACTCTCATAGAAAACCTTTGAGCTATCAGAGGGATTAATCAAATCGAATCTCGAATTCGGGAATTCGGTGTTCAATCACAAAGGAACAAGCCTCGTACGTACGTACAGCGGTACGGAATAATTGCCCGTAGCAATTAAAAAACGCGACGATATTTCAATTGCGACCGGTCGATTCTAATTGTCCCGGTTTTTCTATTAATTTACAATGAACATCACGGCCCGGAAGTTGGGCGGGCGTAATTGAAATAATTGCTGCGCGACCCGGCCGATCTGGTAATTAAGAGACGCATCGGAACGAAGACAAAGTCGAGCTCGTTCGGTCCTGGATGACGGAGCAGGGAGAAGCGGAGAGAGAGAGAGAGAGAGAGAGAGAGAGAAAGAGAGAGAGAGAGAGAAAGAGAGAGAGAGAGAGAAAGAGAGGGAACGGAGAGAGGGGTGGAGGAGGCAAACAAAACGAAAAATTCTGCTTTAAATTCAAACGGAAGCCGGCGATCGGGGCAAACAAAATTTTCCGTCGACGATTCGATGATTTATTTG
The DNA here is from genome assembly GCA_913789895.3 of Seladonia tumulorum. Lineage (NCBI taxonomy): Eukaryota > Metazoa > Arthropoda > Insecta > Hymenoptera > Halictidae > Seladonia > Seladonia tumulorum. Next base: position 10,539,514 of record OU565267.1, on the reverse strand, counting down.
CCCTTCTAATGACGCGTGTCGCGCTAATTAATTAACCTCCGCTCGAGCTCGTTCGCGCACGCGCACGTCTGTCGGTTAAGGATCGAGCGACTCGCGTTTGTTCATCGATAATTGCGTGACAAATTTTAATTAATTCACCTTTAATGATTGTGACCGGTCGGTGTAACGGGGAAAAAGGACGCGGCGCGCGTCCTCTCTCTTTTTATGGTTTTTTGCGGGGTGTTTTTTCCCCTGCAGCACCGGGTGGGTCGCAACCATAGGAACGAACGGGATAAAGTTACCGGTTGCCAATGCCATAATAAGAAAATTGCGAAACTTACCGACATCTTTGGAACCACCCCATGTCCCCAGTTGCGCCTGGCGTGCTAATCGAGACAATGCGTCCACGTAGACACGGGATGCGGCTGCGGCACCTGGAAAATAATGGAACGAAAGTGAACGACTGTAACTATCGAACGGCAGCTGCATTACGATTCTATTATTTTTGTTCCCTTTTCCCTGTCTCCCTTCCTCTTCCCCTCCGACGCTTTTAACGATAATTCAAGCCCTCTGTTAATTAAAAGGGTCTTAGTTCGCTTGAAAATTATATTGATTCCGGCCGGTGAAAGGATTGGTTTAATTTCTACGGGGTATGCGTAACGACCGTCAGGTTTTTCGTTTCACTTTTAATTAGACTTTAATGCAAGAGAACGCTATTACTGTTCGACCGTGAATGCTTACGCGAAGGCATCGGGTTTTAGTCAGCCCTTCTATGGAAACTAAAGTTTTCCTCCCTTTTCAGAGAAATGTTATTGAAATTGATTTCAGGACGTAACGTAGTTTCGTTGTTAGAGAAGGAAACTATTTTAAAAAAGAATATTACCGGTGTAACAATTATTGTTAAAAATATCATGGAAATATGCAGTAGGAATATCGTCAAGCTTAATTGTAGGTCTTACGTTGATGAATTTTTAACGACCGCTCGACATTTTCTTTGTCTTCGGTAACTAATGAATCCTCCGTTTTTCAGTTTAACGAAGTGTTCAGTTTTACGACATACTCGCTGTACTAAGTAACGAATGAACTGGAATTAATTTGAAAAATCTAATCAACTGGAACCTAATGATTTTCTCTTGAAATATTTTAATCGTATTTGATGCAGTGCGAATAGTCATCGCCTAGTTCGTATTAAAATAGTAAGTGCTAATTGTAACTGCGTTTATGCGCGAACATATCCCGGTGAAAAATACGAGTCAGATAAATATTCATTCCGGGAGAATTGTTATGTTCCTGAGATTGCAAACAACCCCTAGTAAAGGAAACGAAATATCTCACCCCAGATTGAATTAAGTCATTGCACTGAGATTTACAAGCCCTATAAAGCTCCGCGGCTCATCCACTACGAAACGCAAACAGCCGAAAGTATTAAAACGACAACGGGCGCCATAAAAGTTTCTTCTCCCGCGCGAGGATAAAATTTCATCGCGGGTCAGAAATGATCCTCGCGGTGCAGAGCGCCGTGGCCAAACAAGAAATCACAACGGTAATTGCGGATTACAGTGAAGTTCGTTAACTTTTACCTTATCCTGGTGCCACCCTTCCGTTCCGCGGCGTAACGAAAGGGTTCGGCAAAAGGGGTCGGCGAATAAAAACGCTGTTAGAAGTACTCTGGTTATCAATAAAGAACGATCATTTCCCGCGAAAGCTCCTCGTTAAAACCTATGGAGCAGAAAAATTGGGACGGTCCGGCCGGTTGGCTGGCGAGAGGCACGAGGGGAGAGGGTAGATCGGTGGAAATTGGTGGTGTGCACCCTGTTCTCTACGCCGGAAAATCCCTCATAAATACGGGAGTTGTATAGTTCGTAACTGGCTGCCCAAGAGCAAGAGGGACGGTAAAAGAACGGAAAAAGGAGGCGAGCTAGGACAAGAGTGGCAGGGTAGAAACGCGCTACATCTCGGAAGAAACGAACTTGTATGAAAGCGTGGGGCTTGTTTTATGGCGAGACCGGCCAGTATCGTTCGCCGTTTATCCTCTGAAGAATACATGCTCGTCCCAGACGGAACAGGACACTTCCGATTTAATTGTTACCAAAGGAACCACCACCGCTCTGATCTCTTCAACGAATCTTTCTCGGCTCTGAAAATCCTGTCGACCGGAAATTGTAGACTCTCTGGCAAGCTTCTCGAGTTTCAAAGTTTTTTAATCAGCGTGCATGTCAGTCCCGAACAGGCCTGCGGTTAGCGAAATAACTTTTGAAAGGTTTATTTTAAGCGGTTGGAGGAGGTGTTCGCCAGGCGGATATTTTGCAAAGTTCCACGATTGTAACCATTCAAATGGGAGCCTTTTATACTTGGTCAAAGATCAAGAGATTCGATCAATCGTGAGGATATCGCGCAACGGAGTGAAGATTGAAATGGATAATTTTATGTGTTGAACAAAGGTATTACTTGGGCAGCGGATTTTATGCAGTTACGATAACAAAGAGTAGCTGTAATTCGAAACCGAGAAAACTTTAGAAAGATTTTAAAATACTGTTAATATTATTTTCGACCTATTAAACATATTAAAAGCAACTAATACATGTTGTGTTCTTAAAATGACGGGATCGAAGTTACTTGCATTTTGTGCGGTTCGTATTGTAATACATGCTACACTAAATGTATTTATTCACGAAATCATCTTTAGCGTTAAGAAAGGTAGAAAATCAAGTAAAAAATTTTTATCTTACACAGAGATCCGCTGTCTACTCGTTACAGGACTGTGAATTTAATGCAAAGGTAAACTTTCTCGTTTTATGTTTAAAATTTCATATATTGTCCGAGATGTATACGTTTGGAGAAATTAAACGTAAATCTTTGTATCCTGAAACAATTAGGAAGCGTACATTGTATTTTACCGTTTTCGAATGAAGATAAATAATGTTTTTGTTTGAAAAATTAATTAAAATCGTCTGAAGTATTTCTTTTAAAATTTTGTTAGGACAGAACAACCCGTCCCTTAATTTGTACCGTGTCTTCGCGACTGTCTCGAAAGACTTTCTTGTAGAATGAAGGGCGAAACGAAGGACGTGGAGGGCTGATCCTTGTCTACCCATTAGGTCCTCCTCGAAGAAAATCGGCCACCCTACCCATTTACCCCTGTTCAGACAAAAGCAGGGCATTAGAGACGAGCCACCGGCGAATACCAATGCGTTAAGCAACCGAAAAGCTCCGATATTAAGTCGCGCCCTCTCCTTTAATCCGCGCTGTTTTTCTCGAAGTACCGCACTTATTGTGTACGCAGACCGAATAGGAAGCGGAAACTTGTCAAAGCACTTCAAGGCTTCCGCCCTCCCCCTTCTATTTCGATTGTAAACGTTATTCTATTAGGAAAGCCAATTAAGTGACGAGTCTGCTATTAGGAGCATCTGTTCCGTTACAAGACAAGGGAGTTTCCCAAGTAGGGGAATATACATTTCCTGGCACTCAAAGTGTTAAATAAACGAAACAATCATTCGAAACAAAATATTGTACATATTACGCTTGTAAATACTTCTGTTCGTTTGTACAACCGAGAGGGGGATGATTTTACGTGAGAAAACATATCGAAAATGAAGAATAGAATTTTTTCATTTCAGGCTTTGTTCTCGAGAAAATCTTCAGTAAGTATATGCAGCAAGTAGAATTGGTTGGTCATGATCAGACGCGTCAGACGATTCCTATCGATTAGCACGTTACGTATATTCGGTGCATTTTCCAACTCAATTTTCTCAAAAACGAAGCTACGGATGAAAAAATTGTATTCTATATTTTCTCATGTAGAATCATCCCTTTCACCACCGATGCTGGTACACCCTGTATAATTTTTCACGTTAAGAAATCAAATTGAACAAAATGTACAAGCAAGTATGTAGAAGGGTGTATCATCGTGTGTCGCGGTTTAAATTTTTATTTTGCTTACCGTCTAAGAAAATTATGTTCTTTTTTATCTCCGGGTTCGTTTATAGTCAACATCGTAGGTTATTAGCGACTATTCGACACTACTTTCAGCCATTACACCGGCTTTAATTTCATCGGTAACCTACATCCGTTCGCGAGTCCCGTATAATATATTGCAGGGGAACGTTTATCGCGCCACTTCTTTCCAGCCTCCCCCTACCCTCTGGTGAAGTAGGCTGTGCTAATTAGTCGTGATGCAGGAATCACAGCCGGCCGGAGTAAAACGCGTGGAAATTCAAACGACCTTGAAGCTTATAACGTCTATTGCAGGCCCGAGCTCCATCCTGTTCCTGGTCCTTGTCCGAAAGCGCTTAGGTTGACGGGGTGGCAGCCTCCGGCCGTTGCGGTGTTAATTGTTATTCTCGGTCGTTCTCCGTAATTACACCCCGTTCCACCGACGACGGCCTGGTCCGCCTTCGAATGTGCAACACTAAGAGATCCTGCCATGGTTGCAGTTTCCCCATTGCAGTTCGACTCCAACGAACCGGCTCGAAATGTGAAATCAATTATTCGATATTGGACCGCCTTGTAGATTCGTGTCGATTTTTCAACGAACAATTACTCACTTACACCGTTAGCGTTTGATTAACGCTTTCGCTGCCGGCGTTTAATTAACTGCCTCGTTTAACGCAACAAAGACTGGGAAATTAATTCACAGATCTTAATCGAATTTCATTCGAATTTCACGTATCGATGGGCAAATTAATGCTTAAGTCTGGATAAACAATTACAGTCAGCGTATTTCAGGACGTAGTTCATCGCCTGATCTCTTTCTATAGTATTTTTCAAATATCGTAACTATCGATAAAGCAAAGTAATATTGGATCTGGGAAAAAATTCGTGGCGTTTTCTTAGTAAAATTCAGCTGGTTTTCTTATAGTGTAAAAGTGAATTTATTTAAACCAAATATGCTCCACTATTATCAACAGTGTTTCGCCATTTTTCGGGTAGAGCCATGATGCCATCGGTGAAGAACTTTTGTGGTTTCTGATTGAAAAACTGAATCAAGTGGTTTTCACAAGCTTCTTTTGAAAGCAACTTAATTCCATTGAGAGAGTTCTGCAGAGATTCTTCCCTTTGTCGTAATAATATTGTAAAATATAGCGCAATTTTTCATTGTTTTTCTCCATTTTCAAATGCAAAAATCTTTCCAACCACTGCATCAATTTCGATGTTTATACACTCAAAGTAACGCTCGAAGTCACCTTTCCAGCGATTTTTTTGCCCTGGGCCAGTGGTGAGGGGATAAAGTTACTCTCTCTCTCTCTCTCTCTCTCTCTCTCTCTCTCTCTCTCTCTCTCTCTTTCTCTCTGCCAGTACCGGAGTATGTAAGACAAAGACAAAACGCGTCACGCGACGCGCACCACCGGCAGTTGACGCTCGAGTCTTACATCGGCAGAGTTGTGCTAATTCAGTTACGTTGTAATTCAATTGCACATTTGAATTACATTGTATTTCAGTTATATTGCCATTCAATTACTACGTCACAATTGAATTAAATAATTCAAACCTTTCAATTGATTCAATTAATAATTATTTTAATCGGGTGTGTAATTGAAATACAATATAATCAAAATATTTTAATCAAATGTGTAATATATGGTGTTGTATGGTATTTCACAAGAGAACGTCACAACGAAATCGTACGTCGTACGAAATTGTACGCAAAAGCTTGGAAAGGTCAATTCGATTGGTAGGTTTAGTGTTAAAGACAGTCGAGTCTCGGAATCGCGATTCTCTTCGTTCGTAGCGAGATTCGGTGTTCCGGATCGCTCGACAACCACCGGAGGCGTTATTGCTAAACGAATCTCCATCTTTAACTTCAGGTGCGGCGGTGGTGAATCCAGCGGGTTTTTCAGAAGGAGAGGTTTATCGGCTTCCGTTTTGAAAACGAGATCGACTTCGCGAAAGTGGAGCGGCTACGCGAGATCTGGTTTCGGAAGGTCGGAAAAATATGAGCATCTCGTAAAGTCGGTTAAAGTGCAGCTTTCGGACACCGAAGGGGTACAACCATGGAGACCGAAGAACTCACTAGGCTCGTAGATGAGATCTACAAGGTAAGCGTCCAATCGCATCGATCTCGAGATCGGTCTCACCTCGCCGCCGGTTGCTCACGACATTCTCGGTTTCTCTGTCATCGCAACCGCGAATAGGAACCGAGCGCAAAGAATTGAGACAGATTCGTTTTATACGACTAGCCAGCAAGCTGTACTCCTTTCCTATCAATATTATATTTTATTCGAGCTTCTCTTCGGATAAAAATGTGCACAAGAAACATCCGCAGCCTAATCAGAAGAATTCCGTCGCGAGGTGCACTATCAACGAGAGAGAGAGAGAGAGAGAGAGAGAGGGAGAGAGATCGTTCAAGGAAAAGCCGTTTAGGATCTGATCCGGAAGGCTCGAGGTCCCGAACGGTCTGGGGAAAGAAATTTTCCGTGACAGCCAGCCCCTCCTCGGAAATGAAGCGGAAGAGAGACGCATGTAATCAAGCGGATGTCGACGCGGAATTTGGTGGAGGGTCCCCGATACCGGAGGTACCGAATATGACGCAAGGGAGCAGATTTTCAGAGTATTAGCGACCCTTCCTGGAACCACCGGCTGCTCCACACGTCTTTTATCACGCAGCCTGCGCGGGGATTCCGACTTTGCGCTAGGTCGCCGCGTGAATGCTTCCGACCGGAATAGGGTTCCGCGACCTTTCTTCTTTTCGCGTTTCCCTCCCGCAAGACCGCTCCCTTTAAATCTCCTGTTCTGCTTCCTCCACCCCTCCCCCTTGACACGATCCTAAAGTGAAAACGCGTGTCTAGATACCGAGCTGATTAGATCTTGTAATTGCTGCTGAACTATGGCCGAATTCTTCCGCTTTCAGTTCTACAGATTATTTCCCCGATATACGTGGCGAAGAGTATTCGATCACATTGAAAGATTGAAAAAATTTCTTCAAATTGAACCAAACCAGTGGAGAATAACGTTTAAAATTTTTATTGATAATTTCATCGTATTTTGAACAATTTTGACAATTTGAAATAGATGATGTTCAAAAGAAAAATATCGTATACGTATAGGAATGTAATTCTGAAGAAGATGGTCGAAAATTTATGATATTTGAGCGAGACTATATGTATTGAAACGTTAGAAAGTAAAAACGCATTTTTACCAAAGTCTTACATACGTATTCAGAATATAATCGGTTTAATGAAACTTTGATTAGATTTTTCTTTTTCTTAAAATTCCTCTGAAATCCCCACCGCAGTCGGTAACATCCTGGGTGATCTTCGTTTGCATAAAATAATACAAAAACATTTATATTTGCATACAAATCCGTAATTTAGTTGCAACAATGACTTTATTACGTTGCACGGTTACGTTACGTGGTCGAGTGAAGTTCAAAGACACGCCAACTACAATCTAGGGTGGCTCTGGTAAACGAACCCGGGTATGATTTCATTCCAGGCGAAAGTAAGAAAGAATGCTATTGTCGGTGGGAACAGTGTTGGCGATTTGAATGTAATTTAAAAATATTACAAAGAAGAACGTACCAAAGAACAAATTTTTTCAGATTTATATGCTCATTCCGTACAGGTTTAAAATAGAATTTAGGTTAAATTGGCCTGAATAAATGAAACCTTACAAAAACCAGTTAACAAAAAAAAAAAAAATAGCAGATTTAAAGTATCAACTATTAGTTTGTTGTATTGAACAAACATTTCTTGAACAGAGAAAGAAGTAGACATACAAATATCTTAAACGAGAATGATAACTAGCTGATGAAAATCAATTTTAGTACATTATCATTTAACTCCCCGTTTAGAGTAAAAAGAGAACAAAGGATTAACAAGTTTCATGCACAATTGGAGCATTTTATGGTTGCCGTATTATATCGTCAACCAATATGAATGATCGTTTAATCACAAGCGACGCTTCGACATCAAGTTGGACGAGATTTAGCAATTTTACGAAATGAAAAATGTTTTCCGGCGGTTCCTTCATACGTAATTTGCCACGGAAATTAAATCAGGCGGGGTTTGATTTGTCGATACAGTTATCAGAATTTCACGTCCCATTCCCTAGCGCGGCGGATAATTGGAAATTAATCTGCACGGCAAACTTTCGTCGAATAAAATACCTCGATCCCCGTTCGAAATTCATTTCGACGAGTGTAAATACGATGAAACCGCTCGGAACTTCGTTCGGCCATCTTGAAACACTCGATCAGGTAATTTACTTAGAATCGTCGCTGCTTTAAACGAAGCCCGACTTAATTTCTCCTTGTTGACGAATTAATCATCGTAAATGTGTATCATCGAATTCAACGAATTCTCTTCGCAATTTCTCGTCTATTTAATCTTCGTTTCAATTCTAACGCCATGTTTGGAAAATAGCACGAGATTTGTATCACTTCATGTATTCACATTCTGTCAACGTTGTCACAATGCTGTACAGGATTTTTCTCGAAATTCTCTAATTACTTTCCAATTTGCATCATACCTCCTTTTCTCTAAAATTTACAATCATTCTATACAACGAAAAGTATAAAATAATTGTTAGTCGAAACGAGAGTATGTTTTCCTCCTGTCTGAGCAATTTTACAGGTGCAGAGTTTGACTATTAATTTAATAGAATTTAAATATTATTTCGTAGCCACAGTCTGTCTTCATAAAAATAATAAAAGCACTTCTTCTATAAAGACATTGTACCTGATTCATATTTATTAATATTTTTAAAAATTGATATACCACGTTCGGCTATTTTATCGGAATAATTTTTGTTTTGTTGTAACAGGGCCATATTCACCGTCAGAAGACGTAAAGGAAACGTTGGAAGAGTGGAAGTTCGGCTTTTCTCTCGGCTTAATTATAAGAGCACACCCCGCGCAACAATTAAAAATTCCATATTTAAGGGGAAACGAATATATCAAAGAGGGACGATCCTCCCCGCGCAGGACAAGAAGAATTTGTTTTCCGGTGGTATCGACGAGGATCAACACCCTTCGTAATTACAGAGAACCGGTCCTGGAAGGGTTCGAAGAACACGGCACGAACCTTTCTGATAGGGACGTCGCATTAAATCGCGCGCTCGATGGCAGGCTAATTAAGCATAGTCCCATAGCGTGTAATGCGTTCGCTTCCGACTACGGGCGAATTAACTCGAATTCTCGATGGCTTAACAAAAACCCACCTCGCCATTCTCATCGTTATCCATTCCCTCCCTCTCGGCCGTCTAGCAGCGCCAGGAACACCGTAACGAGAGGCGTGGGGATCTGAAAAACGTAGCCCCATGTCGCCATAAAGGTGGGGGCCTCCGACGGGGGTAAACAGAAACCGTGAAGGGGGGAGGGGGGTGGCTAGGGTCTGAAAGGATGCGACTGAATCGGATTCGTCGTCAACTAATTCGTTTCAAAAACCGGAGGCGACGGAGCCACTCAATTAGCGCCTTCCGGCCGCTATTCTGTCGGGCGACGAGGAACTCGGCTTCAACCCCCCCGTGCCGTTAGGGAGGACTGTCGCGGAAATATGGGGAGGTTCTCCGTCCGTGCCATCGCGGCTAACACCGATAGCTCCTGCGATGATTTCTCGAGAACCGAGAATTGCAAGCTCTCCTCGTCGAACAAGCGACTGCATTCTTCCGGGGGATGTTTAACCCTCCGGTGGGGTGTGACTTCTTTTTCCGCTCGTAACGAGCAGCGTTATCGTTACGATATTTTTTTTACCCTTATCAACCCTGATCGCCAGCCATGAAAGAACTATCCTACTAAGAAATACAGTAAGCAGCAAAACTGAACCAATAACCACAAGTTTTGTATAAATCATTATTTATTACTAGGAATATAGAAGAATAACAAACAATTATAAGTTGACAAGCCGTCATTCAAAAGAGAAATTACTTTTTTTACACAATTTGGAGCAATTGACTTCATATTTATTCTTACTTCACTTGCGTGCTTTTCCGTTCGACTGATTGCGAACAACTGAGTGTTAAGACGTAGACTAATAGTTTGTAAACATACCAAAGTACTAGATGTAAACATACTACTAGAACATCCCACGTAAACATTTCTTGTAGGGACCGGTGCAAAACCGAGTCAATCTATTTTTGTCGTCATTGCTAACCGAGGAGACATTAATTATTGAAAAAAAATTTCTTAAGTTACTTCTAACTATGACAAAAACAATTATAATGTTGATTTTTTGTTATTCTTCTATATTCCTAGGAATAAATAATGATTTATACAAAACTTGTGGTTATTTGTTCAGTTTTGCTCCTTTACTGTATGTCCTACTGAAATCGGGTCTGCATCTCGAGGAGCTGCACCGTCTCACACTCGGGGAATGGAGATCCCTGGATCCGGGAGCAGCAAAGAGAGACCGGGACACTCGGGAGATCCCCGACGTTAATGAAATAGAAAAGCGCGTCGAATCGCGGCTCGAGGGATAGAAGAAGGGCGCGAGTCCGCGCGAACGCCTTTCACGAGCGTTCCAATTCACCGGGCACCCGGGACGCTCCTTGTTTGTCTATTAACAGCCTAGCGCGATGCTCCAGAGGCGGGTAGCGTTCAAGAGGCCCGGCGAGAAAGAGAACCGGTTCGAAACGGTCGGAGAAGAGAGGTCTTGCTCTCTCGTGGCTCCGCGTGGCCGCGGGCAACGAGCTTTTCTTCTCGCGCGGAGAAGTCGGGTGATAAGTGTTCATTGGCGAGCAACGGCGAAGAAAAAAAGTCGAGGAAAGAGCAAACTGCTGGAAGAAAGGGATAGAGGAAGTGGAGAAGGACAGGGAGAAAGAAAAGGGAGCGAGAAGGGTGGGGGGGGGGGGTAGGAGAGGAAAAAAGAAGAAAGTGAAAAGATGAAAGTCAGGCGAGAAGAAGACGGCGGAATTTTTTAAAATTAAATTTCTCGCGCGGTCGGAGAAACGGAAGGGTGGTCTCGGAGTGTGCCGCTTGGCCTAGAACAATAAATAAAAGACACACCCCCCATCCGCACCCCATCCGAACCCCCGTGCCGACAACAGGCTCTCTCTCGCAACGAGAAACGCCCGAGTTGAGGTTGAAGTATAGAAGCTCGGTGCGCGGGCGAGTTCGCGTTCAAGAGTACCCATAATTTACGCTCCACTTGTTTCCTCCTCTCGTATACCTAACGTGTACGAATGAAGCATAAATTCAGCCGCACCTTACCCTCCACCCTCTCTCCCTCCCTTTCTCTCTCTCTCTCTCTCTCTCTCTCTCTCTTTCTTTCTCTCTCTCCCTCGTCATACCTTCTCGGCCGGCTGTCTCTTTTCCACGTTCGTTGCCCGGCCTACTCTGTTCCATCGGCGGCGAACAGGAAACCTAACGTTTAGCAGCGCGAAAAAAGCTGCGGATGGAGAAAGAGGAGGGAGAGAGAGAGAGACGAGAGATAGACGGTGGCGAGGCAATCGGCGCCGGGCGAGTACAGAGGTGCCACGGAAGTGGGAAATGGAACGGAGCTTTGACCTTCGAGGACGATTTCTTTCTTGGCGAATTAACCTGGACTGAATGAGCATTAAAGCTGGCACGACGGAATGTGTCCGCCGTCGCTTAATCGCCCCTGGATTTTATAATTGCACGCTGACGCGGACTGGATGCCGGCCTTTCGTCTTGTCGCTCGAGATCGCTGTGTGTTCATCGTGTACAGGAAGAATGTAATTTTGGAAACGAAGAAAGGGGTAGCGTCTCGATATGTGCGAAACAGATGTGCACGGAATTGTCGAACAATTTGTGTCACTATCGACGACGCGTACCCCGTGAACTGTAATATGACCCCAGAAACTCGATCGTCGCGATGTGCACTTATGAGACACTGCATGTGTTTAACACTGGGTTTACGGAGCACTAAAAGTATTTTAAATTACTTTGTAAGAATAAAAAGAATGTATCTATCCGAGTGTTTAGCCATTTTTTAAGTAATATATGTATATCTAAGGAAATAAATTTGTTGAGTAATTCCACGTAAATGGATCTTCACAAAACAGTGATTTCTCAACATATGTCGCCGAGGGGGGCCAACTAAGCTCCTTAATCGTCTCCTGGACGATATATGTCGTTGGCAAGACCTGACCTGTTGACATATATCGTTAATTCACTGTAATCGTAAATTGAAAACGTTAAAACCTAGTGTTAGTCATTGTGTTATGAAACTTTTACCACGTTTGTTCGCTCTAAAAAATTATTAAATGATGAATGGCGGATATTAAAGTGGAAATTGGTTGGCAGAAAGTGAGAAGGTACGAGAATGAAGTATAGGTATATGCGTTGAGTAGCCCTGAAGTCAGTCACCCAGGGAAATTACAATATTCTTACCATGTCGACAAAAATATGAGAATAAGGGTTGTAATATTTACACACGCGCTCGCGAAACGCAGGATCGTCAGCGGTATTAATATTTCATAGCATTGTTTCCGGTATCCTCTGTTGGCTGAAAGCGTCTTGAGACCGTTTTCCCAATATTTTTCAGTGTACTTTGAAACGCGTTATTTATCGACCGGAAGGGAGCGAAGCAAAGAGCACGCCGGAAAATAAAGAGCGTACAAAATGCGGCCGTTACATTTTTCACGGGGCTAACGTGGACAGCGATAAACATTAGGATATAAGACAATGTGGACTGCACTGTTGCATCGTCGACCGTTTGCTTCGTTTTATAGTATAACGAAATTGGCAATACCATCAGAAACTACTGGATAAAGGAGGTACATTCGACATAGGAAATGTTTCCAACTACCAAAATATTGATGTCCGTACTTTAAGAAGCTTAAGGAAACACGGTCAATAAAACCTGAATTTTTATACGTTTCTATCATCTGAAAATCATCCAGAAAATATAATAGAAATATTTAATTCAAGATAAAATATGTTTCTCTTACTTTCAACCTTCGGTTACTTTTGTTTTTATATAGTGGTGGACCTCGCCAAAAAATCTGAAGGAGTTCATGAACAACACTTATGCCTATACCTATACACTGATACTGTAAAAATATAAATGATGTCGCCCTTAAATCGTTTTCGATTTTTTTACAACCTGGATGCCGAACTCAAAAATCGGAATGAATTGTAGTATATGTATCTGGGTAATTGTAATCTGTTCGACTTTTTCAGAATCTTCTTCAATAGAAGTGGGCCAAAAATTAATTTTTTCCATTTTGCCCCGTAACTACACTTCCGGTCGAGACATAGGGTTAAAATTACACACATGTTTTTCTCGAAGTCCTATCGAATGGCTCATAGACCGTTTCATCTGGTCCATGGATATTTTTGACTAACAATTTATTCAACAATAAAATATTTATAAACTGCAATAATCGCAAAAATAGCGCACAGAAGCCGTAAATGATTTATGCAGATAACATTTGAAACAGATAATTGACACATGTGTCGAACTAAAAATCTAAAAAGACAATTTCATCCAATGTTAAATGATACACGGAATTTAATTAGTAGTGGGACAAAACGGCGATGAATTACAGTTGTAATGGAGCATCCTTCAGCATTTCATTCATTACCGAAGAGATTAATTTGAATCTTGTACGCCCGTATTCGGGAACTAGTTCTGTATTAATATTAATTACGTCCATAAGAAGCGAAATAGTTTACGAGTCGGAAGGATACCCGCCGCAAAACCGTAATGAACATTGGGTACTAAAGGTGGATTTATCTCTCCACTCCAATGAATAATGTATGCCACAACAAATGGCACTAGGGTAGATTGGGAAAGGTAATCCGAGAGCACACTACAGTTTTATTTCGCCACTGCCACTTTTTAGTCAGATTACGATAATAAAGTTCACAAGTACTGTTCAGCATAAACGAAAGTAAAGAAAACCGTTCGACTGACAACTAGACAACAACGTTATACGCTCAGTTCCCGACAATTAATTCTTAAATAATCCGGCGCGAGTAAGGAACTCATGTTGGTACTCGATGAGTATTGAACTCATGTTGCAAGCAAAACGGGAAACGAGCGCCACAATGTCTCCGAAAAGAGCTCTGTTTCATTTAATTGTTTTCCTCGTGGCATTTTGTATAAACACAAGTATTGCAAGTTGATTAATATTTTTCAGGTTTTACTTAAATTATTTACTTCAATTACTGAAACTTTAGAAGAATATTTCATTGACGATCTTTTCGCTTTCACTGTTTGCAAGCAACTCTTTTATAGATTTGTCGCAGCCAACAAGAGCTTGTGTAGCTTTCAAGTTCATAGAAATTCTAACGAAAACAGTGCGTGGAACGACGTCCCCAGAAGTAAATAATAACACTCTGAAAAACGATGAAATTGTTTCATATGGTACATAATTATTTCGTTTTAAATAATGTCTTATAGTATTGTCGCGGACTGTAATCTTGCAATCAAAAGAAAACGCGAGGATCGTCCCTCGGAGATCCTCCGGCCGGCGACAAAGCACGAAACGAAATTTCCGTCTGCACATTGAAGCCATAAATATTCTAAAAGACGAACTATCTCGAATAAACTTGAAAAACTGCAATTCTCTGCTATCAGATTGGCTTTGGGATATCGTAGAAGCACCCCTACCAATATTATGTTGGCTGAATCTAAGCTCCCGCTAATAAAAGAACGGTCCATGTTTCTTTGTAACAATTTTCTTGCAAAACTTCACTCAAATGAAAGCTCACTTTGTCTTCAAGTCATTAAAGGTTATTATAATAGAGTTAAAAACAGAGCAATTAGGACTAATGACATTTTGAGTTTCTGTATAATTTATTTTCGTAAATTTTCTAACTTAATTGAATCTGAAAATAATTACAATATCTTTTGTTATGATTTTAAAACGATTACTACTTCAATTCCCCTTGATTTTGAATTTGGATATAATCTCAAAAAATGTGATGACCGTGATCAGAGAATCAAGAACTTGATTGAGGATCATTCTGCTTTCGCTATATTTACTGACGGTAGTAAAATTTTAAATGCAGAATTCGTCGGATCTGCTTGTTTCTGCCCTGAGTTAAATTATCACATAACTAAGAGTGTTGACTATAATGCTTCTGTGTTTACAGCTGAGTGTATTGCTTTGAATGATGCTCTTGATTTAGCGATGAGCTATAATAATCAAAACTTTGTTATTTTGACAGACTCCCTCAGTGCTCTAGTAAGTTTGAAATCTCCTAAATTTAATGTTAGAACTAATAGATTCATCTTGGAAATTAAAAGAAAATTTAATCAATTTCATGTAAATTCCAATAATCATTCGATAAAATTTTTCTGGATTCCGGCTCACTCGGGAATTTGGGGCAACGAGAGGGTTGATGCCCTAGCTAAAGGAGCTTCTGTTGCCAGCTCTTTGAAGGTCTCTATGATTCCATTTACTGACTTATCCGACACTTTTAAGAAGGATGCAATTTTAAATTCAGTTAAAATAATAAAAGATCAAGGGTTACATAAGGGTAAAGTTTATTTTCAACGATTCTATAATGATATTCGTTCACCTTGGTTTGGTCACAAAAAGCTAACCCGACAATGTATTGTTTCAATTAATCGATGCAGAGCGGACCATTACCATATGGCTGCTTCACTTGCTCGCATTGGCATCATCGATAATTCCAATTGTAAATGTAATCAGGAGCAGGAAACGCTTAATTATGTTCTTTTGCAATTTATATAATGATCAGAGGATCAAATTTATCCAAAACCTCAATAGAGCAGGTTTTCAATTGCCATTGGACGTAGGTTGCTTAATAGTTGAACCTAACATCATCGCTTGCGTATATATGATAGCCTTTTTAAATAGTTGTAACTTACGTGCCTAAGGATTTTCGATTTTTATACTGTAACCAATATTTTTGTTATACCATACAATATACTTACTATACTTACTAATAATACTCTGTACTAAGAATTATGTTGTAATAAATCTCATATGAGATTTCCAATAAAAAAAAAAAGAAGCCATAAAAATTGTATGACAGCGTCCCAGGATTCGTTCCGCTGGTCGCCAGGTGCATCAAGATTTTCAAAAGCGTTTCACCGGCTTACGGCAGATTAAATTCTTCCGACGCTTCGATAACACCGATGTCGTTGTTATCTTCCCTCCGTTCGGTTTACCCCGTTTTCAAGGACAAAAGGGTGGGACGGCCCGCGTCGCGGGGAGAGGAGTGGGGCGGGGGACACGAAGAACGAGTGAAATGGCGGGAAACTGGCCAAAAGGACCGAGGATATAAAACCGACCACGGCGAACAGACGCGGAAAACGGAAGAAACAAAGCTGCCCTCGGCCACGCCGGGATTTCGCGAGTTTCCACAACACGGAGCTCCGGCATTAACCTGGATAACAATAAACGTTAAGGTCCGGTACACGGTGGGCTGCGCGTTTCCGGTACACTTGCAGCTACGGAATAATCCACAGACGTTCGCTAAACCGGCCAGGTCTAACGTGAAAATGGCTCAGACCGTACCGCGATTGTTCCGAATTATTTGTGACCGGACACGCTCCATAGAATCCCCCTAATTTCATTGCTTTCGTAAGAAGAACGGCTCTTCCCGCTCTACGGGGCGAAGACGTAACAATTGTGTACGGGGCAGTTTCAGAACCGGGGCCAATGGTAACATCTATGGGATTCGCAGTATGTATCTTACTACGTAACTGGACTGCGGATCTTTATGCAAATGCAAATGAAAAACTTCCCAATTGAATTGCAACAAACTTCGGTGAAATAAAAAACTTAATACAATATATATATATATATATATATATATATATATATATATATATATATATATATATATATATATCTTCTTTAATATATCTTCTTCTTCTTTATATATCTTTAATTTCTTTATTTAAGTTTTTTTTAATTTAATTGCTTCTTTTCTTTCTGTTTAATCTCTTTAATTTTAACTCTTAGTACTCGAATGGCGACTGTAAGGCGTCACTAAAAATTGCTGTATCATTATTCGAAACATTTTTCACATTATTACATTCGTTTGTATTTAATAAATCACTAAACATTTCAGTATTGTACCAACAAATTGCGCCATTTACGTATGTGTAACATGAAAAAATATATATGTGGAAGGGAATTATTTTAGGTCGGAAGAAATGTTTCGTTCTGGAGTTAAAATAGCTTCGAGTGCAAAGGGTTAAAGGACATCTGCTCATGTTTGTCAGAAATGATTTTGCTGGGGCCAACGAACTTGAGCAGAACGATACCCTGGAGTCGATTCCAAGCCACCGGAATCATCGTTGTCACGCCTGGTTCAATCAACGAATCCTCAAAAAGCTCGATCCATTACGTCGTAACCGATCCGCAGGATCGGATTCTCAAATCAGCGGGATCTGTTCGCAACGAGCGCCAATGAAGTTCTCGTCCCTGCGGAATGTGGAAGGAAGCATCTGGTCGGTAGCATTGCGGTTGATCAGGAGAAAGAGGAAGAGAAACGGGGGAGGGTAGAATCGCGGTACGTTGATCAGAGAGAGAGAGAGAGAGAGAGAGAGAGAGAGAGAGAGAGAGAGAGGAGAGAGAGAGGACGTTCTCTGAAATGGTCGAACCGGATAGAAATGCTGAGCAACCCCGAAATTGCCCACCTTCTTGTTTGCGGGCAGCCTGGCGAAGGGTGGTTCCGGGCAGCGCAGAGGAGTATGGCAGGGCTCTCGAAGGTTGATGGTTGCGTCGACGAAGCAAGGGCATCAGGAATTGGAATCGGCACGAATGTGAGCGATTCCGCTAACCTCCCTCCCTCCCTCCTCCCCACTCTCTATCAGCCCTTCCTACCGGGCTAAGGGAGAGATGTATACGCCGTCTGTGGACACTGTCTTCGAGCTGTCTCCCGAGTTGCTTCCAAAGCCAACCAATCATCCTTCGTCTTCGTTGATCTGTCTTCAACTATCGGCAAACTTTCGCTCCCCCCTCGGAATGGACGTGTCCCGGTCTGATGGATCAACCACCAATCGCGACCGGTTCTCTTCCACGAGACGTTTCGATATTGAGTTCCGGAATCCGTGGCGGACGGCCTGCAGTTTTATGCGAATCGGCACCCCCGTCGGCCAACATACTTTGGGCTCTCGCTACGACAAGACGCGACGCTCGGACAGTGTTTGATTTAGTATCGTCGTGCGATCGATAGATACACTCCTGGTATCAAGAATAGGAGTTCGATCGAACGAATCAACCGACGTCAAACGAATTTGCAAATGATCTATGAAATACGAGAAAGTTAAAAGAGTTATTAACACCAAGCCTACCAAGCAGGAACCATGGAAAAGTGAAACGTTTTATAGAGAATGAATTCTGGATATATGTCAACAATACGAGTCTTTTCAGTCCGAGAATACCCCGCGGTAGTGGGGAAAATTCCGGGACTTTTATCATCCAGGCCTTGGCGACATATACAGAGAAATCACTGTAATATGTGCTTAACCCATTTGTATCATAAAGAAGTATGAAAAGAAGGCCTTTATTACCAAAAATTTTTTTAAATTTTATTTCAGTACAAAAATGACTACAAGTAAAAGAACTTCATATTTCAGCATTATAAGGAAAAATCATAATTTCTACTTTCATCTCTAACAACACCCTAAATTTCTATTTTTTAGCTAACGAATAATGATAGTGTCCAAGAAAGTTGAGCGTATGCACAAGGCGCCTGTGATATTGTCAAATGGGTTAACTAAAGAAGTCGATCCAGTAATTTCCTATGCAAACGTTTTCATAATTTCAACAATTGCGAAATAGAAAACCGGTCATTTTCACCGTGGTAGGTTTAGTGTTACTATTACCAATCCCAACAGTTTTTATCACATCGAATAGTCTGCCTCGATCTCATCTAGTTCCTTTGATGGCCGATCGACGTGACAAATGTTGATACTGTGTTTTTGATCTGAAAACGGAAAGGATTCTTTTCCTTTTCGTTTTTATGACTCAATAATTTCCAGTTTAGTAAAATACCGGGTCGCGAACGTTTCTAGAGAAGGTAGAGTGTTGTCGATTTTCTGGTTCTAGATATGAACTACGGCCGATGGGGTTATAAAGCGGAAAGTACGCGCGAGCCACTGTTTTATGGTGCAAAAACTGCAGAGTCCACGGATCCTCTTTTTATGTATATCGTTCTAGCCGCAATGGGGAGACGCACAAAGGTTCCAATATATTGAAAAGGACAGGATCGTTGCTGCGGACAAGCCTGTCACAGTTCCACGGTATCTCGTGCGTGCAATACCGTCCGAGCAACTTCAGTATTCTCGTCTGTTCAGGCCAATTTGTCAACGCCAAGTCCGGCCTCTTCGGTCGACGAATCAATTTGATGCGACATGTTTGTAGGCATAAGGTAAATCTCTACTCGCCGGCTGTTCCTCTTGATCAACGTTGGTACGCAACCACAGAACCAGTTCACTCTATTTTTGTATCGTTTGAAATTTGCGCGAGCAATCATTTGTATGTGTGTGCTGGTGGAGAATTACTCGACATGGAATCAGTGCAGAAATTCAATATTTTTTCGCCTCCGTTGGATACTTCGGTCTGCGTGTTTGAAGCAGTTCTTTTCTACGTTTTTTCTACACAGAAATTGCAAGTCTGATCGATAACCGGGGAAAAAATAGTCGAAATTCTTTTCACTGTTTTTCCAGGAAAATTACAATCCTGCTGGATATACAGGGTGAGTCACCAAACGTTACCACCTCAAATATCTTTGTTGTTTCTAAAGATACGTAAAATATGGTAAGGACAAAGTTGAATGGTACAATGGGGCTGACACGATGCAAAAAAAAAATTTTGTTTTTATGTCATTTTTTTGGAGATATCAAGGTCACCAAGACTTTTTTAAATGTAACCACCCTTTTTTAAACACCTACAATGATAGTCCCTTTCATTAGGAATTTAGTGACTATAATTAGTCCAAGGTGATTCAAGGTCAAGGACAGAAAAAACGTATAAAACTAAAATATGGAAGCAAAATACGTTTATCACGGTTGAGACGTTTATCGTAGTTGAAGTAAACATACTAAGGTCCTTCAATGTTATTCAGCATTCTTATTTACTATCAGTATGTTTCCAAACGCGATTCCGCTATGTTATATTCGATGACTGAAAAGTGTGATATGATCACGATTTTCTGTGAATGTAGAAAAAATGCAGTGCAGGCCCGACTACTTTATGAAGAAAGGTACCCCGAGCGAAACACTCCTTCTAGACGTACTTTCACTAATACGTACAGGTTGTTTCGAAGTACTGGAAGTGTACATGCAAGACAGTACAAACGGAAGAATCCCACGACTAATGAAGACAATGAAATTAATATTTTAGCAGCTATAGCTGTCAATCCTCACGTGAGTACGAGAAAAATTGCCCGGGAAGCAGGCATAAGTCAAAGTAGCGTAATACGAATTCTGGCCCGACATAAATTTCATCCGTTCCACATATCGCTCCATCAAGAATTGCACGGGAATGATTTTCAAAATAGAATTAATTTTTGTCAATGGGGATTGCTTCAAAATCATTCATTTTTTTCTAATGTCTTGTTTACGGACGAAGCAACATTTACTAATCATGGCTCAATTAATCTACGGAACGCCCATTATTGGTCTGTGGATAATCCGCACTGGCTGCGAGAAATTGATCATCAAAGACAATGGAGCGTAAACGTGTGGTGTGGTATTTTGAACGACAAAGTAATTGGACCATATTTCGTTAACGGAATGATGACGGGACAGAAATACGCTCAATTTTTGCAAGAAGATCTGCCAATTTTGTTAGAAGATGTCCCTTTACAAAATCGCTACGATATGTGGTACCAACATGACGGTTGTCCTGCTCATTATGCACGAGTAGCACGAGAAACGTTGGATTCTCGATATCCAAACCGATGGATTCGACGAGGCGGAACAGTTTCATGGCCAGCACGTTCGCCTGATTTAAATCCACTGGATTTCTTTTTATGGGGTCTGCTAAAAGAGACCGTGTACACGGATGCTCCAACAACAGTTGAAGATATGCGTCAGCGTATCATCACAGCATGTACGAATATCACGTCGGATACACTTATCAGAGTTCAACATTCCTTCAGAGCTCGTTTACAACAATGTATCGACGCAGACGGCCATCATTTCGAACATTTATAAAATACAGGTATTCTGGTTCCATATTTTAGTTTTATACGTTTTTTCTGTCCTTGACCTTGAATGACCTTGGACTAATTATAGTCACTGAATTCCTAATGAAAGGGACTATCATTGTAGGTGTTTAAAAAAGGGTGGTTCCATTTAAAAAAGTCTTGGTGACCTTGATATCTCCAAAAAAATGACATAAAAACAAAATTTTTTTTTTGCATCGTGTCAGCCCCATTGTACCATTCAACTTTGTCCTTACCATATTTTACGTATCTTTAGAAACAACAAAGATATTTGAGGTGGTAACGTTTGGTGACTCACCCTGTATAGACAGGCAAGAGGTCTCCGAAATAGTTTTCCACTAAACAAAAGACATACCCGACAAAGGATTCACAAAACTCCATATACGACCTGATAGGTGCGGTCTACAATAATGGCTTGCATTAATGCATCGTTCTGCACTTTTCCTGTCATCAGAAACAAATCGAACATATTTCTTTCACGCGCGTGTTGAAAAACTTTCGTCTCTCTGAAATAATTCCTCCTCGCGTTTCTTCTAGATAGGAATTGCATCTCTGATAGATGTAGATGGGAAAATCTAATCAAAATTCTTTTCGCTCTTTTTACAGAAAAATTACTGCTCCGATGGATAGATAGGCAGGCGGAGACCTTTGAAATAGTTTTCCATGGGAAAATAAAGCCCAGGCGAGGAATTCAGGAACTTAATTTATGACACGCTGTTCAATAATTACTTCTATTAAAAACGCATCAGAGCCGCGTCTATCAATCACTGTTCCGATAACCATCGTCCAGAAACAGTTTCTGTAACAAATGCAAGATTTATGTTCGACGGCTCGGTCTATTGTAAGTATTAAAATCGAATCTCCCGTCGTTCCGTGGATGCTCGCAATTCCCGGGCAAGAACAGTTGGTATCCAGAAACGTTCCTTCGCCGATCCGAGCAAATCTCGCTGAAATGAACCATCCTCGGCGCGTCAACGATGCCGTGACACGCGCCTCGGCCCCCGAGTTCGATTATACCACGCTGGGCAAAAACCGATACCGGTCTCTTTCTTCCTCTCGAGGGGCCCCTCTCTCTCTCTCTCTCTTTCTCTCTGTCTCTCTACCTCGTGCTGGCAACAGATTTTTCCGACGGTCGGATCGAGACACGCGGGTTATAACACTCCAATTTCACGGGCGAACGCTCGCCGGCGAAATAAAAAGCCGCCGGGAACCGTCGAAAGGTACAATTGAAAACGTTGACGTGTTCGGTGGCTGCATAACGAGAGCCATTCCTCAAGCACGAAACTTTCCGCGAAATAAATGGGCGTCGGTGGAGCTTTTTTTCCCCGTCTTTTTACGCGGCCACCGGTCTCCTCCCGATCCGTCACCGTACGTTTCCGTTACCCGACGCCCCCCGGGCTACCGACCGTGTCGATTCACCGTCGAATTCGACAGTCGAAATATCGATCCCGTCCGGCAAACTCGAAACACCGCTACACCGCTGACTGACAGGCTTAAACTACGGCTCGCGCGAGTCCCGAACGGCCGGAACAGCTTCCGATAAAGATCCTACCGGAATTACCCTCGAAAAATAGGCACGCCGATCTTCGTCGGTTTTTCCGATCATTTCTTCGACCCTCGTCCCGGTCCCCTGTGTCAATTCAACAGATTGTTCGCTGCTTCTGCGGAAGCGGTACCATCTGCGTATCGCTCTTCTTCTGTTCGAACTCTCTCATTTTAACCCATTTGCGTCATAAGGAAGTATGAAAAGAAGGCCTTTATCAACAAACTTTTTTTTTTAATTATATTTAAGTACAAAAATGACTACAAGTATAAGAACTTTATATTTTAGCATTATAAGAAAAAATAAATTCAGCTTGTTTGTACGTTCCGGTGATGGTGACCAGGAAAATTAACGCTGTCGGATTATCACTGTGCGAGCATAGTAAATTAAATAATATTACCCGGAAATTAAAAAAAAAAAAAAAGAATAAAATTATATTGGGTCTGGGTAAAATGGCGATTTTTTCGATAGACGACTTCAATTGCAAATAACTCTGGAAACACAGATCGCAGCTACACCACTAAACGCTCGTTGGAAATGTGGCCCTTCGAGCGTTACTTTCAGTATATAAACATCGAAAGTGGTGCAGTGGTCGGAAAGTTTTTTGCGTTTGAAAATGGAGATAAATAATGAAAAATTGCACTATATTTTAAGGGACGAAGGCTGCGCAGGCTTGTGAAAAAATTTGTGCTGTGTACGGTGAAGGTACTTTATCAAAATCTGCTGCGCGGAAATGGTTCGCTCACTTTCGGTCTGGTAATTTTGATGTGAAAGATGAGTCACACCCTGGTCATCCAATCACTGAAAATGTCGATGAAATTCTTGAAAAAGTCCAGCAAGATAAGCATGTCAGCATTGTCGATATTGGTATGGAGCTAGGCATTGACCACAAAACTGTTTTGAACCATTTACACAAAGCTGGCTACAAACAGAACCTCGACGTATGGGTTCCTCATGAGTTGAGTGCGAAAAACATGATGGTTGAAATTGATTGGAACATGATGGATGAAAGATCGACAGTTTGTCAATTTACCATTTCTCAGTTTGCAGACCCACTATTCCCCAACCGAATGAACGTGCCGCTTTCTAATGAGTATAATTGCTCTGATCTTCCTCCTTTATTTTATTCACACTTACTACGCGAACACCCCGTATCTTCTCGGGACTGGCAACGCGATTATAAAGAGCAGGAGATACGATTCTGCGATCCTTTCATTAGCTGAAGACCCTCCTTTGCTTTCCAGTCCCTCTCTCTAGCTGTGATTAAGACTGACTAATTGTAAGATCCACTCGTTCTTGGTTAGTTTCATGATATCGTCAGGATGGCGGTGTAATTGCAAAAAGACCGATAAAGGTTCTTTAGTATATTAAAATTTCGTTCTAAACTGACAATTATAGGATTAAAGCTAATAACTTTTATCAAAGAGCAGAGAACGTGTTCAAATCGCATCCAGAAGTTATGTTTCCTAAAACTTTAATCACTGTAGATGTTCGTGTAATTTTCAGTTTTCATTGACAAATTTTAAGAAAGTGGAATCAAATAAAATTTTATTTTTAGTAAGAAACACCTGCGCAGATCCAAGGTAAATAAAAATTGTGTTAAATTCTACCGATATTTATATTCTAGCATATTTTGAAAATTTTCATAAGCCTCGAATGCATTAATCTTATTCTTCACTTGGCGTTGAAAAATCTATTTTAATGTTATATACAATGTAAAAATTCGTTACCTTCCCGTTACCTTTTTAATGAATTATTTTTTCACAGCAATCGGAAATATAACCATTCTGTAACTTTTTGGTAAAAATAGCACAATGTTGGAAAATATTGTGATCTCATTTTTTTTCTATGAAATGAATATCGATTGTTTCCGTAGTTAAAAATACTAGATTGCCGGCATTAACGACACTATGAGAACCAGTCCGAGGCCATTGAATTTCCACTAGCGTACGCGGTATGCGAGTCACGCGGCGCGTCGATATTGTTTTTCCTATAATACAGCTGATATGCGAATTCCATAAATCACCGGTAGAGAAGCCGGTGCTGCGCTCGGCTCGGCTAGCGGAAACTCGACTGGATCCAGCTACCTGTCGAACTTAGGATCAAAAAATCCATTTTTCACGATTTAATACCGGCCGTAGAAGAGTCTCGGGTCCCTGAGACGCGGGGGGCGGCCGGCAACAGCTGCCAACGGGGCTGCTGCCCACCCCCTCCTGCCACCCCTCGGCACCGATGCCATCGCAAAATCCGGAATCGTAAAATTCGAGAATGAAACGCGCGCGTGCACGGTACGTGAGCGCGGCCGCGAGGCTTTATAGGACGTTGAAGAACTTTCCCTTCGAAGCGCTGTGACGCGTTCACGCGCCGGGTTACGCGGCGCCGACCATAAATTTTACTTCTCGTTGAAAAATAATAAATGACGGGAAACCAGTAAAGCGCGGCGGCGTGGCGGGGAAATAAACCCGACCGAGCCCGGCGAAGAAAGGGCCGTTTTCCAAAGAAAGAAGTTCCCTACGGACTCCCTACGACGCCCGGGACCGACTTACCAGGCAAGTTCTCGCTTTCGTTCCCCAAAAACATAATCTTCCACTCGGTCGCTCGTAAAGATTTTAATGCGGGCCTGCGAGCTCGCCCCCGGAGCTCGTCAACAGAAATCAAGAATAATAAAAATAAGGAGCGCTTGAACGTTACGCTTCGAACACCCGTTGTCTTCGAGGGCCGCGGAGAGTGGATCCGATTGAAATAACTCTCACGGTTATCGCTATCGATGAAGTTTCTGCGATCTTTTGATTGGCTTCGAACGACCCGAGAAATCTTTTTGGTCGTAACTCATCTCGCGGCTTGATTGAACCTTTTCAGCGGTGGGAGGTTATGCGAATTCTTCTCTCTTTTTTCTAGCTTTTCACGGACCGTAAGCGAATATAGAAATACATTCAGAAATCAATTTTTAAGTCTGGAGAAATAATTTCTTGATATACAGTTTACAGAAAATATCATTACGAACCTTTGCGGTAAGTAAAATATGACCATCGTGCAGTTGACCATAACTATGGGTACAGAGACGAGAAATTACACGAGAATTCGCCGGAGTTGAATCTAATTGAAAATTCACGAGGTGTCTGCAAAGCCAGAGTAGTCAGAATGGTCTGCACCACAAATAAATTGATCGAAGCAGTTACTCATGTATGGTGTCGGAACAAATTTTGACAAGTTGCCAAAGATTAATTGATTCCATGCCTAGGTGAGTACAGAATCTCGCCGAGGACGAAGGTGAACCACACTTTTAATAACGAAAATTTTATTTTAATGGACTAAATTAATCGAGTGATTAATTCGAGTTAATCCTATTGGATGTACAGGCTAATTTATAGATATTTCTTGGGTTGCTCTCGAACCCTAAACCAGCAAGATTCCTTGCGATCAGGGAAGTCAGGTCTCCGATCTTTAAACCTCTGATTTGATGGGAGGCGATGGCTCCAACTACCTTGGCGAAGTGATGAATAGAGCCCCAACATCTGCGGGTTATAGGCTAACTCTTCGGTGCTTGATTGAACGATTATAGAGCTGACACCTTCGCGGATCCACTTTGGGAGTTAATGACAGTATAAATAGTCTACCAAATTGTTTGGAATCCATCAACTCTGATAAACTGTAAATTGATATGAATGTTAACCTTCAGACTTTTTACACTTTACTTCGTCTGATCACGTTTCATTCATCACCCCATGTTGTAAACAAACTTATAAAATTGCAAGACAATCACAGAAAAATTTTATAGTGTCTACAACAGAGTACAGTGTTTACCCGATATTTGTCCAAAACACGGGTCTAGCCTGGGACATATATCGGCCAGGAGATACTATTCTCTGACCCACTCTCGAGTTTCTTAGCCCCTGACGGGGTATACCCCGCAACAGTGCGGATAGTTCTGAGAATTGTATCGGATAGATATTGAAGAAAATTAATGGGTTGGTTCTCCTAGGCAATATAAGACAAAAATGAAGGATTAAAAAATTCTTCTGTTCAAATACATTTTCGTCTTATATTGTCATGGAGAAACACCCCTTAAATTTTCTCCCACCTTTACTCGAACAACCTATATATGTAGAGTAAACTTTGTAAAGATGAGCTTTGAGAGTGCACGAAGATTAATGTCGGAAGAATATTTTAATAGTGAGTGGCAAAACTGAAATAATGAAATTCATCAGACTGAATTTTCTCAAGCTAATTCTCCGTTACTTCGTTTTCGAGATGCAACGAATGTGTTAAGTAGAATGGAAACACTTGCCATTAAATGCGTGCGGAAATACTGTCCTTGATTACAAAAGAGTAAGTAAATAAGTAAGTTGACTCTTCGGAGGGAAGAGTAGGTCCGCCGTTCATTAGGACAACAGAATACTTGGTAGACAAACAGACTAAGCATCCTTTAACTCCACTTTATCCGGCTGAGCCCTCAAGAAAGATTCATCATCGCAATCCAAAGTAATTTCCTCCCATTTAATACGTTCGAACAGCCAGTTGCAAAGGTTTAATAAGTCAGGAGCACCGCCCCGCGGAGTCGTAAATCAATATAAAAAATAACATCCATATTTTTCGATGCCTCCGGGATAGTTCTAAGAAGTCCGAGGGCCGTTTTCCTCGGATTTACGATTCCGAGAGCACGCACACAGCTGCGGCGTGGCTTCTTCGCGCAGTTAATCATCGTGCGTTGATTAGGAAACGGCGGTAATAAACGAGGAAGACGGCCCCGAGATACTTAATTATTTATCGGCCACCGTCGCCGTGAATCCTTGCGTACCGTTCAAGGTTTCCGCGTGTGGGATTAATGCTGATTAATGGAAATGTTCGATACCGAGGAGCTCTCCTATTATCTGGCGAACAACGGCTGCTTTCGTGCGGAAGAAAAGCAGAAAACGAATCGAACTTCTGATCATTTTCTTACGACCAAAAGAACACAGAGTAAAAGTCTTTTAATGGCGAATTAGCGAGCACCGTTTAGGGACGCAAATGTGTTCCCGATTGCAGGAATTTTTCTCAAAAATTTTTTTCAAGGTCAACTCAAAGACATCGTATTATAGGTCGTCGAATTTGTCCGTCCACCGGCAAGAACATGGTGGTAAAACAAACAGGCGCGGTCGACTTTGACAAAATCTCAAGATCACCTCGATATCTCGGAAAAAAATGAGATATAAAAAAATTAAATAATACTCGTTCGATGCGTGCCTTGAAAGGCTGAATAGTTCGTTAAATAGTTTGCTGACACAACAAATGGTTGTCGAGAAACCGAAATGCACGGAAGAATAAAGTGTTTTCTTAAAACATTTTATGTTTTCTTTTCGTTAAAGTAGTAAAATATGTAATTTGTGATTTCTAAAAGAATAAGAAGATTTTTAAAAACGTTCGAGGTTTAAGGGATACTTTTTTGCGCGCAATAAAATGGTAAGAGCGAGGAACGCGAACGATGCAAAGGGCGAAAGAATCGTGAAAGGAGTTTAATCGAATTTTTTGCGGTGCCTATCCTTTGTTACTCACGCACAAAGTAGAAACGCAAGGGCGTAACTACATTCATGCTCTCTCCAAAACTACCCCAAACAGATTCCTTCGACCCTTGTCTGCGTTCCCTAACGTGTTCGAGATATTCTGTAATATTTACAGCTTTTCTTCCTAGTCAAAGAGCCTTCAGCTCCGAGGAAGAACACGAAGAACGGTATGTGTGAACAACTCTGCAAACAGTAAGGGCGGCAAGAGCTCTCTCTGTTCTCCGGCCAATATTAGTTCGCCCTTAGCGAAGCAAATTGTGTTAATCTTGTTTCAAATATCGTTTGCCCTATTACTCTCTACGTGCATTGTTAGAAACTACACGGCGCGGCGCCCTCTAACGCATTTTCTTTGAAATTCAATTTCCCGGTGGCCCAAATTTTATAAAACTCCGAACTATACGAAAACTAACATATGTAGATGTCTTGATTTGGTGTTACCACCATTTCTAGTGATCGTCTGAATAAGCATGACGCCTTATAAAATTTGTACACGTTGCAAGTCTAAAAAAGAAATTAAGTTGTGAATGAAATTGATTGAGTTTAAGAAATTATAACGAAATTACATTTTAAATCATACGTAATGCTTTACGATTCCGTTACATCGTGCGCAGAACACTGACAGTGAGAAGATAATTAATTACTATTCGTCAGAAATCAGGTAGCCCGAGTTCCATTTATAAATTGAGATGTCCGACCATGGCTGTCCAGTTCTACTTGCCCAGCCATTTCCGAGCTTAAAACGTTACATCCAACCCGTGGAACTCCATGCAAACTTACATTACCGAGAACCGCGTTGAACGTGTCCGAAATGACAGAAAACTGTTTAATCTTCGCGAATACTTCGGTGCACCGTGAATCGTATAAACCGGTACTCTCGTTCTACAAATGAAGCGCCTCGGTCTAATTATATGGGTATTTGTTTCGCGCAACAATCCAATTTAAATTACCGGGAGAAAAGACAATGCGCTCGATCAGAGAAACAAACGAAAGAAACAGAAGAAAAAACAGGAAAAAGGTGGAACAGCTGCGAGTAGAAACAGCGTGTATTGCCGGGACACGTTAGCTTCACATTCAGAAGCACAAGCCCGCGACTAATCCCGAAATTCGATTCCCCCTAAAACAAAGCTCCACACGAGGAACTTTTACTCCACATTTCTGCTCGACTTTTTCCCGTGGAATTACCTACTCTGGCCGCGCTCCGCGAGTTACACCTCACTCAATAAAATATGCCATTACTTCCACAGACGGCAAAAGAAAGAATCACGAAGTTCTTCGCCCTCGGGAAGAAATTCTACCCAGCCGCCGACGCCACCATCGCCGCGACGCTCGACGATGTTCATCGCCGTTCCTCCCTGCTCTGGCCACATTAAATCTCCCCCTCCACCTCCACCCCCCTGATTCCTTCGTCGCCCCACGAAATATTTTACAATATTTACAGCGTGCGAGATACACCAAAATCTCTTATGGGGATCCATGTCAGCCGTGGCACGTAGCCCTACACTCCCCGATAAAAAGCTAGCACGCGCGTGCTATACTTATCAATTAATTTCTCGTGCTATAATTAAGGCAGTGGGAAAATCTTCTACCTTCTACGAATAAGTAAAAATAACTTAGATTGACATTTTAGGTGGATCTTTAATTGATAATAACTAAGAAATGAAGTGTCGTCTTATATTGTCATGGAGAACCACCCCTTAAATTTTCTAACTTTAAGAGTAAACCCTGTATAGATGAGCTTTGAGTTTGCATGAAGATTAATGTCGGAAGAATATTTTAATAGTGAGTCAGTGAGACATTGTATCGATGAGCAGGACAATAAACGCACAGACAAAATAATAGCTCACACGAAGTACAGGATGTTTCAAAGTATATGTCACGACCACTATAGCCTGACTCTATACATCTGCATAGGTGGAGATCTCTTTAAAAAAAAAATGGATCGTAATATTGACCTCGACCCATTCCTCAAGGTTAATTTTTTTTTATATTGTATCCTATGGTGGTCATCAAGAGGAACACAAGTCTGAAAGGAACTGTAGGTCAACGATTCTCCTGAAAAACAACGTTCAAGTTTCCTAAACTATATTATTCCATATGTCTACTATGTGTTCCGAAATGGTACAAACGTGGTGGTGATGATTATGGTTGGTTTAAAGTTGTTTTCTTCAGAGAACGGTTGGCTCGAGGCCCATGGTTAATAATTATAATTTTGAAACACCCTGTACCAGTAGACACCCACCAGCAATTGTCATGCAATAATGAAAGGGTAGATCACTTTTTGAGATGTTGAAACTTTTTTGCGAATATCTCGGAAACTAAAGTTGAGCGGTGGTAACATGTATAGGAAAAAGGTGTTCAGAATGATGACCTCGACAACATATTTCAAGGTCATCAAAATCGGTGAGGAAGCCCCTAATGTAAATAATTACCAATGTTTTAAATACATAAGTATTTTGTGAATGAAGTTTTTGGGAAAGAGAAGGTTTCGAAAATCACTTTTGTCAGCCTACTAGCTGAGCATAAACCCTCATTATACAAGAGTCCCGCGGCATAAGGACAACGACGAGGACGAAGACCTCGATGATGATGTGGTCGGGGTCGAATACCATCACGTCGGGAAATGCTATGCTTCTAGAGGAAGAGAGAGACAAAGAGAGAGAGAGAGAGAGAGAGAGAGAGAGAGACGGGAAGTAACTCACGAATTCCATCTACCCTCTTCGAGGCATCCCCTTCCGACCGGCGATAAGCCATGCTCGGGCATATCATACGCAATGACGCACACGACGGCGCCTTTCCTGGTCGTCTCGACGCGACGCGTCTCTAGAACCCGATATCGTGTCAAAATCGATACCCCCGCTCCCAGGAACAAGGTTAATTGTTTGGATACTTCGAGGATCCGGCGGCGTCTTCTGATTTGTTTGCCTGTCTGTTCCCTTGTTTAGAGCCGGGGGGGCGTCAAACGTAAATGATTGGGCTTTATTAGTGTGCTCGGAGAATTGATTGGGGTCCTCGACCGGTTCGGTCGGTTTCTATTTATTTCTCGGGGTTCAGAGTCTCTGGTCTATTTAAGTGTAAACTTCTAATTAAGTTATACTCACGGGAAGCAATTGAACGAACGAATGAACACGTAAGAAATTACAAGACCTACTTGAATTTATTACAGAAACCAAAATTGATATATCAAATAATGTAACGTATCCTTGCGTACATTATGTCGCTAATAACCTAGCAGTTGGTGCGACATAAAAGCAGAAAAAAAAAGAAACAAAATATTGCTAATTTCATCATAGCCTTTTAAAGAAGTTCTTCCATACATGTACGATAGGTGTGTTCAGATTGTTGTAGTAAATAAATTGATCCCTGTCTAACAATACACAGAAGAATTTATTCGGTTGTTATAATTATTATGGTCTCTATAGGCCTCATATTTCTTCTTTGCTATTTCTTAAAATGCATGAATTGAATCGTTCAACTATTACAATTGTTGTAAGCAATAAAGAGCCCATACTTTTTGTGCCTTGGTACCTCTTTTGTGCAGAAATGAATAGTATTATGAATTAGAATAATACGAAAGTTCGCATAAAAGTTAATGCCAAGGAACAAATGAAATTGAGTGATCTCAATAGTGATTCAATAATGTTTATAATTCAAACTGAAAATGTTACCGGCAATAAGCTCTGCGTTGAGATATTTTATTTTGGCTCGCACCTTGATGGCCTAGTATAAAATGTATCGAAACCGTAATTATTCAACAGGGAGAAAACTTCGTATTGAGATTAGTCACTTTTTTTTTGCTGCATAGTCGATCAGAGTGGATCGGTGAAAAAAACTTCGTTTTCCTGGGAAGGACAGCGTGCAAAGAGGTGTCGCTTAATTGACGTGCTAGCCCGGCCGCTTCTGTCATTTATTCTTCTTCGGTTATACACCGTCAACCCTTTGTCGCGTCGTGATTGTCTTCGGTGATTACGGTTTCGGGGGTTGTTTGCATTTAGGAAGCCATCAACGCTTAATCGCATTCCTTCTCGCCTCGGGAGATTGGAACTTTCGAGAGCCACTCCCGCAACTTGACGCATTTACATCGTATCCGTGCTCGAAACTAAATAGGCTTTCCGACGGAAAAATAGCCGTCGACCGTGTATATGAAAATTCCACGGGCTGACGCGTAAACAGCAATTGGAAATTCAATCGGCCGATTCCACCGCAGATATCGAAAAGGAAATCGCACAAGAGGCAGTTTTACTCGATAAACCTCTACTCTCTCTCTGTCGAACCGCGCGTATTACAGTATACGTACAGTGAGTGGGAAAAGTATTCGTACACCTCTTGTAGGCTTAAAAAACACATTTTAACTACATATATATATTTTTTTTTTATATATATTTATGTATATTATATATGGATATTTTTTCTAAAACTATAAGAGGTGTACGAATAATTTTTACACTCACTGTATAAACACCGCTTGAAATCAGTGCCATAGCCACACGCTTCAATACAGAAGAGTATTTGAAAAATATTTAACTTTATGCAGATATAAAGCTCCTCTAGTTGTCGAGTGTGACGCTCAACAATTTTGTAATCGTTTTTAATCTCGAAATTTTTGTGTAAAACAGCTGTGCTTTCAATAATAGTGTTTACACGATACATGTCCAAAACACCGGTTTAGCCACGGACATATATCGGCCAGGAGATACTATTCTTCTTGAGATTCTTGAACCCTCACGGGGTATACCCCGCGGCAGGGGGGATAGTTCTGCGACTTTTATCGGGTACGAGCTTGCGTCATACATACGTATATGGAGTAAACGCTGTATAAATTTTGGTGCACTACAATACAATTGAAACAGTTTCGAATCACCGAGATTCAAATGATTACACTGATTTGCTGTTCAAGAAAATATTTCAAGAAATCAAGATTGACTTTTCCCGCGACAAAATTCCTTTGAAGGTAAACGCAACGAAGGGGACCGCTTCTGTAAACCCGTCGCGGGCTGCCGCCGGGCGGTCGAGTCTCATCATTCATTAATCGACAGCGGCGAAATTATTCGGAATTTCTAAAGGAATCGGACGTTAATTGAAATTTGTCCGACGCGGGCAGAGCTCGTGGCCAGCAGCACTCGGCACTCGAAACTTCTCGCGGAAGAAAGGAGAATTCGATAAACCACAATGGCAAAGCTCGTCGGGGGACCGTTTTCGTTCCGCGCCGCGTAACTTCCTTTAAAACCTTCCGTGTACTCCCGGCATCACCGAGAGGGTCCGTGAAAAGACGTAGAAAGGGGTGAAAGGCGGCTGCGAGGGGACGGGGCGCGGTGGCCGGGAAAAAAACTTTGCCCGTGTTAAAACGAGCCCTCCGCCGCGCATAATTAAGACCAATTAATATTCGGGCTCCGTACTCGCCCCTGGCCTGCGAACACTTCCGGAAGTTGCATTCCAGTCGGGAACGTTACTCTCCGTCAATGCCGCAATGACTGGAGATCGGGCATGAATAAATTTCGTTAGATACGCGGGCACGGCCGGTGTATTCACCCTATTCACGATTTTATGCCGGGCCATGGCCGAACGGCGAGAACAGAGTGACAGGAATAAGCGAATTAATGATGGGAAATTTTGCTCGAACGAGATAAATTGTGCGCGACTCGTTTGTTCGAAATAGCTTACGACAAACCTTGTTTGTCCTTTTCGGACAAGCTAGTGTGATTGCGTTCTTCCATTCGATCGTATTATTCGCGGCGCGTGGTCGAGATTTTATTTTAACACGAAAGTGTTTTAGAGATGGGGGGTGATTTCAGAAAAGATGTAACGAAATATGCAACGGAAATGCGTCAGGTAAAAAAAATCGTCCCAGGTAAAATTCCCTATCCCTAGTAATCCGTTACCTGGTACTGATGATCGACAGAGTCATAAAGCGAGTAGAGAAAAGAAAAGGTGAACATATAAAGGTAAAGGTAAACGGACGGGCAAAAAGTACAAAACTCTTTCGAGAAGGGACTCCTCGTTCGAGAGAGAGAGAGAGAGAGAGAGAGAGAGAGAGAGAGCGAAGTGTTTTACAGATGGGAGGTGATTTCATATAATAAAAGATGTAACGAAACATGCAACGCAAAATCGTCACGCCTATTACTTCCCAGATAGCACAGAGACGTCTTAAAGACGTCTTAAATAAATTAAAAGAATGTTTTTCAGCATATCCGCGAACATTAACATTTGATGCTTTATTTATTTATTTAATTAATTAATTAATTAATTTATAAATAAAAAAAATAAATTAAAAGAATGTTTTTCAGCATATCCGCGAACATTAACATTTTATGCTTTATTTATTTATTTAACTTATTTATTTATTTATCTATTTATTTTGATGTATTACTTTTCTGTGCACTTCTTTGTTGATGGAATATTCAGTTTGATAATCAATTACAGTTTGTAAAGCTTTTCTCTAGCAGTTTAGAATGACTGAAACGTCAAGAAATGAAACGTCTTAAAGACGACTCATAAAAGACGTCTTTTCAGGACGTAAGACGTTCAGACCAAAAATGGACGTAGAACAGACGTCTTTAAGACGTCGCGTGCTATCTGGGTTAAGTGTATGTACAGAGCGCACACTATTGAACGGGGGGTTTGCACAGCTGCTCAGAAAACACTTTCGTGTTTAGTACGTGTACAGGAGTACAAGTTTGTTCAATTTTTGTTAATTTCCCATTTTTTAGTGTTTCAAATCGATTTCAGTCCTATTTCACGCGACAGCCGTCGTTTATTCAATTTTAAACGCCATAAAACGAATATTCTACTCTTGATTATCAATTTGATACCGGGGACGGTAACCTGCTGACGTGTCTTCTTCTCTCCACGAAGATACATGGTGTTTCAGTTCACGAGCAGGAGATCTCGAAGGGCAGCAAAGGGAAATCCTAAATCATCCCCCGCCTCGACCCTGCCGCCTCTCTCTTCTTGTTCCCCTTCTGATTTTTATTCGCCTAGTCAACGGTCTCGTTGTAACAACGTCGAAAGCTCGTAACGACGATATATCGTTCACGGAAGACGAATTCGCTGAACGTCCGGTTACAAATGTTCCTGAGAGGATACATTAACATTTCCAACACGAAAATTTTTAAAGCCAAAATTTATCGTATGCGAGGAATCTAACGTTCGACAGAAATATTGAAAGTTTTCACAAATTTTGAGATTAGGGGTGTACTTAGGTTGCCGGCTTCGTCTTTTTGAAGACTGTAAAAGAGTTTTGAAAACTATATACAGTGTGCTTGTTAAAAATTCAAGATTGTCCTGATATCCCAGAAGATGTCTCCTCAAATACAATAAATTTTACTTGAAACACTTTCTGATAAAGTCAGTATGTAATTTCTAACTGCAAACGGTAGTTTCCGCTGAGTTACTCTGTGTATTCCATAGAAAGTGTTTCAACAATAATTAAAGAAAGCTCCAGAGATCTTTCGAACCCTCTTTCGCGAAGTTTACCTCTGGAAACATGGCGCGGGAACGTTGTATCAGTGCCGACAGTAGCGTCTCCTTCGCAGCATTTCGCAACATTATTATAACTCGCTTGTTGCGAATATTCTAAGAAAACTTCTAATTAGGAATCTTTTTTAAGGGTTGCGCGCTGTTACTTCGTTCCGGCGGGAGAAAGGGGAGGAGGGGACGAAGTAGCCGTTCTATAAGCAGTCCAAACTTCCAACGCGGTGCTTTAACAAAATTGAACCGATGATAGAAGCGACGCGCCGCCGAGTAGTAAAACCAGCGTTCTATGCACAATTCGTGTGAATCGACAAGTTTCTGGCATCCAATCGAACTCACTTTTCAGGTCCCTTTCGAAATTCAATGGGAAGCAGTCGAATTGAATTAAAAATCGATATTTCCGTTCGTTCCACTTTCCTGCGGAATATCATGCTAACTTTTTACAATAAAAAAAAAAGGAAAAAGAAGTAAGAACTTTCCAATCGTCGAAGTTTTACGAATCGAATAGTTCGCGCGACTCTATTGCACCCTTCTCTCGCCGATTTATTAGCTCCAACACGAGTCAAACTCGATTTAATACGTCCGCGTAATAAACGTAACGCAGCGCGACAAAAAGAAGTCTTTTCTTTCGCATATTTTTCCTGTCGCATCCATATCGTTCTATCGATCTTGTTACCGTTCACTTTGGAATCAAATATTCCAGTTTCGACAATTTCAGAAATATCTTTTTTCTATCGTAGGTCTGCGTAAGAGGTAATCTTGGTAATCTTCTAATTCGTAAACATCGATACTTCATACGAAATAAATATTGGTAATTATTCACGTAAGGAGTAATTTATGCACGATTTTATAGGTAACAGATAACAAAGGAAAATATACAGAATACTAATGGCTGAACCATGTTCTTGTATTATTTCATCCTTCAGAAGTGTGAAAAGAAACTTGCATTTCTTACGAAATTGGCTCAACACATTGCCGACTGAGAATCCCAAAGAAATGATCTTGTCATATTAGTCCGTTGGTATCATTTAAATTGCGTACGATCGTCTCGATTGAATATTTAGGCGGACCGCCTAAAGTGACCGCATGGTTTATGTTGTAGACTACAGATGATAAATGAGCTTTCGCGAAAAATCTTGCCCCCAACACTCTTGCTCTCGTTGCGGCCGAGAGTTACGAGTATTCTGGCACGCGGCCCGTGAAAAGGAAAAGGGTTCGCCCTTCCGAATTGGCCCATTTGCACGCAGAAAATGGACCAGTCATCGTTCCCATTGCTAGCGGAGCAAAGTTATCCAACGTCTCGGGGCCGGGAATCAATTCCTTGGCTGCGATTCATGCAAACTCCCGGCGTAGCTCGTTGCCGAGCCACTAAAGCCCCAACAAAAAGCCCCGTCTAACGCCATTAATATCACGCATACATACGGAGCCCCGTAACGTCTGCCATTCTTTCTCCATTTCGAATCACTTTGCGCCCTCTGACCTTCCCCATCACGGTGTCGGGTGTCTAGCGTTCAAGATGTACGACAAAATTGTACTTTTCTCCGACCCCTCGTCGTCTGGTTTCTATAGAACCCCCTACCCCTCCCTCTCCCCCATGCCCCCCGATGCGCGCACACGTTGCCAGACGAACCTTCATCCCCCATTATTTGCGCGCCTACTCATTGGACCCGGAGAGCTTAACAATACCGCAATTGTGGAGTCCGTGGTAATATCGTTACAGTCGCGTTTCGCGCACGCAGTTCCCATGAATCATCCCCGTGGCTTCCGTCCTCTCTGTTTCTTCCCTTGGCAGACTCGTCTCCTAACGAGGTCCAGATTCGTTGATCGACCGCTTTCGCAATTTATTCTGTCTACGTTTGCGGTCTAATTGGACACACCGAGCATCCAAGACTCCTATGCTCTCGGGGAAAAATAAAATTCGACTCCTAATAACTAGACTATTGACTTTGCGCGCTGGAAACGTAGGCGAGCAGTGGGCAATGGAGGTCGCTGCAGTAGAACCCCGCTCGTTGCACGAAACGTTGCTCCGAAAACGCGAACAATGATCGAGGTTCTGCGACAAACAGAGTTGTACGGAATTATTAGGATAAATTATTATTACGATATATAAACATAATAATATTACAGGGTTGTGCAGACGTAAATATGTAATTGAAAATAAAAGCAAATTTTGCCTAGTATAATCTGAATTATTTTATTTACTTTTTCGTCCGTCTTAAAAACGTGATATATTAAAAATTTCTTCTTATTTCGATAATTATTGTTTTATTAAATATTAATACTTCGACCGGAAACCCTCGAACGGCAGAGGTACCTTGAGAAATATGTTAGAAAGAAAATTGACGAAATAAAACTTTATTTTACCGGAGGTTGTATCGTGCGAGGCAAACAATTTTTGCTTTCCGGGAAGATTCGCAGTCTAAAAATGGCTTCTCGGTTCCGTCGTAAGTGAAAATCGCAAGTTGACTAACCCGCAGACAAGCACCGACGCGACGCACACATTGCCCGATGAAAACTGACGGCCACCGAAGAACGCAGACTCCCGAAACAAGCTAGTGTTTCACCGCGAACACGATACCTCTCACCTCAAACGAGGAAGACACCGAGAGGCGCTGGAACACGGCAGGATTCCGCGTCACGGTAACGCCTTAGC
Organism: Seladonia tumulorum; assembly: GCA_913789895.3. Taxonomy (NCBI): domain Eukaryota; kingdom Metazoa; phylum Arthropoda; class Insecta; order Hymenoptera; family Halictidae; genus Seladonia; species Seladonia tumulorum. The sequence goes on along the minus strand of OU565267.1, from coordinate 10,501,274 downwards.
TCGAACCACTGCCGGGGGATCCATAATTCACCCTGCGAATCCGGTAGCCTGGCTGAAGCACCGTTTCCACGTACAAAAGACGCTCAGAATTCCGGCGTAGCAGTCAGCGGGAGCGACCGTGCCAGGAAAAACACATATTTGTTCGAAACGTAACGGAACGGCGCGGCGCGGCGCGGCTCGGCGCCTGTAAGATCGTCGTCCAAGGGGGTTTGCAGGGGTGACGAAGAGGGGGTGAGAAGAACCGGTCGTCGACGGTTCGCCGAGGAATTTCGCTCCTGCGGCGCGGCGTCCCTCTCTCATCTACTTTAAAGTCATTCCATTCCTTTATTATTCCCGCGAAACAGCATTCCCGTCGGAGTTTCGCGGCTTCGCGCGACTACCTAGGGAAGAAAGAGGGGCCCCCCTGTCGACGAGAACGACGCGGAGAAAGCGTGTAGGTGGCCGGGGGTGGTTGCCTGGCCAGGAGAGAAGAGAGAATGCTGGCTTATTCGGGGAAGAGAAATGGAAATATGAGACAGAGGTTCGGGAGTCGTCAGAGACGAGTCAGGGACGAGCCAGAAACAGCACCGTTTCGTCCCGCGGCGGGGCACTGACACGGAGAAAGGGAAAAAGTGTCGCGAAAGGGCGACGCCGAGGACGGAACGTAAACTTTATTCGGGACAATGCCGGCTGTCGGTGTACTATTCTATTATTTTCACTCAGCCGGACCGTCAGGCCTCGCCCGGTAGCCCCAGGCAACCCTCGCCGCCTAGCTGCGACAGCAGACGCTTTTAATTTCGTTATTCCCTCGCCCACAACTACCGGCCCTGGCTTCTCCTAACCGAAACCCTCGTCTTTTTACCAGGGAGGGGTGAGGGGGAGGGGGTGGGAGGGAGGCCGCAATTTGTTCCTTTTTGCGGCTCGACGGCGGCTGTTCCGCCGCGTCTCGAAGGCAATCGCGATCGACAAATCAGTTTAATCGGCGCGACGAATTACGAGCCGCCTTCTGGCGTAACAGTCGCGAGGAGGGTGGGGATCGAGTTCTTCTTCCCTACAACGAGGGTGTCTTACAGGGGTGAATCGCGCCGGCTGACAATTTTCTTCGATATTTTGCTCGGTGTAAGGGATAGGGTGGTAATGGGGCGGGGGCTACATGGTTTTCCTAACCCTCGTGTTGAAAGCGATTCTTTCGTTTTATTGAATTGATGGTTGATGGGCCTAGGTGAATTTGGTGTGCTGATTTTCTAATGCCAAACTTTTCCTGGGTATTAACACGTAAACAGATCCACCCTATACATAGTGTTTAATAAATGATTTACGGATTTTTATACGAAATATAAATTATTTGCGAAAAACGTAGGTTAAATAAAAATAAATTTCTATTATATATGTCGCCAAAACCTGGATAATAAATGTCGCGGAATTATCCCCACTACTACGAAGTGTACCCCGTAAGAGGTCGCGAAGCTCGAGGCTTCTAGGCTTCCATCATCCAGGTCTATATATAGAAAAATCACTATATGTAACTTCCCTTAATAATTTCAATAAGTCGAGAGTAACGTAACAGTACAAATACCGCAGTCTACTAATAAATTGATGTCTGTACGCAAATTGACGATGATAAAGCGTTTAAATATTGTCTACGAAAACTTCTATCAGAACGTACAGACCCATCATGCAATACACACTTAAGAAACGCGTCTCCGAACGAACTGTTAACACGATTTGCTCCTCGACAGCAAACAATTTTATTTTCAAGGCGTCTGTAATTTTATTTATCGGGGAGGGGAGCGAATGAAACGGGCGACGAAGTTGAACAAGGTTTAATTTGCTCACTGTTGAATTCGACGCGGCGAGATTTATCGACTCGCATAATCGTGTCTACGAAGGGAGAAGCCGGCTGCCATTGAAGTCGCTTTAAATTCGCTAAGAGGACGAAGAATCAAAATCGTTTTCCCGTCAAATTCCCGACGATATTCGACGTTAAACCACTCGACTCCTCTGCCCGAGCGTTGCTTAATCGCTCGAGGGTCTGACTGCCATGCCGCCGCGCGCCGCATCGAGACGGTAAAAAAAAAAGAAAGAAACGGAGAACCGATATTTCGCGAAGAAACGTGGAAATCGGCGGAGCAGACCAGCCCCTCCAGCCTCGAAACCGTTAAGAATAATATTTAAGGATTATTCCGTGTCTCTCCGTGGCTATTGTTTCGATCCATTAATATCGTTCAACCGGCAAATTGGATTACCGAGAATCGATTTAAATGGATGTCAGGCCTACGGCCAGCCGGTGTCTCCGCTTTTTCTTTTCTTTCCACGCGTTCGACAGACAGTGATAAAATGCTAGGGCATCATCCAACGGAACGCTAAGAATCAATAATTTAGACATTTTCTTGATACGTCGGAAAAATGTCGGAATAATTCGAAACTAATGTACACGTTGATCTCGAAACACGAGAGGAACGAGACTTTTCTATGTATTTTGAAAATGTGTGAAATTAACTTGAATCGAAAACAACGTGAAACGATTAAATTTAGTTAAATGTCGTGTGATCTCTAGCGTGAAACCATTTTTTTTTTTTTTTTTAGGTACCATAAAACCGCGTAGCAGAAATGGATAAAATATTATTCCAGGATATGCTATGCAAATATCTCTGCGGAGCGTGTGAGGATGAATATCATATAAATACAACGCCGCCAAAAATTGTTGGAAGTAAAGTGAAATGAGTTTCGCAAGCGCGCGCTTTCGGTTACAGAGAACAAGAGAAAAAAGCAAAGGTTGTAATAATGTATTTTAATAGAATATGTACTTAACGTCTGCCGGGGAGAAGCCTTTTATAGGTACCGGCGGGTATTCCATTTAATTCCAGTAACTGTAAATTATTCGTGAAAAACGCGAATCTCCATAAATGTCCGCGGTTTAATTATGCTCGTAACGTAGCCGGTAGAGACGCGGGGCTGAAATTTTCTGTGCCTCAAGGATCCGACATCGCTATTAACGACGGGCGATCGTTTCAACGGGGGAATTTATTCACGCGAGCTGATGCGCTTAAAACGATCGAGGGCGTGGCGAATGTTTCCACGAAAATAAACGCTCGCAGTCGGCCAAACGACCCTCCGCGACCTGCAATTAGCCTAACGTCGGTTTCGCCGACGCGTGACGATCAGGACATCGCGACGACGCGACGGCAGAACGGACTTGATAAAGCAGTGACAGACAACAGAGACACGGGTCACCGGAACAACAACGATTCTCCAAGTTAAATAAATTTCCACGGCACTCGGGGAACAAAGGGATCGTCCGAGATAGTTTCCTTCGTTTCGTAGTTTTATCAGAACACGGCCGAGTGCACGTGACTGAAGAAACACCGCACCGCGTCGTCATCGCGAGTTTTGCTCTCGAAAAAAAAAAAAAAAATGCGCGGAGTCTTCCCAGAAGTAACCGACCGAAGAAATCAACGGATGGGCTCCGAGCAAACAAAGGATCCCCTCGCCACTTTGCGAGCCGTTCGAGCGAGCCGCTGTCACGAGAAAGCGCCCGCCTGCAAGCTTTCCGTGACCCGGCTCGCCAAACTGTGCAAAACATCATGCAATTAACTTCGGCACAACTGCACGCATGACACCGACGAGATTCGAATTGATTGAAAGTTTCTTGCACGCAGAAGTCCATCTAAGTTCGACTACAGTCCGCGACAATACTATAAGACATCACTTAAACGAAATAATTATGTGTGGTATGAAAGAACTTACTAAACCGATAAAAATAATCTGTACGTGTTAATTTTTTACAAAAACATTACCTGTCTTACAGTTTTGTCGCAGTTAATAAAAGGTAAGTTGGTGTTACTTTTCAATTCTTAGAAATAGTAACGGAAAGACTGCGTTAAACGACGTCCCCAGAAGTAAATAATAACACTCTGCATGAAAGACGATGAAATTTTTTCATATAATGTAATATTCATTGGGGAATGAAATGAGGGGAGGGGGAAGAGGAAAGATGGGGCAGAAGGTGTAGGCTAGAAGAAGAGACTTGGAAACACATATCAGAAAAATGCAAGAGGATTGAGTGGAAGTAGGGATTCAGGGGATGGTGATATTGTCGGCTCACGGAGGGGGAGAGGGGTGGATGGAAAAATTAGACAGAGAAAGAAACGAAGTGCAGGATGGAAAATGAGAAGGAGAGAGGGGGAATAAGGGCAAAGGAAAGAGTGGAAGGATGAGAAAGAAAGAGTGTGTGAGAGAAAAAAAGAAAAAGAAGAAAGTGATAATGAAGTATTGTAATGGGAACGAACGGGTTCTCCTTTGTAGCTCGTAAGGGAACGAATAAATATATTTATTAAATACACATTCATACATACATAATCGTCTGGGCTCGGCGCAAATAGAGCGGGATTATTTATTTATTTTCACGTGGAAAGTTCGTGTGCGACACATATGCCACTTACAGTGAGTGTAAAAAGTATTCGTACACCTCTTGTAGGCTTAAAAAACCATGTGTTTCACTATGTAATTGCACACATGTTTATAAAACGAAACATAATTGTAATTGTTATATATTTTAAGTACATACTGTCATATAAATATACTTGAAAAAGTTTAACGTTAACGAGAAAAATTAGAAAATATGAGAAGTGTCTCTAAATTGGCGCGCAAAAGTATTCGTACATAGGATCTGCTTGATAACAAAATCCGAACCCGCAGCATATTTCAAATAAAGAACAATTAAAACTTGCTCTTCAAGAGGAATGGTGCAATGTTACACACGAAATCACATCCCATTTAGTGGATTCAATGCCAAGAAGATTGGACGCAATTATACAGTCGAAAGGCTATCCAACGAAATATTAATTAAATTGATTTTCGCAAATTATAACACGTTTATTGGTAAATTTGTTACGTGTACGAATACTTTTTGCGTGCTAATTTTGAGAAACTTTAGACTGTTTTTAATATATCTCATTAACGTCAACTTTTCGTTAATTTATTTATGTCACATTTTGTAGTTGAAACATATAATAATCGTAATTGTTTTTTTGTTTTATAAAAAATGTACAATTACATAAAGAAATATATGGTTTTCCAAAACTATAAGAGGTGTACGAATACTTTTTACAGTATTGTACAGTCGATTCTCGCTGATCTCGTAAAAATTGCTTACACGAGAGACGCTAATTGTAAATTACATTTATTATTCCAGAGTAAGCGACTTGCATATCTTATTTTTTCATTTCGCAACAATAAACGATGGTGGAGAACAAAGGTAATAATTAAGCGGGGGCGGAGTTGGATTTACGAACATCTCGTTGAATAACTAATTACGATTTAATTACCGGCCATGGTTTTCCGATCGTTCCAGAAGAAAGAAGACGCTCAATAGAAGGAAGCCGTAAAATAAAATACGCGAATCCCCTAATTAAATGTTAATTTGCTAAGCGTTCACCGGCCGGTTCTTCGTTCGTTCGGTGTCCTCGATTTATCAATTAACCGGCATCGTTCTAGAACGTCCTACGAACAGTCAAGGGGCAAAATCGATCTCGCGCGACAGTCGCCCCGCGCAAATGAAAATAGGTTTCCTTCTTTCGGGTTCTGTAATCTGAATCGGAAAGCACCGGCGCGCCGGTGTCCGTTTAACGATCCGAATGACAAAGGAACCGCACCTCAAAGAGATGCTTAAAATCAGTCGATCTAGTCGATAGTTCTTATTGTTGGACAAAGCTTTCGGGGCAGGGTTGTCAAAAATAATGGAACCGTCCATCGTGTTCGCCGATTGCTTGCATGTCGGTCACGTGGTAGGAATTGTTCGAGCTCACAAAGACATTGCAAAAGGCATTGATCTTCGAAAATGTAATTGCTGGTCCACGGAATACCTTCGCAAACAAGATCTTACAGGCGAACGAACCTATTAACCAGCTGTAATATTTTGTCTTATGACGAGTTCGAAACAGCCAACTGGTTAATCTTTGCGACGCAATTTTAAGTACACATTTTTCAAAAAGGTCGCAACAGCTAATTGGTTAATGAGAATCGTACCAATACAGTGAACTCTCGATATACTCCGCGGTAGTGTGGATAATTCCGTGAAGTTTATCATGCAGGCCTTGGCGACATATATAGAGAAATCACTGTATTTTGATGAGGACTTTTTAATGGTAACGCGTAAAATATACCTACGAAATGGAACAAAGTGATTTTATTTTTAACTTGCAAAAAACAGAAATCTTTATCTTCTCTCAATCCTTCTACTGCTTTAACTGCACAAAATCTGCAGTCTACTTAGAAGTACATTCGATTTTACGAGACGTATGGTTATGAGATCGCCGTTTGCGCAGAATATGCAGTTATGACGGCATAAATATTTTTTTATGGAATTAAGTTGGACGGCCCTTTGTTTGGCCGGTCATTTTATTCCTGGTCGCAAAGAGGAGATCGACGACACTCATTAGCTGCAGTGAATGCTGCGGGAGCGGAAATGCGATAATAATGATTTTAATAGTTTCTTGTAATTTCGTCCCCGATGAAAAGGAATCGAGATCGTCCGCGGCGTAATTCCGTGCAACAATACGATATTGCCACTGAGAAATAATACGTACATCCGCCGTTGATATAGCTCCTCATATAAAGAGGGAACTGTCGAACGGAATCATAAGCCCGGAGTTCTTTCATCGCTGCCGGGGATGAAAACCAGATATCATACGAATCTCTCTCTCTTTCTCTCTCTCTCTCTCTCTCTCCCCACCTCTTCCCGCAATGAAAAAGGCTACTTCGAAGTGTTCACCGACCGAAAATAATTGAATCCCCGCTACTTATTGGTTACTCTCGACTCTTTTGTGGGAACGTGCTTCCACCCCTAGCCTTGCCACCCCCCGCCGTTCATCCTCTCCTAGCATAAGATTCCCCCGGAAACCGGTCAAACACTCGAACGAGTATCGCGCACGAACGTCGAGTATCGTGGCATGAAAGCGACCAAGAAGACAGATCTTCGCTGTTAAACGAACCAAAATCATTCTTTCACCGGATCGCTGAACCAAAAACGATGAATTGATGGTTGCGCGATAGAAAGGTCGATCCTTTGAACTCGATTCGCGGCTTCCCATTGTGCAAAACGCTTTTCGGCAATCGACAGCTGAATTATCGAGGATTAGTACCTATATCTGTTTCAATCGTCGAGAAACGGGAACTTTAATCATTGGAAATTAATTTCGTTCGCGTGTTAACCTTGGGACTCGATCGGCAACTCTGAGAGGACACTAGAAATTATTATATCAAAATAATTTTTGCATCGGTTTCGTATGCATGAAATGAAAAAAAAATTATCTAGGTATAGATGTATGAGTACAAAGGGTTAACATTAAGGGTGTGGTCTAATTGCAAGAAAACACCCTCAAAAACCGCTTAGAGTTTGAAGAGCTGTCGTGTTTGACAAGAACCGTCGCATAATGGGAATATTTCAGGAAATTTTTCTAGGAAGATACCCGAACATTTTCGTCACCCGCGCGATCGGGAACGAGGAATTATTTAGTCTCTTTAACTCTCTCGAAAACCGAGCATAATAGAATCTATAATGGCGCACCTTGGAGTCCCTTTGGACGGTTCGTGAATCTTTTAAACCGACTGATTGCTTTTACATTTCACCCTCGCACGCTCACCCTCCTCGCTCGGATAAATACTTCGTCGTAAGCGGTAGCTGACACTTGCCCCTTTTTTCCCGGGAGGGAAATGTCGCGAGGAAATCGGAGAAAATTCAAACCTTCGATGGCTTCGAAAAAGGAGAAAAGTGTTTCTCTACGAAATCTCTCACTTAGCGCCGAGACACGAACACCCGTTCAAACGTCCGTCCACCCTTCGATTTTCCGACGAAAGAAGTCGTCGAACCAACGCAACGCATGAATCAAAAATATATTGTATACCAGCAAGTAACCATCTTTTCTCGTATCATTGTTTTGAAAATGTTCGACAACCCCCGCCGCTCGTTAAAACGTTCCGTAGCGCCATTTATTTCGGTGGAAGCGGACCTCTTTTACAAAATATTAAAAGTATTAGAAATTAAAGTTTTCAGAACCATAAAGAATTCTCCAGGGAGAAAATAATCGATTATTCGGCATCGAAATTAATTTCAACCGGCATAGTTATTTTACAGTTGAAATCAGCAACGATCCATCGCTTTTCATCGCCGCTAGAAGTGTAATTGGAAAACTATGTGTACCGGAAGAAGTTCTTCAGGAGAAGATCCCTATCCGGAGATGAAAAACTGTTGAAATCATGAGAAAGGTATCACAGATAATTTCAAGAGATTCTTCCGAAGTTTCTTACTCCTTCAGCTTCTGATTAGAATGACTTCCGCTTTACCATGACTGCTCTCCCTTCTCTCCACTCATGCCCTTTCCGGCTTCTACCAGCACAGAACAAATACTTTCGCAGTGGCAGTAGTCAATATTTCACTCTCTTTCCGGCAGCTCGTTGCCGGAAGGAGATCGCTTTTAATTATGTTTACTATACCCGGTGGATTCTATGAGAATGCAAGAAAAACATACAGAATGAAAATCATCACATTAATTATTTATTCGATCCTCTTCACAGATTTACTGGAAGTAAATGGACGTACCTACAGTTAATACGTTGTTTACTTCACGATGCTGATCAGTTGTTATTTTCCAATCGTAATTATTTTATAATAATACACATAGACTCACAGCTTATTGATTAACGTTTCAAAGGCTTCGAAGAAGTCTTTTATTTATTATATAAACATCAATCAACCAATTAACCTTCCGTAACAACATCACTAATTGCTGGTTCAACATAATTTCCTGTTTTATTAAGTACGAAAGTATCCCTTAGTTTAGTTTAAAGAATTGTATGAATTTTATTGTTTGAATTATTTTTAAGAAAGTGTGATTTTAAAGGAGTATATTGTAAATATATCTGTTACTTTCTTTTTTTTCTTGAAATAAACAATAACATCATTTGTATTGCATCAAACAGGTCAAAGAATATTTATAACAAAAAAATGAAAAATTAGAGAGTGGTGAGGTAAACAAACAGAACAACGAAGAAGGATATGAAATAAATAAATTGAGTGGCGAGCGGAGAGGAACGAAATAATATGACGAAGACGTGAAGCAAGGCGTTGTTATGATATCCAGTCGGGCTTGTGGTGATATTGTTATCGACTGAGAAAAAAAAGTAGTATTAGCCATGTTCCACTCTAAATCTCTTTTCGACATTTCTCGCCGAAATTGGAAGACGCGTTCTGACCGAACTAATTTCGCCGGATAGTAGTTCGTTCGCGCAACGCCATTAAAGTCTAACTCTAACACAACGGTACGGGAATTTGCTTCAATTCCGGTTAATCGCGAATACCTTACATATTCGTATCCACATACATCATCTGAAGCGCATACCGGGTGTGCTAATGGAATCATTACCGAAACCGAGTGCACGCACGTACCTACGTAGATCGATCACTTCCTACTAATCGTAGTTGTCCGGCGTAGCGGTCATTGTAATTAAGTCCTCGAGAACTGCCGGCCGCTATCATCATCGTTCAAGCCGACAATTACAAAAATCTGATTCTACCGCGGCGAGATTACCGCTTAACATTCTTGAATTCATAACGCTAACGTTCACTCCGGTTTATTCCGATTACATAAATAATAACGCGTCTTTAAGTACATTGTTCTTCCTACGACCAGATGAACCAAATTTCTTTTTTTGGTCGAACGCTGTCCATGCGTATCTTTTTATTTCTATTCTTGCGAACAAAGACTTTATAGTCTTGCAGCCGAGTTAATTATACATCATAATCGGAACGAGAAAAATTAATGTTTTTTTAATTATTTTCTTTTTCGAACAATATCTTCGTGATTTATTGAAAACTGGCATTCATATGTAACTGACGGCATTATTTGTCCAGGTTTTATTACGAATTTTTACGTTAATATGTTCATTGCACCAAAAATTAGGATCTGTAAAATGCAAGAAAGTTGGACTACTCAGTACCATACATTTAATTTTTTTCAATTTTTATTTCATTAAATAATTTAGTTTGATTTTATGGAATTTTGAGTATTCTAGTTTGGCAATCAAAGTGTTGAACAAATATTTATATTCACGCGATGACGTTTTGCAAAAAAAATTTTGAAATAACTGTTCTTTCGGACCCCCCGATTCTTTGCCGCGTCACTGGTAGAATCGACGAGAAAAATTCTGCACTACAAAGCGGAACCAGCGTCGTGACGCTCTACGGGCGTCCACACTCCCCCCACCTCCCGCCCCAAAGTCCGGGCGCGAGAGGAACGCGCGAGAACCCGACGTGGATCTGCTAAACTCAACCGTTTGTTGTTCCAGGAACACCGCCGACTCGTAATTCGACACTCGCCGATATTTTCCTGGAGTCGAGTGGAAATCGATCGTGGTCGGGAGGGGGCAGGGAAGAGGAGAGGAGGGGGTGCGACGGCTGTCGAAGGGGGTGGCGGAGGGTGACGAGTGGATTCGATTGAAATTGCAGACCAGAAGCAGCCGGAACGCGGAACGGGGGCCCAAAGGCAGCGGTGCGCGATGGGAGAATTGAGCGTTTTACCTGTGCGGATTCCATAATTAAAATCAGTTGGTGCGGCCATCATTGTCTCTGACGCCGCTTCTCTGTCCACGGGCGTCCCGCGGTCGCGTACCGCACGCGTTTTGCGCAATTTAACGAGAAAACTTTCCAAATTACATTCTACTGCTGCCCTCTCTCCCCCCCTCATCCCCCCACCAACCATCATTCGCTTCTTTTTTCTTTGCCCTCCTTTACCGCGGTTATCTGTTCTCCCCTCTTTCCTTATTTCACCGCATGTTTCTCTCACTTCGAGCTGCCAGAGAGATCCAGCCTGGGAGATCCAACCCCCGGCTGCTTATGATAAAACTCATTTGTTCGCGGCGCGAGGGTGTAATAAGGGAAATCCTGACGAGAACAGCCGGATAAGTGTTTCCCGCAGTTTCCGAGGAAGAATCCTTTTCTTCCGGGGATGGGATGGGAGGAAATTACTCGCGAGCCGGACTGATTGCTCATGATCACTAGTCGAATTCCTTCTGCTTCGATTCTGTGTCAGGCATCGGAGATCGTTGGAAATATTCGGTTGTTCCATATCGAATTCTAGAATGCACAAATGTTTTTTTTTTTCGAGCATACAGTCCGTAGCATACAATGCTATAAGACATCACTTAAAACGAAATAATTATGTATTATGTGAAAAAATTTCATCGTCTTTCGTGCAGTGTTATTATTTACTTCTGGGGACGTCGTTCTACGCACTGTTTTCGTTAGAATTTTTGTGAACTTGAAAGTTAAATAAGCTTGACCTTTTGTTGGCCGCGACAAATCTATAAGACAGTTGCTCGCAAACAGTGAAAACGAAAAGATCGGAAAACCATGGCCGGTAGTTAAATCGTAATTAGTTATTAAACGAGATGTTCGTAAATTCACTCAGCCCCCGCTTAAATATTACCTTTGCTCTCCGCCATCGTTTATTGTTGCGAAATGAAAAAATAAGATATGTAAGTCGCTTTCTCTGAAATAATAAACGTAATTTACGGTAATTATTTACATTAGGGGCTTCCTCACCGATTTTGACGACCTTGAAATATGTTGTCAAGGTCATCATTCTGAACAACTTTTTCCTATACATGTTACCGCCGCTCAGCTTTAGTTTCCAGGATATTCGCAAAAAAGTTTCAACATCTCAAAAAGTGATCGAAGTAGGTGTGTGTAGGACTGTGTAAAATAGTATTTCAAATAGTTGACAGTAACATATATTTTTATGATATTTTGTTGCTTGTAATGTTATTACGATATTGTAGTCTGTTTATCAACATGTTACATATTCGTAATTAAACTACAAATAATACTTTGCTAAATATTATAGCTTCTCATGTTAAAAATTATAATTTATAATATTAACTACTTGCTCAACTTATTTTCATTGTAAGGAAACATTTGAAATACAAAATAAAAATATTTCATTTTATCTATCTGGTTATCAAAATAAAAATATTTGATTTAAAGTAGTATCTTATTTGAACCACATTAAATTATACTATATACCAAATCATTAATGATCGTTAATATACGTTGCAAAATATTCAAACGAATAATGAAATATAATACTAATCTACTACAAACTACATTATAAAATACTAATGTAAAGTGTACTTACTTCTGAATCTTCTGTACCTCCGTCGGATCCACAGCACACAATTATTGACTCACGAGAATAGGTCCAAATAATTGAACAACAATCACTAAACAACAATCACTAAATGCGATTTTAACAATGATCCCTTCCACGGAGGTGGTACGGTCAGGTTATCCTAGGAAGGTTAGACGCTGAGGGTCTATAAACACTAGATACAAAACCAAGGTAAACAAATTATGGCGGGGCGCCGACCCTATTTCCCGGAATTCCTTGTTTTCGTATCACACGTCCGTGGATCCGAAGCACCTCCGTGGAAGGGATCATTGTTAAAATCGCAGTATTATTTTGTTCGTGGTTGGAGTGACATCTCGTTCGTTGTCACGATTTTATAAAATGTGTTGTGTGTGTGTGTGTGTGTGTGTGTGTGTTGTTTAGTGATTGTTGTTCAATTATTCGGACCTATTCTCCTGAGTCAATAATTATGTGCTGTGGATCCGACGGAGGTACAGAAGATTCAGAAGTAAGTACACTTTACATTAGTATTTTATAATGTAGTTTGTAGGACATTAGTATTATATTTCATTATTCGAATGTAGAATATTGGATGCAAGGTTTTCTTTCATATTTTACAACTTCAATGTCCCTTTAACACTAGATTTACAAAGCACTAAAACTGACTACTTAACATTATTTTACAAAAATAACAAGAACGTGTCTGTCCACATTTGTATCAATTTTTTAAATAACATATACCCAAAAAAATAATTTTGTTGAATAATTCCCCATGGATACGTCTTCTCTAATGTAAAAACCTCTAATGTAAATATTTACCTTCAAATCTAACCTACACCTACACTTTTTGAGATGTTAAAACTTTTTTGCGAATATCTCGGAAACTAAAGCTGAGCGGAGATAACACGTATAGGAAAAAGTTGTTTAAAATGATGGCCTTGACAACATATTTCAAGGTCATCACAATCGATCTAACCCACACCTACTCCGATCACTTTTTGAAATGTTGAAACATTTTTGCAAATATCTCGTAAACTAAAGGCGAGCGGCGGTAACATGTATAGGAAAAAGTTGTTCAGAATCATGACCTTGACAACATATGTCAAGGTTATCAAAATCGGTGAGAAAGCCCCTAAAGTAAATAATTACCTAATTTACAATTAGCGTTTCTCGTGTAAGTAATTTTTACGAGATCAACGAGAATCGACTGTGCACGATATAATAACCGATAAAAATAAGCTGTACGTGTTAATTTTTTACAAAATTACCTGTCTTATAGTTTTTTCGCTGTTAATAAAAGGTAAGTTGGTGTTACTTTCAAATTCTTAGAAACATTAACGAAAACGCTGCGTTAAACGACGTCTCCAGAAGTAACTAGTAACACCCTGTAGGAAAGACGATGATATTCTTTCATATAACACATAATTATTTCGTTTTAAGTGATTTCTTATAGTATTGTCGCGGACTGTACAATGTGGACTTTTAGGCAAAATAAAAATTGTTCGAAACGATACTTGTCGCAATGTGATGTAGATCTACTGTTACGGACCTGTAGTTTTGATAGGGCAAACGGCACTTCGATCGGAAAATATTATCACTCGCGGTGGACTGTTTGAGGGTCTCTTTTTTTGCCAGCTGGACTATTGATTTTCAAAATACACTTGACCGGTGATAATATTATTGCATTGGATCGGGGTAGTGGCGTGATTTTTTGGGGAAAAAGAAAAAAAATACGTTCAATTCCTCCCGACGTTTCATCGTAATATAATATAAATTTATCGCGGAGATAGAAGGCGAACGAGCATCTACGCCGGACTCGTCTTCCAATTTTGCCCGCGCCTGTCTGGGATTTCTTGTAACATGCAAATGTGCTGGAAATGGAGATTCGGATTCGGGAAATGTAGCAGTTCTAGCTTGAACGTGACGCGTATCTGGCGAATTTCGAACATGCAATTCTTTTTTTTTTCTTTGGTTTTATATGAAAGCAGAATCGAAAATTTAACGAAATTTCCGCCGTCTCTTATTGCGAATTTTTGGGAAAATTCTGCATGTATGTGCACTCTTCGATCTAGCAGTTTCCATTTAATTTCTTGCCTCGTTTTGTTCGAAACATTGTATCGCCGGTTTTATGCATTTATGGCAAAAACGAATAACTGTAATTTAACATAATAAGAACATCAGAAGAATTGAAAGGTGCTAGTGTATTGTTTGAAACCCAATAAACATATTAAGGACGGAAATAAATTTCACTCCAGTCTCATTAAGGTATGAAATTTGTATTTTCCACGAAGATCTAGTTATTAGCATTGTTATAAATTTCTTACAGAGCCTACCCCAGTCAAATGACCGGTTTTTTATTCTACTTTTATTGAAATTATAAAGATGTGTTGTTAATGTATAGCTATCGAAGAACATGTAGGCATATAATAGATATAAATTGTCTCCTTTCTTTAGAAAATTATGAAAAAAGAATTCTAATCACTGAAACCGTAAAATAAATCTTAGTGCAAGGGGTTAATAAGAGTCGCTGCGCACAGAAGCAACACGAGGCCTTTGTTCGGCTCGATAAAAATGTGGACACGATCGAGCACCGATCATGAGCGTTTGCAATAAATTCATGAAGATCCGCAGATTATTTATAGCGGTCGAAGAACGAGCCATCGCCGGGTGACTTTCATTTACCGTGCTACGGATCTCTCGTCTCGACGAGGTCAAAAGAACGAACGAACCCATTTATCGTAACGGCCGGTCCGCCGATCAAAGTGCGAAACCATTTAGTACATGGGGCGAATCCGAAGTAACAGCCGGGGTTGCCGCACCCCAAATAAATGACCAGCCTACATTTTCTTTTTTTTTTTGCTCCCGATGTGTGCACACGGGAGCTCGGCTAGAATCGTGTACAACGCGTTAAAACGCCGAGTCGGAAAATCGTGGCGTGTACCGAAGCCTAGGCTGACCGAGACGAACGAGAAAGAGCGAGGCGAAGAACGATGGTATGGGGGGATGGCACGGGGATGGTATGGGAGCTTGTGGCCACGCGAGGGTCGGAGAGGATCGAGAGGTGCGCGCCCGGGCAAGATAGAAAAGTCGGTTTCGCTGTTTTACGGGCCGCAGTAATTACGGTTTCGGTATTTCCCGGTGTTAACAGTTGTATCTGGACCTGACATCTACCTGACTCTCTTCTCGTTCCCCGCCCTCTTGTGACTAGGCCTCGCAGAACCGACGCAATTTTCCAATCTGCGAATAACGCCCGCGAGAGGCGACCTTGTTCTGCATTGTCTTCGCTCCTCTTCCTTTCGTCTGGATGAACCCAGGCCTACTCAGATCCGGAAACACGATAACTTTGTCCCTTCCGACGGTACCAATGACGTACCGTGTTCATTACCATCACAAGGGTAGGAGTACAAAGTGGGGCAACGAAAGTTCTCCCAAATATTACAATTTTGTTCAACAACTAACAATAATTAATGCCATTCACCGATAACTATCAGGGAGACCCTTAACCAGTTAACTGTAGCGCCCTCGTCTGAGAGCACGCACCGTTTTGTGTCGCCAGAATCGAGCCATGACGAGTATACTCGTCAATCACAGAGCAAGTTGCGCTGGTAAGATATTGGATCAAAAAGATGGGTTTATTTTATAAAATTGACGATTTGATTACTAATATTTACTTATTTGGTTAACATAAACATATATTACATACATATTAAACTAAAAATGCAATACAAACTAAACATTATACATATAAAAGTAAGAATTTAAATTCCTGCTGTGGAGTGGTATTCGGCGAAACAGGGTACTATACACAATGGGACTTTGCAAATGGAACACCAGTAACGCGATTCCTTCCTGATCTTACGTTTATAGCAGTGTGAACATCTTCGCGTAGGGTTGTTTGTTTTCGAAGTTCCGGGTATATACAGTAAGGAGCAAAACTAAACACACATACGACATTTTAACAAAAATAATTTTTTATTCAATATTTGCATGTAGAATACAAAAGAAACAAAATACTCAGTATTATCTACAATCTTCTGGCTGTTCAAAACAAATTTAACATTTGTGATATTATTATTATTTCGCTTCATACAATTTTTTTCGTGTAGTCGGTTTTGCACCGCACCAAGATTCTCGGGATTAGGAACTGTAAACACAGATTTTGTAAACAACTTGGTAGTCCATCACGGTCAATGCCACGATCAGGAGTGCAGTAGTTATTAGTTTATCGTTGTTCATGCGTTAACACGCATCAATATAACATCATGAAGCCATTATCTAAAGATATGAAGAATAATATCATTTTCCAATTAAAATCGGGTTTATCAACGCGAGTAATTGCTAGAAATTTTGTCGTCAGTCAGGGAGTTGTACATAAGATACCGGAAAAAATACTGTAGTAAAGTCCCCGCATCTTTTGAAGGCCGTCCAAAATTATTATCTTATCAGGAGAAGAGAAGATTGACGAAATACATTACTTCAGAAATTGCAACGACGACATCAATGGCTGCAAAGTTATTAGACAGCGATGTTGGAAAGAAAATTAGTAAGTGGACGGCTCGAAGGGCATTAAAAGAAGCCAATTTTACAGCAATTGAGAAGAAAAAAAAACCTGCTCTATCAAAAAAAAAAAATGTCAGGGCCCGTCTGAGTTTTGCAAGAAAATATTTAAGCTGGCATATAGAGCAATGGAAAAAAGTAATTTTTTCCAACGAATCTAAAATCAATCGAATTTCATGGGATGGACGTTCTTGGTGTTGGAAGAAGAAGCAAGGCGAACCTCTTTTACCGCGTCATGTGATGCAAACAATAAAATTTGGTGGTGGTTCACTTATGGTGTGGGGGTGCATTACGGCGTACGGTGTAGGTTCACTACATCGAATAGAAGGTATAGTGAACCAGTATACGTATAAGGATATTTTAGAAAAAAATTTACTGGAAACAATTGAAAATATGCCGGTACCAGAGTGTGATGTCGTATTCCAACATGACAACGCTTCTGGGCATTGTGCGAAGAGCGTAAAGAATTGGCTGCAAACTCAACCATTTCAAACCATGGAATGGCCTGCTCAAAGTCCAGACATAAACCCGATTGAAAATGTCTGAACATACTTAAAAATGAAGTTACAGAATAACTATAGTGCTTCCCCAACAACGATAACTGATTTGTGGCAAAGAGTGCAGGAACAATGGTATTCCATTACACCAGAATATTGCGAAAATGTAGTATTAAGTATGCCTAAACGTATTCAAGCAATTATCAAGGTTAAAGGTTCATGGACAAAATATTAAGCGTACGAAAATCTGAAATGTTTACTCAAAATTAGTTGCGGTGCAAAACCGACTACACGAAAAAAAATTGTATGAAGCAAAATAATAATAATATCACAAATATTAAGTTTGTTTTGAAAAGCCAAAAGATTGCAGATAATACTAAGAATTTTGTTTCTTTTGTATTCTACATGCAACTATTGAATAAAAAATTATTTTCGTTAAAATGTCGTATGTGTGTTCAGTTTTGCTCCTTACTGTAATCCGGAACATGATTCCCGCCTAACTGGCTTACATTAGGTCTAAATGGCCGAGTTTGTGTTGATTTTTCTCTTTGAATTGGATACGTCACAATAAACGTCTTCAATAAATTGTAGCAAAAAGTTGATTCGCGCGATAATGTTCCATTATTTTTTTTTATATAATATAAATGCATTCAGACAAATAATGTCTAAGAAATGGAGAAATATTTTTTTATAGTACTTCTTGAGTCGCATTTCTCCCATGACTGACCATACCTGAAAGAACCCTATTATAAATCAACATTCTGACTTTTGCCTTTGCCCCTTTTAGGCTAACATCTAAAAAACGTTATCATCGCACATAAATGAATTCGTTATGCGAACTGGTAAGCTGTTTCGGTCGGTGCATACGGGAACGCATGAATTCATCTCAAATTATTTATATTTTTTATTTGTTTATTTTATTCCGGCATGGCCTCAAAATATTTTAAACATCTTGAAATTTGAGAATATGTTTTGTTTTTCTCAAAAATTACAACTTAAATAGTCAATGGTCACTACTTTATACGCATGACGAGTATAATACACGACGTCAATACACAAAATCGTGCCACTTCTCCATGACGGGTATACTCGTCAATTACAGTTAACTGGTTAAGTAATCAATTATTTTGAAATATAAAACAAACTTTGTAGTAAATTCAGGTTTTTATTTCGTAATTTATTATATAATCTCCCTCATTATCAAGGACTGTTTGCCATTTTTCCTGAAAATTTTCAATCGCCTTCTTATGGAAATCCAGGGTTCGTGAAGCAAAATATGACTCAAGATGCCTCCTTACATCTTCTATAGAAGTGAATGTTTTATTTCTTAAATAAAAATAATCTTCTTGAAATATTTTGAACACGTGTAAAAGAATACGTGTTTCCTCTTCAACGATCGGTACAAAACTAAAGACAAAACAAAGTCTTTGCAAATAATTGATTGATGTCCCTAATATATACTTTAACGATTCCACACGGGTCTTGATGACCTTGAAATGTGCTGTCAAGGTTATCATACTGAACAACTTTTTTCTCATCATATTACCGCTGCTCTGTATTCGTTTTTCTGTTAATTTAATAAGTCTATGAGTAAATATCTTAATCTTATCTTGGAGTTTTCATCTGCTACGTACATTCGTTCCAATATACTGAAACCTTTTGTTTATCTAGATGAACGAATCTTTATTCTGAATTATTTTCTGTATTTGAATGAAATTTGATTCGAAAGTTCTTGAATTTTACACACGACACGCATATTTTCATTTGATTAGAGTTTCTGTCCATTATCCCATAAAGATCAGAATTTCTGTGGCAGAATGACGCTGCCTTCTTCCGAGCACGGTACATCTAATCTTCCGGGCTCGCGGAGATTTTGCATATTTATGTCAAAGATGGCGAACCCTTCGGCGAAGGTTCTTTCACCCCTTTGAATGTAAAAGTGCTATGACTCGCAACGAGTGAGTCGTTAGAACGCTAACTGCCACTGGACCTACACGCCGCTATTGTACGACGGCATTACAGACTTTTAGCAAGCGTTCCTGCTCGCTACGATAATGGCAATATAAGTGCGAAAAAGGATTTTACCTGTTCCACCAAATGTATATAATGTATTGTCCCTCGGGTGCGCTTTGGTTACAAGACAATGTTCTCGGACAGTAAAACGTGTTAATCACTTGCATGAACAATTTCGTATTACTAAGTAACTAGGTACCTAACATATTTATATTACTCACCATTCATGTCGATTATCAAATAATCGAAAACTTTCAATCCTACATTTCCCTGCTGCTTCGTCAGAAAAGATGGTTCGTCGATCTGATGTTTTTAAACATACTTAAAAGTATTCCTTTGACACTGACTCCATCGTTATTACATAGAACGTGAAAATATGAAATCTTGTAGAAAAACTATTAAACTCGCCTCGCCAATTTTTCGAGCAACGCTTGTAACTGATCACGGTGTCGGAAAGGAATGAACAGCATAGTAGAAGTCACTTGTAACTGCAGTCTAGGTTAAACTTTACCTGAGGAAACCAGAAATTTTTAACCGTTTTTTATGTAATCCTGTAGATTTTGGCGAGAAAATGTCGAAAATTCCAGGTTCAATCACAGGAGATCACTGGTTCAAAAGTTATGCGTGTGTAAAGGTGTTCGATTTTTCTGCCGGTAAAGCACGCGTCGTTGTAAAGTTATTAACAGTTAGTGAACCTACCCCAGTAGGAGCCCTGGTCTCCCCTGCTAGAAAATTGAGTGTTAACTTATTTTAGAAAGTCTGATATCATCAATATCGATTAAACGAGAGGTTTTCAGGTTGACGTAAGAGGTTACAGCGTTGTGTAAAAGTTAACTAAGAAGAGTCGGAACGAGAAATATCCGCGGCGTCGCGTTCCATCGTGCCTCGATGGACATCTTCGAGCCTCGAGTCCCGCGGGATCGAGCATCCTCAAAGGGTCTCGGGAAGAGTCTACCGGTTGCGTTCAAAGAATTTAATTAGCTCGTTAAACGGATCTCGTATGCGTGCACGCGCGGAAATCCGATCACGAGCGGAAAATACCTCATAATGAATAGCGTTCGTCGCGAATAGACCGGCTAACGGATCGGCGGGATGATCCAAGTTCGAAGAGGTTCGAGGACGAGCGACCGAAGGGCCCTCAAAGTAGCTCAACGACTCGTTATAAATTGTCGTCGACTGCTCCACCTTGGATTCCACAGAAACGCGACGTAATGGCGTGGAGGAGAAGAGAGACTCGAGAGGCTGAAGGTGGGGGCAAGAGGGTGGAGGCGTCCTCTATCTTCAAGTTCCTTCCGACTAGTAAAGGAAGGAACGGAACGAATTAATTCCGTAAGGACGAAAACTCGAGGACAAAGACGGGACGCGGGATTCAAAGGACGCAATTGGATTCGGGGGACCCATGCGAACAGGGAACGCTTACACAGGGGCGGCTATCTTTGCTACTTGCTGCTGATACACTGGCCAGCATCCCCCTTTTCTTGCCCGCCTTTCGCCGCTTCATCGTCGCCAGAACGCGGGACAAACTTTGGAAAAATACCGGCCGAGTCAATACCGCTTGTTTTCGCGGCAAACAAATTTCTTTCTTGTTCCCGGTAATCCGCTGTTCATGGAAAACTCGCTTCTACTGTCTACTTAAATGTCCTTCGTTCCCCGCCGTTGTAAGCTGTTGCATTTCCAGTGGTGAATTCGAAGATCAGACTTGAAGCAGCAGCAATCTTCTCGGAAATTAATTTATTTCATCCGAGTGGGTAGCATTCGGTACACGTTTTTAAATGTTCCACTTATTACTGTAACAATAATTCTTCAATCGAACAAATTCGTTTACCCTCGTACAACCCTTTAGGGGGAGACTATTCACGTTCCCTACATACTGCAAAATAATTGATCTCTTCCTGTCTGCGTTGCGAGATGTGTTAAACTGTGACGTTATAAATGAAATGGAACCTATTTTGTTAATATAATTGAATATTAATGAATACATTTTTCTCTTAAACTGTGTAAGTCAGTTTTATAGGTTCCAATGTAAATTCCTTTTATTATCCTATTAGATTCTTCATAAACCAAATAAAATAGAGTTATACTTGTCATATATGTAATCTTTAAAATATATGTACGTATTAATGAAATATTGTATGTATAATTGATCGTAACGGTGCAAAGTTTGTTCTTACGTAGATTAATCAACTGAAATATGCGTCTGCGCTGCCAATTACAGTCAGCGATGCAGCAGGTAAATGCAGTTTACGATCCCTAATCGCGTCGCAAGCGAAGCTTTGTGTTCTCCGTTCTCGTCGGGAACTGTAAACAATGTTATCGAATGATCTTATCAGACGTGCCCGTTAAACTGATGTTTTGCGCCGATACACGATCCTCTATAAGCCATAACCGTTCTGGAATCGCATCTCCGAAGCAACTTATTTTCAGCGCTACCGTGCAGCAACAATTCCAGCGTAAATATGACTCTCTCTCTCGTCTTCCACGATCTCTGTCTTATCCGTCGCGCGTAAAACAAACTTCGAGAATTCAATGTATAGAAATGAAAACATGCCGAGAAACACACCCCTCTCGCCCCGGTGATTCGTACGCGAATTTATGAAGCTCGGCCAATCGATCTCTTCTCTCGTTCGAGAGGCCGAACGCGAAGAAGTCGAGCGATTCGTAGATCCTCTTTTTACGAGCCCCGGAGGAAGGGATCGATGGCTGCATAAATTGCCCCCGACAAAATGCTCCCTAATTAATGCTCCTAGCAGGAATACCGACGGTCGCAAGAAGACGGTCTGTTGATTTCCCTGACTGCGATCAGAAGGAAAAAGGAGAGGATCGAACTCGCGATCAACCGGGACGGAAAAAAGAGTCCCGGTTCGAAGAACCTAATTGGATCGAACATACCGGCGGCTATTGCAACGATACGCGAAAATGTTCGCGGGCCTACACTCCGCGACAAAAAGATAGCACATTATACAAATAAATGGTATTTATTCACATTGTTTGTGACCTGTATACTGCGTAATAAGAATAATCAATTACTTCAATATGTTTTACATATTGAAAGTACACAATTTTGACTTGGTGTTATTATTTTGACGCAACAGTCAGCACTACTGTTTACGTTTTCGGCTTAACGTTCAACCTATAAACAGAAAACGAGTGTTTACCCTGAACAGATACAACCTATTGCTAACTAAGCAGTGATATATAGTACGGGAACTGTTGTTATTCGATTATATTTGCGAGAATTAATATATTAGATAATGTGCTATCTTTTTGTCGCGGAGTGTAGACTCCGTCTCTCCCCTCCGCCGTGTTCTTTCACGCGGCCGCGGAATTTCGGGAATTACGATTAAGTGGTTGCGCAACAAGGTTGGAGACTGCGAGTGGTTGCTCCACATTTTGCATAATTTATCGCAATCTCGCGGAATGCGTCTCAAGTACGAAGCCAGAGTTGAGCAACCAGCGTCAGAGCGACGCGAGAGATGTTCGGATTAGCGAAATTCGAGCTAAAATTCGGGGAGGGACGGATGGAAAAAGTTTTTTCTACATTTGAAACATTTCCGCACCTTCTTTATAAAGTGGCGGGGCATATTTTTTTATTAGTCGTGAAGTAAATAATTCACGCCTTTCGTATGAATCGTGAATAAGCATTAGGGAGTTACTGGGAACCATGGAAAAAAATTGTAGGAAAATGGGAGATAATTCATTCGAGATGATTAAATTTCTCGTTCCCATTCATTTCATTGGAAGACAGCGGAACCCAAACTTCATTCCCGAGAATTTAAGTATTGTACACGACAAGGGAATTTCAGGCATTACGATTTTATGAATTACGGAACGGGGTCACGAGCTGCCAAGCGCCTAACATGCGTTTTGCATAATTCATTGCGTTCTCGCAATGTCTGCGTTCGCCAGGTCGATTAACCTGGAGCGCAATTTAAGTCGGAATTGCATGGTTGATCTGATGTGCTGTGAATTACAATGTGCAATTGCAACATTTCTAATAAAAAAAAAAGAAAAGAAAAACAAATCGAGCTCATCGCATTTTTTCACGTTTTTGTGAAATAATTCATTAAAACGGAGAAGAGTAAACATTCTGAAATGGAGCTTCCATCAGTCGAGTGCAAAGAATAAATATTACAATAATTATTCGCGAGCACGGAATATGTTCGTAACGATGTAAAAACATTTAGATCCCTTTATAATCTCCATTACATTATTTGAATTTTTAACTTTACTCGAAATAATTCAAAGCTGTTTAAAAGCATAGGATAAAAACATATATATTATTTTCACTATCAAATAAATTTTCAAATAATTTGAACACATTTCATTCCTGACAGAATTTCGGAACATTAAGGGATAATGTAAAGAGTTAAAATGTAAAAAAATAACGAAGATGGATGAAAATTGGAAGGGCGGGACGAAATATTTAATATAATGTTTAATAAGAGTTAATGAGATTTCCCATGGCTCCCCGAGGACAGAATTAGAAAGCTTTTTACCTCTCGGTGCTCGGCCACGATTAAAGGCTGAAACCGTTGAAAAAGTCGCAAACTTCGGAAAAGCCTCGGCAAAGGAAGCATTTAAGTTTCCTAAGGAGTTCGGAGGGCACCAGGATACCGCTGAAGGGAAAGGTAACACGATTAGGAATTAATTTTTCATGAGCAATGGGAAAACTGAGACCCGACGAACTAAAAGATTTTTTTCGCACGAACTTGTATATCCGAAGAAAATCGGAAATTTTTGGCTGGCTTGCTCGTCGTCGTTAATTTTTCTGAATAAACGTCTCGATCAATGTAACCACCATTTTGATCAACGTAAATGAATTTCAAGTTTCTTGATTTCCGAAACTTTTGAAATTTCACTTTTCGCTTTATTCACGTTCTCCATTGTAGCTACTCTACCATGAACGAACCGTACGTTGATTGATCACCTGCATTTTGACCAAAAATCACATAAAACTCGTCAATATACGGTACACGAGTGTAAACAAAATGCACGAAAATCGCATTCATCGAGGTTCACGTAAAATTGATTCAAAACTGAAATTGGTCGTGTGAATTAAAATTGAAAATAGGATCTTAGTGCTTTGCAAAAGCGATATACATCAAACCTGTAGATTGTAATAGTATTTCTTGATCGGAACGTTTTCTAACGTTATCTAATATATCGCTCTTCCGTTCGGTTGAAAAGCAAATTGATTTTCAAGGCTGTGAAATGCATTTCTCTCCCCCCCCCCCCCCAATCTCTCCCAGAATATCGTATTTTATCTTTTCCATAGGGAACAGAGCAGCGCGTGTTGTCCTTGCAGATCGCGGAGCGATATAAACTTTCGGGAAGGGGAAATTCCATGGCGGAACGTATGTTTGCAGAAGCATGACGAGTGCAACGAGAATTTATTAGGTGTGTTTGCTGAGTAAATACGGGAGGAAAGGAAGCGTTTAAGGAAGATATTTACGGGGCGGCGTGCTAAGAAAGACAGAAAGCGTCGTCGTGGATTAGTTCCAGGACCTCGGAACACGGAAGCTCGCACTCCATTGTTATGGGAGAACGGGAGGTGTGCGTCACCGCCGTCGAATTTACGAGTTAGAATAACTCGTTTCATATCTAGACAAACCTGTGCTGCGCTTGGGAACAAAACGAAAACAAAAAAAAAAGAAATACAGATTTCGCGTGTCGTTCCTTTCCGAAACGGTGCTCTCGTATGCTTGAAATCCTCTTTCCTGACACTTTTATTTTAATCCTGATTCCCCGGTTTGCTATATTATACCATTCCCGCGGTGGAACTATTTTTATGACACAAACTTTGTCTTTAGCTTTCCCGGCTTCCTCTGGTATTCTTCTTTAAGGCACCCGCGGGCGTTATAAACAGCGAATAAGCATTTCCCTCTCTCTCTGCTTTATGCTTCTTTTTCTTCCTCGCGGCTGGTCTATCGCATCTCTCATAAGATGCCGCGTCCCTTTTCCTTCGGTCAATTGTAAATAACATCGCAACTATTTTCTACGCGATCGCAATTAGTGAAGAAAGCGTGCACATACTTTTTCAGCAGCAGTGAACGTATTTATTCCTCTAAAAACGAAGCATAATACACTCTTTTCTCGATATATTTCGCGAATACCTGGCTGACAAAAGTCGCAGAACTATCCCGACTTCCGCGGGGTATACCCTGTGAGGAGACACGACGTTCAGCGTGGATCAAAGAATAATATTATCTCTCCTGGACAATGTATGTCGCTGGCAAGACCGTGTTGTTGACATATATCGAAAGAGCCCCGACAATGTTCGACGCCGGTGCTCTTTCCGATCGAACCAGTTAATCGAAGCCGTGCATTAAATGAAACCTGTACTCCTGTACACGTTCTAAACACGAAAGTGTTTTCTGAGCAGCTGTGCAAACCCCCTGTTCAATAGTGTCCGCTCTGTACATACACTTAACCCAGATAGCACGCGACGTCTTAAAGACGTCTGTTTTACGTCCATTTTTGGTCTGAACGTCTTACGTCCTGAAAAGACGTCTTTAAGACGTTTCATTTCTTGACGTTTCAGTCATTCTAAACTGCTAGAGAAAAGCTTTACAAAGTGTAATTGATTATCAAACTGAATATTCCATCAACAAAGAAGTGCACAGAAAAGTAATACATCAAAATAAATAGATAAATAAATAAATAAGTTAAATAAATAAATAAAGCATAAAATGTTAATGTTCGCGGATATGCTGAAAAACATTCTTTTAATTTATTTTTTTATTTATAAATAAATAAATTAATTAATTAAATAAATAAATAAAGCATAAAATGTTAATGTTCGCGGATATGCTGAAAAACATTCTTTTAATTTATTTAAGACGTCTTTAAGACGTCTCTGTGCTATCTGGGAAGTAATAGGCGTGACGATTTTGCGTTGCATGTTTCGTTACATCTTTTATCTAATCACCACCCATCTGTACAACACTTTTCTCTCTCTCTCTCACTCTCTCTCTCACTCTCTCTCACTCTCTCACTCTCTCTCTCTCTCTCTCTCTCTCTCTCTCTCTCTCTCTCTCTCTCTCTCTCTCTCTCTCTCTCTCGAACGAGGAGTCCCTTCTCGAAAGATTTTTGTACT
The DNA here is from genome assembly GCA_913789895.3 of Seladonia tumulorum. Classification (NCBI taxonomy): domain Eukaryota; kingdom Metazoa; phylum Arthropoda; class Insecta; order Hymenoptera; family Halictidae; genus Seladonia; species Seladonia tumulorum. The sequence continues at coordinate 10,474,950 of OU565267.1, read as the reverse complement.
TTTTGCCCGTCCGTTTACCTTTACCTTTATGTTCACCTTTTTTTTCTCTACTCGCTTTATGACTGTCGATCATCAGTACCAAGTAACGGATTACTAGGGTTAGGGAATTTTATCTGGGACGATTATCGTCGCGTGACGCATTTCCGTTGCATATTTCGCGTTACATCTTTTCTCAAATCACCCCCATCTCTAAAACACTTTCGTGTTAAAAACAATTCGACATCTAGTTAGCTAAAATTTATACACGCCTGCTCGTTTTGCAGTTTCGTTCGCAGAATTCCCGCACCCATTCGCAGTCTCCACTGACCTCCCGTGTGTACAGGTGGTCCCTTTTTATCCGTTCCTCCACCTGTTCCTGTTCACCCAGACCGGAGCCCATTTCTCTCTTTGTTCCCGTGCGTACATTTCACAACGACCCCCGCACTCTACCTCCCCCCAACCCCCGCCGATTGTCCTCCGCGCTTCTACCTTCGCTAATCCTATGCTCACACGGCTACCCCCCTCCCCGGACGACCCCCCGTTCACTTTCTCCCCGTCAGTTCGCGATCGCTCGGGAACGCCATAGACATTTCCCTCCCCCACCCACCACCCTCCCTTCCCGACAAAGCCAGCCAGGCCCACCCCCGTCGTCAGGGTGCAAGCATCACCTCATGGGTTCCACGTGTGCGCTTTCACCGTGACAAAGCCAGATTTAAGCTCCGCTTACGAGTCGGAGCTTTCCAGCTGGCTCGAATTCGTCGGGGTCCGTTCCCGTTGCTCCATAACGATTTTCCTCCGCCTGATGTTGCGTTATCAGCCATAATAGACTGCGATTCGCGAGGCTGCCCGAGGATTTCGAGAGACCGAGCGCTACACTATGTCAACCATCGAGCGTCGATCGATGGTCAAAAACAGAGTCTTCCGCAGACTCGTAATGCACGGCTGACGTCGTCGCTTACAGTCCGCGACAATACTATACAACATTACTTAAAACGAAATAATTATGTATCATATGAAACAATTTCATCGTTTTTCAGAGTGTTATTATGTACTTCTGGGGACGTTGTTCCACGCACTGTTTTCGCTAAAATTTCTATAAACTTGAAAACTACACAAGCTTGAAAATATTCTTCTAAAGTGTCAGTAATTGAAGCAAATAATTTAAGTAAAACCTGAAAAATATTAATCAACTTGCAATATTTGTGTTTACACAAAATGCCACGAGGAAAAGAATTAAATGAAACAGAGATTAAAATTATCAATAATTTGAGAAATGAAAATCATTCAGTGGCGAAAATTTCTGAAATCCTTGGAAGAATTGCCTTACAGTCGCCATTCGAGTGCTAATGGTTAAATATATCATATTCTACACATATCATATTCTACATTACATTGAACCATAACATTATTAACAATTTAAGTATTTAGTATCTATAGATGTTATCAGGTGTGCAGTTCGGTCATGGTATAACGATCGTCTTTGTGCAAAGACAGAGGGACGTCGTATCCAGAACAATGGAGAACTTCAGATAGAACTATCCGCTATCCCGAGAATATCGTTGAAGCGAATGCAAGGCCAAGGTGTTGAGTTGAGTCGCAATGGCGACGACGAATTTCTGTTACACTAACCCGGAACAAAAGAGGAAAGTTCCCAAAGTTCAATAAATATTGGATTAACCCTTGAAAACTTTCGAGGACGGGGCGTGAACTGCCGGAAGGGAAGCGGAAACTTTCTTTCTCGAGGATGTACGTAAATATCTTTAAATAAAGACAAACGGGGAATTTCATTTTTGCGTTTCCTTCGGCAACGACGTCTTCGTCTTGTGCCTCGGGAAATACAGTTTTATTCCGGGCGAAATAAATATGATAGAATCGCACATGAAGACGGATAAGGCAGAAAGAAACGCGATTAACGAATGACACGTGTTGGGATTTTAATCAGCGTTGACCCCGGGGTCAAATGCACCTTTTTCCGGATCAATCGCGGTCCAACTGACGGGAGAATCAATTTCAAGCCGAAGCCCGCATATTTCTCTCGATTCCCGTGACAGGCACGTTTTCAAGGCCAGTAGGTTAATTCGCGAAAATGATCGATCGTCGTGGTCACGATCAAAGGGAACGAAAAAAAAAACGTCGTTGGCTTCTTGTGCGGAAGAATTCGACCGTGAAGCGTGGAAAATCGAATTGCACATGAGTCGCTGGACGCGACATTAACGTCTGTTATGAGGTAATGTTGCATAACCATTCTCTCATCGTACATTAGGTTCGATATTTATGATCGGAGAAGCATGAGAACGAGGGAGGGTAAAAGACGCGTGGCTCACGAACGGAATACAATCGGCACTCTCACTTTATTATTGTTGGACGTATGTAATTATGTTGCGTAGCCATGCTTCATTTATTCCTCAGAGGAGTTTATTATAATTTATTCCAAACGTTTCTGTGGGTACACAATGGTTGATCTGCGATTTTATTCTAGCAATTAGACACGGCAGTGAAGTATAATTAGCAGATCACGAACGCAGACTTATTGTTAAACGTGTGTGCGATAATCTCGGTTTAAAATCAACAAGACCTTACAGCAAGTAATGTCAATGGTATAAACAGTAATATTTCTGTAACGAAATGGTAAAATGAAGTACAGTGATTTCTCTATATATGTCGCCACGGTTTGGATGATAATCGTCGCGAGTTATCCTCACTACCGCGTGGTTTACGGTGATGAGAGGTATGTCTCCTGGGCGATGTTGTTGACATAAATCGAGAATTCACTTTAATATGAATTCTCACGTGCCTAGACCGAAGAAACAGTACTAACGATTCTCGATCGACAACGAATAAATCAAGATGAAGTATTTTCTAACAGCTAAAAAACAGCATAAAACAGCCGTACCATAAAACTAAGAAAATATTGTGCCCGTACGGGCATGACGTATATCACGATCGACCGATCCACAAACAACAACAATTCCCGCCCGTACACGCATGATTTCGTTTTCGCCGGTGAACGCGGCGGAAGCGTGGAAGAATAGTCGAAGAGCACGATTGAATGAGCAGCCGCCGAGGGTACCGGTCGAGATAACGCCTGTTTACGCATCCCGTGAAAAGAGACCGGACGTGCTAATCCAACGGAACGAAGGAAAAAAAATCAGAAAAACAGAAAAAAAGGAACGATCGCGATCGATCGGCAGCCGAGTCGGATAGGTCGAAAAGAACGTGGAAGAAAAAAGCAAAAAAACAAACGGAGGACGCACGGTGACAGGCGAGCGGGGAACACCGAAGAGAAAGAACGAAATGGAAGCCACCGACACCCCTCCAGTGTGCAATTCTGACGAGCTGGCAATTCGATCCTGAAACAGGACCCAAGAGACGGCATAAAGCTCACTCCCGGCTCGTTTGTTCTTTCTTTCTTCATTTTAACTCCTCCCCCAAACCTTGCCCCCTCGCCGACCCCCCGACCCTGAACCATCCTTAACACTCCGCTATCGTTCGTCCGTCGCTATTTGTCTCGCGACTGAATCCCCCTTTTTGTCTCCAACCCTCCCCCCACCCCTCCCACGCTCGCTACTCTCTCAGAGATTCAATTTAATTCACTCACCATGAAGGGCCTTCAAATATGCTTTGCCGGCGTTGATCAGCTGCCTCGCTCCTGGATTGAACTTGTCCAGGATGTTCTGCAATCAAAGAAACAGACTGTTGTATAATAGTTTACATTTTTTTTCTTTTTTTTTTTTTGGACATTCGCAATCATTCTTCTGTTTTTATACAGTTTTTTCCCCAGCAGAACTTGTATCGTTCGCATTCACAGCTTCGCTCGGTGGAAACTGACGCTACATCTCCCGACTGTGTTCGTTATTTACGACAATGACTTACAGTGAGTGTAAAAAGTATTCGTACACCTCTTACAGTTTTAGAAAACTATATACTTCTTTATGTACTTGGGTAAAGGGGCAAAGACGTTTCGGAGATCTCAAGGTCGCCTCAAAGTCAAAACAATTACCTTTTGTATACAGGGTGTTCATGCTATTACTAGCCGGCGTTTTTCTTGTAGATAGTAAATATTAGAAAAAAATGAAAGAGGAAAAAGTAGTACTGTTTTTTATACGCAACACAACGGCGTATGTAATTTTTTTGTGTTTATACTATTTTGTTAGATATGAAGGTGACCTTCAATTATTTAAATGGAATGCTGTATATTTTTTTACATTACATGAAAGCCTGTGTCTAGACGAATTCATCCGTATTCTGCACAGTGACCTTCAAGGTCATGCAATGTAAGAAATGGAAGAAACATTTAGAATATTTCATACCAATGTGTTTACAAGTGTTCCTTATTTATACGAATCAGATGATGTTGTCATTCACATTCAGAGTGTTTACTTCTAGTTTCTACTATGACAAGGCAATTTCAGTATTACCTTCGAAACCGATTAGTAATATCGTATAGTAATGTATCGTTATTTGGTGGACGGAAAGATGGATATATGGTACGCATTTATTAGCACTGCAAAGGAAATAAAAGCCGAAGTAAATTCAAATACCTAGAAGATTATCCGGACAGAGTGCAACCAAATGAAAATCAGTTTGTTTTGTGTGCAAAGCGTTTCAAGGAAACAGGGTCTTTCCAGAATAAGTGTCATAATCGGAAATGTCTTCTTTCTAAGGATAAAAAGTTAGAAGTTCTCTTACATTTTCAAGAAAATGCGACAACTTCGGTACGAAAAGTAGCCTTACATTGCTATGAAATATTCAAAATGTTTCTTCTATTTCTGACCTTGCATGACCTTGAAGGTCACTGTGCAGTATACGGATGAATTCGTCTAGACACACGCTTTCATGTAATGTAAAAAAATATACAGCATTCCATTTAAAAAATTGAAGGTCACCTTCATATCTAACAAAATAGTATAAATACAAAAAAATTACATACGCCGTTGTGCTGCGTATAAAAAACAGTACTACTTTTTCCTCTTTCATTTTTTTCTAATATTTACTATCTACAAGAAAAACGCTGGCTAGTAATATCGTGAACACCCTGTATATACAGATATTGAAGTTTCGGATAACCGAGATTGTAATGTACATTATTAACGTTGTCGTTCCTGTCCACCTTAAGATCCCGGTGTTTAGAGATATTTTAAAAATAAAAGGACTATCCGTACTGATTCTTGCGTTAATTTGAAATATCACTTTGTAATTATAAAGTAACTATGTATGTATCATTATTTGGAAGAAGATATCTCGGGTGAAATGAGTAAAGATTCTTCAGCACGCTCGCTTATGTTTATTAGCGAATAAAAGTAATTTGTCACTTTAATCCACTACACTAATTTACTTTAGTCTGCTCTCGGTGTTCTCGCACAGCAGACGCATCAGATTAACTAAAACGATAAATTTCGTAGAATGACGAATAACGTTCCGAGTAAATTTGATTTTAATGCCTGTAAACAGCATCGTAACGATTTAAAAATAGTCGATAGAATAGGATCTAGACGCACCAGCTGCGTCTTCGACAGACCTTGATCATTACTCACCCATATTGGCAAGTGTTAACGAGTATGAGTTAATCGGATTACGTCATTACGACGATTTCGTCGCCTCGGCAATGAGGAGCGGTCAGCCTTCGATCATGGAATGCGGTCTGCGTCGTTTGGAACCTAATGAGAGTGTGTGTCCCTATTTGCGATTAGTATTACTTCGTCTTACTGTCAATTCTACAACAATAGATATCAATCCTGAACGGCTAACTTAATCCCAGCCTCGAACTTCGAAACATCTGTACATCGAACTTGATTCAAATCCCAAGATTTCTAACTACCGAACAGTTAACCTGATTCGCATCAAGAAATTCGAAATTATCCAACTGGCGATGCAGTACAATGGAACATCGTTTATCGTTAATTCGTGGAAAAATGCATCCTACTGAGCATTTCAATAAATTTGATACAGGGAAACCGTATGACAGGTAGTACTGGTATGGAAAGCAAAATCTTTTTTTTTTTATATATATAGAATACATAATTTATTTTCGTATTCCAATAAAAGATACCAAGAAACCACCATATTTATTATTTAGAGCTGAAATCTCTTTACACCAAGTGAAATATTATATTACTCTTTAATCCCTTGCTTGTATTATTTTCTTCACTTTGATAACATAAAATCATAACAAGAAAATGTGGAATGCATATAGCTGTCTCCTTATCGCTGCAAACCCTTTAATGGCGAAGACTGCATAATACAAATGAACATTTGAAAAGTTATTACAAGAGGACCAGCTTGTTAGGTGCGACATATATTCATCCACAGTCGCTTAGTTTCTACAATTTGCGATATGAAGACGAAAAAGTGTAATTAATCAGTGAATTATGGTAACATCAGCAACAGGGCTAGGGTCATACAGCAAGAACCCGACAAGAAAGACTATACAGAGAAAACCACGCTCTCTCGTCAACTGAAAACGCGATCCGACCGGAAACAATACCGAATCCCCAATCAAGTGTGACCAACTATCGGCGAGGTCTCTGGCAGTTCCGACAAGTTGGTGCACCGGAGATCATCGGACCGTTCCCGACCATCAAAACTCGGAACAAGCGAGCCCGAACGTCGCTGAAAAGTAAACCGAAACAATGTCACCCGGAAACTTGCGGCCGGTTGATAGCAGACAGATAGTCGAATAAACAGGATTCTGGTGAATCGAGAGAGAGAGAGAGAGAGAGAGAGAGAGAGAGAGAGAGAGAGAGAGTCGTTGCACGATGCCGCGGACTCGGCGAGGCGCGGCTAGCTACCCAAGAGAACGTGTATGAACGCCTCCGGCATTCCAGCTTTGAGGACGGACCTAGAAGCCGTCTTCCTGCGTCTATCTCTTCCTGCAACTTCCCGACCTCTTTGTCCTCCCCGAACGTCTTTGCTCCTTTCACTTGGGCGTTCAAGGCGACGCCTTTTAGCTGCCTACGGACTCTCCCGGAGACTGCCTGGTATCTCAGAACTCCGACGGTAGCGTGTTTTGCGAGGGGGGAACGACGACGCGAGTCAGGAGGCTAGACAGACGGTGACGACGCGCGATTAACGCCAAAAACACCGAAATTCTAGCGGCGGCTAATAAGACCGTGGACAATTTGCCACGGTGCTGCAACCGGGGACACCGATCCCCCGACATCCATCATCCGTTGTCGCTACAGTTCTTCCGCCAGATGGGAAACGAACGAACCTGGTCCTGGGAGAATGTTAATAACGGGCCTCGCCCGTGAGTAATGATCCGTGCGGTCGAAAAGTGGAACGTCCGAAGCTAAGTACCAACAGAGTTCCCGGAATTTTCGCGGTTCCGAGGAGGGATTAGGTCGTCCGGATAGTCTCTGTTTCGTTTTTTGCACCGTGTCTTTGTTGCCCCTGTCCAGTCAAGATTCGTTCGACTTGCCGAATGACGGAAACGTTTCCGAGAACGTCACTTGTCAATCAACGATTTTGGTGAAACCTTGTAGTACAGTGATTTCTCTACATACAGTCGGTCACGAAAATATTCGGACACCGCTATAGTTTTGACTATTATAGTCCGTACTTCAGAAATTTATGCAATAAGAACAAAAGGAGGTTTCACGTATGTTACTATGCAGCGTATAGTTAACAGAAACATAACAGATATTTTTATTTACGATAAGTCATCACGTAAATAATAAAAGCAAAGTGGAAAATATATATATATATAACAAATTTTTATATTTTTTAAAACATATTTTTGTTATGGTCGGACGAACAGGTTTAAATTATCCCTCGAAGAGGGGTTTAGGAAACATCTTAACCGGACGCATGAGTTTTATAAAATTATAGATTTTATATCTCCGCTTAACAGAAATAAATATGTTGAATTGATTTTGCGTACCATTTTCATTACGGCACTGACTCAATATTATAGGGCAAGGGGTTAATAACCGACAATTATCATTGAGAAAATTCCTGTAAAATTTGCAATTCCTTGTAACGAGTTACGACATCGCGGCAATAAAACTATCATTTTTGTCCGATGGAAAATTAATAAGCTTCGTATCGACGCTGTCAAGTTTATTAATCATCTGAACATGTCATAACATACCTTTCACTGCACGACCAGAAAATTAATTTTCATGGTAGCAATAATTAGCATCCACGGTTCAGAGGATTCAACAAAATGGGAAAGAGGAAATTCTAATATACCAGGTTGTTGCGTTTGAAATATCCAATTTTAGAATGCAATATAAAATATTAAGGTATTACATCAGTTACAAGAACCAGGAGTAATCCCTTCAACACCTCAAAAAAGCTCAAGTTGTTCGGTCCAATTAAAAAAAAGTTAGTTCTTAAAGCATAAGAAATATTGCAAAGAAAACCGATATAATTAAATTGAATATTAACGTTACATTAAGCTTCAAAGCATTTAATTACGAGAATGCTGAGATCTTTCTTTGCGAGCTAATTTAATTTCAAAGTGGATGCTACTGTTTTCACGGAAGTTAGGCCCTAAGTGAGCGCGAGATACTCGATTTTCTAAGACGAAAGTATCCGGAATTGACGTCGACGGTGGCAACTACCGCGAGAAATCAGATCAAGCAATTCAAACTTGAAATGAAATTCCGGAACGCCGGAGGAGTTCCGACGAAGAACACGAGCACGGCCCGCGCATGGTCTAGATAATAGCACGTGCATATCCTGCCCGGCCGAAATAATGATTCCCGTCGGATCATAGGGTAAGATGTGTCTTTGCTTATCACCATTACGTAATTTCCCGAGGAACGTATTAACGTGAGCCCTGTCCATGGTCAAAGCTCTATCCGAACTAGCATGGTCCCTCCGGTGCGTCGACGTCGACTTGAATTCGAAATTCCTGTTCTGCCAGCGATCATGCCCGGAAACACATAATGTCCGGGATCTCTCGAACTCACTGAATTATGTCCAGTGCATTACGCCACGGTAATCCGCCGAGAATTCTGTCTTATCTTTGCGAAAGAGGAACGCACGGAAATGCGCGAGCATTTGACAATAAACAGAGTATTCCGGATACGCAAAATACTTAATCAAATATTCGAAGAAATCGTTTCTCTCTTATCTCAGCCTTCCATGGACAACATTTTTCGCACCTCCCGTGTGCACACACTGGGCCGCTTATGTCCAGGGCTACTTTTTTTCGAAAGATCTGAAAAATGTCTAGGATACATATTTTTTCTATTTTAGTGCTGTTGTCAGTAAAGAATAAAAATGTTGCGAATTTTATTCTGGAGTCCCCCTTTCTTTCTATTTAAAAGGACTCGAAAGTGACATTTTAAAGTCTGCCTCAATTGAGACGCCCATTGTCCCCTTCCACAGAGGCTAGCCTTTTATCGACGAGGCATTTGCGACATATATAAAGTAAACGCTATAAATCTAAATTGAAATGAATGAATAAACTTACTTTTGATTCACTCTTTATTCTGAAAACTATTCTTGATTTTTCCATGAGTACCACCTCTTATTAATTAGATTATTGTTTGCTAGTAATATGTTTGACTCAAATGTTGTAAAATTTGTCGACTAAGCTGAAAAGAATTGGAAGGTGTACGCCTTTCGGATGGCATGGAACTAACAACGTAATGGAGGTGCTGCGGAGCGATGAACTGCAAACAATTTCAGTCAATTGCCACACGAGCCGGCAAATTTAGCCGCGATCCTTTCACGGAACCGGTTCCCCCGGAAACCACATCATCCTTGACCTCCCAAGCGCCTGGAAAAAATGTCTCGAAGTATCGTACTTTAATAATATTAACACCACCTAGCTCCCAAGCCATTTGGCAATAGTAATTTATAGCCCAATTTTTCACGGGGAACACGGGCCAGAAAACGAAAAAAGGAAAAAAAGAAAGACACTACTTCGACTGTTTACGACGGCTTAGATATCGCAGGAACGACATTCTTGGTTACCAATTTATTAGGATTTAAAGACGCTATCGGACGAGATAGACTCGTGGCCACCATTTGGCAACATTCCGTCGAATAAATGGTCACCTAAAATGTTTTCGTGTCGTACTTTGTGGAATATTTTTTGGGAATAAATTTTAATGGACCTCAAGGACGCTTGGAAGAGTGTCACCTCGGGGAAAAAACCATCGGCTCGTTTCGAATTTTTAGCAAAACATTCTTGACTCTCGAACATTATTTCAATTCGAAAATTTATTGCTGCCACTCGACTATTATTAGACTGCAAACAAAAACTAAAATGCTCTGCGTCAAGTACGCGAAACGAGGAGCTAAATCGAAATTTATTTCTTCTCTTAATCGTTTCAATAAGTGGCAAATAACGTGGCGGTATATTTAAATTTTTTTTATCTTCTCATCGTTTTGTATTTCAGCGAGTCAGTTTTGGCTAAAAATTCAGAAAATCCGCGGTCTACTTATTACCCATTGCGTTCCCCATTTTTATATATTTATATATAACTTTCATCATCATCATCATCATTTAAAGAACCACTCTCGACGCGTTATTACGAAACATATTCCAGAATTTTTTCCACCCGGAAAATTGTGCCTCCACGTTCTCTATAGACATATAACATCATTTCATGGGGGGATAGGCGGACTTACTCTTACGGGCTGTTACGTTACAACCACGTAATAAACGTAGCGTAGAAATAATTGAGCAATATCTCAACCGACCATTTGGACTGTCGAGTTATTTTTTACCAGTACGCGTATTAGACGAAATTTCGTATTACACGGGAAGGAACATATTGCGAGGTGCATTTGTGCGGCACATGGAAAAATGCGGTTCGTATTTCAGCCCCGTGCCGCGCAGATTTAATCTAAACAAATATCAAAAAGCGTACATATAGAGATGTGCGTTGCTGCAAATAGGTGCCAATAAAGCTCGGTTTTCAAATCGTTTTTCCGTGAGATACACTTGCTCTAATTTGAGGTTTATTATTTCGCGGTAATTGCCCAATTTGGCGGCCCCTGGGTACCGCTACAAGCTCGATACGTTAATTAACGTACCCAGGCTATTTTACTCTAATTCTTTACATCCTGCACACTGCCCTATTTCGTGGCTTCGTGCGTTAATTGGCCAACATAACGAAGCAAAAACTTGAACGAGAGTCGATTAATGATATTCTATTTGCATAGAATAACTCCTGACGTTTTTCAAAAAACACAAAAATCCTACAATTATCCTATTGACACACAACACGATGAGAAATTGTATAATACATTCGTTGAAACAAGCGGCAATAAAATCGATATTTACCTCTGTAGGATTTTTCTACGACAATATAAGTCTATTTATCACTCCATATTGATTACTTCCATTGTAGTTTAAACTGCATTACTTCTTTGTGCGGAATCCGCACTACGTTACACGGTTCAAAAGAACGTCTACACACTCGGCAACAAAACATTGTAGCACCCAGAACATCGACGAAATATCGATCACTGGTTCGGCCAGAATTACCTGTCAAGCCTTCCCTGTTTCCAAATAAAAGATGGATCGTTATGAAATCAAATGGAACAGAACCGAATAGTATACTTCGTATCGAGGCAATACCGTTACAACGACTGTTGTACGCCGCGTGGCACAATGGCGCCCATTGAAAACGTTTTGTTCGCGACAAAACTGCCTTTACGCTTCCTGGTGTTTTTCTTTTTCGCTGTTACCACGCCCCGTTCGATTTACGGTAAATAGATCGCGTAAAATCGAGCAAAGAGTACCGCTCCAGAGACAAAAGGACGCTTTAACAGAGAATTTCCGTCGTGGTTGATCGCCTTGTAAGAATTATCGACGCTGCCCCGAAAGAAAAGAGAACTCCAGGAAACTATCTTTTGAAAGGGGACAAATGAATGAATGAAGTTCATTAAGAATTCGATTGCCCGGCGCGACACAGAACGATTCGTGTTCCGCTGCTTGTGAATATTTTAAGATCGAATCTCCCGGCGAACAGTCTCCTTGAGATCGAGAGCCGTTGCGTTTTTACGCTCGCTTTAACACGTTAATAACTGTCCGACTATCGTTATATCTAATTATTAGAAACCGACGGGCCCGCATCTCATTAGCACGCCGATGAAAGCGACACTGAATATAATTAACGTTAAACGCGGAGATTCGCACCATTATACGGTGGATCCGAGAAATTTTCGAAATTTTTGTAAAACAGCTTTGTACAACAATCAATTTGGGCTGATTTTAAAGATAAAGGTCCCTACTATCGTAATCCATGGTCCGTTTTATTCTCGTATTTTGTTTAATAACGTAACGGGCGAAAAACTGAAGAAGCGTGTTTTATCTCTCGAAAACGTCATTTGAACGTCTTTGAAAATTTCGAAAAATGACTGAAACCACCATGGATTTGAAGATTGAAGCTTCCTCTTGACAATGACACCTTAAAAGTTGATGTACGATTTTTTTTTTCGTTGTTTTATCGAGTTTCGAACGACAGGTGTGCCTGAACTTCATTTGTTTTTACGAAATTAGCACAATTTACATATCGACAATGTTTCGAGGATCGGATGGGTAGTGTTCAAACACTTTCTAGATCCACTGTGTAACTTATCGCTGAGAAGTTGAAGCGTTTCTGTGTACACTTCTCCTTTTAGAATGTGTGTCGCATTAATTCAGCAGAGTAAAAGATAAGCGCGAACATATGCACATAGATCGCAAAACTTTTCCGAGCACTCTGAAGTTAGTGCCACTGAACGATTCAAAGCAGTAAATTACTACTACGTTTCATTGTTTTTTTAGGACATGAATACACCATACAATTGCAACTTTTACTTGCAAATTAAAACAACGTTTACGTTGAATTTCGTTTTATTATTCCAATATTGTAATACTTTCTTTTAAAACAGGTTTTCTCGAAGAACATTCGCACGAATATGATGTTTAAAATTTGTTTATTACACTGTACGTCCTAGAAAAATGTTGCTCGGCTTTATGTATGTCCTATGCCTGACTTTGATATTACGTTTATAATGAGAAAAATGTAATTAAAATCAAGTATGGATATTTATTAAAACTTGCAACACGAAATTAAAAATAATATCCTCTACATCAAAATAATTTAAATATTAAAAGAAAGTCGAAGTAATCTGAGGAAGTCCGAAGACAAAATACGGAGACTAGTAAAATTAAACCTAACTGCTACGACGTCGGTTAAACCGAGAAATTTTTCTTATTCCGCAAAGTTCGCGTGGCAGACAATAACTAGATTCCATAACTATAAAGTTCACCTACTTTACGTACGTTTTTACGAGGAATGCCGCTGCGGCGATGCGAATCATCTGAGTTACGGGACAAAATGATCACTCTGACGCCATAACTTTTACACGCGCCTAACTGTAATCTGAAATATCCGGCTCTGAACCTTTGCCTTTCTCGTAATCGTGAATACGTTTAACTTTAATTTAAAGAAACACGATATCGCAGTAATAACATTTATTCCTTTCCTCTGAAAAAAATTTATTCGCTTAGCCTTGGAAGCATGGGACAGCGAATGCAATTTATTTGTAATGTTTTACTAGGTACATTGAACGTTAAGAACAAGTTTACTACGTTCGATTTAACTATGCCGGAGTCATTTCTGATATAAGAGTTTTCTTATAAGAGTTTATAAGAAGAAGAGGAAGAAGATTTCTTATTTCGAAATAAAGAGCTCCGGGTCACGAATGAATCCGGCACAGTGTAGACTGCAGATGTTTATGCAATTTCCAATTTTTATAGAGAAATTTTAAGAAAGTGGAATGAAATAAAATCCTATTTTTAATGGGAACAGCCTTTGTAGATCCAAAGCAAATAAAAATTGTGTTAAATTCTCTCGAATTTTATATTGTAGCATTTTTTGAACATTTCCATAAGCCATAAATGCATAAAGATCCGCTGTCTAGTAAGGAGGGTTGATTCGCAATTTTCGCGATCTTTATGCGTACTTTCGACCTACACGAAAAAATCTATTTCATCGTTGATCGATCACCGTTCCTTGTAAGTCGGTAAAATATTATTGAACCACAGTAATCCGATAACGTTGTTGAAATGCACGAGACCATGGAAGGATTTGTAGTGTAGGTAAAGATTCGAACAACCGCTAATCAGCAGGTAGAGCCTCGTTATCACGGATCCACTGCGGTTCGCAATGCAGAGCCTGCCCGCGGCGATGCATGCAGAATCCGAGAGAAAAATTCCGCAAGGATTCCGGAAAGGGTGCAGAAACAGGGTCACTGCCGGGCGCAACAAGGTTAAATTTAACCCGGCACCGATTCTGTTATAGTCCACATAACTGAGCGTGGCTGCCTAACCGGCGCTGAGCAAGAAAATGGAAGCAACACGAGTCAGCGGGAAGGTTTCTCTTATTGGCAACCAGTTGGTCTCCGTCGGAATAAAAAGCGGACGGAGAGGGAAAGAGAAAAATGGGAAAGGGGACGAAGACAGACGCGAGAAAGACGACGACGACGCTCGGCGAACCACGAGAGAAGGAAAGAGGTCGAGAGCGAGAGCGTGAGAGAGAGAGAGAGAGAGAGAGAGAGAGAGAGAGAGTAAAAGTAAGAGAAAGAGAGAGACGGAACCTTGCTGGAAGGCGGAGATGAAGAAGAAGCCAATGAATGTCGAGTAACGGTACGCGATGCATGAATTTCATGTGCACCGGTCGTATCGATGTTGGTGTGCGTGTATGCACTCTTGTAAATGCCATCCGACACGTGCAGAAGCACGCCCGGGCCCGGGCTAACGACACCTGGATATTTCGGAGCTGCCTCGAGCCTGGTTACCGGAGAAATTGATCTACTTGCGTATGTGTACCTTGAGCTAAATGGCGAGGTAAGTAACTGTACTGACAACAAGTGGCCTGTCAACCTTGTCAACCTCGAATATCTTCATCCTTTCAACGAATCAGTTCTAACAGTTATTTCAAAAAAATTGCGAGGTGCAACGTATTCGCAATAGTCTCTTCATACATGATATTAGGAAATTTAATTTATTGTTCTGAATGCCTTGTCAAACTCGAAAGAATAGAAGCTGTCCACGGCTATGTTTTCAAAAACGTCTGAAAAAATTTTCTTACCAAATATAAAATAATGTTCCCGGAAATATAAAAATTGTCAAAAGAATTGCAAGACGCAAAGTATTCGCCTCTTCACAGATGAGATTAGGAAATTTAATTTACTGTCTTAAATGTTAACCTTGTCAGGATCAAATTCGAAAGACTAGAGGCTGTAGACGCCCACGTTTTCAAAAACGGCTGAACAAATTTTCTTACCAAATATAAAATAATGTCTCTGGAAATATAAAAATTATTAAAAAATTGCAAGACGCAACGTATTCGCCTTTTCACAGATGATATTAGGAAATTTAATTTATTGTTCTGAATGCCTTGTCGAGGTCAAACTCGAAAGAATAGAGACTGTAGAGGCCCACATTTTAAGAAACGAAAAAAAAATGTTCTTACCTAATATAAAATAATGTCCCCGGAAATATAAAAATTGTCAAAAAATTGCAAGACGCAACGTATTCGCCTCTTCACAGATGACATTAGGAAATTTAATTTAGTATTCTAAATGCTAACCTTTTGTCGGGATGTGTTGTTTTCAACAACGTTTAAAAAAAATATTTTTACCAAATATAAAATACTGTCCCCCGAAATATAAAAATTCTAAAATGACAAAACACTGTTGGAACACTTTCTGACATTGAAACTGTAGGCGTACATGATGACAGAGACAATTAAAAAAATTTACTCAACGCTCAAGCATAATTGGACAGCGTCAAAATTTTAGATTCTGTACCTTGCGAAAGAACAACAATGTATTCATTTTATGCTAGTAAATTTTTTTAGTTGAGTTTTATCACGAATTTTACTAGATATTCCTCATCATTTGTAAATCGGAACAAACGTTTACCCCATAGCACCGTCTCATCAAGAAGCCGAAGAGTATTCGCAGCCACAAGGGCTAATAATGATAATTAGTTGGGAAACCGGCCGTCAAAAGCTTTTCGGTGATGTAGTATCAAAATGTTTGCCGTGCATTCACCGGGAGCATTTGATAAAGGGTTGAAGCGGTTCGCGTTAGCGGTCACAGGATTAAACCACCAGTGATCTCGTCGATCGCAGGAAGAGTTAATCCCCGAAAGTCCCTTTAACAGCTCGTAACTCATTCCCGGTTTATTGAGAAACGGGTGGCCACAAAGGCGAGAGCCGCGCGACTCGCATCTATCATCGCTATATTGCATATCAGATCGGATCGGATCGGATCGCGTCGCGTCGCGCGTTGCTTGCGACACTCGAAAAATTACATTCGTTACGAGGGCTACGCTGACAGATCATACGTTCGAAAAAGCTCGAACATTACTTACCGGTCGCTGCGGCCCGTGGAATCTGAAATTCAGATCGGCCGATGGCGTTCCCAGATAGTCCAGGGATGAATTCACGGATAGGCAAACAGAGGAATCGAAGGGGGAAAAGAACGAGCGCGGCCGACACAAAGAGAAAAGAGATCGCCGGATGTATCAGCGATTCGTGTACTCGGCCTCCGGTTTAACGATATTTTGTTCCCTTTGAAGCTACCAAGTTACGCAAAAGGAAAGGAACACATTTTTCTTTTTTCTATTTCCTTTCTATTTTTTTTTTTTTTTTTTTTTTTTGACGACACGCTGATTTCGCTCGATTGGATTTTCGCGAAATATCGCACGGCCACGTTGTTATTGGAACCTCCGCCGTCTGGTTTTCGTTTCTGTGCTGGATGGAACACACGCGTTCAACATCAACAGAAGCGATGGAAAAATCAATTTTTCACCGTTTTCGTTTGAAAATACCGTCTGGAAATTACTTTCAATGCGGCTGTTTTGCATAAGAAAACGTCTAATGCGGCTAATACGGTTTTCTTCCTACTAAACAACTGCAATCTGCATAGAAAGCATTAGATAACAATCTGACCTTCTGGAATCGTTTTTAAAGTATTCCTCAGTACCGATGTCCGGACCGAGGGTTTAAAAAAATAATTTTTTAAAACGATAAAGAGGCGCCTAAATAATTTTACGCATTTGTACGGCTATGTACTTCTAAAAAAGTTCATAGAGTGCAAACTGTATTTACAATGAATGCAATTTAGTTGCAATGGAAAAGCTCTTTTTTCTTTTTATTTTATGGTTTTATATTGCATCAACTACTAGGCTATAATTTCAACGGTATTTTAAGAATTTTATACAAAAACGCAAATTCGTGTGAGCCTTTACAGATCATCTCGACGCAATGTTTATATTTTCATGTTTTAGTTCGTTCACTATAAAGTTTAACTCTTGTTCGACGTTGTTCGATTCTTATCGATTTATAGATTTTACAGGTGCGTAAGTTACGGTTATGTCTGACGTGTTCGGTACATGTTGACAAATTGTACATAAAATGTCTCGCGTTTGTTGTGCAACTTCAATTACTCTAGACATCGGTTCCGAGCACATTGCGTAAACGAGGACTGCCAAACGTTGCAATTTTTCACTAACAAGTTGCGCGTATCGCACTGATCATGCAATATCAAATAGAAACACCGTAATAGTGATAGCGTTCCTGTAATCAGGCTACGAATTTCACGCATTCGTAGCGCGCGTAAATATCTGAAACGCAATGAAATGGAAACCAATGAAGTCTCGTGAAAATTTCACTTCGTTTTCAACAACCGCTGAGGCTGAAAATCGATATTTCCTCGATTCTGCGTTATTCGGGTCAAGAATGGTTGCGTCGTTATTAGACTGTGGATTTACGCTCTTTGGAAATCAGTTGCATAAAACGGGATACATTAAGCGCTTTTCCATGTAGTTTAGTATATCCTCTTGAAAGTTTTACATCTAACACAAGCCCTCGTACGGGAGACATATACACTACCGGCCATAAGTGTTTACCCACCTTCAAATTTCGTTACTATTCAAATAATAGGTATTTTATTGTTATGAAAATGTCCGTAGCATTAAATCCTAATTATAAGGCTAATAAAAAACATCCAAAATATTCTGTACGTACACAATCAGGTACTGTAAATGAGTTTACAGTTTTTTATGAAAAACGACAATTTTGGAGTTCAGGTAAAGAAACCCATTTTTCTGAAATTTTTATAACGGTCAGTAGGGAATATGAACGCAGGTAATACAGTTATCTTAGTCTTCTCAAATTTCATACTGCATTTCATACTGCATTAAGCTTTCATACGGTAAACAGTTGACTTTCACGTGCCTAAAGAATTTTGCGAAAATTTCAAATAATGTCAGGGAGAAAAGAATTATCGATTGAAACGCGCGCTCTAATAGTGTCCCATCATAGCATCGGAAAAAGTAACTGCAATGTTAAAAAATATGTGGGTGGGTAAACACTTATGGCCGGTAGTGTATTTAGTTAAAACTTTAAAACAGTATAAACCGCCTTTTAAAACAGTACAAACTTTTCTAAAATCGGACCAAACGACCCGAGTTCTTTTTTGAGCAATTAGAAGAATTGGTTTACCGAATATCGTGCAAAAAAAGATTTTGAAAAAATTGCAATTGCTAGGAATTATAAGGGCAAATAAAACAGACATTTTCCAAAACTTTTTTATATGAGCCTGTAATAAAAATTTACAATATTCGTTTCCTAGATCTATGTTAGTTACACATAAAGTGACGATTTCGATTAACGCAGCTAAAAACGGCATGCATCGAAAGATATTAGAATATGTGGAGTTTAAGCAGAAATTGACCAAAAGTTGGGAAAAAATACGATTTACTTTTAACTACTTGTATGTCGTGTGTATATTGATCGATTTCGATGACATTTTCATTAAAGGCTCATAAAGAAAAGCTGTAAAAAGTGCAATTTTTATTTTCTGATGTAATTCTTACCAATTGCAATTTTTAAGCAATCTTTTTCGCACATTATTTCCAATTCTTCTTGAGGTACGCGAAAGAATGAGACCGAAATAAGGTATCTATATCCCGTATCACTTTTGTCAAAATTTCATGCAAAATTTCTGCAGTTCTTATTTTTATTCCATTTCGCTACTTTTATATGCGTTGCCGAATGGCAAGGTCGTACCTGTTAGGGCCAATAAAACCATAAAACTCTGCACAGCACTGTAAAAAATATACAGCCTGTAACAACAACAAATAAATCTGCTTCCAGCCGCATGTTAGCACCGTAAGATTAACAATCGCTTCTGATGCCCCAAAACCATAAAGTTTCATAAAGTCAAACCGCAAGGGATTCTCCAACAAACACCGAGCGGATCGATCGATTATGCAATCGGTAAACACGGAGAACATTTATTATTCTGCCGACGAGTGGATGAAATTGAACGGCAACATACGGCGGATGGATTGATCGAAATTGGCTAATAAAAACTTCGCGTGCCAGACAGAAGGAAATTCGGTGTTTGGTTTCCTCTTGAGCGGTAGCGATTCCGGCGGAAGTTGAAACAAAACGGTGGAAAATCGTCCGGTAAAACAGTGGCCCCGCCGCTTAAAAACCGATCCCGAACGCGAATGAGCTAGCCAGCCTGGAAGGAATAAAATCCGGCCGCGCGAATTAGACTCCGCACGGATGCGTTTCAATTGCGTCCTAAATCAAGCGGCCCGCGCGGAGAAATCTGTAAAGTCTTGTTCGCCGCCGGTCGATTTGCCTCGATGTCGGATAAATTTCTCGGTGGAAATTCATTCCTGCTCGTAAAGCCCGGTCGGACGAGGCGATCTGGTCGAGAAGCAAGCCGTAATCGCAAACGGGGCAGAAACATTCGTGAAATACGCTCGATGCCGGTAACGCACACAGCCGGTAGCCGCCTAACCAAACCAGCCACGATCGTTCTCCGTGATCTTATAGCGTGAAGCGTGTGGACTCGCGGGAAACGGTGATCGAGAACCGAAGAAGAAGGAAAACGGAAAAAGGCTGTAAGCCGGATCGAAAATTGATGGAAAAATAGTGGCTTCGTTTCTTTACGAGTTTCCTCAAGAAACTTTCCTTGTTCGGCGAAAGAGAGAAGCGCAGCGACGGACAAAAGACAGTTCAGTGATACACTCCTCGTCAAAAAGATAGCCCAGGTGTGGTATCTTTAATTTCTCAATGACACATGGAAAATTTTTCCTCCGTAACGTATAATATCAAAACATTATGAGCTCAGAATCAACACTGAAAAACCGTTCCATACTAAGGTCGAAATGATAGCACACTATGTTGATATGTTTAGAAATTGCTCAGTACTTCATGATCTATCAACGAGTAAAGATTACAGTACAATATTATATAAATTTGTAAGTATGGGACCCGGAAAAAAATTAAACGAGTCTGAAAAAAGCAAATTCTTGAATTAAAACAGCAACAGTTATCAGTAGCGAAAATATCGAAAGTAATAAAAAGAAGTCGTAAAGGAATACACAATTTCTTAAAAAATGTTGAAGATTATGGCAAAAATAAAAGTGATATGCGAGCAATTATGCGTGTAACTTCCAACTCGCAGTTAACAACGAAGCAAATAATGGAAAAATCTAGTGTTAGGTGCCAGTGTTTCAAGCACACCTGGATAGCACACCTGGGCTATCTTTTTGCCGAGGAGTGTATGTACGATAAATAGCACAGTTTTTTACGAACTACAAAAGTAGACCTTAAAACGGATCAACTGTCACGAAAAGGAAACCTGTATCCACGGCATTCGAAAGCTGTCTTAGTGCGCGCGCGCGCTCGCGTGCATACACTTAATATTCCAGTTTGATGATCTAATAGAGTCGATTCGTTTAAAGCGTTGAGTGTTTAATGAAATCGGGTCCTTTAATAAGGTCCAGGCGATTTTCCGCTTGGTTAAATCGAAATTATTCCCTCTCTCGCACACTCGATTGAAGTGATGAAACTCAACGACGCTGAAAGCATTCGATGACTCCGCAAAACCGGATTCCATTCGACGGCTTTCTTTCGTCGTCAATTTCTCGGCAAGCACAGAAGTTTCACGTGACAATGATTCCACCGGCGCGGAACGCGCGAAAGCTTTCAGCCAGCGAAGGAAACCGAAAAAACCTCGGAAAGCAAACCTCGCGCATCCTTCCTTTACAACCGGGGACATAAAGCGAGACGTGGGATGAAATATATTCGGTGTCCAGAAACATAAAAGCCGGGAGGGAACGTCTGCTGTAATACCAGAGTAAGAAGATACGTATCCGAAGACGTTACGAGAACCAGAATTGATTATAACTGGAACTCCGGGGATTTGTATGCCAAATAAACATTTTCTGCATCCGTTGCAAGAAGCAGAAGTCGTTCGCAAATGTCTCTCTTAATTTGATAGTTTTAGCATGTTTTTTAATTTTATAGTTTTAGTTATCGTACCGTTTCAAATTATACTATTTATTATTACAATATTTACAGAGATACGCATTTCCACAACGTTAAAGGAGCACTTTAGAAACTGTTTTCATGACATCGTAATTACTGTTGTGGGAATAATGATCGGAGACCGTTTAATGGACAATGCTCTCTTTATTTGGTCACGAGGTAAAAGTCACAATTATAAAGAAGAAGTTCAAGTGCGTTCTGATTTCTTAATCCTCTCCAACTAACCGCCTACTGACTGTACTAATAAATTTAATAATAAAATTAAATGTATTGTTATACAAAATATATTATTTTTTTCATTTAAAAACAAAAAAATGAACCCAAAAATTCATAATCTTAATATAATTATTATATAAGAATAATTAGGGACCTTTGTCTTTGCGGTCGTAGGTTCGATAACACGATGATTTGCACACGGTGCGTCGGCTTGTTTTGGGGGGCAGCTGACTTTTGACAAGGGGAAGGACGCGATCTATTTCTCCTTGTTGGTGTTGTCGCTGTTGGCCTTTCTTCGCGGGGGGCGGTTCGTTAACCTCGGGTGGTTTTTTGTGTAGTAGCTGACTCGGTGTCAAGGAAAACGATGTCTGTTTCTTTTCGATGTTTTAACTGCTACACTGTTAAAAGTTTTCACTAGATCATCATTATCATAAAATCATGATTATCTTCAAAAATCTTCATTACATCATAGGTGATTGTTGTAACATTATTTTCAAAAGTTTTCGCTACATCATAATTTTCACAAAATCGTAATTATTTTAACAAGTTTTGTGCTGCCCCGGACAGAATAAATTCCCAATTGAGATTTCGACTAAATATAAAAATAAAAAACGAATACGGAATAACGTGAAAATCTTTGAAGCAACAGACAACTTTAATCCTCGGACGCACGGAAAGCGCAGAGAATCCGGGTTTTTTTCATTTGTCGGATGCTGTACAGGAAATTATTCAATTCCGTTTAGATTTCTTAGCACTGAAGCTCGCCGGGTACTATATTAAATTCCTGTCCGACTTTGACAGTGTACCTACATAGTGCGCGCGTTTAAAGGGACACCGCGCGTCGCAAAAAGCGAGTACAAACTGCATTACGAGGCACGGGTGGCCGTGCTCGCGAGAATTTCGTAGTTTGAAAAAAAAAGAAGCGACTTACAACTGCGGGCGCGGAGCCGTACCGGTTTTTCCGCGAAAGGACGATTTCGACTACCGGCGGAAAACAAATTCTAGCGTGGCCGCGGCAGCAATTTACCCGGGCTGGGTCGGATGAAAAAGCCTTAAACGGCTAATTATCCTCTTCAATTTCACAGATCCGCCAGTCTGCATGAAATAGTGCGGAGCTTCAGAGGACGCGCGACGCGGCGTTCGTGAAATTTCTCCTCGCCGAGTTCGACTCTCTGGCTCTCCTCCTGCATTTCTCTCTATCTGTCCAAACCTTCTCTCTCTCTCTCTCTCTCCCTTCGGCTAACTCCAATTGACGATTAAATTAAATAATGACAAGTGCGGGAGCGTACACCGGCGTCGGACGCGCTGCTTTAAACGAACCGAAAGTGGACACGCGAGGACTGGGAAATTTCGAATAACCTTGCCCGGGTAATTTGATTCGAAAATATTGATCAAATCGAATTAACCTGGACCCCGTGACTTTGCGGAATAATTTTATTATGTTGCCACCGTGGCGATCTACAGCGGGTAAAATGTCATTTCAGAATGTCACGCGGGACTTGTTCTCTGTCCACCTGTGTCCCCTAACCGTACTGCAGAGCATTATGGCTGCTGGTGCATTGAAGATGAGTCGAGACAGTAGAACATTTTATCTTATCGACGACGGCTCGGGACCAGCTTTCGACGTATTGCGGACGAGGGCATCTATCCGGCTTGACACTGGTTTCGAGTGAGCTGAGAATTCATGGGTCTCAATTTACATTTTTTTTTAACACGAAAGTGTTTTAGAGATGGCGGGTGATTTGAGAAAAGATGTAACGAAACACGCAACGCAAAATCGTCACGCCTATTACTTATTACGCCATACACTATTGAACGGGGGGTTTGCACAGCTGCTCAGAAAACACTTTCGTGTTTAGTACGTGTACAGGAGTACAGGTTTTTTTTTTGTATATGTCAACGACACACCAGCGCCGTGTATCGTCCAGGCCTTGGCGCTATATATAAAGAAATCACTGTACCCGCTCGTTCTGACTTCTTCAATAGAAGAAGAGGGGATACTCGTCTTGTATAGAAGGAAAACTGTCGTATGTAAAGTGATAAACCGATAATAATAATCGATTTTCGGTTTATTTTCACTTCATTTTCAGCGAGTTTATTGCGACATTAGCTAAGTATGAACTTTTGCGGAAGGTCCGCAATTGTACAGGGTTAACGACACTTTTGAAGCTGGCAATAGAGATACAAAGCTGAGCTGCGTGTTTTCTCTATTCATCAACGTCAACCGTCGTCTACATGACACGATATAGTACCGTTCGCTAACTGAACTGTGAACTTAATATGTCCTTTGACGAGGTCAGCTGCGAGCATCACGATCGAACGACGCGTCCAATCACGTCCACATTCGGGACAGTCAACAGCCGTAGACAGCGCCGTGATTGCAACGGTTAAATTCTGACGATCATTAATTTCTCCCCGAGTTGTAAATTACACAATTTCTCGGCGAAAGACGTCCCCGTTTACGAATCCAAGCGATTTACATTTTCCGAACGTTCACTGTTAGTACTCTATCGTTGCTGATCAGCTTTCTATTCTGGTGTCACCGGTGTCCAACGATAGCCAGCCGAAAGGTGGCTAAACTGGTAGCCGGATCGTTCGATCCACGGGATCCACCGTTAGGAACATCGGATCGCACTTAACGATCTCGCTAAATTTCGCGTCGGTGCCGCCGTCGTCTCGGACGATCGGTTTCGATAAGCTTGACGGCGATGTTTCGCGGCTTTGAAACACTGGGACCAGATAAGGGTAAAACGGTTCCTGAAATATGACACCGAACGGAGGCTGAAAGAGCCGCGGATAAGATAAGACGGCAGTATATAATGCGACAGAGGAAAAAGAGGCGTCGGGGGGAGAACCGGTAAAGAGGCGAAGAGAGAAATGTGGGTCTCTTGGGCACGACCTCCTGACCCTCGCAACCTGGGGAGGAGCGATTGTCATGCGCACCTTCCACGCGAAATAAATCTTGGAAAGTTCCCCAGTCTATAATTTACTAGCCTGCGGTCGACGCTCCAGACGACCACCACCACTGCCGGGACCTATGGACTTTCCGTATAAAACTGTCGGGGGGTCGTTCTCGATCAAATAATCCCGTCACCCTCGCTGCAAACACGTGACTCAACTTGAAAAACTAAAAAAATTCCCTTTTTTTATTTTTTTTTTATTGTACAGTTGTAACCTCCGATAAGAGGTTATTCTGCATTCTGTATTACATACATAATATTGCAACCTTAATATATTATAGCATAATATTATAGACTTATTCTAATGTGAAGGTAACGCAATAGATAGGGGAGAGTTGCCGAATGCGTACCACTTAATTTCGAAGGCAGTTTATATATTCTTTAGTAGGAATTTGAGCAAAAATTATGTTTTGCATCTATGTATTAACTATCGAAGGTGCAATTTAATATGATTTTTTAAATATTTATCGATAGATCATTGTGATATGAACACTTTTCTAAGATCATGCAAACAGTACGATTTAGGCAACCGGTATCCTAAATGGTACCAGCCGGTTTCCAAAATTGTACCTCATGTGTTGGATTAAAAAGATACAAAAAAATCATAAGAGAAACTGTATTTTGCGTTTAATTTCAGTTTAATATACAATACAACATAAAAATAAAATGAAATATTACATTACTTAACTTAAATACAACTAGGACAATAATAAATATTGTCTTTTTTCAAAACTCCTCCTTCATGTACCCACTTTTGGCACTTTAAGCATTGGATCATGTCTTCTAAATAAGAATTATTGCAAAGAAAACAGAACCAATCGTTTTCATTCTCCACTTCAACGAGAACTGGAGCGCGGTGCTGGTTGAAGGCGTGAAATCAATTTTTCTTTGTTTCATATGTTTTGTTTTCATTGCAACTAATTCCTTTTTATAGGGGCTACTGTAAGCTACTTTCCCATGCTAAAAAAATTTGAAATATTGTAAATCGTTTATTTTCGCGGTAAAATTTGAATAACAGTATTTTAAATCGTACTGGTACGATTTAGGAAACCACAGTGTGGTACGATTTAGGAAAAAGACGTCCCGCTAAATAATTGAAGCTAACCTTTAAAACATTATCAGCATGTTTTATAAACTAAATAGAAATAAATAATATAACATAGCTAGTTTTCAAAAATATATAAGACTACCTCAGAAACTGTAGATTTATATTTAATTCAGCCGATTAAAATCGTTTAAAATTGGCATCAGACTTGCCTGATTTCTTTGTGCTTCTGTCAATCACAAAACAACACTTCATGCGAATGACTTTTTGGTCCTACTTTATCGACATAAATAAAAGTTCATATCTTTACCACCAAGAGGCATCAAAATGCATTAATTTTTAAATAAAAGAGGTGGTACGATTTAGGTGACCAGTACGCTTTTGGCAACTCTCCCCTACGTATCAGTTGGAGCCGCTCAATTGTCAATGGACGTGACGATGACATTATACAAACAATCCGCAATCTTTCAGGAAGGAACATAAGTTCCTGCATACATTGTTTGTAGGTCTGTGGAGTAGAACATTGCACGACATGGGAAGAAAACAACCCCGTAATCTCAAGCTTTTTATAAACTTCGATCTGCGTATGTCATATAGAGGACACTGCCACAAGACGTGATCTATATCCTGTGTCTCATGACCACAAGAACAACCAGGGTTATTCACCACATTGATCTTACCGTGTACCAGGGTTTCCTTCTTTCGTCGTGAAATTTTCAAAGTAGTATCTGCCCTTGAACCGACCTTCAGTAACTATATATTCGTTTGTGCTATTGAAAGCACGTGATTTAGAGATCTCCCTTAACTCAGTATATGGTATTTTGAGAAAATTCCATTTTTATGTTTGCCGTATAAATTGCTAGGGGCGGCTCGAAGGTCAACAAATTAACGAAGACAGCAGTTTCAACGAGTTTCAGTCGCTAATTAATCCGAGTACCCCGGCAAGTCAATACGTGAAGTTTAGTCGAACAGGCGGCGAGCATGTCTGCGTCAAAAGCGACTGCCAAATGAAACTCCCGCGACGAAATAATCCGAGGACAGGGGTCCCTGGCCCGTGTAATAAAGTATAATTACCGTTAATTGCTATCCTGGCAAAGGATTACGGGATGAATGACGCCGCGATTCCGTGGCAGTTTAAAAGGGCCGGACGTCGCGCACCCCACGCCCCCGACGTCATAAAACGTGGATTAACGCTGATGCCAGATCGTCAATCCGCGAACAACACTCACCGCTCGGAAACCCCAGTTTATCTTTCTTTGGGATCTTGTTTCGGACCCCGTTGTCTCGTTTAATCCCATTCGCCGTTGTGGCGTGAACTGCGACACGGAACGCGAGGATTCAAACGGTTCCACGGGACCCGAATGGTCCGTAAGAATGAGAGCGAGTGTAATTGCGAAAACGATTAATTAGATTCTTACACGTATCCAGCCGGAGAAATTACGTTCCCGAGAAGATGGAACGATTTCGAGGATGCTCCCCGAGGCGCGAGTAATTGCGAATGGCGGCGCATTGTTGTAACAACGAACCCTCGGGGATGCGAACGAACTCTGACAATGTTATGGCACATCTCGTTGTCTTGTTTCTTCTTGACATCGCGTCTAACCGACTCTATTGTAAATACTACCCAACGGATTAGGCTTGAAAGTATAGTAATGACCAGTTTTTGTTTATAAAGGTCAATTAGGGGAAAAGCCGTACGGTTGAACGAAACACAAAAGAAATATATAATCAAGCGGTTCTAACCCAATCCTTTCCCGAGAACATAAAGACAAAAACTTCCGGATTCAATTATGAATGAAAACATATTTTCGAAATAACCTTTAAAAATATAAATGACCTTGCTCTTAAATTTCAATATTGCAATAAAATTTGTAACGAAATATAGTGTTTACTCGATATACACGAACTCTTTCCCAGACCCAATACATAGTCTAGCGACGATCAGGGGATTCATTAAACTCCTAAATTATTCATTCTAAAAATCTGGCTGACGGAGACCGGCTGGCACGAGCATGAAACGCGAGCCCGATTCAGCCATACGTCGCTAATGATCGCCAAGTATCCGCTTTCCCGGAGATGAATTGCAAATCAGCTGCATTTCAATATCCAGGTGCCGGGAATGATTCCTCGGATGTCCCATAAATCCCATCGGAAACTTCGGATCAGTTTACAAGCTACCGTTTAACCCGTTTCACTGGCAGTTCGGGCAGTTTAAGTATTAAATGGACTTTAACAGACAGCTTAGCCAATCAACTCCAAGGACCCCGCCGGTTAAACTTCGTTTAACGCTTCACGGCTAACCTCCGTTCAACGCTCTAACGGACCGGCAGGACTTAGTTCTCGTGGGCAACGTAGGGGTACGTACACATAGCCGAGACCTGCTCGCGTTTAGATCTTGAAACATCTGACCAACGCGGCGGAGGAACTTTCTAGGCACTTCCTCGGAAATTATTAGTTATTACGTTAACTGTTTCACGCGAACTCCTCCGCAACACGTGCGATCGGATTTCCACCGCGGAAGATCATTCCTTCCGATTCAGAGTTCCTCTCCCTTCGTAAAAAGAAAATATAGTAATCTACCAGCACACGCCAACTCTTCTGCAACGCGTGCGTGCCGATTTTGACCGAAGAACTCCCTCCTTCGATTTTAGAATTCATCCTCGATGAAAAGAAAATACAGTGATCACGAGAACTCTCGATCCGATTGAGAGGCCATCTTTTGCGCACAGACGATTGCGCACGACGGCATTGCACACGGTTCTTTTGGACACGGTATTATTGGACACACGGTTCTTTTGGACACAGTAACATTGGACACAGTGGGTTTTCGCTCACGCAAGGATTGCCCACATGGTCAATTGCGCACAAATAGAATTGGGCACATTCAAAGAATTTTAAAATCGCTGTATCTCCTAAACCGTGCGTCCTAGACAAAAAATAACAAAATTTTTAAAAGACTTAACAGAAAGCATATCACCCCGGCACTACCCCTTAGGCCTATTCAAAATTCAAAAATAAAAAAAAATTTTGAAAAAATTCAAAAAGTGAAAATTAAAAATTTTGGGAGGCTTTCCCAGGGGCATACCACCCTTACCTAACCCCGCAGTTCTACTCAAAAGTCGATTCACCCCCTTCTACCCCAAGTGATTCCCTAATCCTAACCCTAACCCTAACCCTAACCCAAACCCTTTTTTCCGTGAGGAAATGTTTTATAACGCACATAACCCGAAATTAATAACGACTTGGCCGCATTTCCATCACTGTCCAAAATTACTGTGCGCAATTATATTTGTTCTCGATTCGCCATTCTGTGCACAATCTATCATGAGTCAAATTTTACATGTGCGTAACTCAGCGTGTGCGTCTTAAGAATGTGGGCAATCCTTGCGTGAGCGAAAACCCACTGTGTCCAATGTTACTGTGTCCAAAAGAACCGTGTGTCCAATAATACCGTGTCCAAAAGAACCGTGTGCAATGCCGTCGTGCGCAATCGTCTGTGCGCAAAAGAGCCATCCCCGATCCGATTCACGTCAAGGAGGACCGTTCATTTTCTGAAATTATCATTTCTTGACAAAAAGATGATACAGTGATCACGCAAAAATCCCTCAGCAACACCTACGATCCCATTTCCAAGGAAGGACGATCCTTCGTTTTTAGAATTCCTTTTCCTTGCCAAAGAGAAGACGCAGTAATTTACGAAAACTCTCCGAGATACGTGTGATTAGGTTTTCGCCGAGGAAAACTGTCCACAATTTCTCTTTTTAGTAAGAAAAAAAGTAGAATGATTTACCGCCGTCCAGCTCGTCCGCAACACACGCGATCCAATTTCAGCTGAAGAAAATCATGCCTCCGCTTTTAGGATTCTCCCTGTTTTAATTGATTTAATTGTTTATTTTAATTGAGAATAACTAAAAAACGAATTCATTCATTTTCATTTCCATTTTCGTTCATTTTCGTCTCAGATTGTCTTGGAGAACCAAAAAAAAAAATTAAATTAAAAATAGAATAAACTAAATTAGAATTGAATTAAATTAAAATTAAATTTTTTCCCACCTGTAGTCGAACACCCTGTACAATAGTATGTTACAAACTAGTCGGATGGCAATCTAAATGTCCCCGAAGGATAGGGTTCACGGTGACATTTATGAAATATTACATTTTGTAATAACATTTCTTGATATCTCTCGTTGACACTGATCAAATCGTCCAAAAGAAGCATACAGAATCTATCACGAGGTAGTACTTCACTAAGCAAATGTACATCGCGTATGATCCAATTTCAGCCGTAGCAAATCATCTCTTCCTTCCTAAAACTTGTCTTCAAAGCAAAAAAAAAGAGAATTAGAATGATTTACTATTTCCTCGCGAACGTAATTTTCGTTTGCAGATCTGGGTTAAGCGTCGGCAGAGGGTATAATCAACGACTGTAGCGGACATAATTCGTCGAGTTTGCATCGACGTAGTTCATAAATGGTCAGCTTCCTTTCTTCTCGGTTCGAGGGATCGTCGTCCCAGAGTATTGTATTTCTTGCGCTTCTGCTGCATCCAGAATTCCCGATTAATGCGCTGGTACAATCGCAGAAGGAAACCGAAGGTAATCGCGTTAAGTGCGTGCAGGACTGTAATTCTCGGGCGAGTGTTAAAAGAGAAACGCGAACGATCGAGAAACGGCATGCTGATGAAAGAAGTCGATTACATCAAAGAGAAGGAAGTACCACGTTTTCCTGTGTACTCGGCTGGAACGATCGCCGATGGAGAGAAAAGGAGGGAAAACGAGGGAAAGAAGAGATAGAAGCCGATATACCGTTAGGGACAAGGAAAGCCGACGAGTTAAACCGGTCGAATTTTTTGCGGGAGGGGCGGGGGCAGCGATCGGTGATTATTCAATCAATTATTATTAGATCCCGTAACGAACTCCGAATTATCTTTCTCCCTCGATAGCGACGGGCGAAACAATGGAAACCCGGAAAAAATTTTTAATTTCATTTAAAGATATTATTTAATCTGTTAACTGAACTGTTTGTTTTTTCGGTTATCAGCGCTCGTTGTAAATTTAATTAAAAATATGGCAGATCAATTTCATGCTGCTCGTGTTATAACAGAGGTGAACACAATGCGTTTTATATTACTGCTAATATTAAAAAAGTAAATAAGTAAAATAAAATAAATATTTTATTCTATTTCTTATATTCTATTTATTTTTACGTTAATCGGAAAAATAATGTATTGCTAGTTCGGTCACTTTACTTCATGAATTGTTTTATTCTTTGTTTTGCCTTTTTTCAAGCAGGACAGCGAAATTCCGATTATTTTAAAAATGTTATGAATGGAATGTTCCGAAGCACAAACGGAATCAAAAACATTTTGCACGCGTGACCAGCGATTCCTGCGAACAAGTTTCGACTAAAACGTGAAAAAATATGGACGAAACGTAATATTACTATCAATCGCACGATTTCACGTTCTGCGGAACATGGTTTTTGTCGTAAAAAAAAAATACGGGGACGATAGAGAACTCGTTAAAAACCGAAAAATCTATTCAACCGCGTCGAATTACGAGCGATCAGCGTGCACAAAAGCACCATCTTCAAAGCGAAAAGATCTGTTTTATAATTCCGATATCCGACTGCGAAACCGGTCCCCTTTGACGTGCACAAAGACGAATTCTGCATGCATAGTCCATGACTCTCTCTGTCTCTCTCTGTCTCTCTCTCCCTCTATTTCTCTTTCTGCGATGCGAAAATTTTCAATCATTTCCGACGAATACGTTAGGTACACTTACTCGCGAAAGTATTTCAACACTTACCATACAAAAGTTCTATGAATATAGTATACCCTGTTTTATCGATCAAGAATCTTTTCCATAGCTCCGTTCGACGGTTTCGCCTCAGAACCATAATTTTCGACACAAATTGAAGAATATCGAATAAGTGAGCGCGTTGAAAGAGTCATGCCCTATTTAAACATTGTTTCAACATATTTTAGTAGAAGGTGTCAGTCTGAAGGATAAGAATAACAGCCAGTGTGAAGGTGACTCAAGGTCATATTTTCCGAGACTTTCGAACGGTATTGTTTTCTTAAAGGGACTGATACCTACGTTTTGTATCGTAAATCGAATTATCAAATTCTGCGCACAAATGTGTTGACCCTCATATGAATCGCATAGTTAACGAGAAATTCTGTCAAAAACGAGTAAACGAATGCAAAATAGGATAGTTTAATCAATTTGGAACTATTGTTGTATCATTCTCAACCGATGAAAATTGTTAAGGGAGAAAAACATTTTTAACCACTTTTATTTTAAATAATTTTGTATTTCTCTTCTATATACTGTTGAATTTTTCTCATATAAAAAAGTTTAATCTTGGTAGCTGTGTATCCGTCCACAGTGTTAATAATATTAAAAAAAAAATGTTATATAGCATATACGTTATATTTGTGGAATTTTCCCTGCGGTAACCATTCAAACACTTTCCGGCCAGTGTGGAATATCTCTGCGGTTCGAAAAATATTCGCAGCGAGACGAAAAGGATTTGATTAAGGGTCACTATTTTTGCACGCAGGGTCTATTTATTCGGCATATTTTTTTTTAATAACCATAGAAAGCTTCGGCGACGAACGTATGCGTAAGTTTACATGCAGCTTTATTTGCGGAACGAATGGAGGACCGCGGAGCAGAGCGGAAAATTCAGGAAACGCAGAGAATTCCGGAGAAACAATCCGGAGAAAACAAATCGGAAGCTTTTCTTGTCTCTCTTGGTGTTATTTTATCTGACCCCTCGAATCGTTCCCGGTTTACCGAATATCCGATGGCCCCTCGTAGCTTCCACGAAATATTTTACATAAACAAGTATTTTTCAGATGAGAACGGACAAACGGGACAGGATGCACCGTTTGGTCCTTTTGCGCACGCGGCACCACTATTCTATCCGGCGTGTTCGACGACGGATTTGAAATCTATTGAAAGCTACAAAGAGGATATGCGTTTATACGAGAGTAAAGAGAAACGGGAAAGCAGAGAGCGCAAATGGAAGAAATCTTACCGTAGTCTCAAATCCGTCGAAAAAGAGGGGATTGTTATTTCTACGTGTCTATCTGTTGCGCTCACCCCCCGCCCCCTTCGCCAAACATTCTCCATTTGCTAGCCGTTGACAGGGGCGTCGAAAACCCTTGAAAGCTCCGTGCGTCTGAACCAGCTGAACTTTTTCCGTGTCCCTTTCACTTTTCGTCTCTTAAGAAAAGACTCTACGATGTAATCAGCGTTTTCTTTGCAGCCTCGAGAATCCAGCATGTCAAAGCATTCTCTAAAAAACATTTTTCCACAATTTTTGTTGAATGGGTTTTGTTAAAGATGTTACACTGACGTTGCGACAGCCTTAGTCGGCGGTATTTGTATATACAGTAAGGTCGCGATCTAAGCGGAACAGAGCTACACGATATTACGCAGTTCGCCTATCCCCTCCACTGGGGGAGTATACCCCGCTAGGGGTGGAAAGTGTAAACATTCCGCGTCATCCGACACCGTGTAAAACTTATGTATTTTTCATTATATTTTTATGGGATCTTCAACAACTTGTTCGTGGCATTTTTCTGATAAAAACGACACTAAACACGATATAATTCGAACTGTATTTAGTGGTTTAATTTACGATATTTCGGCGCGGTCGCAAGAAGATAGTATAGCCCTATACGATTTACGTCACAACACGGATTGGACTTCGATCAAGAATTTAGATGAGAGACCATTTTTCACTGAACGAAGGTGACGATTTTTAACCTTTTTATGTCTGCCTGTAACGAAAATTTAAAAGTCCGTACACCCTCTGCTAAAGTTCAATTTGTAATGTGCAATAAAGGGAGCCACCTTGTTACAACAGAAACAGTCATTTCTCGATAAAGTTGTGATCATATGATGGCGCCCGATGCTGACGAAGGGGTTCGCTGTTGACATGGCAGATTTTCGGAATTTTCAACAGCTCATCAGCGTGTCAAGTGTTGAACTCGAAAGGAAGGAGCCTTAGGAGCGTCTGCTTCATTACGTTTCACAGTGTGGCGAACTGTCGAGCAAAAAACTGGATCAGAACGAGGGGACCATTTTAAGCTGGCTAAGTGACATAAATTTTCGACGAAGCCGCGACACGATATGAAAAACCCGGTGTTCTGCAGCGTCGTCCCTGTAAAGGAATTACATTTCCGCGCCAAGAGCGACGGCAAAATACATGACAATTTTAAGTCGCCGAGATAAATTGCGGCAAGACCCCGGTAACAAGTTCTTGCGAAACCGTTGCGCCAAGTCGTTGCTACAGTTACTTCGTGTCTGCATAAGATCGTCTGTGTTAGGATCTTGAAATACTGTTGCAGCCGCAATGAAAACCTCCCCCAGCGAGAAAATGTTTAATTGCGGTGGCATTTCACTAGCTTTTTAAGGCAGCCCATTCAACACTCTATGTTAAAACATCTTCCCCATGCTAAACACATTCCGATATTGTAGACCTTTATACTACTGGCAATGGGTGCTAAAAACTTCTTCTTTCTCAACAAAAAGGCGGACTTGTGTAAACTAGGTTCAGGAGTTATAACCTACTATTGCGAAAAACATCAGTACAGTGAATTTTCGATCTATGTCAACAATACGGGTCTTGCCAGCGTCGTGTATCGTCCAGGAGACATACCCGAGCCGTATTATGTTTACACTCCTAGGCGTCCGAGGCCTAGTGGAGATAAGTCCACGACGTTTATGATCCAGGCCTTATCGCGTATACGGAGAAATCACTGTATATTGTAAATTTAGTTGATATCTATAATAAATAAAATATATTTGTAACACATAAAGTTATAATATCAAATGACTTTTTCAATTTCTACAGTATCTGATTAGCACAAATCATTTTGGCTGCTGTATCGCATACAGGGTGTTCATTTGAAAACTTTCCAGCCGAATATCTCGAAAAGTATGAAAGATATTTAAAAAGTGTACAAACACGTGTCCAAGGATTTCGAGGGGGACAGATGGGGACAGTATCAGTTTTTTATTTTGGTGGCGTTTTCAAGGTCATTCGAAGGTAAACTTTGTTTTTCCAAATGGAAATCTATATTTTTTATTATGGGATCTTATTGTACGTAAAAAGACCAGCAATTTTCGTATGATACTTTTTTTTATCCACACGCTAGTTTCGGAGATATTCAAAGAGAAGACCCTGTAAGTTTTTTCCCTATAAATAATCGTGTAGAATTCGCGAATGATTAATTTAGAAATAACGAAGGGAGCGCAACAGTTTAAATCTCAAACTCGGAAAAGTTTCATTAAAACGCTGAAATCAAACAGCGTTCATCGTTCAAAGCTTCCTCAAATTCAATTTCCGAGTGGTCTCGCCAGTCATCGAAGCCGAAGAGGACAAACTTTTCGAGCGACAGACGAAATCGCGATAAGCGAGTTAACAAATCCTCGAAACAGAGGGGTTCGGGGGGGGGGGGGAGGTAGAGAAATCACCGTCGCGTTGCGGGGCGGCGAGGAGCAGCGAGTTTCGTGCTTACATTCACACGCTGACCGCGCAATTTTCGAACATGACTGCTACTCGAACAGCCCCCGCTAATTATCGCAAAGTTCCGGCGGAGGCCAGAAGTGGCCGGTTAATTAGTCACGAAATCGCGCGGCGTGATCTTCCGGTTCGGCAGTCCCGGCGTCTTCCGCAGCCAGGCTTCCCCCTCCCTCCCTTTTTTTTTCTTTGCTGACTTCGAAAAAAGGAAGGTTAAATTCGATTAAGTTCGAAGTAGGTTCAATTTTGTATGACGAAATCTACATTTTTTTAGTTTTTTCTCGATATATGTGCAAAACACGGGTCGAGTCAGGGACATTTATCGGCGAGGAGATACTATTTTTTGATTCACGCAGGATGTAGAAAATAACAGTTCTGAGGCTTTTGTCGGTTAAGCATTTGTGACATATAGGGTAAGGGGCCCAATCACTGCGAAGGTACGAATTACTGTGTAATTATACTTCTTTTTAAAGCATAATGAATACTAGAAAAGAGATATTCAATTTTTTCATTAAAATTAGTTAATATAGATATGTATGTTATATATTTCTTTCTCAATATTCATTATGCTTTAAAAATAAATGTAATTAATATAGGCATGGTACCCCCACAGTAATGGGGTCCCTTACCCTATAGAGTAAACACTGTATTGTGACATTTTTATTGTGAATATCGATTGAATTTATAATACACTGGTGTTTTCTTTAACAAAATGAAATGAACTATCAGTCCCTCACTGAGCCTAATTACCAGTGACGCGTACTCTCCTCGTCAAAAAGACAGCCCAGGTGTGCTATTTTTAATTTCTCAGTGACGCATGTAAAGTTTTACGTTTGTGAATATCTTTTACGTTGTGACTAGTTTTACGTTTGTGACTGGGCTATCTTTTTGACGGGGAGTGTAAGTACGCCAACGAATCGACGAGCAAATGTTCCCGAGAGAAAAATGGCTGAGGAAACACCGTATCGAGGGACCCGTAACGGAGGCTGGCTTGCCGTGATTTCTGACTGATGCATTTAATTCGATTTAAATAAAGCGAAAAAAAAAGAGCCGCGCAATTTATCCGGCTCGTCCACCCTTGCCAATGGCCTCGCTCTACTTATTTCCTATAGGCGAGTGTGCCAGGGGGAACTTCAAGGGTTGCTATTCGACCCAAACGACATTAAATGATGCCGCTAAAGATCGCTGGATACGTTTACGTTACTTCCGACCGTAATCGAGTAACTTATTGCACAATAAACGTAATATGATTCAATTTGGGACGCTTCGATGAACGTCAAGGCTTCGATGATTCCTGCTGTCACAAGTCCTTTACGTCGAGAGCTTTGAGTCTAGAAATCCATTTAGCAAAACCTTAGGAAAACGAGTGTAAGCGTGGCATTTGCAATTTAACCATTCATAGTTTTGCCAGTTTAAAATATAAATTGTTAATCGCAACAGATTATTAATTTTGCAGTAGACATTCTGAATCATCTGGAGTTTTTAATTGTAATTAATTACAGCTATACAAAAAGTATTATATATGATGAGAAAGTAACTAAATAAATGATAGAAAATATTATCAAGTAAAACGTAGTGCGACTATGGAAACGTTCAATGGAAAGCTGTCAATTTTGTAATGCCAGAGGTACGCTTAATATTTTTCATTTACGATTATTATTCGAAGCGTCACTCCACTTCGGATGGAACGGAATTTCTTTCAATTTCGAGCACGGTACACCTTAAACCGAAATCGTTATTTGTTTCGCTCGGCGTACTGTCTTACCGGCCCCTTTTCCTTCGTCATCTTCCTTCTCATTGAATCGTGCAATATTCAGACACTTTGCCAGCCGCGCGGGCGCGGAACTTTCTGTTTTGTTCAGGTGCGCCAACAGATTCCGCAAACAACCGGAGCACAATTTTCAGTCTAATGGAAAACACGGGAATAAAAGGTATAAAACTATAACAAGAGAATATACAATTGCGCGGGATGGGGATGGAGCACGCGAAATCCACGTTTTTTTCTTCTTTTTTTTTTTTAAACATCTACGCCGACAATATTGCATCAATTCCTATCGGAAAATAAATATCGCGCCACGGCACGCGTGTTTATTCGCATTTGAAATGCACCGCTGTGCGTGATTCCCGTGAAGCTATTGGCGAACATTTGAAAGCAACTACACTCCCAAATTTCCTGGACCTCTTTTTTTCCATTCGAACGGATCCCCCGCGAATTCGGATTTGATCCGCGAGGGAAACGCGAGAATCGATAACCCGGCGCGATCAGTTTATAATGCAATAATTTAATACTTTCCGTCTATAATTGCGCGTTGTTAATCTCCTTACAACGGTCCCTCTATTTTCCCAATATCGAAGGAAACACAGCAACGAATAAATTAAAGCGCGTGGCGCGGCTGATTGGTGGAACAATGCAGAGACTATAGTGCTCCGAACTACAGTCTTTACTAGATTGTACATGTCCGCAATATCTCGCCGATAAAAGTCTCAGAACTGTCCCCACTGTCGCGGGATATACCACGCGTGGGGCTTGAAAGCTCGAGTGACCTTGGTCGCTAAGGAGTCTAAACACAATACGGGTCGGGTACAAATCGAATAACAAAACTTTCACCAACAAAAAAGTATTATGTTTACACTCCTCGGCGACCGAGGCCACTCGAGCTTCGCTGTCCTTTTCTACGTTTGGCGTGGATCAAAAAATAGTATCTCCTGGACGATATATGTCCCTGGCCAGACCCGTTTTTGGACATATATCGAGTAGAAACTGTAAGCGACCGTAGGTAAGGAATATTTTAAGCTGTTAATCGGAAAGAATTTTGCATTTTGCTATGATAACCCCTCAGTTTTATCGAATCAAACTGTCCATATTGGTATAAACTTGGCTGGCAGCGGTGGAGGTTCGTGTTAGCCGTGCAAAACCATCATCAGTATTACAAAGCCTAGTTTTCGCGTTCGTTCGGTTGAGCAAATTTCGCTGGTTTTGCAGTAATCGATAGCGTGTCTTGGAACGGTACAACGGTGTTTTACATCTGTGTATTTCGCAGCGAAATGTTCCGGTTTTATTGTTCCGAGGGACCTGGAATAACGTCCGAAGGATCTAGGTAGATCTTCTGACCACCTAGGGGACAAAGTGAATACCCCCAGTGTTTATCGTGTTTGCCAATCGGTCAATCGTGATCCGGATAGTCGGACAGATTGCTAACGGCGGACCGGTGGAATGCTCTAGCAGAATTACGTAACCGTTTAAGTGCCCCGGAGCAACTAGACTTTACTATCGCCGGAGAAAGGGATATACCCTTCTCTTTTGACTCTGTCTCCCTCCCTTCTTTGTTCAACGGACTCTCTCGCTCCTATTACAATTCGCTCGCTGCGCCCCCACCTCCTTCCCCCTCTCACAGCTACTCTTTATTCGACAGTTTGTATAATCGCGTTCACCGTTAGCAACAATACCGCTGATCCCTTCTAGTTTCGTTTCAGCAGATTGTACGACAGCTTTACAAGGACCCGTGGCACAATGGAATTTTTCTCCGTTCAGGATGCCACGGGGGAGGCTGACTCATCAGGGTGTTGTCGATAAGTTATTAATAGACCCGCCGCTATTATGCAATTACTACGCCGTACGCAAATACGCGCAACCGAACGATCGGCTAACGTTAACGACGCGAGAGACATCATAAAACTCATCTTATTTGAATGCGTTGCTCATCCTCGTCGTTAAATCATTTTATCGCATGCAACAACGTACCTCTTTAAGATTAAATTTTCTGAACGTATATTCTAACTGACACAGCAGGTCTACGAAATGTATTTCTTAAATTTTTATTACAAACGAAAAGTTATAAAGTCGATATTTAATGTTTTTTTCCCGCAATTCCTAGCAATCACAATTTTCTTAAAATTTTCTGTACACGTCATTCGGTGAACTAATTGTTCGAAATTCGTAGAAAAACTGGTCGTGTGGTCCATTTTTGAAAGAGTTACATCATTTTGGAGGGTTTGTCAGAGCTTTTTCGAGTGACGTACAGTCACGTTAACAGGAAAATACAGTCAATTCTCGATATATGTCAAGAACACGGGTCTTGCCAGCGTCGTGTATCGTCCACGAGATACTCACGGGATATGTCCCGCGGTAGTGGGGATAATTCCGCGACGTTTATCATTGAGACCTTGGCGACATATATAGAGAACCGTACGCCAGGTAATTTTCGTGAATGCAGCGAAATGTCCTGTTAATTTTCAGAGGATTCATCGCGAAAGAAGAGACAGATGACAGTAGATGACAGTTGATCCACACACCGAACAACGCTTCGACGTTTCGGATTGCGAACTTCCCGAGACTCGAGAGCAATCGGAGATCAAAATATCGAATATTTTCGAACGGGTCATTGAGGTTGGTTTTCGAGGGATTTACCGGGATAGGTTGCAAAGCTTGGTGTAAAACTGCTCCTCCCACCTGTGCCCCTGCAGTGGCCGGTTTCATTCAACCTTTACCTTTATCTCTCGATTTAGTATCGCGCAGGATACAATAGTACAATGGCGTGATAATATCAGGAGTAAAAGTCCGGCATTGTTCGAACGATTACGCTCGCCCGCGTAATCCTTAATTGCATTCGGCCGTAGCGAGACCACGATCTATACGATCCTTTGGATTCATAGTGTTCCCTGACCGAACCACGACATTGTCCGGGATTCTGTCACACCAGAGATACACACTCGTAGCTCCATAGAGCCTCTATGTCCCGGGAGATATAGTTCGCCAGATATGAACACACTTGCCTGCTGGCGTGCTGGCACGGAATTATGTGATCCTCTTCTCTAACATTCGATGTGAAGACCTCTGGTACCGTTAACCGAATTACTTGGAAATCAACCGATGATCTTATACCGTACAAAATAATATTTATTATATACATAAAAAATTATGTATATATTCGAAAATCAATACTTATTTCAGGAATGTTATAAAAGTAAAATCTTTCGAAAGTATTTTAACGTAAATTAAACAAATATTTGATAAATTTGTTTATCGCCGGATCTACAGAACAGTAGGAGAATTCGAGAATACATTATCGCAATTAAAAAATTTTGGAAGTAGTTCTAGTGTTGAATATATTTTTTGTTTAATTCTATAGAATATGCGAGGCACAAAGGAACGATTGATTGTAATATTGAAGTAAATATTTTTACGAATATAAAATTAAAGAATTATACTGATTCATGATCAGATAGAATGTTATTTTCAAGGAATTAATTGTGTGATAACGTTTGGTGGTGACTCGACAGTGGATCACGATCCTGGACCGAGGATGACCTTCGATTGCGGTTAGGTACCCGTTATCACACGCCCGGATGAATTGCCCGCTCTGGTTCCTCCATTCATGGTGTATTTCTCGAAAACTGGGGGACTTCAACAAACTCCTAGACCCAAATGGTAGCCATTACTTTGGGAAATAACTTATCAACAGGTTCCGGGTTTTACGCACTTGTGACAAAAACGAGTAGGCGCAACGTAAAACAGTGAAAAGATTGGAAGACTTTAATATAATATTCTTAATTTACCTCCTAATGTCAGAGAAACAGGATGATAAAACAACGATCCTAATAGAAAGACAGGTAAACAAATAGACGCATAAATTAGCAGATTGTTCTGCTAAAAATGAATTTTTTTTTTATTTTTTTAATTATGTGTCCCTACTTTCAAAAATCTGAAAAACTTATATACTAACAGCCATAACGAGATGCTAAAACTGTAAAAATATAAAATTACTATCTCACAATTTCTACAAGAAATCGGTATTTCAAGTTTCTTTACTTTTTAAAATTCGGTTTCGAGGCTAAAAATTCTGAAAAAATTCATGGATATGCATTCTAATAGCTAAAATATGTCTGATTTTTTCAGAATTTTCAACTAAAGAGGATAAGAGAAATTACGGAAAAACCTGATCTTCTTTCTTACCTCATTACTACTCCCCATGTCGACATACAGGGTTGAAAATTGGCAAAAAGTATTTTCTTTGCATAAGCTATCAAATGGCCTGTTGCAAATTCAATTTGGTTTGGGGGCACTTTTTACCCCGTTTCTGCGAACAAATTGCGTTCATCTATCACCTGACGTTGATGAAATCTTCGCAAGACAACGTTCGGCGAAAAATGTCGGCGTCACAATCTAGGAGGTAACTCACGAACGACAGCTACTAATTGCAGCAGAAGCGACGAGACAAATCTATAAGTTCCGATAAATAATTCAGCCCGATTAAGTATTCGGACGCGACGGTTCCCCGTAAGTTAACATAATTGGTTAAGGGACCAGGTATCTGTGCGCTTAATCTTAATTGGATGCTACGGCGCTTTCGCGTTTGCTGTATGTCTAGTCATTTATAAAAGAGGCTTACTTCGGGACCAAGCGGTATCCAACGCGAACCGGTTTTCCTCATTCGCGGGAGAGACACGTCGTTTGATCTCCATGGGCCACGAGGGTTTGCGCAAAGCATGATTTTGAAGTTTCTAGCCCCGGCTATTACGTTTGTATCACGCGAACCAAGAAACTTCGTGCTTAGGATACACGCGTGTGCCGAGTGGATCGTTAT
Source organism: Seladonia tumulorum (assembly GCA_913789895.3). NCBI lineage: Eukaryota > Metazoa > Arthropoda > Insecta > Hymenoptera > Halictidae > Seladonia > Seladonia tumulorum. Next base: position 10,433,316 of record OU565267.1, on the reverse strand, counting down.
ACATACACACGTAGGTATAAATCTTACTTCACGCCTCGCTTCTCGGCTACTATATCAATCTACTTGAATCTCGACCTATTGGGTTTGATTTATTCCGGTGCGTTGGACTCTGCATCCCGAGACGTATCGGACAGCCGATATTAATTGTTGCCAATTAAATCACTGGATCGTGGAACGACATCCGATGAAAAAATTAAAAAGACTAATACGTCCAACCAGGAAGAATTAATAAAAGGAGGATTAATATGTCCAACTAGATCACATGCACCAGTGTTTTGAAATTTACCAAAATTAAATAGCTTTGTGTTAAATCGGTTTTGTCTTTAATCGTAAAGTTTCTTAGCGTTGGGGATTAAAATACTCGAAATACTACTGGATTATTTTGGACTTATCAGAGTGATTACGAATAGCAATAAATATGTATGCAGCTCCTGCAATGAATGCAGATTATTTTGCGTAAAAATCCACAGCCTAGTGATAAATAAACAAATCTGGATGTTTCCATTTGTTAATTGATAGACGTTTATAGGTTATTATAAAAATTGTTGGCAAATTTGGATATTGGTAATATTTTGGACCGCTGGTAATAGCTATCTTATCTTATGGTCGCTATAGCGGCCATAATATGTGAAATGGGACATTAAATGACCCTCTTCGTAGATTGCTTCTTTTATCCGGTGGAAATGGTGACTTTATAGTCTTTGGAAGATGGCTGAATCCATTTCCACTGATGCGTCCAGTTAATATCGTCTCGTCCGATCGAAACTAGTCGCTAGTCTACAACTGGCAAAAGCTCTTTGCGTTGGTTCCGTGAAAATGGCTGTGCTAGAAACCAAGCCGGTCGAGTAGCCCACCTGAATAAACCTTCGACCTTTCCGCAGGAGTCGCAGCAACGGTTGCACAACGCTAATCGACAATCATGACCGAGAAAACTGTTCTATTTCCGTTGCTGAACGCCGTATGCTTCGTAGACCGTGCTTTTCTATTCTTCTGTAGAATAAAAATCATTCTGCACGTTCACTCTAATAAATCGTTCAAGCTGGTCATTTATAAAAACTAAAACGTCGGAATTCCCACTCAAATAACACGCTACTTTGATTCGTGCCAACCTCTCTGAACTATTCAGCTCTCCGTCTAACACCTAGTAACGGATATAATTTCGTAATAAATATTTTTTCGTGATAAATATTTAACCCTTAAGACTTCCGATAAATTTAAAGTAACTTCTTGATGTTCAAAGTCTAGGCGTTTTAAGAGCTTCAACATTAGCAATGACTTTTTATGAGACATTAAAAACCGTCTTCCCTTGAGGACTGCATAATGTTTCTTCATGAATTTTAACATGGGTCCAGCGTTTGCTACATTCGTAATATTCATCACTCTTGATTACGAGCGACTTATTAACATTTTCTTTATTCGCGTACAGTATTTGGTACCGAAACTAAGCCGGGATTAATTAAGCACGTGAAAGCAGGAATGTAGGCTGTAAGCAATTAACTATCGCGTCGCTAATGGGAACGACGGAACTTCTAAACGATGCAAGACGAGGAGACGTAACTCGGGATATTACAGTATTGCGAGAGATATCTTACTGCGAGGTGGTGCTCGGGTTTAAAGTGTGGTTTTCATTGGGAGTTTCGCGCGACGTATGAAGCGCTCGCATTGACGCGGGAATATCGATTAACCGCGTGTCGTAAATCACGAGGCGACGACTGACGCGGCGCGTACGTATGTAAATCAAGGCGAGATCGTCTTAACCGGAAGACATTCTCGCGTGTTCTCCAATGGCAAGTGGAGGGACTTTCCACGCTGATTCTAAGAGGCCCATTGGCCACGATGGAAACCTGCTGGGCGACTAACCTACCTGTGGGCACTTACGACCTTCCAGCAACACGGCGCAGCGGTGCGCCGCTGGTTGCACAACCGCGCGCCGGCCGCAACCGTGCCTACAGAATCATAATCGAAAGACCTACCGTGGCTCCATTGACGACAGTGCATTTCAATTACTGCAACAGAGAATTTGAACACAATCGAGCAATTTGTCGAATGGCTGACGCAACCTGCCGCAAAGACAATGGAAAATTTGTTTCCCGAAGGAGAATTGCGACAACCTCGGCCAATTTTGCGTAGGAACCGAAACAAAATACTTCCAGACTCGCAATCTAATTATTATTAATTTTAATTATTCGAATGGTCCGAATGATAGACAATCGAATACATATTTATTCCTTCCTCTTACTCAAACGAAATTTAATTCGAATAATACGTGACACTGTTCGAGATTTTGCGAAAAAGTCAACTTTCTAATTGTGGTATTTCCTTCAATTGCTATTGATTCCTAAATGTCCACCGACCACGAAAATGAAAAAATTAATTAAATACAATAACAGTTCTAGTTTCAATACACGCATAAAGTTAGACATTTTCGGAATCTCGATTTTCCCTAGATAATTTGGTCGTTCATTCTTAAAGTGTCCTGATAACTGTATTCAACTTCTTGCTCTGAATTTTTTTCTACATCAAAATGCACACTTTATTGATAAGAAATCATAGTTTTCATTAACAATTATGATATATATATAACATATTTTTTTAAAATGCTGAGCAAAATGCAATCAACAGTGAAAATTTTTTATCTTTGATAGACCCGATCTTTCAGGTCCCACAAAGTTCCACTTTCTAACAAGTAAGGATCTTTTCAGTGAACCTTCTTCTATGTAATGTCACAAAAATTATATCCCACTCGAAACCAACATTCGAGATATTACTGTTTGAAGACAACTGCGTCGCTCGTACGCGGGCGCGCTGAACTCGTCACGCACGCAGTCGGCGACAAAACTGCTTTGCAAAAAGGTTATTAGCATTTAATGCGTTTATGTTTTGCAAAAGACTATCAGCATTTGATGCGTTTATGTTTTGCAATCAGTTATTTTTAGTGTTTTAACTGCATTCAGTTCGACGATTCGGGATGAATAATACGTATTTTATTTTCATTCTTGTACTTATGTATGTTTTATTATACATATATTATATAATGTTCATTACAATGTAATTTAAGTTTGATTTACGTTTGATTAAGTTACGTTTGATTTAAGTTTGATTAAGTTACATTTAAGTTTGAAATGTATCATTGAAACGGAATTATATTTCTAAATATTCATTTCAAATTTCATTGGTATGTCTCTTACGAGTCAAAAAGTAATTCACAAATGTGTGAATTTTCAATCCAGCCCATTGAAGACGCGCAAGTAGATTCGGCCGCTGGAGTCAGACGCGGCGCAACGGGAGAATCTAAACGGACGGATGCTCGCCGAAGATACTTGGCTGGTCGAATGGAAAATCGTGCGGGACTGTCGTTCACCGGTTCCCCGTGAAACGAAAGATCGCGGCGGCACGGCGAGAAAGTAGCTTTCGCCCGGCTGTTCGAGAGGAGATCGGCGCGCGGCTTCTCGTTAGGCATTAAAACGACGGTGCACCGTAAGTCCAGGGCCGTAATCGAATCAGGCCCTGGCAGGAAAACAGTTTCGAGCTAGCTCCCCCCTTTCCGATCATCTTTATCCGTGCTATCGAAGCTACGGCCACGACCGAACTCGCTGTCGTCGGCGACCAAATCTCGATTTTACGAGCGCAACTCGCCGGGCGGGCAATCGGTCCCGTCGGTCTTTACTGTTGCACTAAAAGCGAAACACCGAACAGAGATTTACTCGCGATAAATCGCGCTCCGAGCCCCGGATCTACTGCGAACGATATAAAAAAAAAGCTCGCGAGGAAGTGTACACACACTTCGCTCGAGTTTACCGAGCGATAACGACACGTGTGATCCCGCTAAACGATTTCGAAGCTGAAATAAACACCGATGAACAATCAGCGAAACGGAGGACGAGGAAGCGCTCGCAGCAGCTTGTAATGTAGTCGCAAATAAGATTAACGATGCTAATTCTCGAGGACGACGTTTCTGTCTTGTACTAACTCGAATGTATATTTCAATATTTTATTATGCCTAACGCGATTATTAGCACTCTCGCGCAGTGTTGTTCATTTTCCGAAACTTTGAACATGAAAAATATTTAAATATTTTGATAGATCATTCTGTTAGATTTTTATGATGTCGGTTGTACAGGAAAAAATTGTGAGATCGTTGATTCGGATTTAAGATATGTTTAAGTTCGCTGCGACTAGTTTTATACTTTGAAACGAAAAGAGAATAACTAAGAATTACAATTATTGAACAAGTTTCAATTATTATATCGCATATTTTGTAACTGCATTTACACATAATTTTTGCTGTATCTAAATATTAATTTCAATTCAACCTTAATAACGAAATTTCCATCGTTTAAACAGTTTATTGTCGTTGCAAAGGGTTCAAGCACCATAAAACTCCACTAAACGCCACAGACTCTTGTACAAACAATAATTGAAGATAAATAGTCGATCTCTTGACTGAATCCGAGCCTCCAATCATCCGCTAACGTTCTTGTGCAGATCGTACAGCACCAATTATTGTAGAAACCGTCCTCGTTTCTCGATCATTATTACCCACACTTTTACCGTTCTTCGGTCGTTAAAAAATTTTGAGAAAGTTATAGATAGACGCTTGCGGTGTCAATAATGGCGATAAATGATACAAGATTGAAGCAGCGAATCGCTTTCTTGTTGGCTTCCCCTTCTGCTCGAACGATTGCGAATGATTTTCTAGGGTAAGCAGTGGCGGAGGATCGGTTGTGTACGGCCCTGCTGCTCGTATCTCTCGAGAAGTACTCGCTATCGAGCGCACGACCACGTTCCTTATTATTTCCCATTAAGGCTGGATGTTCCTCTTGCCCTCAAAAGAGTTCCTCGCCCGACGACCCGCGGCATTTAAAAGCAGACGGTGGTATAAAATTTCACGGGATTCGGGGCGACTCGTGATAAGCCCTAATAGTCCCCCCTCCACCCTCCCGCCCGTCCCTGCACAATTTTCCAGAGACGGAAAGAATTCAAAACGAACGCCTCGGGAGTAGATCGCTAACCCCTCCTTGAAAGCTCACCGGAGAATATTCGAAATAAACGCTTGGATTATAAATTTTCTCGCCAGCCTTTATCCCACGAAGCACACGCAACCGCAAAGAACCCTGTCCATTAGATTTTCTTGCGTATCCCGTAAGCATTGAATGCAAATTTCGCTTAATTAATTCGCGAAACGTAAATATTTCAATGTGAAATTTAGCACGCTGAATCTACTATCACCGACCGATTTTATTTAATTTACAATTATTGAATTTCTTCGTTCGGGAACATATTGTAATAGAAAATTGAACGAAATCTAAAAATATAAATGAAAATAAATCTGAAGATAATATTAATTATTTTATTCTTATACACATTATAAATTCGATCTTGTCATCTTTAGGTTTAGCGTTAAATATGTGATTTATAATATTTATTCTTCCACATGGTATAATAGTGAATGGCCATAATGAAACGAAGAACAAGATATATTTGATTACTCTATGAAGCAACGCAGCTCGATTATACTGATCGGTGTGCTGGACAGAGAATCTCGAACTCGGTGAGGCAAGTACCGATAAACAAGTATCTCTACCGATCGTATACTGTTGGGAGCGAGAAGCGCAACTTTTACCAGCCAGCGTTGTTACAAAACGGGAAACCCGACACAACGAACAGCAATGTCGCCGCACGTAAACCACTATCGTGTTCGATTCGTGTTCTGAAAGTATTGCAGATAAGCGTATCAGTAGAAAGTTTGGTTCATTTGCAGTTGGAAGGACGCGGATGATCCAGCGGTTAAAGTTTGCGATACGTGGTAAGTGCATTGCTGACGCGCAGGAAGTAGATCGATAAAATGTTATTATTACGCATTTGGGAATAAAGTATAAAATATTGTTACCAGATCGATAGACAGAGAAACATTACATTTCGAACTGGACTTGTTTCGAAGCTTGAAGCTTCTACAACCACAAGTTAATTTTTCTCTAAGATATTTTACACGACTTGTAAATATCGACATTTTTCCTAAAAAATGCTACGAAGTCGGGTATCTCCGAAAACTTTCAAAAATTTTTCTCGCAAATGAAATTGCCATTGATTTTAAAAATTCGAGACTCCGTTTTACGACCCGGTTGAAAATCGGTGTACAATTTTTTTTAGTCACTTTGTCGAGTTTCGTGTGTCAAAATTTATCTGTCGTACCACCGTTTTCTACAAAATTATCTCGGGCTAAATGTAGGTAATTTTTCATACAATTCATAATATCGCAGACTTAATAAAGAGTTTTACATGGGCCACGCATGAAACACGTACGAAAATGTAAAAGAATGTATGAAAATGTTGCGCCGCGAATAGCATTAAATAATAAATTAAAAATATCGAGCGCGAAGCTGTTGAGCTGCCACTTCTGTTTCACAGTCGAGCACCGGTGGGAACAATTCGATTCGAAAACGAACCTTTGTATCGAGCCATACTTTTTGCTACAGAAGTGTAGGAATTAATTTAATGCCGGCAACGTACGTACGTTAAAATCGAGTTATGGAAAAATGTTTTCGCTAATTGGACGTCGGTTCCGATCCAATTTAATCCGCGAAGTATTAATACAACAATTGTCGGACCATTTTGCGGGAGGTTCGAGCATGGTCCTTCACAAAAACCTCCCATTCTTTGCCTGAAGAATTTTCAAGCTGAATATGTAACAGAGCGCGATTTTCATTTCGAAATCTGTTCCAATCGCAGAATATCGTTTATCCATACAGTTATGCAATGTTCCTCTCTACGTCGTTCTTTCTGTCCTCCTATTAGCGTCGACGGCGGAAAATATTTTCTAAAGTGTAGAAAGTATGCAATTAGAGTCGCAAAAAGCGTTTCCTCGTGGCAACGATTTTTTACGTGGCCACTTTGGCAGTAGGCAAACCAAAGAACTTGGCTTCGCTTGCTTGTTTCATTCTCATCTTTCGGACAATTTTAACGGCGCTCTTTAGAATTTGTTTTTTAATAAACTATGTGATGTGTCTTTATGAAACTTTACAGACTCGTTCATGTACAGTTCCTTTGGAACATTGTCGTCCTCGACATTATAGCAATTGTCCACCCAATAAGTAACGAACGAATAATTGACAAAATTATGAAATATTGCATTTTCATGTAATAATCCAGCGTTTAAATATAATTTGACTATACATAATAACACGAAAACATGAAAAACTGAAGGTCACTTCGGATTCACGAAAAATTGGCAGAAATTATCGCGTTGCCAGTAAAATATACTGCAAGTTCTTCCTCTTCCATTTTTCTCAAATGCTTACATGCCTGCAAGAAAAACGCTGGTCCAATTAACCGGATACACCCTGTACATGCGAGGCTGGGTCCGCGAATATTTTTGGACAAAATTCAAAAAATGTCGAATGGAAATTAATAAAATCTCGAAATACCGCGTTCTCGTTCCAAGGAGTTACCATTCCTAACATTTTATTTCCAGTTGAAATTTTTCACCCGAGGGACAATAAGAACGTAACTCGAACCGAGAGACGTGCTCGCGGATCGGTCTGACGAATTCAGCTGGTCGTGACAGTATGTTATCCTGAGAAACGGTAGTCGGGGTCGGGGATCGAGAACGTTCCTTCAGTGAAAATGAAATTAGAGTGATCTAACTTTCGGCTCACGATTTTGTGGATGCGACGGATGAGGAGGGGGGAGCAGGGGGCGCGCGGTGCAACGCGATGGCGCGATCTTCTTAAATTTTTGGAATTTGCCTCTCCGAGAGAGGGAAGTGAAACGGAACGAGAAGCGTTTTCCGGCGGAGCGAGCAACCAGCTTTGAGTTGAATGAGAAATAGACTCCCGGGCAAATGCGAAGGTAAGTAGGCCAGAAAATTCATTCGACGAGGTATGCCCCCACTCCCCCCCCCCTTCGCCGGTACGCAACTCCTGGTGAATACTCCTCCGGAACGGGACTTTCGAGGAAAAAAGAAAAAAACGAGCCAACTCGCGAGATTTATGATGATTGAAATTAACGGGAGACTCGGTCCCGGTGTTCGGGAATCAAAGAAAGCTCCGGGCGAGAAGGAAGAGTAACGAAAGATTTGTGGGTGTTGGCGGATTTTTCTTGACGGTTGAAAATAGAAAGAAAATGAGCGAAGAATTCTTCGCTAGGCGGTTAGACGAGGCGGATATTTATCATCGAACTTCTCGCCGTCGAAAAACCAAACCGTGCTTCTGAAATCAAACCGAGATCCAGCGGAGAGAGGCTTGCAAAAAAAGGCGGTCTGAAAATCCGATCGATGTCTGGGAATAAGTTTCGCTGTTGCAAAAAGAGGATCGACCGAAAGTTTCCCCGCGACGGAAACAAGACCCTAATACTTCACTTCCGAACCGGCTCCGAGCAGTTTATATCAGAGTTCCAGATATGACTCACCGGGCAGATCTCGTATCCGACACAGGGTGTCGTATTGTTTGCTGTGCTAAGTAACAAATACGATTATTTTTTACTTCGCGGAATTCGCTTGGTCGTGTCCGGGGTGCACGGGTTATCTCGCGATCGCCGATGATTTTTCGCTGACGAAGAATCATGCGAAATCGTGTGCAAACACATAGATAAGAATTTTCTAAAACATGGTACAATAAAGTTGTACTGGTTCTTGCAAGGTCACCTTGTATATTTGTGATTATATAATTTCATCGAGCCAGCCGAATTTACATATTAAATATATGTACAATCGCGAATGCAAATTCCGCGGAATGGAATGTTCAAAATGTGCATAAATATTTCCCAAAGTAATTTTTCACTTTTTTGTCGGCTGCGGTCGCGCGACGTCTCCAACGAATCCGATTAATATATGTGCAATAACTATTTCAGAAGCGTGATTACTTGAAGCGAAGGCGCATTAAACTTTCATGAGAGATTCGCTGCGCTGGCGGATTCGCGATATTCCGATGAGAAGGGAAGAGTGAAAGGCTCGACGGAAGATCAATGCCACCGAGTGTGTGAAATTGAACGAGATTATGCCACGAATAAGAATGTTAAACCCGGGGGAAACACACGCGATTTCCCGGTGGGTACGACTCGACTCCAGTCTGACGGTTTTCTTGGTACCGAGCAGCAGTAGAAGCGATTCCGATTTCGTAGAGTCGATGGAAACCGGAAATTGGAAACCTATTATCTCGTCCAGCTCTTACCGGATAAACAAGGGGGGCAGAGGCCACGGTGTACAACAATTACGGTCCTCGATCTAGCGAGAACAAGGAGAAGGAAAATTTCGTTTTCCACTCGGAAAAAAAGTTCCACCGTAAAGAGAGAACCCCTCCCCACCCCATGGCCGCCGAGGGCCAAGAAAAGTGCGAACCGAAAGGAAATGGACGATCGAGTTAGACGCCTGAAAGCTTACAACAGTGCGCCGATTCGATTCAAAACACAGGCCTCCTCGAGCGGTTACGGCTGAAGAAAAAACGAAAGTGGAGAACACGGAAGCGAATAAATGAAAATTAACGAGGGAGCTGGGCTGATACTTATCGAGCTGCATCGTCTGCTAAAAATTTCCCACTATTTATCACTCCTTCTTAAACTTGACTTTTAAAATCTCAGCAAGGTGTTTGTCGCTTTAACCAAGAGCGCGAAACGTTTCATCGCTCACTCCTCTCGATACGAATCGGTGATTTTATCGCGACTTCGCGTAGCATCAAATCAGCTTCACGTTTATCGTTCATATCAGCGTGTAAAAAATTAACTTGGCCCTCGGGGTCGTTCGTATCCAGAAATACAGGCTGCATAAAAAGAATGCATACATTGAACACGCGACTGATACAGTCCGCGACAATACTATAAGACATCACTTAAAACGAAATTCTAACGAAAACAGTGCGTGGAACGACGTCCCCAGAAGTAAATAATAACACTCTGCATGAGAGACGATGAAATTCTTTCATATAATACATAATTATTTCGTTTTAAGTGATGTCTTATAGTATTATTGTATTAGGTTGTAACATATGAAACGTCCGATTTTTAAGATTAACTTTAAATGAACACAACGGACATTTCATATGGTACAACCTAATATATTCTTCGACAAATGAAATCAGCAACTGCAGAACACCTTCCATTAAATTTCACTGAAAGATCGACTTCCTGTACAACAGCCTGGCACTTTCCATCTCCTCGATATCCCGGCGTTCCTCGCGACAGTCATGGAAACTTAATGCGACTGAATATCCCGGCCGCGTCTCTCGTGCAACATTTTCCTCATAAATCCCGTCGAGCTCCCTAAACAGAGACCGAGTGTACGTTTTCGACGGCGACCGTAACAACCGATCAGGAATTGGCCTATGGTAATTTCCCTCGTTTCTCTTCATCGTTGGCCTCATGCCGGGCCAGATCCCGCCGTTTCTTCTTCCCTTTTTTTTCCTTTTTTTTTTTCATTTGTTCGCGAAATTGCCGAATGCGCGGGGAGGTACACGTGCGCTCCTGCAGGAATGAATGTTTTCCTGGCTTCAGGAATCCCGTATGAATATTTATGAGCCGACCATCTCGACCTGACCGTGCACGCTGGAATCCCTCTGCCCCTCCGTAGCTATCTTTCCCGCTTTCCTTTCCCCTCGATACATCTCCTTCTCTGCCTATCGCACGGCGCAGCCGTTCGTTGCGGAAATTCGGGAAAGTCTACGTAATATCGATCCGACAATATTTTTCAATTACATTCTATAAGCATAGAATTAAGAAAAGTTTGGTATTTTAACAACTGGTTGAATGGACATAATCAAAATGAAATTTCATACGTGTCAGGAATATAACGGATACTTTGGTTAAACTTCACTTGGGGAAACCAGAAATTTTTAACTTTTTTAATATAATCTTATAGATTTCGGCGAAAAAATTCCATAAATCCAAGTTTCATTCCTAGGAGATCACTAGCTCAAAAGTTATCTGTGTGCAAAGATGTATTTAACTGTTTGCACTCAAAGCTATTTTAATTCCAAAACGAAACATTTCACTGACCTAGAATATTTCCCCTTTATATATATTTTTTTTTATACGTTATACGTACGATAATGGTGCAATTTACTTGAACAATACTGAAATGTTTAGTGATCTATTTATGCAAACGAATTTAATAATGTAAAAAATATTTTGAATAATGATACAGCAATTTTTAGTGGTTCCTTATAGTCACCATTCAAGTTCTAAGGGTTAACTCATAAAGAAACGCTTCAAGTTTCTATACACATCACCTCCATTAAAGAAAGTTCTATCAATCACGATAAAATACGGTATATAATGAAGATAATTGTTTCCGATTTTCTCCGTAACCGTTTTCATAAACGTTCGATCCGATTTGATTATTTCCATTTTTATAGTCTATTTGGTCGATTGAAAAGTTCCGTCGATAGGGTACGGATTTTCTAGCGATTTCGATGAATGTGTAATTAAATATTGTTCTTATTCGACGACTTTTATGGAGCTATAAACGGGAGAAATGTTAGCAGCCTGCTAATTACTTTTCTCTAGGAACGAGACTTGTATCGTAGAGCAAAGAAACGGGTCTCGAGTGACTCGGCGATACCGCGCGGACCGGTGGCGAATTCTCGAAGTCATCCTCACAAAACGAGTATGCGAACCGCAAGACGCTCGCGGCGAGTTAAATGATCGATACCGGCGGCGTCGGTAACAAAAACTTTTGCAATATTTTCGTCCACGGCGAACGATAACGATATACTACTAACGTTAAGCTTCCGAGAAACGGAACTCGAGTTACGACAATCGACCGACACCCGCTCTTCTTATTTGCCAAACAACGCGCGCGCGCAATGACGTGTCGTAAAATTTATCTGACTATTTTAATACCGGATGGAAACAGCAAACGCGCCGGGGAAAGAGGCTTGTGACGTTGTGACAAATCGCTCGTGTACCGTTCCTTCCAACTGTATTTCCATCGAAGAAAAATTCCCGCTCACCGATCTGTAAAAATATTCCGCGTTCTCGCCTGATTCTGTTCCAGAGCTACTCTGGAGGACGCGACTCGAGCGAACGCTTGTTCGCGCGTTCGCGAACGCGGTCAGCTGGTAACGAAAGAAAATTCCATTTTTATTTGAACGTCTCCCTGCCGGAAACTCTCGAATATTTGCAGACAGTCGCGAAAGTCTACGTACACAGGCCGTACCATTTCTAGCGAACTATTCGAATATCTCCGAATTTATGAACGATATCAAACGTATCGAACCGAAGTTATGCAGTTTCGAACAGGACGAAGTTCCACGCGTTAATGGTCTTTTTGCTGGTGAAACGGTGGTGGATGGCATGAGAAGGTCACTTACAATTTTTTAATGGAGACATGTATTTTTGAATACACCATTCGATGCAGTTCATTACTTGCCATAACTAGTTATTAATATTCATATATCCAGTTTAGGCGATACTTTAATTTTAATGTTACGAAATGGCATTCAATACCAATTAATTTCGAAAAAAATGTTAACGTGCAGTGAGGTAAATATGCGACTTTTTTCCTATAAGAAGGTTCATAACTTTTTATGGTAAATAATGAACTGCATCCGTTCCAATAAAGAATTGTAAGTGACCTTTATATGCCCTCCACCTACAAAAACACCATTAACATATATCATAATTTTATCCCCCTCGAAAACATACAATTTTTGTTTGAAACGTTTTTCGATATCATTAATCATTTTAGAGATTTAGTTCACTTCAAATGGGGTACCCTGTATTTGATAAACTGCAATTATTTGTTGGAGAAAATAAATATTTTATACTGTATACAAAGATTATATATAAATATTATATAAATATTACAGTACATTATATTTTATGTTATGTATAAATACTAGCGGTCCCGGTGTCACGCGTTGCTGTGACTAAGACGAAAACATTGTAGCCGATGTAAAAACCCACGGGATTGAGATTTGAAGAATTTAATTCAGCGCTAATCGGTGCACAATATTCTTGGCTCACCTGTCTGTTAACCTGTGTATAACCCGTAAAAATGTATAAACCTAAATTTAAATTATACACTGACGTTTGACGTTTTATACACCGCAATCTGTTATAAACTTATGGAACTTACAGAAAATTATAATAATAATTTGCATTAAAAAAAATATTGCGACTATAAATTGAGATAAAAACTATCCTATATCTCAAGTTGGACCAAACTGAACACTGTCATTGAAATCGGTTCAGTAGTTTAGGAGTTCATCGCGGACAAACATTGTGACACGTAATTTATAAATATAAAGATTTTTTATTTTACATGTTTCATGGCTATGAACTTGTTAAAATCTTTGAAACCGGCAGTATTCAGCATTGCACACGTATGGAAGACGTCTTTATTAAATCCATGTAGAATGGCATGCGGAATATGTTCTCGCGTCCTGTTAATGGTATACAACATAATTATTGCAATATTTGAAACCCGTTTGTGAACTTTTGGCATAATGTTGTTCCAGCATTCCTATTTACAGTAAACATGTTAATGCAGTCAATGTATGCGCATACTAATTTCATCTGCAAATGTATACGCTAGCAATGATATTTAAAATTGTACTGATAAAACCGTACGTGCGTACGTACATTATGATATCTCTGCTTTAGGAAAAAATATGCTCAGAAGAGTATCCAATTTTTATGAAAAATAACATATAAGGCAAAAGTAACGTGCGAACCATTATTTTCGACAAAGTATTTAAAATAAATATTCCCCAAAGTGAAATCCAAATATTTTGAATATTCTACAAATAAAACACTATTTTAAAAACTTATTACGTACAATAAAATATTTGATTTTCAAAGTTGTACGCACACTGTAAAACAAATAGGATTACATGCCATTTAAAATACTATTTTACCCAACTCTGAGCGTAACGGATTTTTGAAAATCTATTTTGACGAAAACCGAGCCTCGTACGAAAAAATGTTATTCCACTCTTTCGGCTAATATTTTTCATGTAGAATCAGTTTTGACCAGCGTTCAGCCGTCAGCCTGTATATTGACGTAACGCGAGGCTACTGTAATCTGTACTATCAATTTTCATTCCCTGCAGCACAATCGAGGGTATCGGTAAAGAAAAAAAAAAACAAATCAGTTCTCGCGCACAAGCCGACGATTCGTCGAACGTTTCCTTATACCAATAAAAATTCCAATTACCCCGACGACGACAGACACCAACTATCGATTCTTGTTCCGTCGTGCGCTATCAATCTTCCCGGTTCCGATCTCGTATTCCAATGTATGCAGAATCGGGTGTCGCCTCGCGGAAAGTAAACCGAATATTACACACACATACATACATACATGCATGCATACATACATACATACATACACAAAGCGCCCGTTCGTATTTACACACTTATTTGAAGCGGCGTACTTCTTTTGTTTGCCTCGCAGCAGGGGTCTCTTCGATTCGCTTCCGAAATTTCGAGAAAAATATTCGTCGTCCTTCGTGCCTACGCTCGAAAAGCGAAAGGGGAAAGAAATAGAGAGGGAGAGAGAGACGAGGGGGAGGGTGGTGCGGAGAGAAAGATGGAAGGAAAAGAAAACAAAGCAAAACGAATACAACCCCGGACGAGTCCCCGGAGTAAAAGTGACGGGACACAAAGAGATACAGCAATAAAGTCCACGAATTCAAATGACCTCATCGAAACAAATCTCCGTCGGATACATATATTCAATAGATTCCGCAGAAACGAGTGGGCCCCCACCCCTCTCGCCCTCACGCTCATTTTGCTCGTATCGGTGGCCACCGATTTTTTCCGCTCGGGGCCGGGGGCGGACAACGATTCCCACCCCTCTCCGACTCGCTCGCCCGCTTGGCATCTCGCTCCGAAATTTACATGAAGCCCGCGCCGCGCATTGCCATCTTTTACATAAAGGCAAATTTATAATTGGCCCCGGGCCAACGTCTGCGACGTTCCACGCCCCCCCCCCCCCACGTTCGATCGCGTCACGTGCGTCGCCGCGAATTTTGATTTGAATCGGCATTGTCTCCGTTGCCGGTCAGATCTTCAGGGTTCGTACAGTTTTTGAAAAATCAGACTTAACGATAGGGCGAGGGACCCAATTACCGTGCCAATATTAATTATACTTGTTTCTCCAGCATAATGCATAGTTAAAAAGAGATATTACATTTTTTCATTAAAATCAATTAATATACATATATCCATTCACTATGCCTTAAAAATAAGTATAATTAATATACACACAGTAATTCAAACCCCCAAAGTAATTGGATCCCTTACCCTATTGTTTAATTCAAATACTGTTCGTCTACGTTGCGTAATGTTTCCTCCAATTTGATATTCATTGACAGCTCGACCTGTGGTTATTACAGTATAAATTCATTGATAACAATGCGCAAAATACAACCTACCTTAAACAACAAAAAGTACTATAAACGACAAGAACAATTGTCCAAGTAATATTAATTACGTGATTTATCTCTGAAGGTTTGCGGCTATTTATTCGAGCACTTAGGTATTAGCACTTTCCCAGCAACGAGAAAGCGAATTCAATCGAGTTATTTTCGTGTAGTAATGTACACATATTTATAAAATTCAGGAAGTGTTACCCAACCGTTTAACATGAAAAGGAAAGTTGAATTGATTAATGGATAGAATACGTACGGTCTGAATGTGTGAAGTAATACAATATTTAACAGCTAATAAACACGAACTAATAGTCCATTGTACTGAATCATGCTCGAGTACATTACAATAATTTTTCGTAAATCTACATCGATCGGTTCTTCTGTAAGAAAGTAGGATTAATTAAATCTTCATCCAAAAGTGCTGATACTTCGATGGCCTATTTTTCTTTCGCTAATTAATTAATTGTTATTTGTGAAATAGCTAATTTTCAATCAATTTTCAACCAGGTATTGCCCCGCGCAGTGCACAATTTTTTATATGCCTGCCTATGCTACTTGTCAATAGTGGAGCATCGAAAAAATTATACACGTTAGTGTACACAGACTCGAGAGCCACTCTCTATTATCCTACTTTCCAATAGATTCTTTCTTCTTCGGTAAACTATCTCTTACATTCTCAAGAATAGCTCTCACATGGTGAATCATAGGTCAAACATTTAGGATTTGAGTCTAGCATGAAACTTCGGGCTGCATATAAAATGTGAAAACAAACAGCAATTTTTGTCAACAATTTCGTTTAGATATACAGGGTCTACCTGTTAAGTTTTCTCACCAATTTTTAGACGCTTCCAGTAGTGCAATTAAAAAATGTTTCAGACAAAGTTTATCAGTGCTTGATGAGCTGCATGCTCGCATATTCTTAAATCTGCATAAATGCTTTTTAAGTAAAAAAAAAGTAAAGGTCATCTTGACAGTATCAACAGTGTGTTATACTATGACCTTGAAACGACCTCAAACTCGAAAATTTTGTGCAAACTTAATTTTAGTGAAGAATTATTTCTTACAAAATGAATCAGGTTATTTTTCAATGCTGCCTTCATCGGAACGGAAAATACATTTCTGCTCAAATATGTAAAGTTTGCAACACTTTTGCTACATAGATTTGCACTTAGATTAGTTTTATCGATACAAGATCGCCGATAAATCCGCTAACCCAGCTAGCTCGAGATAAGATAAATAGTCATCGTGTTACACGATAAAGTTAAAACTCGCGGTTAACAATGTTCGGGAATATCGACTTACAGCTGCAAATAGTTTTTGTGGAAATCTAGTCTAGTCGTTCTTCACGCTGGATTTAACAGACAAAGCGAAAGCGGAGAACTGCGTTCAATTTTTTTTTCTTTTTTTTTTGCGAATGTTTGCCTGTTCATGAACTCGGGGCCCCGGTTACGTCAGTTACAAGTCTGCTCTCAACGCGGACATATGAGTCGGAAAGCCCTGAGCCGCTTCGACAATTAATAACCTGGCGAGCCTGAAACATCTGGATCCTGTCTGTACGGTATAAGTATTACAAATGTTGAGGATTCAAGGAGCAGACTGTTCCGGATTGACTACAATATTTCCGCGATACCCGGTGCTCTTCCAGCAAAAACGGCGAAATTTATGGCGGCTGAATAGACGTCGAAAATGTTTTCGAGGATTACTTTAACAATATCATAAACACATATAGAAACAAAATGTTTAGAGAAAGCAATGAGAAGGTCTGGAAAAAAACTAATTCGATTAGTTTGATCCGATTTTACAAGCTTCTAAAGGGTGTTCACTTAATTTTACTGTACGTTTGAAACAACACACTCGAATGTGTTAATAGCCACGTGGGAAAGTAATAATTATTATCTGAAAGTAAACTCGAAAAAGGTATCTGGTATATTTATGAACGGAAAATGTGCATAAACAGATTGCGTTCGTTTAACGAACTATATTCGGCAAAACGGAACCGTAGAACGATATTACCGTGGTTTCAACATCAAGTAATTAATTAAATTATGACCGATTACCGTTCGTTCCGCGGAACAACCGTTAAATTATTGTTTGCAATTTGCGATCGAAACTAAATGCGAGAGAACAATACGAAAATTCGAGCGCAGCTGTGTAGCGAAGATCATTAAATAAAGAGGTTAATAATGTAACAATAACGAGGTGAAAATAAATTCAACGTAATTCGAGTTGAATGGTGCCTAGATTTAATAAATGCGGGACATGGTAATATTATAATTTTTATTGATACACACCTCTCATTTGGTTCGATCAATTAATTACTTATTTTCCATCCAATTGGAAGCTCGCTGATTAACGTAGTTTGCGAGATATTTTATCGGTTCCAGACAGAACAAAATTTTTATTTTTCTATTCCATCTTTGAATTGAATTAAACAATTACTATCTAACAGTATGAAACACGTGCCATTTTATATCGCAGATAATTTTTATTTCTTTTCTATTCTTTTTTTTTTGTGCTAAAGACTATATCGTTAGTTGTACTTTGAAATAACAAAAGGTGCCATTTTTCTTATGGGTAATTATTTACATTAGGGGCTTCCTCACCGATTTTGATGACCTTGAAATATGTTGTGAAGGTCATCATTCTGAACAACTTTTTCCTATACATGTTACCGCCGCTCAGCTTTAGTTTCCGAGATATTCGCAAAAAAGTTTCAGCATTTCAAAAAGTGATCGGAGTAGGTGTGTGTAGGACTGTGTAAAATAGTATTTCAAATAGTTGACAGTAACATATATTTTTATGATATTTCGTTGCCTGTAATGTTATTACGATATTGTAGTCTGTTTATCAACATGTTACATATTCGTAATTAAACTACAAATAATACTTTGCTAACTATTATAGCTTCTCATGTTAAAAATTATAATTTATAATATTAACTACTTGCTCAACTTATTTTCATTCTAAGGAAATATTTGAAATACAAAATAAAAATATTTCATTTTATCTATCTGGTTATCAAAATAAAAATATTTGATTTAAAGTAGTATCTTATTTGAACCGCATTAAATTATACTATATACCAAATCATTAATGATCGTTAATATACGTTGCAAAATATGATAGAAAACCTTGTATCCAATGTTACACATACGAATACTAATCCTACATTATAAAAACTAATGTAAAGTGTACTTACTTCTGAATCTTCTGTACCTCCGTCGGATCCACAGCACACAATTATTGACTTACGAGAATAGGTCCGAATAATTGAACAACAATCACTAAACACACACACAACACATTTTATAAAATCGTGACAACGAACGAGAAGATGTCACTCCGACCACGAACAAAATAATACTGCGATTTTAACAATGATCCCTTCCACAGAGGTGGTGCGGTCAGGTTATCCTAGGCAGGTTAGACGCTGAGGGTCTATAAAAACTAGATACAAAACGAAGGTAAACAAATTATGGCGGTGCGCCGACCCTATTTCCCGGAATTCCCCGTTTTGGTATCACACGTCCATGGGTCCGAAGCGGTTAAAATCGCAGTATTATTTTATTCGTGGTCGGAGTAACATCTTCTCGTCTGCTGTCACGATTTCGTTAAGTGTGTTGTGTAGAGTTTAGTGATTGTTGTTCAATTATTCGGACCTATTCTCGTGAGTTAATAATTTTGTGCTGTGGATCCGACGTAGGTACAAATGATTCAGAAGTAAGTACACTTTACATTAGTATTTTATAATGTAGTTTGCCTTATCGGCGGCCACAATTTTAAATCTAACCCACACCTACTCCGATCACTTTTTGAGATGTTGAAACTTTTTTGCGAATATCTCGGAAACTAAAGCTGAGCGGCGGTAACATGTATAGGAAAAAGTTGTTCAAAATGATGACCTTGACAAAATATTTCAAGGTCATCAAAATCGGTGAGGAAGCCCCTAATGTAAATAATTACCTTCTTATGCAATTTTTACAAATGATATGAATCCTTGATCATTTTTTAACGAAAGGATTGAAAGGAAAAAGTTTTCCTATATATTGTAAAATATTGCGCAATTTTTCATTATTTTTCTCCATTTTCAAACGCAAAACACTTTCCAACCACTGCACCAATTTCGATGTTTATACAGTCAAAGTAACGCGCGAAGTGTCGCCTTTCTAACGGGCGTTTAGTGGTGCAGCTGTGATCTGTGTTTTCAGAGTTATTTGCAATTGAAGTCATCTATCAGGAAAAACGCCACGAACTTTTTCCCAGACACAATAATTCTTGAAAAGTATGCGGTTTTCTTTTCGCCTGATGCGAGTAGAACAAATCTTCGGCGGCACTTCGAATGGCACTCCGAAACTTGATATTCCACAGGTAATAGTTGTTTCATGGGCAATGGAGGAGGAGGAGTCGGTTGGAATCGATGCGCATACCGCGCGCCACGCGTTATCGTACCATGGCACATTGTCGTCATTCGAGAAGGGTATAGGATAGAGAAGGGAACTAGAAACGGCCAATTAAGGGCGAGGATACCGAGTTCTGCGACTGCATACCACGTCGAGTGGATACAGAACTGCCGACAGATTCCTCGACGATCGGGCCGCGCGTCCATTTTTTTTACCCGTCGATTGCACCAGGAATGCTTGCAAATTAACCCCCCGATGGAATTGTCGATAACCGCGGCGGATCACCGTGGATCAACAAGAATTCCATTAGCCTGAAAGAATCAACTGCCGGGCAAGATAGAGGCACTCTAGAAGTCCGCAGAATTCTCACCGGCCCGCGATTATTCTACCAATTCATCAATCGTTTAACAAGAGTCGCATTTAATTGAGGATCGAATCGAATCGCTGCGATTTCAATTCGTACAATTTCCGTGTCGTTAAATCAAACTGTGTTGCATCGACTTTTTTAACACTGGGTTTACAGAGCACTGAAACTGACAGCTTTGCACTACTTTATAAAAATTACAAGAACGTGTCTATCCAAATTTTTAGCCATTTTTGCATACCATTGTATACTCAAAGAAATAAATTTACTCAATTTTTCCTCATGGACACATCTTTACAATCTCAATAATCGTAAATTAACAACGCTAGAACATTTGACGGGTCCCGATAAATCTGGTATTAAAAAAGTTTCACAAGCATCATTTGAATCCTTTGAATCTTGCGCAGTGTTATTGTGCATACATATAACACGTAATCGTAAAATTTTCAATTTTATGAAAATAAATAGAAAATGCAGTTTCAAATGTACGTCAAATTTATGGCCACGAGTTTTCCAGTTGCACGAGTTAAGGGGTTATGTACAGTTAGGAGGCCCAAAAAAAGCGATTTTTTAAGAATTTTTCCTGAGAAGACCTTTACATCTATTAATGTAAAAATTTGTACACATATTGTGGTAACTTTTAACTGTATTTTAACATCTTTATTTGTAAAAATAATAATTTTGAAACCTGTTATAGCTGATTTCCTGAAGCTCCTCTAAAAAAAGGCGCTTTGCGGTGACCACTATATCTCTGGACTGGATCATCAAAAATGAACAAACCAAACTGATTTCCTTAAAGAAATGTATAATCTAGTAATTAATCGAAGGAATAAGCAAAATAAAATTTTGTGACAAAGTGGCAGCTTTTCAAAGAAAAAATCGATTTTTCACCAAAATTTTGGCCTTAAATTGTTTATAAAAAAAAATATTCATCGGAGAGAAAAGAGCTTCGATTAATTACTAAAAAATATACTTAAGAAGCTTGTGTTAAAATTTGAGAGTGATCAGTTCAGCCGTTTCCGAGAAATCTTGGTCACCGACTTTGAAAACACAGTTTCGAGAAAAACGCGTCGAATGATCGCGTTGAAATGCGTCGAAAGAACGCGTTGAAACGCGTCAGTTTCTGAAGCACTTTATAGAGAGTAAAAAAAATTTTTTTCAACTCACATCGAGTCGTCTATTCCAGGACCATATAATACATCCTCCGGCACTTCCAAAGCAGAGAACATTTACAATAGGCTGATAAATAAAAGGAACAGAGTTCTAGGTAAGCGCTGTCGCTCCGGCCTCCTACTTTCAAACACTCTGACACGTCTTTACAAACATGCGTGTAACTTCGAAAATAATCGCCGGATTGACTTGAAATTTTTTGTGCGTATATTTAAATATATGTACATTACGAAAATTAAATTAAAAAAAATCGATTTTTTGAAAATTCTAACTGTATATAACCCCTTAAGTTCGTGAATGTTCAAAGTTTCACGAATCGGAAAGTAATCTGTGCATTAACAATTTCTTCGGTGTGCAAAATTGGGTTCGACAAGTTTTACACCATCGTCCATGGAGTGTAAATGTATGGTGTGGAATCGTTGGTGATGACAAACTCAAGGTCACGTAAAGGTCATAATATTACAGGTCTTTGGATTCGTCTTGACCTCGGCTATCATGCAGTGATAATAAAAATATATCATTCCATTTAAAAGAACTTCGATGACCTTGCAATCTCAAAAATATAACCCTAAACAAATTGTTTTGCCTATCATAATACTTACTAACTAATGTTTTCCTCTGAAATTTTCTTCTATCGTAAAAAGCAAGGAAGATATTTTACATATATGGTCGAGTTAGGTGAGACACCCTGTACATAACTGTTTTCAGCGTAAATATTTATCAGTTTTGTGGTTTTATCTGTGTTTCACGATGTCACACGATTCTGTTGAACGAGGAATTTTAGAAATTGGTTACATTTAAGATAGTTAGTCGCAGGACAACGTATTGCATGGGCAGTGCATTCTGTTTGTGTTTAAACTGTTAGGGAACACGTTGCCGATGCCGTTAGAATGATCGATTCGCTTCTAGAGGAAGACCGCTGTAACTCACGAGAACATTGCAAGTAATGGTGTCAGCTATTTCGAAGAGGAAACTTCGACTTGAGTGATCCTTGGTCTGGTCAGCTCGAGAAGTTCGAGGATCTGTACAACTGGGAGTGACTCATGAATCCAATTTGATCGATAAATGAAGTTTCGATCTTGACGATACGAGTGCCGTGTATCAGGTTGCTCGTACGAAATGTCCGACTGTTTAACGGTAACGTTAAAGATAAATTTTTTCGAAACGAAACTATCACGAAGTGAATACCATTGTAATCATAAATACTTATGTTTCATAAATACTTCATCATCGAATTATTCATTTCTGTTCACGTTCTTCAATTACGTCACTTCCATTTTGGGTTTTTTTTCTATTAGCAACGAATAGTGGCGCCCACTGAATATTTTAACACACGTACACTCCCGCTCATAAGTCTTATAGTATGAAACAGTTTTTCTTTGTTGTATACAAACATCTGCGACATTGTGACTTATTTCCAGCCCGCCGCATATTCTGAGCTCATACTGTTTTGGTATTATACGTTACAGACGAAAAATTTTACATGCGTCATTGAGAAATTAAAGACAGCACACCTGGGCTATCTTTTTTACGAGGAGTGTAAGTGCTGGGTGAAAAAGTTTCAAAGACGGGAAATGGGAACGGTGAAAAAGAAAGTGGTGCGTTCCTGCTATTCAGCTGATGCGATATCCCCGTGGACTCGTCCTGCTTCATTACTATTTCTATCTCATTAACGCTACATAATATCGAACAGCGGTGCACGCGTATTCGCTGTCTGGCTCTTCCAAAAAACACGCGTCTCATTAATCGGTACGCGGGCCACGCGGGCAACTAACGACGTCGCTGCCGTCATATTAAAAGGAGATAACGGAAAAAATTATCCGCGATATTAACCATCGGGGGTACCGAGGAGAACCCGTTCCTGCCGCCTGCCTGCCGGCGCAAGAACGATATTTTATCGAAATTGCATCGAGATTTCATTATTAACTATTCCCCAGCTGGGAACGAATGCACGCGTTCCACCCCCCACCCCACCCCCGGTATCAAGATTTCGCGATGCGAGACTTGTTTTTCCGCTAGACCGAACCGTGATATTTATTTTTACTGGTTTTTTTTTCTCTATCTCTCTCTCTCTTGCTCTCTCGTTTTTTCGTTTTGTCGGTGTGCTCCGTGTTCCCTGATTCAACACAATTAATCTTTCGCTCGTATGCGAACCTCCGTCCTGCAAATCCACCGCTTCTACCGATTCTACGGGTTGTAAATGTTGTTATTACGTTGCTCCCTTCTGCTGCTTCGATCCCCACGGTGTTTGGACCGGCGTGTTCGAACGTAATCCTCGAATAGGTCGGGTTTCCAGAGCCGTGCCGTTGAATGCGGACGATTCGCTCGGTACAGCACCATTTTTTGAATGCGAACTTTGGCGGCCGCTGATGTGGTGCTAGAGAGAGAAGGAAAAGGAGAGGAAGCGTTTCGTCCTAGGCCCGTTAAAGGGCCCGTTGGTAGCGGGCCCCTGTCTCCTACGCTGAGATATCGGGAGCAGTGGCGTCAGAAAAGGGGAGGGAGCACGACGAGAGGGAAGAAAGTTACCCTCTCTCTGCCAGAACCGGAGTATGCACACGACAGAGACGAAACGCGTCACGTGACCGGCCCGCGGCCGAAACGTAGGGGAATAGCATCGTAGAAGGCGAAGGGTGGGGTGGGAGTCAATCCGAACACGCTCACGCGACGCTCACCACCGGCCCACAGTGGGCAAAAACGGCCTTTTTCGATTCAAAATCAAAGAACTTTCGATAGGAATGAGGTAGAGCGATGAAATTTTTTTTAAATGAAAGCTGAAACTTTGTAGAATATGGGAAAAATAGGGAGATTACGGTACGAACGTTTTTTAATCTTGAGAAAATTCGTTAAAGTTGCACAATTTCAAGGAAGTGCCAGTAGTAATGACTGCGATAGTCAAGTGATGACGAGATGTGAAGTGCTTCATGTTTCGTAAGTAACTCAAAACGTTAAAATACTTCATTATTATTATTTTTATTGTGTTTTATATATGAGAATACGATATACTTTCAAACTAGTGCGTTATCAAGTCATTTTAACGAAAAAATTTCATTAATTTGTGTCACAAAAATCTATTTTTTTCAAAAACCAGAGGTCGTAGATAAATTTTGAAAACAGATTTGAAATCAGCGTGAAAAAATCTATGGGAAACGATATATAGCATGTTAAAAAAAAATTTTCTGCGCGTATTAGCGGCAGAAACAAAATTTTCTTGAAATTGTGCAACTTTAACGAATTTTCTCAAGGTTAAAAAACGTTCGTACCGTAATCTCCCTATTTTTCCCATATTCTAAAAAGTTTCGGCTTTCATTTAAAAAAAATTTCATCGCTCTACCTCATTCCTATCGAAAGTTCTTTGATTTTGAATCGAAAAAAGCGGCGGCTGACGCTCGAGTCTTACATCAGCAGAGTTGTGCTAAGCGCGAGTTGTGTGCTAAGCGCGAGTTGTGTGATAGTGCGGTAGAAGGGGAAGTTAGAGTGGGGACACACAAGTCTTGATCTGGCAACACTGATGGAAACGCAAGTTTTATCGCATCACATTCGTATAGTACATCAATGAAAAGTGCGAAGCCTCGTCTATCGGTTTGTGATATGTTTTTGTCCTAACTATTTATTATTGTGCTCAACGGGCCTTATGGCTGCAAGCAGTTTCTTAAGTGAAATAACGCTCGTAAACATTCGAGTAAGCAATTACCAAAACGTAAGAGGATTATATTCAGCGTTGTCGAACTGACATTAAGTCCTGGTCTATCAAACTTCGTCGAACTGACAAAACGTATAAATCATCGAAGACGCTTAAAACGGGTCGAGGATGCGACCCCCGAGGGTCATCTATAATTTCACGTCCGCGGAAACTATACTTTGTCGCCACTTGCCGCAAAGCTGAGCGGCTTTAAAAATTCAATATCGCCCGGGCTAAGCTCAGCTTTAAGAAACAAACACGGGACGGGGATCGCCTAAATGTTTCTTATCGCTGTCATTCGGGGGACCAATTAAATCCGCGAACGGCTTTATTAAAAACGGAGAGAGGGGGGAATTTCTCGAAATAAACGGGAGCTTGTGTCCCTCCTAGTTCCATCATTCACCTTTATTGTACGCACGGGGGAAGGGGAAGGGGAAGGGGGCGGTTAGGGAGTTTTCCTCGCCGCGAATAGCGTTACGCCGTATTGCGACATGATAATGAATTTTTTTTCTCCGTCGACCGAGGGAGGATCGCGAAACGAGGTTCAAGCGAGATTAATTGATTGCCAGGAACGAATGACAGTGCGAAAGGGTGGGGTGAGATGGGGTGAGAGGAGGTTTGGATTGCCACAAGACGACTTCCTTTCACGCCGTCGTCGCGGAAGAATATTAAAAATGAATCCCTTCGACCGTTAAGGGCAGAGGGGAACGTCGTCGGCGACAAGTGGTCGTAATGAACGTCCTAATGAATATGCACAATGAGCAGACCCTCGTTAGGACACGTGCTGCACTTACTTGGCCAACTAAACCGCGTTAGTCGCGGCTTACCAGCCTCGGTGGTGCCGGTCCCGCACACCTTTTTAAAGATTATTAATGGTGTTGTAGCAGCCTGCTTCGGGAACCTTTGCACAAGCCCCTACCCCCCACCCCCCGCCAGGTTAATCGCAGCGGGTTTTTAATTGAGAGGGCGAGACGCACAGGAGTGGGCATAATGCAACGGTGAATGCCGGATCCGATGAAGGGTGACGTGCTTCTGTCACTACGCACTCGGAATTTTTGTGACAATGCCGGGGCTCGGATTGCCAGGGATTAATGTGCGCGCCGATTAATACATTTATCTCTACCGGATCGGTGTGTGTGAGTGTGTGTCTGCTCGAGCACCGTTGTACTGCAGAGAACTTGGAATAAAGTAACGGGGATGGGCTCGGCAAAAAGTGATTTATGATCCGCGTTTTTCGATGACTACTCTCTGTCCGCGCCATTCAGTGGATGTTTCAATAATCGTTCGCGATTAAAAGAGGAACGTGTAATTTGCTCAAGATGAATACTACACTTATTTCTATTTGTTTGCGGAGGAAGCTTCTCGTGTGTACAGAATGTAAAGAGGGTGTTTGGTCTTGGCTGCCATAGGCGGAATCTACATCTTGACCGTGAATTTCAAAGTCAAATTTCTTTTTATTGCAATAATACTATCCGCGTCAAGACAATAAACAAAAAAACTTAACCTTGGAATTCAAGGTCAAGGGCAGCTTTGCGGTAACTTTTTTTTACTGATCTTCATCGATCCGAAGATGTTGTTTGTTAGCTTCGCTTCAACATCGAAGGTTATCAACAACGCTGTAACTATTGGTCGAATATTTCCATTTCAGTGGCCAGCAATTTGATAGCTTACGGTCCTTGCTACAGTTCTGCTAAGCTTATAAATCGAACGAGATTTCTTATATTATCTTCTGAATTTAGCAGACTATTCATTGGCAGATTTGCCAATGCCTCCTTTCTATTTGTCAAACCTAATTCAAAGCTATATAAATTCTCTTAAAAAATGTCTTAAAGAGTTTAATTAAAAAAAAAAGATGAAGAAACATCTTTCCACCAACTTGCTTTCTCATTCTTATTCTTATTAGTGTTCCAAGATCAAACGCGAGAAGGCGCAGTTAAAACATTTGGAGAAATGTTAATATCTTGTTGCCAATCGGTCCAAAGCAAGCGGGTGTATCTGTAACAACTCACTCGACCGGTACAAATTTTAAATCGAGAATTTCGTCAAAGAAGTTCCATAAAACATCCGCGGGGACGGTGTATGCATCCGAATCACAGCGATAAGACGAAATAAGCGAAGCCCGGGGCCCGGTGCGACCGTTAATAAATTTCCCTGGAAATCGCCGCGATAAATCAGGCTCGAGTAAATCACACCAAAGATTCGAGAAAGAAAAGGAGAGCGAAAAAACCGAGGGGTTTCGCGAGGGCAGTGGGCGGGGAAAAGATGGCGGGGGAAGAAGCGCGCTCGTCTTGTTACCATCTCGATTTCCTCGAGACGGAGGGCCGTTAGAAAATAACGAGGTAACTACAGGTTAACGCCGTTATCGCATGACGGGGTTTATGGGGTCCCATCGCCGACAAGCGAGCCCCATGGCGCGAGTATATCACGAGCCGCACGGTTATGTTTCAACGGTGTATATTCCGGTGGCTAGCCGCCATAGGGAAACGGGAGGATGCCAGTGGATATTAATTGGCTTCCGATCTGCATCGAGACCTGCATCGAGACCACCATCGAGACACCCCTCGAAACAGGTGCCCGCGAGGCGTCACAACCCCCCCGGTTAACGTGTGTCTGTGAGACCGTGAGTTTGTCCAGCCCTTCGACCAAACACTCTCACACGCGCACGCCAGCTATCTCGAAAATGTAATAATCCTATCCGATGGAAATCAACACGTCTCCATCGCCGAATACCGAAGAAACTTCATTAGTCCACGAACACGCTATCTTTTTCGAAATATTGGGTCTCGGAAAAAGTTCGTGGCGTTTTCTTAGTAAAATTCAGCTGGTTGTCTTATAGTGTGAAAATGAATTTATTCAAACCAAATATGCTCCATTATTATCAACAGTGTTTCGCCATTTTTCGGGTAGAGCCATGATGCCATCGGTGAAGAACTTTTGTGGTTTCTGGTTGAAAAACTGAATCCAGTGGTTTTCACAGGGTTCTTTTGAAAACAACTTAATTCCATTGAGAGACTTCTGCAGAGATCGCAACAAGTGATAATCAGAGGGTGTTGTGTCTGGACTATACGGTGGATGCATTAAAACTTCCCAACCAAGCTATCGTAATTTTTGAGGGATCATTAAAAAAGTGTGTGGTCGGGCGTTGTCACGGTGGAAGACAACACCTTTCCTGTTATTCAATTCGGGCCGTTTTCTTTCAATTGCCTAGCATAATCTCTCTAGTTGTCCACAGTAGAGTTGAGAATTAATCGTCTGACCAACTTGAAGTAGCTCATAGCGGACGGTTCCCTTCCAGTCCCACCGCACACACAGCATCACCTTTTTCGGCGTCAATCCTGGCTTCTCGAACGCTTATGACGGCTCACCATCCCTTGTCCACGATCTTTGACCCTTTCGATTGTCGTACGTGATCCATTTTTCATCACCGGTTATGACATGTTTCAGAAATGGCTCGATTTCATTACGCTTCAGCAGCGCATCGCAGATATTAATTCGCTCCATCATGTTTTTCGCACTCAACTCATGAGGAACCCATACATCGAGCTTCTTTTTGTAGCCAGTTTTGTGTAAATGGTTCAAAACAGTTTTGTGGTCAATGCCTAGCTCCATACCAATATCGACACTGTTGATATTCTTCTCTTACTTGACTTTTTCAAGAATTTCATCAACTTTTTCAGTGATTGGACGACCAGAAGGTGACTCATCTTTCACATCAAAATTACCAGACCGAAAGCGAGCGAACCATTTCCACGCAGCAGATTTTGATAAAGTACCTTCACCGTACACAGCACAAATTTTTTCACAAGCCTGCACAGCCTTCTTCCCTTTGTCGTAATAATATTGTAAAATATAGTGCAATTTTTCATTATTTTTCTCCATTTTCAAACACAAAAAACTGTCCAACCACTGCACCAATTTCGATGTTTATACACTGAAAGTAACACTCGAAGTTACCTTTCCAACGAGGGTTTAGTGGTGTAGCTGCGATCTGTGTTTCCAGAGTTATTTGCAATTGAAGTCATCTATCGGAAAAAACGCCACGAACTTTTTCGCAGACCCAATATTTCATATTGTTTTACATACAGTTCTAGAGTATTCTCTCCGTAGCTGCGAAAAAGGTCTCTACCATAACTGTCCAAATTTTATCCCTGCCACGGGGGGCGGGGACAATTATTGAAACTATAACAATTCATTTACGAAAAATATTGGAACAAATCTCCTTGTCCAAGCATTTATTATATTGATAATCTCTAGTAATTTAATTACCATTTTTATTAGGCAATATTTACCAGATACTGTTAATGCTTGATAGGTTGAGTGTTAAGTAGATGATAATATTGTGAGAAATTCTTGTTAGTACAATCCCCCGCGTCATAAATACGCTTTTCATAGATCAGCGTCTAGCGCCATGAATTTGCACGGATATCCTTATCCTAACAACATCCTCGGTTAGCCAACAAAGCGCCGATGAGCGAGCATAATTATCCAGATTGGAAAACAGTATACCAGGCGCTAGCAACACTGGCATAAGTATGTTACCGCCATAAGGTAGAGAGGGGGCACTCTCGAATGGAAACCGTAATGCGTTGGCCGGGACTACTGAAAAAAAGGAACAGAAAAAAACAAATCCCCGACGACCGTTCGATATGCAGGTTAACGCGGATCCTATTAAGTTCCACGGGATCCCCGGTGTGTTTCGTCACTAATTAACAGAACTCATTTATTATTACCGCATAACGGCATTCTTGCCAAGCCGCATTGAACCCGCTGCCCGCGGAACCAATGGAGGCAGCACGACGGATAAGTATACCTGTAAATTCCGGGCCGCTCAAACACACGTGGAAACGTGTGTTCCGTCGCCGGTCTGTGTGCGGACGCGAACACATTTCGACGATCAATACACCCGACGACTCCACGTGCATCTCGATACCGCGATCTATACCGATCGATGCATCAATACACGCGCGTCGACTCGTGCGTGCCACGGTGAACAGGTTCCCGTATGATTAATATATGCGCCGGCAGATACAAATAGGCAGTCTTTACAGTGTGCGCGAGCGTTCGAACTGTTACCTCTAGGTACGTGCTTGCGTGCGTGCGTGCGTGCGTGGTTGTATGTACAAGCCACGCGCAGCCACATAGAACGGCCCTGTAAAATCGAATCCACAAAAATTAAAGGATTATCCGGGATTACGTACGGCAACAGCGTCGCGACCACCGACCCGCGATCCTCCGGCTGCAGTTTAATTTCAACACGTCGAAATACGCCCGGAAACCCCGGAAAACCGATTTGTATCCTTTATTTCCTGCAGCCCGGTGAACGTTAGATCGATTACTGTTCGGGGGTGTGCCGGGTGAAAGGGGGTGGCCGCGAGAGGGGCGTTCACGCTGGCCCAACCCTTAAGCTTTTCACCGGTAATTACGTTAATAACTTTAGCGGCCGCGGAATTTATGGACACCAACCCGGCCCCCGACTGCCACCACCGTTTTCGTCACGGAGAGAATGGAAAAGACAAGGGACATTGCGATGTAATCTCGAGGCTCGAATTTGAGTACATTTTCATGAAACTGTGAATCTCAATTATGCGGTATTTTAAAATTTCTCAGCACTATTTTTAATTTACTGGTACACTATTTGTTGCTCTATTTTTAGGACCTTAACACTGCGTTTACGGAGCACTAAATATGACTAGTTTAAATTACCTTAGTAAAAATAACAAGAATCTGTCTAGCACTCTGGCACAGAATGTGCGCGTACTTTTTGCTGTTGCGTCTTCGTCAGTGTTTAATCGTCGCCATTGCAGTGCTTACAAGGAACATCGCCCAACAGTCGATCAACGATTTTAATGTAACTTTGCACGTTTATAGTTCAGCCGTATAGTGTGTAAATTAACCTGTAGAGTGGAAACGCAAAACGGTGCGATTTTATTGCGTGGTATAGAAAAATTGTGGTAAATACCTGTGTTACTGTATACAACAAAAGAATCGAAGGTAATTATTTACATTAGGGGCTAACTCACCGATTTTGATGACCTTGAAATATGTTGTCAAGGTCATCATTCTGAACAACTTTTTCCTATACATATACATGTATACGTTTTCATATACATGTTACCGCCGCTCAGCTTTAGTTTCCGAGATATTCGCAAAAAAGTTTCAACATTTTAAAAAGTGATCGGAGTAGGTGTGTGTAGGACTGTGTAAAATAGTATTTCAAATAGTTGACAGTAACATATATTTTTATGATATTTTGTTGCCTGTAATGTTATTACAATATTTTAGTCTGTTTATCAACATGTTACATATTCGTAATTAAACTACAAATAATACTTTGCTAACTATTATAGCTTCTCATGTTAAAAATTATAATTTATAATATTAACTACTTGCTCAACTTATTTTCATTCTAAGGAAATATTTGAAATACAAAATAAAAATATTTCATTTTATCTATCTGGTTATCAAAATAAAAATATTTCATTTAAAGTAGTATCTTATTTGAACCACATTAAATTATACTATATACCAAATCATTAATGATCGTTAATATACGTTGCAAAATATGATAGAAAAACTTGTATCCAATATTCCACATACGAATACTAATCCTACATTATAAAATACTAATGTAAAGTGTATAATTGAACAACAATCACTAAACAGCACACACAACACATTTTATAAAATCGTGACAACGAACGAGAAGATGTCACTCCGACCACGAACAAAATAATACTGCGATTTTAACAATGGTCCCTTCCACGGAGGTGGTTCGGTCAGGTTATCCTAGGCAGGTTAGACGCTGAGGGTCTATAAAAACTAGATACAAAGCCAAGGTAAACAAATTATGGCGGGGCGCCGACCCTATTTCCCGGAATTCCCTGTTTTCGTATCACAGGTCCGTGGATCCGAAGCACCTCCGTGGAAGGGATCATTGTTAAAATCGCAGTATTATTTTGTTCGTGGTCGGAGTGACATCTTCTCGTTCGTTGTCACGATTTTATAAAATGTGTTGTGTGTGTGTGTTGTGTGTGTTGTTTAGTGATTGTTGTTCAATTATTCGGACCTATTGTCGTGGGTCAATAATTGTGTGCTGTGGATCCGACGGAGGTACAGAACATTCAGAAGTAAGTACACTTTACATTAGTATTTTATAATGTAGTTTGTAGTACATTAGTATTATATTTCATTATTCGTATGTAGAATATTGGATGCAAGGTTTTCTTTCATATTTTGCAACTTCAATGTCCCTTTAACACTAGATTTACAAAGCACTAACACTGACTACTTAACATTATTTTACAAAAATAACAAGAACGTGTCTATCCACATTTGTATCAATTTTTTAAATAATATATACCCAAAAAAATAATTTTGTTGAATAATTCCACATGGATACGTCTTCTCTAATGTAAAAACCTCTAATGTAAATATTTACCTTCAAATCTAATCCACACCTACACCGATCACTTTTTGAGATGTTGAAACTTTTTTGCGAATATCTCGGAAACTAAATCTGAGGGGCGGTAACGTGTATAGCAAAAAGTTGTTCAGAATGATGACCTTGACAACATATTTCAAGGTCATCAAAATCGGTGAAGAAGCCCCTAATGTAAATAATTACCGAATCGAATAAATATGTACGAGTAAATACCGAAAAAATCAACGAGCAGAGTCGTTTTGATAATTTCAAACACTGGGCTTCATTCAACTTTGGTAGTTAAAATCGGGTCCTATTCGCGATGAAAGTGCAATTCTTGTGTACTTTAAGCTGGGGAACATAGTTAAGGAAGACGATAATTACTGTAAGCAATGTCGTTTCTTACATTGAACGTCCCGGGAGAGTTATTCGAAGACACGAAAAGAGGCTTTCTTTGCTTCGAATCTTCCATTCGCCGGAGCGAACTGGTAATCCTTATTGTGTTAAAAGCTCTATACAAATCTTGTTTCGGCCGAAGCGAAAGCTAAAACACGATCCCGGCCGGCCGGTTTTATTTGTGTACGGTTTTTCAGCTCGAGACGCGTTGTGTCTCTTCTTCGCGTTCCTGAACCGCGACGGTGGATCGTTAAATTCTATTAGGAATTGAAGAAATTTGATTGTGCCCCGTCGGAAGAAAATGAACGAGCGGAAAACTGCGAGAAACGGAGAAGTGCACTTCTCGTTCAGTTCAGCTTCGTTACGACCGTTGTTATTGGACTGAGGATCTTTGTGAAAATTCAATTTTAAATTTCGATTCTTTTATCACGGGTTCCATTGCGTCTCGAGGAAGACAAAAATCTTATTAAACTTCTCTCGAAACCTTACGATGCCCCGGGAGACTAAAACAGCTGAATGAAGACCGTCAATGATTGGACGAATGTTCATTGCGGACGTCGATGCGAAATAAGCATTTTCGAAGCCTCTCGTTAGAAATGAAAATTGAATGAAAATATGGATTTCTTCTTTCAACAATTTTAATCAGTTAAACATAATCAAGTTGAATTGAATTATAATTAAAGACAAAAGCATAAAATTCGCAGTCTACTAATTATTATCAGAAGACTACGGATGTTTATGCAATTTGTAATTTTTTACAGGTATTTTAAGCAAATGGAATCGAATAAAATGTTTTCAGGGGTAGCATTTGTAGATCTGAAATAAATAAAAATTCTACTTAATTCCGTGGAATGTTATATTTTAGCATTCGTTGCAAATTTTCAGAAACCATAAATGCATAAAGATCCGTAGTCTAATTATCAGTTTATGTTTAATACGAAGGAAGATGTTCGGTGTGTATTCTGGTGAGATAATTGTATGGTGAAGATGCGAAGAACGCAGAAGAGTTACAAAGCTATCGATAAGTATCATTTGGTGCCTGCGAGTTGGCACGTAATATTCTAGATTCATTGTGATTTTATTGCACGCATTATTTCCGCGGAAGCGATTGACGAAAAACGACAATACGAAAGAGCTGGAGCTCTCGTCAAGCATTCTTGAATCTTCAGCCCTTTTTCACCCGTTCATCGACACGCAGATCGTTAAGAACTTGTTACGGCTACATGAAGAACGTCGAAAAAAGAAGTAATTACACTTCACTGCCACTTTTCCATTTATCTTTGCACCGCCGAGCTCCGAGTCTTGATTTTTAGCTTTCACAAGCTTCTCGGAATGCGCTTTGTTGCTCGAATTAACGCGGAGAACGTGCAAGAAATTTAATCACTTTAATACATTAATACCGGGGAATAACAGGTAATTACAACTTGTTGCACGCTAACAGTGTTGCAATAATGATGATGTGATAATGACGCTTTTTTTAATGAAAGAGGCTAAATTAATTTTATACTTTTTACCATTATAGATACAGGGTGTCCCAAAAATGTAATATTTCTTTGGTAGGACTGATCTCTGACGCCGTTTCTAGTAACTTTTTCCTTTGCGAAAAAATTATCGGCGGCTTTGCTAAGGAGTTATTATCTAAAAACACGGACCAATCAGAGCACGGATGCGGAAGGCGTATTCTGACTCAGCCAATGCAAACCGAAATCCGTCCACTGCAGCCGCACTCTGATTGGTCCGTGTTTTTCGTTAATAACTCCTTAACAAATCCAATTTGACTCACATGTGTCAAAATAGGCTCAGCACATGTATAGGAACAATCAGTAAAAACTAGCATATGTTTTAAAAAAATTATTTAAGTATATATAGATTTATATAGCAATAATATCGTAAATGAGTCCAATTGACTCGCCCGGTAATCTGGCGTTAAAAGGAGTTTCACTGTACATATTTCGCTGGTGTCGAGGATAGACATGCTTGATTCAAAAAAGCGACGCTCGTGCTCCTCGCCGACACATCCACCGGCAATAACAGCATCGGTGGAGTTTAATATGCATCAAAGCGGGGAAAGTAGATCGTGGAAAAGGAGCCGGAAGCGTGTAAGCCGATATAAGCCGACAGCTATCATTACTATTAGACGGCGTCGTCTCTTCGTTCGTTTTCGCATTTTCCTTGGAATATCTGTCGTTAGTTTGCGTAACCGGCTGCATCTGGAGGGATAATGGTGTAGACCCGAGTTTCGTGGCACGAAATACGTCGACAGGGTATCTGCGAGGGGGCCTACAGGGGTACCGGGGAGCGCGAAGACGGTGGAGGGAGTCCCCGAAGGGTGACGGAGTTTAAAGGAAAGCTTGACTGCCGAACGACTAATAAGATTACCTTCCGCCTAATCATTCTCGCTCCCGTGAGCGCCATCCACCACTTACGACTCTCTCTCTCTCTCTCTCTCTCTCTCTCTCTCCCTCTCTCTCTCCCTCTCTCTCTCCCTCTCTCTCTCTTTCTCTCTCTCTCTCTTGCCGTCCGACGATGCCCTCCCTCCCCTCCTCCTCCACTCCGTGGCAGCCGCTTGTATTCGCGACGGATAATTTTCCGGGGCGACACCTAATTATCAAGAAATTCTGCGGTAAGCGTGTCTGCGGGGCTTCTCGCGTGAACGCGCGTTTTCGAGACAGACAGCTGAGATAAGTGCGCGGGGTAAATAGATGGATTAACTACGGGAGGCGCAGCCGGGTAGCGGCGAAACAGTTTTGCACACTCGAACCGGCTCCTGAGCTTTTCAAGTTATAATGCAACGCTCGGGAAAGACGCTGCTGCCGCGTGCTCGCTGTGCCTGCTGCTGCTGCTGCTGGTTCCTGGCGGATTACTCGTGTCACGGCCGCAGGAAAATTGACTGCCACAACTGGGGAAATAAATTTCCCGTGAAATTGGTTCCCGCGATTAGGGAATCGCTCGAGGAATCCGGGCTGCTTTAATTTTTGCTCCGCCAGGATCCTTCGGTTCGTGGCGCCGTTTGATCAGACACGCTCTTACGCAGGCAATCTACGAGCCGATTCGCTCGGCACCTGAATTCCTTAATTTCGAAAATTGCGATAAACTGCTATGGATAACTATTACGAATTAAAATCTGTGCAAGAGGATCCCCTGTGTAAATCTTATGGAATCAATTGATCATTACTCGATGAAATTGTTACCGTGCGTATTAACCGATATAGATTTACAAAACGCTTTGGTTACACTTGCATTACAAGCTCACACTAAAAATGCCGAGAAAACTGACTTTTACATTCTTCGCAATTCCGACCAGTAGCAATTTTTTTTATTTTTGTTCACCTATTAAGATCAATTTACACTGGTCCGTGCAGGTCCGCGCAGGTCCGTGCAATATAGTATGAGCGGTTCCATTGAAAACGCATGTTTCAATGTTTTGTCATGCAACCGTGGCGTATAGTGCAAATCGACCTTTATTCGGTAAACTAAGTCTTCTAACATGTCTAGAAAAATTAACTCGTTTGGTTCAATTTGAAGAAATTTTGGGATTTTTAAATGTGATCGAATGCTTTTCGTCAAGCGTTGTACTTGGACTAACGGATTTATGGTACGGAAAATGAATTTTTAAGTCTGGGCAAAGCATCTCCACTCTTCCGTTATATATCAAACAAGTAGAATATCAATTTTCAACCCCTCGCGATTCACTTTACGCGGCTCGAAGAAAAAGCAAGTGTAGAGGAGAGGGAAGAGGGGAGGGGAACAGATACGAAATTATACAAATCTGATGATTGAAGAGAAAGCTTGTATCTACACGGAGGCGCACGGCGAGGAAACCCGTTTTTCATTATTCCGCATTTATCGAGTGACACGTGACCGAGGTGTATCTTGGTGTATACGAAGACGAGCCCATCCGCATGACGAGACCTACCGGAAAATTCGTTGGCTCGAGGCGAGAGTATAATCGGCGGGGATATCCGTAGACGGGGCGAAACGAGGGTCAGGGTAATTCGTGTTTCCCCGCGAACCGGGGGAAAATGTGCGGCAGGTCGGAATTAGAATGTGAGAAAACGAATTTCGAGGATTCCGCCGATATTGCTCTGCGCTGTTGAGGTTGCTTCAAATATGGAGCCTGCTGGAGATATCTGCTGTCGCGGTTTCAATTTAATGGACACTTGAAAACATGAACAATCCTTTTCTATACAAACTACCCTCGCAATAATCATTCCGAGTTATTTGAATAATCAGAATGATAGTGGGTCTGGGAAAAAGTTCGTGGCGTTTTTCCTGATAGATGACTTCAATTGCAAATAACTCTGGAAACACAGATTGCAGCTACACCACTAAACTGAGAAAAATAATGAAAAATTGCGCTATATTTTACAATATTATTACGACAAAGGGAAGAAGACTGCGCAGGCTTGTGAAAACATTTGTGCTGTGTACGGTGAACACGAACTTTTTCCCAGACTCAATATTTTAGAATTCAGAATTAACGTAAATATACGACAACATTCAAACACGTGATCAAAAGTTTAAAAAAACCAGCTGGTCACTTTATGCGAACTAGTAATCCTCGGCAAGGAGAATGTTTTACGATATTTCATGGCAGCTATAGATATACAGTGAATTCTCGGTATATGTCGACAACGCGGGTCTTGCCAGCGTCGTATATTGTCCAGGAGACATACCTGAGCCGTGTTATGTTTACACTCCTCGGTGTCCGAGGCCTCTCGAGCTCCTTGGCCCCTCACGGAGTATACCCCGCAATAGTGGGGACAATTCCGCGACGTTTATCATCTCGGCCTTGGAGACATATACAGAGAAATCACTGTACCTACTTCTTTAACTCAATGTTAATCTTCTGTTTTAAATAAGTATTTAAATAGGTAATTTGAACTAGCTAGTAGAAAATTAGAGTTCCAGTAGAATATTTGTAACTTTAAGTCCCGTCGTCCGGGGATAAATCTGACTTAATTCTTGCGTATAAGTTTAAAATAGCGTAAGAATTGTATTATTCTATTTTTATCTCACTTGAATATTAAAAAGAAGAAATAAATGTCTACCTAACTCCTGAATCTCTGAATCGCTAATCACACGATTAAACGAATAAAACCAACATCTATGACACACAGAAAATTTCCTTGGTAATATTGACTTTATCAATAAATTACATCGCTTCGTGCAGTCTACTTGATAAGACTTATTTTACCATGAACGAAGTTTGTTGTGTTCTTTTTTTCAACGTGAAAATTCTTGATCTGGTATATAAAACATTGCCGAGGAAAGGAGTACAGCTTGCTGGCTAGTCGTATAAAACGAATCTGTCTCATTTCTTTGCGCTCGGTTTCTATTCGCGGTTGCGATGGCAGAGAAACCGAGAATGTCGTGAGCAACCGCCGGCGAGGTGAGATCGATGCGATTGGACGCTTACCTTGTAGATTTCATCTACGAGCCTAGTGAGTTCTTCGGTCTCCATGGTTGTACCCCTTCGGTGTCTGAAAGATGCACTTTAACCGAGTTTACGAGATGCTCATATTTTTCCGACCTTCCGAAACCGGATCTCGCGTAGCCGCTCCACTTTCGCGATGTCGATCTCGTTTTCAGAACGGAAGCCGATAAACCTCTCCTGAAAACCCCGCTGGATCCACCACCGCCGCACCTGAAATTAAAGATGGGGATTCGTTTAGCAATAACGCCTTCGGTGGTTGTCGAGCGATCCGGAACACCGAATCTCGCTACGGACGAAGAGAATCGCGATTCCGAGACACGCCTGTCTTTAACCCTTTCGTTACAGGCCGCTCGACGACCTGTGTGTACGGGTGTCGACTATAGGTGGCACACTTAGCGGCGCGGTGCCCCGTTCAGTGGCATCACTCCAGCGGAGCGGACTACCGTAAGGAAAGGGTTAACACTAAACCTAACAATCAAATTGACCTTTTCAAGCTTCTGCGTACAATTTCGTACGTACTGCATTATCACGTCGCTATTTATCTTTGTGACTTTCTCTTATTAAATACCATACAACACCATATATTACACATTTGATTAAAATATTTTAATTATATTGTATTTCTATTATATTGTATTTCAATTACACATCCGATTAAAACATTTCAATTATATTGTATTTCAATTACACATCCGAGTAAAACATTTCGATTATATTGTATTTCAATTACGCATCCGATTAAAATATTTCAATTATATTGTATTTAAATTACACACACGATTAAAATAATTATTAATTGAATCAATTGAAAGGTTTTAATTATTTAATTCAATTATGACGTAGTAATTGAATGACAATATAACTGAAATACAATGTAATTCATATATGCAATTGAATTACAACGTAACTGAATTAGCACAACTCTGCCGACGTAAGACTCGAGCGTCAGCCGCCGGTGGTGCGCGTCGCGTGAGCGTGTTTGGACTTGACTCCCACCCCAGCCTTCGCCTTCTATGATGCTATTCCCCCACGTTTCGGCCGCAGTCCGGTCCCGTGACGCGTTTCGTCTCTGTCTTACATACTCCGGTACTGACAGAGAGAAAGAGAGAGAGTAACTTTATCCCCTCGCCACTGGCCCAGGGCAAAAAAATTGCTGCCCGTACGGGCATTCGCGTGCAACCGTAAAATAAGTCGCGCATGGAGTTGATCTGAAGAACTCAAGTGCCTAGTTGATAATGCTGTTTCATGGCAAATACATCCAAATCGCAAACGTGTAGGACACAGTAAAATTTTGTAAATCGAGGAGAGAGCATCGCATTATTTTTTGTACAATTGAAATTATATAATAATAAATTTGTATCGTCATTTTATTAATTA
This sequence comes from Seladonia tumulorum, assembly GCA_913789895.3. Lineage (NCBI taxonomy): Eukaryota > Metazoa > Arthropoda > Insecta > Hymenoptera > Halictidae > Seladonia > Seladonia tumulorum. Next base: position 10,393,708 of record OU565267.1, on the reverse strand, counting down.
ACAAATTGACAATCTACGTTTAATTATATTAACAAAAACTTTTTTAAGGACCGGTCATTTTAACCGCGCACGGTAGGAATAGGTAATACTTTTACCTATTCCTACTCTTAACACTTTACCGGTTGAATATCCTACACACTTACCGATCATTCGACCAGAAATACTTCCCTGACATCGGTTCTGTTTCGGTTGCCGTGCCAACCGATTAAGGGTCGGATTATACTAGGCAGGTCAGACGCTGAAGGTGTATAAACGCTAGATACGAAAACAGGGTAACAACATTCTGTCAGCAGATTTAATAGACTAACAAACTAATAAACTAATAAACTAATAAACTAATAGGCTACCGATCGGTAAAGTGTTAAGTACTGTGCGCCATTATAGTGGCTTCCGTGGAAAGCATCAGTTTAACGCGCCGTGCTTACGAGGTTAATTTTTGTCGAGCCTGTTGAACGGATTCCTTCCGCAATTAGTCCGACAATTTAGCAATTCGAGTTGCCGTAGAATCGAGTAATGTGAATGATTCGATTGAATACAGAAGCAATTTGCATTGAACCATTGTCGTGAACGAATGGGAGATATTATGCTGGTTAATTGTTTACAAATTAATTTCAAGTATATGCATTCGTCTGTTTGCGAGGCGGTGTACTTCGTCGAGAAAATTAAACTATTTAGGAACTGCCCAAGGTAGAGGAAAATAAGTGTGTTAACAACGTGTTCTGCAATAAAAGAGGTATAAGTAGAACATTCATTCGACTTTCTACCAAAGTGTTCATAATAATTTGATCGCTCCGAGTACGATAACGCTGTCGAAAGTATTCTAACACCGTGCACACCGGTGAAATAAACATTGCGCTAGGAATCGTAATAAACTTTAGGAGGCTGAACGCAATCCAAATCCCAGATAAGTCCCCGAAATCTGCGAGCGACGATACGGAGCGAGCCCATAGTAAGCGTGTCGCCGTGGAAAATGACGATTTGAGCGTAGACGGCGTATTCAAATTAATATAAAGAGGCTTAACAAAGTCGAAGGCAGTTGGCAACCATGCTAATGCATCAAGCTGATACAGCGCTAAGTGAATTTAAGTGCTATTCGTCGGGAGGGGTGTGGGGTCTCGTAAGGGGGCAATGAAAATGTACGAATTATCTTGTCTGCAGCGGTGCCAGGCCGGGTGCAATAATTCACGAGTAACCGTCGCATTTAGAATAACAATTTACAAAATCTTGGCCGACGGACTCTACGATGTTTTTATGTTAATGCTATCGCATTAAGATTCTCATCGCGCAATGTGAAGGACTTCCAGCATCTCGTTCTGCGTGCTTAATGAAAACGAGTGCCAAGAACGTCGCGCATCGCGGAACGGTGTGTCCTTTTTCGTTTCACAAGTTCCAGCCGAAGTTTTCGCTCCAGTTCACCTCTTCGCGCTCGCTGATCCGCGTCGGAACGCTTTGTTAATTCACCGACCCGTTCGAGAACCGACTACATATCCAATGTTAGATCTTGTTAGATACATATGATCGAGTACACGTTTGTTTTCGAGGGAGAATTTATGCTCCTCCGCAGCGATCAATGCGAATCGCATTATCAAACCCGCGATTAGTGAATCGGGAACACGCATAATACCCAACGCATATCATTATCTCACACTTTCGCGTAATTGCATTAGCAATTCCGGCGGTCGGTCGCGCCGCTGCGGGAAGCGAAATTTCCGAAAACATGCTCTGACAACTGGCCACTTGTATGTGGGAGCCATTCGATCAACAATGCTCTTTTTTCTGTTGCTTTTACACTCGTAAATTTGTACTGCACTGCTCGACCTACTACTGTAATTTTACAAGTAATCGTTCACTTACGATTGGAATATATGTTTGTATTAACCGCAAAATGCAACAGCTACGTAGACAGTTATTTCTTTAAGCAATAATTTTATTAGGTTCTAAATATAATACCACAATACAGTGATTTCTTTATCGTCGCCAAGATTTGTATGATAAACGTCGCTGAATTATCCAAGAATTAGCCAAGAATCTCGAGAAACTTCGGACGTCGAGGAGTATAAACATAAACACGGCCCGGTTATGTCTCCTGGATGATACACGACGCTGAGCAAGACCCGTCTTGTTGACATATATCGAGAATTCACTGTATTTCTAAATTCTTTAACACCAGGTTCACGGGACTCGTCAAAATGATGGGTTCTAATATTTTTAATTTACGACTATTGAGATTGTGAAGATCCGTCTACGTAGAATTACTGAACAAATTTATTTCTTTATGTACATATTATTTTAAAATTGGCTAAAAACTTCCATAGACACATTCCTCTTAATATTATAAAATAATGTGAAATTAAACCTAGTGTTAAATGTGCTGAAAATCCGCAGTCTAGTTATAACATAACCCTCTGAGGTGAATAAAATTAATTTTCGACTCTTTCTAATTGCAAATCGTAATTACGATCTGAAATTGAACTTTTCAGAAGAAAGTAGCCTACCAAAAACTGTAGTTTATTAACGGCCGTTCGATGAAGCCCCGCTTAAGACCCTCCGCCAAGTTTGCCTACCGCTAACGAAGAGTTTCGAGAAAAAGGACTTCGCGGCTCGCTTGAAGCCGTCCATCATCAAAGTAATTAACAAAATAGTCCGCGGGACCGAAGAAGTTCTCGAGCCTCGGCGGAACACGCGTTCTCATGCAAGCAATTAATTTTCATAACGGCGCAAAACAAATTTCTCCGCGGAACTTCCGCGCATTAGCAATTCATACGAAGAAACATAGTCGAGTTTCATTTAACCGCGGGAGAGCAGTACGGCAAAAGAAGGAAAAAAAAAATTATGGCGGCGGTGCTCGCGGTCCGCGCCGTGCCAGGTGTCCACGCCGGCACCCCATCCGGTCAGAAAACCGTTTCAAAAGTTTTCCGCTCGTGAAAGCAGAGAGAGGAGAGTGTTTCGAGCAGGCACGATCCATCGGCCAAGGCCTCGCGCTTCAACGACCTACCGCTACGTCCACACCGAACAGAGGGCAACTTTGTTAACGTTCCGTGTTCCTTGAAAAAAATCGCCGCTTGATGCTCGACATTCCCTCAAGCTACTTCCTGTTTTCGTTCGAAGCAGTGAAATTCGAACAAAAACAGGAAACACAGAGGAATTCGTGGCTAGGTTGTTATGCAAAATAAAAATTTCCCGCATGGAATAGAATTCTCTTCAATTGCGTTCTGATACTAGTGTGTGCCTTAAAGTGTTACTCTAATACACTGGTCGTGTTCCATCAGATGGCCATTGGTCGCATGATCAATTGGAAATGTCCTTTCGATTGCTAAGTATTGAACCGGGATATGAGTAACTCGAATTAGTGTATCACCACAAGGCACACACCAGGGTCGGTGTGTCTTCAACCCCTTGGTGAAGCTAGCTGAAATTCTTCCGAGACTAAAACAGTGAGAATTGTATAATGGACCATTAAAAAATAAATCTCCGATTAGGCTCCTCACTGTCGCTTCAGTGTGGACATATCCTAACGTTCTCGGCTGCCGGCATTACTCATAGGTGGTAGAAGGGGTCGCGTTTTCCAGGGTACTTTCATTCCGCAAGGACACCCGGTATGTACGTACGCGGTGATCGCGCGCGGAGGGAGAGAGCAGGGCGGAAAAAGCGGCATAACTTCGCCGTTTTATTTCTCGACGCGGATCTGTGCTAAGCGTGTGTCTACGTAGAGACACGCTTAAGGTGTCACGGATCGACGATCGAGAGTCACTCGCTAGCTCGCCCGCTCGCCGTTCAACCTGATTTCAGAGCAGCTCCGGATCGAGAAAACGTGAAAGCATGGCCGTGCGGCGGCGGCGGCTGCCGCGAGAGACCGGGCTTCGCTGGGAGAATGAAGAAGAAGATTTAATGATCCCTTTCCGTCTCTTCTTCTTCTCCATCTCCTCCTCGGCCCGTCTCCCGCCTCTTTTTCTGTTTATTTTTACAGCTGACGAAACCGGCTCGTTGTCGCGTGACTTCTCGCACGAGCGAAGACGAAGAATCGATTACTCGCGGAAGATGAGAAAATTTCTGGATTAATATTCCCGAGTGATCAGGGAAACGGTCCCTGGCGATAAAATTCCTACCCCCCCCCCCACCCCTCTCCACGTAACCCAACCTGTCGATACAGTTCCATTTCCCTCGTAACGGTAGTAATTATTTCGCTTCTTCCGCGACTCTTATTCCGGGGTCCCTCGACGGTGAAAAATATTGGGTCTGGGAAAAAGTTCGTGGCGTTTTTCCCGATAGATGTCTTCAATTCTAAATAACTCTGGAAACGCAGCAGCTACACCACTAAACGATCGTTGGAAAGGTGACACTTCGAGCGTTACTTTGAGTGTATAAACATCGAAATTGATGCAGTGGTTGGACAGTTTTTTGTGTTTGAAAATGGAGAAAAATAATGAAAAATTGCACTATATTTTACAATATTATTACGACAAAGGGAAGAAGGCTGTGCAGGCTTGTGAAAAAATTTGTGCTGTGTACGGTGAAGGTACTTTATCAAAATCTGCTGCGTGGAAATGGTTCGCTCGCTTTCGGTCTGGTAATTTTGATGTGAAAGATGAGTCACCTTCTGGTCGTCCAATCACTGAAAAAGTTGATGAAATTCTTGAAAAAGTCAAGTAAGAGAAGAATATCAACAGTGTCGATATTGGTATGGAGCTAGGCATTGACCACAAAACTGTTTTGAACCATTTACGCAAAACTGGCTACAAAAAGGAGCTCGATGTATGGGTTCCTCATGAGTTGAGTGCGAAAAACATGATGGAGCGAATTAACATCTGCGATGCGCTGCTGAAGATGAATGAAATGAATGAAAGAATGAAATCGAGCCATTTCTGAAACGTGTCATAACCGGTGATGAAAAATGGATCACGTACCACAATCGAAAGCGTCAAATATCATGGACAAGGGATGGTCAGCCGTCACAAGCGTTCGAGAAGCCAGGATTGACGCCGAAAAAGGTGATGCTGTGTGTGCGGTGGGACTGGAAGGGAACCGTCCGCTATGATCTACTTCAAGTTGGTCAGACAATTAATTCTCAACTCTACTGTGGACGACTAGAGAGATTATGCCAGGCAATTGAAAGAAAACGGCCCGAATTGAATAACAGGAAAGGTGTTGTCTTCCACCATGACAACGCCCGACCACACTTTTTTAATGACCCCTCAAAAATTGCGATAGCTTGGTTGGGAAGTTTTAATGCATCCACCGTATAGTCCAGACACAACACCCTCTGACTATCACTTGTTGCGATCTCTGCAGAACTCTCTCAATGGAATTAAGTTGTTTTCAAAAGAATCCTGTGAAAACCACTGGATTCAGTTTTTCAACCAGAAACCACAAAAGTTCTTCACCGATGGCATCATGGCTCTACCCGAAAAATGGCGAAACACTGTTGATAATAATGGAGCATATTTGGTTTGAATAAATTCATTTTCACACTATAAGAAAACCAGCTGAATTTTACTAAGAAAACGCCACAAACTTTTTCACAGACCCAATATTAACCATGCCGACTCCGCTGTCCGTCAACAGCACAGCTTTCGAGGAAACATAACCGTATTTGCGGTCGATTTTTCGCTGAGGATCTGTGCCGGTAGCAGAGCCGACGGGATCCAATCAATTAGGCGAGGGAGCTACTTGCCCGGAGGAATGGTTTATGATTTTATTGAACTTCGAGAGAGCCAGCGACTTGAACTGATCGCCCATGCAGCGGCGACGTGCACCACTGTCGAGATAAATTCGGAATATTTTCAGGCAGTCTTATGCATAAGAAGTAGATGAAGTAAATATAAACAAGCGACTTTTAATTAGTTAACCACTCACTGCATAAGCCACCGATCAGTGAGAAAATGTCAAACGTGAACCGAGAATACCTCCGGAAAGCAGCAATACAGTAATTTCTGTATGTCGTGTTTGGTGTCATTTTAATTAGAAAAATGAGCGACCACCTTCATTAAGTGGTACTCAGTGGTTGGGATAAAATATTGTCAGTTAAATATATCACAAGAAGGAGATAATAGAATAGATAATAGATTTATTTATTGAGCATGGAAACTTTTATATATGAAATACGTATTGAAATATACATTCGACATTACCACTACAGAAACACAGCTCGTTATTGACAATTAATTGATTAAATTAATACTGTGAAGGATCATCAATAACCTTATCTACTGGCACACACGAATCATGCATATCGCTGTACATTAAAAAATAATACCGCGCTCGAAAAATTCTGCTAATGGAGGAAAATCTGCTTGTCGTGTATTAATCGCTCCAGCCTTTTAGAGAATATGAAATAGAGTAACGATTAATCAATGTTAAAGGACTTGTGAACGGATATAATTAAAAATGAGTGGAGACTGTTGCGGGTGCCGGGATCGCCGCGGATCCATAACTGAATGATTTTCGGAAAACGAAACGAAAGGATCCGGTTACCCGGGCCATGATGAAAGGATGAGAACAGGATCGTTCTATCGAATATATTGCAATCGAACAACTCTCCAGTCGCAAAGTGAATTTTGCAGTAACTTTCGAAATGCCGCGATACCCCGCCGAAAGCTTTCAGGTGAATTAAATTCGCTCGAAACGTTTACGATAAAATGTTTCCCTTTAATCTCTTTAATCACATGTGCTACTCCTGTTTCCACGCATGATACAAACTTTCGGAATTTCATTTGCTGCACCGGTCGGGTCTGACGTGTTTTCTCATATAAACGTAAACTTGGGATACCTGTACAATTCCCGCCGCAATGCATACTTCAATACGCAATTATCTAAGCACGAGTCATTTTCCAAATAAAATGCAAACGATTTTGCGAAACAATCGTTTCTTGTTAAGTAGTAGTAATTGAAAATATCCGCCGACCAAAATGAAATGTTATTTGGGACCGTTCATCGTGCTCGTTGTGGGATACACGACATGAATTTTTCATAACTTTCGTTGTCCTAGCGAACGCTTTCCACTCATTTATTTTCGGAAAGTATGTATTGAATTTTAAGAATTGAGAGAGTATTACAGATCAATTGACCAGCGCGAAGCGAAGTCACGCACGAGAAGAAGGCAATATGATGAGGATAGATACACAGAATATAAAGAAACGTAAAATCCCCGCCTTTCGGTGCTTTTGAGCAAAGTCAGCTTCTCGGATTGCTACGTCGGAAGATTTTTTGACGCGTTGAATCAAAAACGAATACTCCAACGACCCTATTTTCTGTTCCAAATGCAAGAATCATCTGCACATTCCATTTATATATCCCGATGTGCCACAGACCACTTTACATTTAAAATTCGTCTAGTAAATAAAAATAATTTTTATTTTCACTTTTTATTTCAGCAAATACTTTCTGAAAGAAAATCTCAAGCGCTCTTTAATTCTGTCAGATCAGTATCATCCACTGCATCTGTAATACTAGATTTCTAAATTGATTTTTAAATTAAAAACCATAGTTGTAAAACAACCAAAATTCAGGAAGTTCAAGAGCGATATCATTTCCCGTTGTACGGTATCGCAATATAGTTATGAACATTGTTTATAAATTTTTTCAGCTCAATTTGTGAAGACAAATTATGGGTTCCAGACAATTTTAGTAGTATACGGAAGCAGCGTTCGCTGAATCATAAGATATAAAATATCAATTTATTCGACACATCGATTTCGCTGTCTCGTAAACGTAACTTTTTATAGTAGGAGACTTCGTTCGCCAGAACGAAATGACATAAGCAACAGAATGCGGCATTTTGGTGCACCGCGCCGGATGGACGGGTCATTTACCGAAAATGATTCAGCTACGGCACGAGAGCACCGAACGAACGTGTGCGTACCCTTCCGTTGCTTTCTTCGTTATGAAATGCATCGATGTTACATCACGAGGTTGGGCGAGCGAATATATTTATCGGAGCGGTCGACAACCCGCGTGCGTCTTCTCAAATCGACACGCCGCGCCGCGCCGCGGCTCTCACTTTTCCAGGAGCGCTCCTGGAGAGCTCGCCGGTTGCCCCACCTTTCTCCGGGCCGGGGATAAATTTCTCTTCTCGTCGTTTCATAACGTTAAATAACGAATATCTTTCTCCGCGGAGCCGGGCCGGCCTCTCTCGCATAGGCGAGCGCAAGAATGCAGTCGCGAGAGGAAAGCGCACACGAACGGAATAAACCGGCGATCGACACCGTTGTGTCTACTCGATCGGCGAGGAATGCTCCCTGTAAACGGGCAACGAATGCAAAACCGCGGAAACACCGTAGAAATGAATGAATCAATCCTCGCCTAACAGCGCCTTGCTGATTCAGACCAGCTATTTTTCCTCGACTTTCTAACAAATTGTCGGTGTCGGGTGCGCATTCCTTCACGGCTTACCGATCATCGGCCGATCGTCAGCATCCCGACAAACTTGGGGAGCATATACTACAAGTGGAAATAAGAAAATAATGTTATTTGAAGTTTGCTCAGAAACGCTTTATTACAAAGTTATAGACAAATATTAGTTACCTGCCCAAAATTCAATGCCAAGAGAGTACAACATAACGTGCGAGGATCGCTAAACATTTTACAAGCTGAGGACTCTTGTAAAAGAATCCTTAACTATCTAAAGGATATCGGATTATACCATTTAATATAAACATTTTCCAAATCTTCGACATATCCACAGGGGTCACTAATAACCGTAGTTAGGTTCATGTGACATTAAACACGCAAAAAAAAAAAAAGTTAGAACTGATGACGGTGGATTTTACTTTACTGAACATTGAAAGGTCGAACGTATTTATCGGATTATTTCAAAATGTCGTCCTTGGGCTCAAGTACAAGCTTGACATCGATTTTTTATGGAGCTTATTACAGAATAAATCTCTTCCTTATTTTGTTGCATTTTAGCAACGGAGATATTAATCTGTTGCTTTAATTCTTCACACGAAGTAACTTCTGCACTGTAGACTCTATCTTTTAAAGTTCCCAGATTTAAAGTACAGTGGTATCTGTAGTTGAGATGCAGCACGACGAATACTTTGAACGAATACTTATTATAGAACAAATTTAAGATTCTTTCCGTGCATCTTCGCTGTCCTAAGGCTGACCGAACATCATGATATTCATTCCTACTTCTAGTAAATGAACCCAAATTGCGTAATTGCCGATGAGTATTAATAAATACTGAGGGATGAGGCACTCTTCTTCTAGGAAATCTGCGTTCGTACTCTCGTACAGCAGCTCCGGAGTTTCCGTCACAAAATCCGTAGATGAAATGAATATCAGCGTATTCCTCATTTGAAAACACTCCAGGCATTTTCACCACGTATTTTTTATCTAACTGGTCGTTGACACTAACAGCAAATCATATCAAAATAGTAAACATGACATGAATAGACAAATAAGATAAACACGTTCGACCTTTTAATGTTGAGTAAAGTAAAATCCGCCGTCATCAATTCTAACTTTATTTGCTCATAACTTTGTAATAAAGCGTTTCTGAGCAAACTTCGAACAACATTTTTTTCTTATTTCCACTTGTAGGATATGCTCCCCAAGTTTGTCCATTAAAACCCGGGACACCCTGTATAATTAGCGAAAATTCGTCGAAAATAATATATGCTCGTATCTTAATACCAATGGTTCGAAACCTCGAGCCATCCCCTCGATGCTACGGGCGATTTACCATGGGTAACGCGATTTTACAAAACCACATCGATTCGTGAAATCCGAGCCAAGGGATGCCCGCATTTCTAGCCGCAGAGAGTGCTGGTGCGATAACTTAAAAAGAAGAGACTGTCGAAGCTTCGATTACCTTGAACCAGGCGCCTTGTACGTTCTAATCAAAACGGGAGAAGGGAATTACGCAATAGGAGATATCCCTTTACAATATCCGGTGTCACAACCGAGTTATCGTGATGCACGCGAGTAGACAATGGCGCGTGAATATATCTGTTTTGCTCGTCGCCTAGCGCATCTCGGAGTCGAAACGGCTACGCCCGTCGCTGCATCTGTATCCGTTACATTCCGTGAGCTTGTAATTCCTGTGGCATTTGTAGAATGCAAACCTGTTGGTTAAACACGAGCGAAGCGGACGCGCGCGCGCGCTTTCGCGTGTGTGTGTGTATGCACGACCTCGAGAGCGTAAGCGCGCTGAAAGGAGCGGTGAAATTCTGTGCTCGAAACAAGAAAAAAAAATTGGAATTTGATCGGGTGTCCCGGAGGCAATGTCCGACACCGGCCATAGAAGTAAATTCCGTCGGGAAACCTCCGACGAAAAATGAAATTACACGGAATGGCGCTCGGGCACGCCGGCGAATAGTTCGCGCGAGTTTCCCCGATACCTGCCCACGCGAAAATTAATGGAAAAACTGTTTTCCTCCTGCTTAACTGTACACCGAACGGAAACTCGAAAACGAAAGCAAAATTCATTAGAGGTGACACGACGGGGCCGAGCCGAATTAACTATGCCAAATGTGTTTGGAGATGCGTTCTCCCGGTCGGAAAAGTTGAAAATTGATTTTACATTTTGATACGTTCCCCAGTGATTGCTGTACACGTGATCCCTAGCCTTACTCCATGCATTTTTAACAGTTCCTATGCCACTGATTAGAAATTTGTTCAAATTATTAACGTAAGCCGTAATTAGTGCAAGTTCCATTCTACGAACTCGAACACAATTGAAACGAAGTCAAACAAATAAATTCGAGAATCTAATAATATTTTCCACAGAATCGTCAACAAATTTTGTATCAATCCAAGTGCTACGAAGTCTTTGTAGGATATGAGTATCTACTTAAATAGGTAATATTTTCAAAAGATTATTACAACATTTCCAAACGCGATGAGAATATTTAGTGAAATATATACCGAAGATCGTTTTGCTAATGCCTGAAAAATTTACGGAAAATACGTGTAGAAGTAACAATAAATATTACTAAAATACGATGCAATTTACCCGTGATCCGTTCATAATGCATTAAAGAGATTTAAACTGAAATTTCGGCTCGAATTTCGCATGGAAATATCAGAAAATACAGAAGTATTGATAAACTGAAAATTGCAGGGGCTTAAAACGCGATAGCAGAGAGCGTCGTTGTTTAAAGCACAAACGCAATTGGTCGTATCCAAAGGCCAAATCCCCATTCAAAACATTAGGTTGTGTAAAAAGTCCGTTCGCGTTGACGGTGGTACTCGAGAGAAGCGCTATCTTTAGCTATTGCAAGTTCTAACTGCAATGTTTATACGTGTTAAGTTAGGTATGGTCTACATGTACGGAACAGAATACATTGTTTACTCGATATACATACAGTGAGTAACGAAAGTATTCGAACGCCCTTTAAATCAGTATAACTTTTTTTTTTAAGTGAATCAAACGACCTGACTTTTTTGAGGAGTTAGAAGAATTGGTTTTCCAAATGATGTGTAAAAAAGATTTTGAAAAAATTGCAATTGGTAAGAATTACATGAGAAAATAAAAATGGCACTTTTCACAACTTTTTTATTTGAGCCTGTAATGAAAATTTAAAATATGCGTTTTGTAGATCTCTGTTAGTTATACACGTACTGAAAATTTCATCGAAATCGGCTGACGCAGATAAAAATGGCACGTATCAAAATATGTTAGAATCTGAGGATTTTAAGCAGAAACTGGCCAAAAGTCGTGAAAATCTAAGTTTTTCACCACTTTTAACTAGTTGTAGCTCGTGTGTATATTAATCGATTTCAATGAAATTTGCAGCATGTATATAACTAACATATATCTACAAAACGCATATTTTAAATTTTCACTACAGGTTCAAATAAAAAAGTTGTGAAAAGTGCCATTTTTATTTTCTCATGTAATTCTTACCAATTGCAATTTTTTCAAAATCTTTTTTACACATCATATGGAAAACCAATTCTTCTAACTGCTCAAAAAAGTCAGGTCGTTTGATTTACTTAAAAAAAAAAGTTATACTGATTTAAAGGGCGTTCGAATACTTTCGTTACTCACTGTATGTCCAAAACACGAGTCTAGCCAGGGATATTATATCGGCCAGGAGATACTATTCTTTCTGTTCTCTAGAGGCCTCGGTTCATGGCCCCTCACGGTGTATACCCCGCGGTAGTGGGGATAGTTCTGGGACTTTTATCGGCTAGGTATTTGGGGCATATATAGAGTAAACACTGTATTAATTTTCTTTTGTATTTTCTGAAGTACAAAAATATAGGAACCATAATAAACTATCGTAGTGTTCATGGCGATACTGCTGTTAAAAAACGGTCCATTGACTAGCGAATCGAAGGATTTAAAGATGGAGATTCGAATTTAGACGATCGAAAACGAAATGGCTTCAATCGTTGAACAACGTGGACGAAATTGTGAATTTACTGTAGAACCTGATAAATGCGAGATAAAGAACGCCACCGGAGGATCGTTCGAAAAGGCGAATTCAAGATGAAAGTAGTCTCTCGAGGAAGATCAGTCGAGGACGAGTAGCAATTTCGATGGAACAACCGGCGAAAAACGATCTGACCTGAATTAAACATTCCGCCGGAATTCCAGCAAATTTTCGACTTGTCCGTGAAAGGGATGGTCGCATTAATAAATAGCAATACCAATTTGTAGAAGGCGGAGGAGAGAATCCGAGGCGTACAGAGGGGGCCGTCCAATAAATTTTCGAGCAGGGAAAAGCGATTTCCGTATCAGTGCTCGCAGGCTGGGTGATACTTTCCGCGCGAAACCCGATAAAACACTTCTTTTCCGTGAGAAAGCCGTACCTTCTGGAATTCAGGACAAATTCCTGGTCGCGCGTTGGCTGGGGCAGCTTATTTCGCCGGTGGTTTCGCGCCGGCCGACAGAGAAAATCGAGGGAATCGAATAAAATGCATGGAAAACGGAGGAATCCATCCGCCGGATCATCGATGACTTCTTCTTTCGACAACGACGACGACGTCGCTGCGAGAGAAAACTCTGATGGCTGGGGTTGACAGAAGAAGAGAGAAAAAGGCGCGGAAAAAAAAGTATGGAAGAGAGGTGCGCCCGCGGAGAATTATCGGGATTCGTTCGTGAGGTCGCATTCAAATCGGGCCGACGATGGAATGTCGTCCTGCCTCTTCTGTCGTAACAGTTATAAAACGGTCCTGATGTCCTGCAGGCAGTTACACACACACATACGCGTAGAATTGCATACGCGACTGCGTGTTACCTCACCGACGCTGACAGCGACGCTCGTGCTGCACCTGCACCTGCAGTCATGGGGACCACTGTGTGGGCGTGCAATCCCGAAGTTCACCGGTCCCGAGGAATCTTCGATCGTTATTGACCGATGATCCATGAATCGGAAAGCCTTGCGAAATTCGATATAACGGTGCACACGACAAATTACTTCCAGTTACTTACACTCCTCGTCAAAAACATAGTCCAGATGTGCTATCTTTAATTTCTCAATGACGCATGTAAAGTTTTATGTTTTTGTGACGTATCATCTCAAAACATTAGGAGCTCAGAATATGCGGTTCGTTGAAAATAATTAGAAATATTATAAGGTTTAGTGTGTAACAAAAAAATTGTTTTATTTTAAGAACGAAATGGTAGCACATGTACAATAAGAAAATAATAATGAACATAAATTTTAACTAATAATAATTACTTATCAAACACATATATACTTATTTAATAATGGGTACATCACCCTTTATTTTCTATTACTTCTATTGTACGATTTGCTATCGATTTATATAGTTTTTGGATATAACTTTGACTTAACGTATCCCATTCGCGTACAATTACATTTTTTAATTCTTGTACGTGTTGATACTGTAAAGTACACTGATAATGTAAAGTACACTTACAAATTTTTCTGAATCTTCTGTCCCGCTGTCGTATCCACAGAACACTATTATTCACTCACGCGAATACGTTCGAATAATTGGACCACAATCACTGACACTAAACGTACCGAGCTATAAATGTAACAGATACATGTTGCCTTATAAAAGTGACAAGATTTAATTTATTTAGACTTTATGCGGTTCTTATTGCAATGCGTGCTCTACTAAAGATATTTATTGAATCATTGATCATGAAAGCATCTTTATAATTTAAAAAATTTTCAAATAAAAAATCTAGAACTGGTCATTTGACCGGTGGTGGTACGTTTTTGGTGGTACGTTTTTAAGTTAGTATTTTATATTGTATAGATTAGTATTCGCATGTATAACATTGGATACAAGATTTTCTTTCATATTTTGCAACTTCAAATTTATGATCCGAATGGGCATGGTGACAATGATTAGGTAAGAGCCTAGCAACGAATGTCTCTTTAAATTTCGTTTGTCTCCCGAGGCACGCACACGATTATGTTCTGTCTCATCGACACGGTCAGGTGGACTGTAATAGTAGGCTTTTCACTAACACACAATAACACACACGCACACACTTCTTTTAACTCCACACAATAAAACTATGCAGAAACTTTAACAGCTTATATCTCAATAACTATTTGCTTGCAATATATGGTTCCTTTCAAACTTTCTCTTTTCTCGATGTATAGAAGGTGTTGATGTAAGAGAAACTCTAACAGCAATTTTCTTTGTTATAATCAATTTTAATGACCATTACTTTTTGTACATCCTGTAGAATATGTAACTATCGAGGAAGTTAATTTCGAAACAATTAGGAGTTCAAAGAGGTTAGCAACAAAGGCGCCGATGAGCCACAATTGAAGGACAATTCCGAGATAAAAAGAAAAGTTCGAAGACAAGTTTTTCCAGTGTCCCGGCGATTAACTTTGCTTGCGCGTCGATTGTCTCGCGCATAAAAGTAAACAGACTTCTCCAAGATAATAAATTTGAACCACCGACGGGGTCGGAACAAAATGGGAACGCTTCCCGCGGGAACAAAAGTTCCTGTCACGGCGTACAAAAGAATGTTGTCAGGCGCGATCAAAGCGTTGCCTGGCCTCCGAACTAGGATCCATAAACGCGGTTTCATTTAACGGGGTGCATTATCGTACGCGAAGCGTAACAGCACCGTGAATACTGTTGCACACCGCGGGACGAAAGATCGAGAGTAACGAGCGGAGGAATCGGTGGAAAATACCGTCTAGGGGAAAAACCGTGGAGGGGAAAAGCAAACGGTAACGGAGTTCACGTTGAACCAATAAAATTACACGATCCTTGGGTCCCAGGTTTCTCGTTTATCCTGTTTGTTTCAATCTCGGTATGAAAAGATACGGCTCGGTGTCACGGGGAGTCGTGTCGTTGGAACGGGGCGGCTTTGAAGCATCCCAGTCGTTCCGGGAGCGACCTTTTTTTCAAATTAACATCGGATGAGAAGAGATTAATGTTTCCTATGTTCTGGAAAGCGACTACAGTAGCACCCCGATAGTTGCACGATAGAGGGACCGACTCCGGATCAAAATATCAGCATCTTAGGTACATACACTACCGGCCATAAGTGTTTACCCACCCACATATTTTTTAACATTGTAGTCCACGGTTCTACGGTTCAGCTTCAATAACTTTGCTATTTCTCTGTTACTTTTTCCGATGCTATGATGGGACACTATTAGAGCGCGCGTTTCAATCGATAATTCTTTTCTCCCTGACATTATTTGAAATTTTCGCAAAATTCTTTAGGCACGTGAAAGTCAACTGTTTACTGTATGAAAGCTTAATGCAGTATGAAATGCAGTATGAAATTTGAGAAGACTAAGATACCTGTGTTACCTGCGTTCATATTCCCTACTGACCGTTATAAAAATTTCAGAAAAATGGGTTTCTTTACCTGAACTCCAAAATTGTCGTTTTTCATAAAAAGCTGTAAACTCATTTACAGTACCTGATTGTGTATGTACAGAATATTTTTGATGTTTTTTTATTAGCCTTATAATTAGGATTTAATGCTACGGACATTTTCATAACAATAAAATACCTATTATTTGAATAGTAACGAAATTTGAAGGTGGGTAAACACTTATGGCCGGTAGTGTACGTATATCCAAAAGTCATGCTGGACGGAATTAATTTTCGTTGAACCAACAGTAATACATAATATGCAAGATTATGATGGAAAAACACAATTTATTAATCCTTTTTTAAACTTTAGATATATATGTAGCACAATAATATTATATGTTTTAATTTTATGTAAAAATTATATATTCTGATTTCTCTATCAGAATTAGTAGTATAAATATTTTCATATAATATAAGATCAGTATGGTTTTTTGCTGTGGTGGCTGAGAGCAAAGGGTTGATAACGTTGAGAATTTGGAAACTTGTGTGGAGGAAAAATGGAAATCTACGAAGAAAAAATGTTACCGAGGTTCTACTGTACATATGGTTTTTGACATGCGGACATGTGGCTCGTTTAAAATAAAATCAGAAACGATCATGTTTCTGGAACGACCTAGTGTGGATGCATCCGCATGCATGCGCACGATGCGCTAGAGGAAACGCGACAATTACGTCCGTGCAAGAAGCGACGACTTTCTTCGTAATATTTTCAGCGACTTTCTAGGAACTGGGAAAAAAACAAATACAGGCGACACTTAACCGAGACCTAACCTTCGAATAACATGGTACTTTTACTGCAAGGTTTTTCGCGAACATTCGCAAATAACGACACGAACTTTTTATAACGAAGCACTTGCATTACTCGGTATAAACATTTCTTGACAACCATCCTTAACAGCAAAAGAACTACATTAATCAACAATCACTGAAATCATAAAGGGGGAGCTTTTGTAGAGACGAAGCGAATTCATTTGTTTCTGAGCATAAGAAAAATCATTTTGCTAACAGTGATTTTTGTTTCTTTTATGAGAAAAACCAATTACTTTGATTGTTCAGTTCTTTAAATGTCAATTATTTGGAAAATATTCAAACTATTGATACAGGAAATGAAATCGTTTCTTGCATTACGATTTCTTGATGATTGAAGGTAAAAGTGGTATAAATGTGTAGAGATTCGCAGGATAATTATTTAGCTTTCACTTTGATATAACGGTCGAGATAGTAACGTGTTGCGATGTTCTAATATTTTTAACTTTCGATAACAAGAAGATAAGAATCTCACATTTGAATAGACACGATTTTAAATAACACGATAATAAACATATTTTGCTTACAAACAGCTACAATTTCCTTAAATAGATTTGTAGTACACTATAATGTTTTCGTATCTATTGTTGCTGGACAATTTATGAAAAAAATGAACGGATGAAATTCAAAACAATAAAAGGAGAAAAGAGAAGAGAAACATTTAGAGTAATATGTATTATTTTCGACTCGTTCAAATCACCGAAGGAAAACGTAAATGTATATTTGGCTCGTGTTTCTTGCAATTGACACAGAAGAATTTTCATTTTGCATAATAATCGGCCAGTCTAATTATCATTAATTTATTATTATTCGATGAATGCGATGCCTAGTTAATTTTTGCTATTTATAGTGATACAACGGAGAGAATGTCTAGTATTTCTTGATTATCGCATCGATAACGATTCCACTGCAGTTTGTTTGACCAAGCCAAACTGTCTCCTTCGTGTCAATACGATCGGTATTTAATTCATTTCTACTAATCACAATCCATTAGCGCAATCGCATCGACGACATTATATGTAATTAAAACGGTCAACTAGTTTGCAATCAATCCATAACTGTCGCAAACGAAACATTACATACACGGATAATTACTACTATAGAGTGATTTAAAAAATCTCCAATTCGAGAAATTTGAGAATGTATTCGCTTCAAAACGAATGAATATACGTTTTTACTACTTGCACGAATGTTACATGTAACTTACGACAGACCGAAGAACGACAATGGCGAGCCTTTCACATCTCTAAACGCAATTCCAGAACGAAATGGGATAAATATATCTCTCGATTCACCTTTCACCGATCCCTTGATCTAAATTCCACCTAATGAAACAATGCGTCAATACGACGAAGTAATTAATTCGTGAAAGGGAATGGAAGACGAGATTGTTGATCGCGAGCAGAAATTCTCGACCAGTTCGATCAAATCGACAAATTAATAAGCTGCATGTAACATTTCCTTTTCATAAACAAAACTTGTCTGGTGCTTCTGCTTTCTCTAATTTTCACTTGCAAAGTAGAAAGTCTGTGTATATTTATTACGTTACTATTAAATTGTACGCGCAATTTTTCTGAACATTTGATGAGTAGACACACCACCTTAGAGTGAAATGCAATGAATGATGCAATGCAATGAACGCTTCCGGTGCCATAAATTTTTTTGTCTGGAAAAAAATTAATTTCTGTTCGGCAGAACCAAGATATTTCAAGACGGTTCTTCAACAACATTCTCATACTTGACGCTACTTGGAGGGCAGAGTCGCCAGTTCAGGGAAATTCACTCGAATTGAGGGGAAAAAGTTACCCTCTCTCTGCCAGTACCGGGTTAGTCACGTGACGTTGTGACGCGCGCACGACAGAGACAGAACGCGTCACGTGACAACAACGTTCAACGAACAACGCGGCAGAAGGGGAAGCTAGAGTGGGGGAAGAACTGGACTCCATAATCGCCATAGACTTGTTCCCCCACTCTAATTTCTCCCTCTACCGCGCTATTCTACCGGCCGATGTAACGCGTTTCGTCTCTGCCATGTCTGTGTCAGCAATGTCACATGACTAACCCAGTACAGGCAGAGAAAGGGTAACTTTTCCCCTCAATTCGTGCTCCCTCCCCTCATCTGGCGACTATGGGCGACTCTGTTGGAGATGTGCATCTCACCGACACATTATCCCGTGATGAAACGAAAACCAAAAAAAATCCAACAGTAAGTGACGGACGATGTAAAATTCGTGTTTTTTCTTTTTTAACTTTTAATTCAGATTACGCATTATCCGGACGCGTCGTTCTACACGTCCGAAGTAGCGACCGTTTCAATTATACAACCGGACTGGCCGACGAAAATGAAACAGCTTCGAGTTCATTTCGAATACAAACGCAATTATGGTCTGAATTATTCATGCTTCTTGTCTCGACGTTTAGTAGCGTTTTGTTGTTTAACGGTGGTTCGCTCTTGGACATGGTAAATACATAACTTCGACGGCCTAAGTGTTGTCTGTGTTGTCGCGAGTGCAAATGAAGACTGCAGTCGCGACATTTGTCGCACTTGCGAGTTGATACGAAAATGGCAGATATCAATTTAATCCTGCAAAGATCGAACGGCAAGACTGAGCAATCTATGGCTCTGCAAATACATTTAAAACTTGCCTGTATTTAAATTGTGATAATTCTTCGAGTGTTTAAGGTTCTAAGTGCGCAATAATCCCGCATATTTGTCGAGAGAATGGTTACGACCATACGAGCATGGCGAAGCAAAAAGTTATTATTGTGACAGCTGATACCGCAGAAATAAATGAAATACTTTCCGAAGTATTTCTCATCGGTTTTCAACGACTGGTTTCTATTGTACCGGGCACATTAGCGCGGTGAAAGGAACGTCTAGGCACAAGAGACGTTCATTCCACGAGAGACTGCATGTTTCTCAAGAAGAAGAAAAGAAACACACGTGCATCGTAAAATCGCGAAAATATTCGCGAAGGCACTAATTCCGTCAGGTCTCTTATTAGTTTCTTATTCCAGCAATTCGGTTTCCATTACGACCGGTGAAATTACAGTCCGCGACAATACTATAAGACATCACTTAAAACGAAATAATTATGTATTATATGAAAAAATTTCATCGTCTTTATCTGAAATGGTCTGGGGGAAAAATAAGCAAAAACCCATTCAAAACTTGTATAAATCTATTCCAAAAAGAATGTTACATATCAGAAAAAATAAAGGCGGCAACACAAAATATTAATCGATAAAAATAAGCTGTAGGTGTTAATTTTTTGCAAAAACATTGTCTGTCTTATAGTTTTGTCGCAGTTAATAAAAGGTAAGTTGGTGTTACTTTTAAATTCTTAGAAATGCGTTAAACACACTGCGTTAAACGACGTCTCCAGAAGTAACTAATAACACTCTGTATGAAAGACGATGAAGTTCTTTCATATAACACATAATTATTTCGTTTTAAATGATGTATTATAGTATTGTCGCGGACTGTATCTAATCGGGACGTATTTTTCCATACGATCACTATTATTTCAACCGTCGTGATTTTTTCAATAAGTATAATGGCAGTCGAGCTGCAAGTCACCCTCGCGCGTGCATCGGTAAACACGATCTGATTTATGTCAGCGTGCGTTTCGAATAAATCCAGGACCGATTTGCGAACGGCCGTCCACTCGATGCCGCACGCCGGCTTAAAAGAGAAAACATTCGATTAGCGTTCCTTTGGATCCTTTCAACTGCTCGTTTTCGTGTTGGTAAATGACCGTTTCGCGTACCGAAACAAATAGCCCACTGAATCAAACACACAGTCGAGTACCCTTCAAGGTAAAGGGTCACAGAAATCCTGGCTTTTTACTTCGAACCAATTGAACACGCCGCTACGATGTTAACCCTTTGCGCTCGAATGTTAACCGTTTGCACTAGACGATGCCAAATTTCAATTTTGAAAATTAATTCTGAATCTCACAAATAAACACTGATTTGATTGTGCGTGACAAATAAATATTAACTCTGGATTATCCAGGTGAATTTCGGCGTCCTTCAATCTGTTCTTTCTTTACACAATAATAGCATTAAATTGTATATTTAAAACCAAACATTTGGACCAGTTTAGCTTATACAGTGGCTCTTATTAATATTCGGACACCAGAGTGTTCTATTCATTATTACTCTCTATATTTAACCAGAATTAAATTAACAGATTTTTTGTTTATTATTATGATAAACTATAGTCTCTTTTCAATGAAAACATAAATTTTATTTATTTAAATTAATTTGTTTACCGCATAACTAATAATATGTATAGAAATGTGTTATTCGTACGTCATATTACGATACACAACATATTCGCTTTCCATAATGAAGTCTATTTAAAATAAATAGAAATTTGAAAAATACATTTTTTTTATTGTCAAATGGATTGAATACAAACGTTGTAATATTATATAATCACATTCTGCACAGACAAGTTGAACATAGTCGAAGAAAGTTTGAGACACAAGATGTAGTAACCCATTCGCCAATGGAGTGACCTTGTGCGACCTTGAGAAACAGGATGGCGGCCTTCGAGCGTTCAAAAGGTTCCCAGCTGTTAGGAAGTCGTGTCCATTGCGTAATATTCTCCTTGACATACTTATCCCAGGCCCAAAATCTTTCCTCGTGTGTGTGTATGTAATTTATGCGATACTTCTCGATCCTGAGGAAAAATCGTCGATATTTATACGCGTACAAATTTTCGCAGACGAATTTACGGCAGCTGCTATCGAATAAACTGCAATTTCCTTTGCGAATAAAACCGGCGGAATCAAAGTAAAGCGCGAAGCTGTGTTAAAACCTGATTGAAATCTTTGTAGCTTACTGAATTTTTTACAGATTTTAACGCGGAGGTACAAACGCGCAAAGCACCGCGGGCTATCAGTTGAAACGGAACGTTTTATGCAGATAATTACATTCGGTCCTGAATGGCGCTGAATTATATAAATAGGCTGTATCAGGGGAAACGTGTTTCAGACGACGGGGGAGGCGGACGAGAAAAAACCCCGGGCCCATCATTTCCATCCTCATTAATCGTCGATTAGAAACAAAGCAGTGCCGGCTTAAAAGAGGAAATTACGATTCTCGGAGACGATAAAACACTGCGCAATGAGGAAAGGAAATTACGATCGCAAGAGGGTAAAATTGGTCGGGACCCAGAGCGAACGCGACTTCGCTGGAAATTGTTCTCTAGCTCTTTCAGACACGTGCGAACGTGTAAAAACGTTGAATACTTCGGCGAGTCATGAAAGATTGAGAAACATTTCGCTCGAGTACAATCGATCACTTTAATCGCAGATAAGCAGACCACGCACGCTGCGATCGATGAAAAAAAAAAAACAAAAGACGAAATTATAACTTTCCAAAGACAATAACAATCGATTCTTCACGTTGAATCTTGCAAAATCGATTGTTATTGTCTTTGGAAAGTTATAATTTCGTCTCTTGTTTTACTCTCGGCAGCAGAGGAGTAAAATAAAAGATTTTTTTTTTTTTAAATAAAACGAGTAGATTGATTTTAAATTTGAGGTATCATTTATTAACGTTACAATGTACACTAAAATATTTTTTATACATTTTAATTGTTAATATCGATGGTGCAATGGCGGCTTAAAAATGGCATCCTGGCTTCCTGGAAACAAAAAAATCAAAATGGATGGAAATCATTAGTTTACGCAAAAACGCACAGCATGACATCCTTCTATTATTAAAATCTTCAAAATTTCAAAAATAGCGGTTTTGAAAAAAACGGATTTTCTGTTATGAACAATTGCCAATAACAATGTTTTCAATAAAAAATTACAAAATCGGAGCTCGTCATGTAGTGGCCAATTATTTAAAGAATATATATATATATATATATATATATATATATATATATATATATATATACCAAGTTTCAAAAAGATCGAGTAATTAGTTTCTCGTAAAAAAAATGAAAGTTTCAGTAACAGAAAAATCGTGAAAAAATCTTAATTCATTTTAACTTACCGTGGTTTTTTGCTAATCTGTCATTCCAGGGCCATAGAACAGATCTTGCTCTTCCTCAAAAAGTTGTAATTCAGCCGTTTTTTCTTCCTTTCGAGAAGCACGAGCTATTCCGACGAGAGCCCGACTACCTGAGCCGCTCCGCCCAATACAACCGTTCACTTTATTTTGAAATTAACGTACAAGATCTCTGATCACTTTCTAACTTTTTATATCATATTTCTGAGGAAATTTCCTATCTATTTAAACAAAATAAATGCTCAAATTTTACACAAGGTTCCCCTCTTAACCAATTAACTGCGGAGTTTAATTTTAAAAATCCCTCACGGCGCGGAATTAAAATCAAGCAATGACGAATATACACGTCGAATGCAGGCGAATGCAGAAATTAACAATTCATTAACGCCAACCGCACTGAAACAGAGTTTTAGATTGACGTGTATACACGTTAAACGTGCTTATCTGGTTAAAGGTGAACAGTATAATCTGGTGTATGTATTAAAAGAAAGTGTAGTCGCGAACTTGTACGAACGTTACACGCGTAGAATTAACAAGTCGAACGATCGCCCTTTCCCAATGTCAGATGTCTCTCGATTATCGTATCTCCATCGGTCGTTCGTACCGTAAACGCTTATTCTCGCGACAAAAGCATCGTACCAGACAACAAAAGCGCCTCTCCCCGCTTCCTATCGTATTATCGTTCCGGGCCCCGGCCGGACTGTCTTCCCTGTTTCTGCTAATTAAAGACTTTTAATTGCCGGCAAGCCCCCGTACAGAAGTATCATTCCTGTTTCCTGACCTCCTCTCCTCTGTTCGCCTTTGTTTTCCCGGTAGTCAGAGTTAGGGACAAATTGACCCGTTTCGGATGAACGAAAAGAAATATTCGCTCGCCGACGACGCAGTCGACTACTTCGACCAAAAAAAGATTAATACAAGAAAAACAGAGACGGGGATGGCTCTGTACACCGGACACACGAGATGCTCTAATGGCAATTAACTGTTCCCCCTCCCCCCCGCCCCAGCAGTAGTCTCTACGCTCTTCAAAGTCCGCTGTTTTGATCTCGTTTGCGGAAGTTTATCAACCTTCGTGTTCCTACTTCAGCATCTTCCACAAACTTTAAGTGAAAGTGCTATTTCTTTGAAGTTCCACGAACGAAGACTTTCTTGGCTAACTTTCTTAACGTATTATGGCCGGAAGTCGAGATATTTCGCGTTCGCCGCGGCCGGTTTTAGTGCGCGAAAAATCTATACCTAATTGATGTATCTTTCCAATGAACAGGCTACAAGTTATACTTGAAATTATCTATTCCGAATGGAATTTAGGTTGTAAAGAGCTCGGCAGTATTGCGATGTCTTAAAAGATGATTAATTAAAACATTGAACGCCCTCCAACCTCTACCAGAAAATAATTATACTCTCGGCAAAAAGTATTCGATCCACTACTATTAAAACTGCGGATTTTTGTGCAATATAATAATTTACTGCACTGTTGTTACTAGCACTTTTTTTAACGGTAGAATTACTTCCTATTCAATTTTACCACCAGTTACAACTTCCTTTCTCTTCTAAGAAATTATGCACGAGGAAGAAATAATTCATAGTGCGAGGAGTGAAATAATAAGGTTTAACACTAGCTTTACGGAGCACTAAAAGTGACGTATGTTGCATTACTTTATAAAAATAACGAGAACGTGCTACCCGCATTTTTATTAATATTTTTAAAATGATATATACGCAAATAAATTTGCTAAATAATTTCTCATGTATGCATGCTTAGAATCTTAATAGTTTTAAATGAAAAATATTAGAACCCGTCATTTTGATGTGTCCTGTAAACCTAGTGTTATTAAATTCAAATTTAAGAAATTGTAGGAATGGATATTTACTATTTGTTCAATCTCCTCTACTTTTTATTTTACGGAAATTGGCAAATGATATGCCGAAATAATGTGCGAATAAAGAAATTCCGTCGAGCAAATTCCGTCGTGTGGTGCAACAGTGTGAACGGAAAGAGATTGGGGGTAAAATTCATAGGTAGAAACGACCAGCCTGAAGAAAAGGCACAGGTGCACGTTTTCAAGTTAAGAAGCAGCGGCAAAAGAGCGTCGTCCCTCCGGCCACAGCGATAATTTCCAGTTAAGACGTCATCGGTTAAAACGCCGCTACTTATTTACAGCGAAACGTAATATTCCAGCAGCGGTTTATTTGCATAATCAAAAAAAGCGCGGGACGAGGAAAGCCTTCAAAAGACGCTCCTAAATAGGAGAAGCAATCTCCTGTGGGTCGCCTCCAATGCTACGTTATTAACGCGCAGCACCGTCTCACCCTCCGGCGATGCTACCTATATTCTTTAAGATTTAAAAACGCCGAGGGACGTTTCACCGCGAATGAACCTCGAACGCCCAATTGCAATACAACGCCGCTTATCCGAAAACGTTTAGAATCCATTTAATTAAATTTCTGAGCCCGTCAAGATGCAACCACAAAACGCTTCTCGGGCTCTCGGTTTCTTAACGAGTCGTATCTCTGAGGATGCTAACAGAAGATAGCTGGATATATAAATGTTCTTTTCATCGTTCAAGCTATTTACCATACAATTCCACGCGCCTTCATTTTTAGAAAATTATAATTTTCCGTCACACTTACCAAATGTAGTTGAACATGTATTCTTTTAATCTTGAAATATGTCTGTTGGGCTTAAAATAACGAAAATGAAGTAACTAGAAATTTTAACATCCCCCAGGGAGAAAAAGTTTATGAAAACATTAACTGGCCTAAGCACGTGACCCTACTCTGCAAATATTCACCGTTACGCTCGATAAAAGTAGTATGCGTTGCGTTCTGGCAGGTGTTATTTTAAAATATCTTGGAAATGTACACTGGATTAAAAGAAAATACGTGGGAAACAGTCGAAATTCATTAAAATCCGCTTAATTAAACTTCACGGGTAATGAAAACCGCGATCAGAATACCATTATGGCATAATTCTCTAAAAAGAAAATTCTTCGCAATTTCATTTCGATCGCAAATAATAATCGAAAATTCATCTTCCGTGGAGGATTAAATTGTTAAGCCTACATATGTACCACCATTCGTTGAACGTAATTACTCTGTATTTTTAGCGTCAGCCTCGAGCAACAACGAAGCATAATTCATTGATTATTCAACGTTCATAATTAATCCTGCCTCGGCTGTCCCGAATTTAAACAATTTTTCTAATTCCAGTTGGGCGTATGCGCCGAAGCGTTCTCCCGAATTAACGTTATTTAAACAACATCGAATGCCTCGGGTTTCGGGGAGAGATAGAGAGAGAGAGAGAGAGAGAGAGGGAGAAAGCTCACGCACTCGACCCGCCGTTCTTCGTTCCATTTAATTCGAAGTAGCCGTGAAGTTCGTTGCACGGAATATATAGGGTGATCAATTAGTAGAATCGCAAAAGGGGGGTGGTTCTACGTAAAAGAAAAATAAGTCGTAAACGTAGAATAAAATTTTTGGTAATTATATACTTCAATGATTCCTCGTCGATTTCTTTATCGATATCTTTTTATCTTTTAGTAAGATTTTGGTATATGAGAGCAGCATCCTTTCTTTCACGTGTAAACCTTTAAATAAGAAAAAATTTGTTCGCATCCTTGAACGATTATTTCA
Source organism: Seladonia tumulorum (assembly GCA_913789895.3). NCBI lineage: Eukaryota > Metazoa > Arthropoda > Insecta > Hymenoptera > Halictidae > Seladonia > Seladonia tumulorum. The sequence continues at coordinate 10,367,458 of OU565267.1, read as the reverse complement.
TTTTTACAAAGAAGAATACGAGTATGATCACTATCCTAAGACTTATGAGCGGGAGTGTATATGTAATTACCAAGTTTTTCAAGCTAGGCTTTCAATACGCATCTGTTCATGACAGACTGAATCTACTTCGTGCGAACGCGAAGCATGCGAACTTGGCAGATCTTCGACATCGATTTTCTCGAAAACGAAGACTCGTACGAACAAATTTTATTCTACATTTTCGACTGGTTTATTCGTGTAGAATAACCCCTGTTCCGGTTGTCAGTCAGTTACCGATCACCCTGTAGATCGTGTGCAAGAAAGAGTAGCCGGATATATCTCGGGCTCGTATTGTGAGTAGACAGAAATTGAGTTTCGGCTTCTGCGCTCTCCCCGATAAGAAGCTCTTTTCGATTAGCCCGGAAACACGAAAAGTTCCCGCGGAAATCCACTCGGTTGTTCTCTCCTTTTATCTCGGGCTATCAATCATTCCAGCCAACTTTACGTGTCCCGTGTTTTCTCCCCGGACACGAAGAAAGATGAAAACTAAACATTTACTTTCGGCACACGCGAGACAGGCACAGCCTGTGCGAGAAAGAGAGAGAAAGAGAAAGAGAGAGAGAGAGAGAGAGAGAGAGAGAGAACACCCGAGAGAAAACTTTTCGAAGTTCCAACGTCCCGTAAACGTGAGATTTACCAAGTTACTCGTCGGATACGTATTCCTCGTTAAGACCTTAATTCATCACTCTACTTCGGACAACACCGTTTCGCGTGGACACAACGCTACACGTTCACAGAAATTTCCAATCCTGATGAATGCCGACTTAATTGCACGATATTCTTTCAGCGATAATGGAAATGAAAAATGTCACGTGGCTCATGTACGTCCATTAACTGGTTAATTAACACTAGGTACACGGGACCCGTTAAAATGACGGGTTCTAATATTTCTAACTTAAAACTATTAAGATTCCAGGGATGCATACATGAGAAATTATTTGCAAATTTATTTCTTCGGGTATATATTATTTTTAAAATATTGCTAAAAATATGGGTAGCACGTTTTTGTTATTTTTACAAAGTAATGCTAAATAGTCACTTTTGGTGCTCTGTAAACCTAGCGTGAATAAATTCAAACGGATCCTAAAAATGATACGAAAACATCAATGAGTCAGGTGCATAAAACCATGAAATGTAATATGTTATAAAACTAATAAAGACAGTTAACAAAACTTGTTATTAGGATGACAAATTTGGTATTCAAGCTACCGTTTTTATTTTATTCACAGTTCCGTTTAAACTGATTTGAAAACTTTCATTTTTCACTACGATACAAGTGAATGTATATAAAAGTATTCTTCAATAAGAAAAAGTGACATTTTTTTTTTTATTAATAATCATAAAGTAGACAAATTTTCATGAAGACTTTTGTGTATGATTACAGGTTGAAGATTGCGGAGGTCTAACAAAATAGGCTGACGACTAGTCAAAAATATAGTTATTGGTTTCTGTTGTCAAACATTTGGTATTTCGTTTCGTGCTCCATCGACTTCGTTGACTATTCCCTATCGACAATAAATTGTTTTTGGCATGCAGTTTTGAAAACAATTTAACATAAAATTGGATATAATAGAAGGTGAAAAACACGGAAATTTAGGGAAAAGGTATAAATATTAATGCTCTTCGTACGTTAAAAACACGAATGGTGCAATGTTCAATAGAAATTGATTGAATCTGATATAAAATTCACAATCCTTATTAAAATGCTTGGATAATTTTTAATATCGATGTGACGCATGAAACAAATGGACGTTTTATATTTTTTTCCTGGCGAACGCGTTGCATAACCCCCGTGTTATAGGTAGAGGAGGGGGATGAAACTCAGTGACCGAACGCATATTGAACGGTACCAAACGTCAGCTCCAAAACAGAATTTATGTCCCAACGAAGTGACAAATAATTCATGCCCCGCGCCATCCTAGCGTGAAAAACCGAACTCGCATTTAGACCATAATACGTGGTTAAACGCAGAAGATGAATATACCTGCTTCAACTACAACGCATTGTCATCGGCGATCGTGTTGCTTTCGTTTCTGTGGACCGAAGCAGAAAAAGGGTACCTCATATCATTCCCCATTTTCTTTTACGTAGCAACTATTTTTCAACGAGCTTCTTTCGCGGATGAAGACAGAATAAATTTCAAAAGAAAACAGATCTTCTGCAGTAATTCAACTTCTTCCACTATAATGAAAACAATATGTTGGTGAAGTTTAAAGCGGTAGACAGACTTAAAATGATCAGATTACAACTGAAGAAAAATGGTACAGAGCATTCCGGGTCAAGGTGCAACGGGAAATAGTCTGTTTAAAATGCACATGGTTCAGGAATTAGTAGAGTACATAAATGGAATTCTGTGCTACGTGACTAAGAAATCGCTCCGTTAAAAGAAAAAGAGATCATTGCGTTTAACTAATCGTAAGCAGAACGAAAGAAATTTTATTATAGAAACGAGGATCCGTGCTATTCGTACGTAAGTGTGCAAGAATTTTGGAAATACTGTTTTTTCACAAATTGCGTAGAATAATAAATTACATGTTTTGTTTAAAATAAAACAAAAATTCAAATTTACACGATTAGCACCTCCCTCATTTCACCGTCATTCTTCCAAAAATCCATCATTTCTAATAAAATTAAAAATAAGTTTGGGGTATGTTTTGTAAGTAAATATTTACAAAAACGGAATCAACACTAATCTAGAAAATTTTTTATTCGCGATATAGATCCGTCCCTCCTTCTCCATCCTTCTTTTGAAAAATGCAGCGTTTCTAATATAATTAAAAATAAATATTGAGTTAGGTTAGATCTTTTTACTCAAGTAAGAAGCGATCCAAATCATTATTTTGTAGACTTATCTACAGGAGCAACAAAATAGTACAGAATAAAGATTGTCGCATTGTAATATACGGTATCTAAGTCAATTACAACTTGTAAAAGAAACTATACGGTGGATGTAAATAAATTGGTGTGTGGTACAATCATAACACTTCATTATTATTTCGGAAATACCTCTACAAACGTGTGAGTCACTGTACATAAATTTTGATCACTGTTTTAATTAGCTACTAATCAGTGCCCTCCCCCCAAAATTGCGTAAGCAATTAACGGAAATACAACGTCATTGTTATTAAAAGTCTGTCGTTAGTTGAAAATGACAACAATATTGGACAGCGTGTAGTACGACGTAGTCATGCTGTTTTGCACTGAATAAACAATCGGAAAAACGAAAACACTAAATTGTCATTTTCACACAAATATTTTCTATGCGTTCTATGATAATCTATACAAATTTTCGTGAATCATTCATTTTATTTGTAATTTTATTATTAATAGAAAAGAAAATTGTCCCAGTATTCCGATATACTATAAAAATATCTATAAAATAGTGATGATACAGTAACTCTACAAAATAGATTAGACGCATTAAAAATTGTCAGACGTACAAGATGGAACACCAAAAGTGTCATAAAAATAATCAAGTCAATTTGTAACGTAATCCTTAATAAAAAAGCAACAAAACGTTCTGAATACTTCACTTTACGCGGACCCATTCACAACATAGTAATTTACATGATCGCACATTGCCAGTTATATTATGTAAACGAGCAGACAACGTTGTCATTACCCGTAACGACGACTCATTGCTAATTACAGGTTAAAAATTCAAGCGACACGTTACAATTTTTACAAATCGCAAAGATACAAAATGTCCGTCCGAGAAACACCGGAAACATGTATGTGCGCATACATATACGTATGTACATCGTTTTACAAAGGTGGAGCGCGGCGTATTTGAAAATAAAAGGCGCGCGCTTTCTGTACTGACCTGAGCCGGTGGGCCGTGCCGGGAGCGTTCGAAACAAACTCGGCGAGAGAACTCGATGAAATTACGGAGCACCAATCAGGGGAAGAACACGTTCGCCGGGGAATCCTCGTGCAATTCACTGTCGAACAAGGGATGTTTAATCAACAATCGTCGCACGAAACGATCACGGAGAGAGTCGCTGACGTTTTTCACGATCGACACGACCACGACTGAAGGGGACGATAGAACAGAGAACACACATACGGGACGGCGCGCGCGAAGCGACTGAGCCTGTTCCGAGTGGCGTAGCCGCGGCGAGCCAGCCGAGCTCTGCCGAATCGAACGTGGGGCCGAGCTCGTGCGAGATCGTAAGGATTCAGCCGCGACCACGTTGCACTACACGCTACTTTACGGGGCCCGCGAAATAATCGTGCCAACGACTTCCTCTAGTCAACACGCTCCTTCGCTTCGCCGTCAATTACTATTGTACATACGTTGACGCGGCCATTTCACTCGAATGTCAGTGGTGCCTTCGATTGTTCTACTCCCGCCAAACTCCAGCTGCGACTCTGTGTATTACATTCCTCGTCAGAAAAGATAGTCCAGGTGTGCTATCTTTAATTTCTCAATGACGCATATACAGTGACTCAAACAATTGATCAAATGTTTGAACAAAAAGAAAAGAAGTCATAGTACACCTTTCTTAGAATCTTGCTTAAGACTGTTAATATATATACGACAAATGTTAACATTGCGTCGGTACTTCACGACAGTGTATTACGTGTATTACGAATTATATTCTGTGCATTATTTGATCAATTATTTCTGTTAAGCTCAATTGTGAAAAATTCGTATATTTTTGGCATTCCTTAGCACAAATATAATTACCGGTAAGTCATAACGTTATTTTTAAACATTCGAGAATACGTTTGTGATAAAATAATAAATAAAAAAAATATATTTTTAGTCATATTTCACAATGAGACCAATAAAAGCAAGTAAAATATCAGAAATTAAAAAGTTATTAATATCTGGGCTTTCTCATCGCGAGATTTCTAAGAAGGTACTGTGTCTTCAGTACGAAAAACTTTTTTTCCCATTCATTTAATTCGTGACAAGTTCAAAACGCATATTACTGGATACTTTGTTTGCAGTAGTGGTAATAATAATATTTCATTAACTTAGTTTTCGAGAGAATTGAGTTCGACAGCCGCACAACAATTACACAAGAAGTAGAATTGGTTGGTCATGATCGGACACGCCCAGCCGATTCCTATTTGATAGCACGTGTAACCATGTGAAGTGTATAAGATTCAGTGGTTTATTTCAATTTAACCAGTTAACTGTGGAGCTCAATTTCAGAAATCCCCCACGGCGCGGAATTAAAATCATGCAATGCGGAATATACACGAAAAAAAAATAAAAAAAAAAGGTTCAAAGGGGGGGCAGGGCAAGCGTTCAAAAATTACATTTTTATTCGATAAGAAATTAACAATTCTTTAACGTTAACGGTTAACTGGTTAAATATTGTCGAGGAATGTCATCAAAATTCTGAAGCATGTATTCAATATATATTTTTACCAATTTTTATTGACTCGTGATTACCCAATATAAATAAGGCAGTACATAAGGGAAGGTGGCTATAGTTTCCATAAAAAGTTGAATACGTAGACTACTATTCCATACACTTACAAATTCATTATTACACGCACAAATACGAAATATTAATCCATCAAAAAGTTCTCTATTATAACATCGTACTTCGCCGTATTGGAATATCAGTGTATTCGTACAAAATGTCTACGATGTACGCTAATAATGTGCTCAAGTGAAGAGCTTATGCCAACGTCAGCCATATTTGAGTTCCCGATGCTCTATTGACCGGAGATGTCCTCAAGTTTATGGGGTCACGTCGAAAGGAGGACTGGAATTCATCGGCTCTCGCTGGAATGTGGTAAAGGCCGGAATGAAGGTCGTACAAACGTCTCAACCGGTTGTCACAGTCTCCTCCTGGCCGTCTTTCGAATCTAATGGCGTCTGTAAGGTCATGCAAAACATCTACATTTTTCTGCGATGACTGATCTACGAACAAAATATTACACGAGAGTTTCGCTGAAAAATCCGCACGGAACGAACAACACGAATTCTTTGAATCTTTTATAACTTAACGGCACCTCATTTGCATTCATTAGCGTTCGAGAAGTCGTCGAACGTGCGCATACATTACCGCGAACGATTTCGATTTATAATTGCCTGTCCTCTTTATACCCGAGTACAATAGTTTGTTTATATCGGTGGATTAAACAGAAACGTTCTTTCCGCGATAACATTAGCAATTTTTATGTTTTTTTTTTCTTTTTTTTGTGTGTGTTTCCGACCTTCTTCTGAAGTTGGACGTAACGGAATTTTCACAACTCACCGAGACACTTAAAACTTACCAATTTCTCGATGCGAAAGCCTCGCCGCATTATTGGAAACCCGTTAACCAGATACGATTACAAGTTTCAGCGAAAGTTTCCTAGTAAGTGCAATCGAAAAGCAGAAATCGAAGAATTCTACGCCGCTATCGACCCAGTTTTACCTTGAATTATTGAACTGCGTCTCATACTTCTCGTTTCTCGTCCGCTAACTATATAAGCAACTAGTTTCCCCAGAAAGACGAGATAACTGGTCGCGTACATAACTTTTGTATATAACGTCTAATGCTTAGTACCATTTTGTAATTTTATGTAGTAAAAAAATATGGAAATGAAGCTAACATGTACGGGAAAAGGAAATGTTATATTCGCTTCATGTTATTGGGATTATAGGGTTGCATGGAATTGTTGAAATAAGGGATGGATGAGAATTAAATCGTGTAAAAGAGTACAATCTGGCTGCGATGCGTAATCGGGAGAGCAGATGTTGGAACTACAAGTCGGTCGTAATTTTTGCGCGAAAGGTTCCTTGAAAAATTGATTTCGATCAATCGATTATTCAAACGAGAGCGCCCGCTCTGCGGGGTCGGCTTGAATTGGAACCTCCCTTGCGAATCGGCATGAAAACACTTGGTCGAATACAACGAACTGTCAAGCGAAGCACGTATGTTCCCTAATTACACGCGCGGGACGTGTGCGTACACCATTTCGAACAGGTCCGAGGCCGGCTACATCGGTTCGTTACGCATCGGATCGGGCTACAATTTACGTAGTCGTTCAGCGTGTCCCAACACGCTTGCACGCGTTAATCGTGACTTATTCCAATTCTTCAATTGTCCTCGCGCCAACGCTGCCAAATCTATTTAATCCCCATCCGTCCTCCAGGACCATTCTACTCAAAGGGTCGCCGTTCAAAGAGGGATAATTGGATTTCAAGTTTGGACATTATGCGTTCCGCGGAACTAAAACACTGTGTCACTTCTATTCCGAATTACCCGCTAGATTGTTATTAAACGTTTCCACGCATTTCACTCCGCGGATACCCGCCGCTTGTGTGCTCTTGTTACCGTATGCACTCTAACTGCATAAATTTGCAAATATATAAATAATGGAAAAAAATTGAGTACCAATTCAAATACTTGTTCTGTACGAAGGACAACGCTAACTTCAATTCCTGCGTTCTTTTTAAACAATTTTAAACTGCTGTTAAAAACAAAAGAGAATATAGAAGCCTTTTTAAATTAATAAAAATCTATTATTTAGCGGTAGTGGTACGTACTAAATGCACGAAATCTACTTCCGAGCTTTTAGAGTTAGCAACGGTGAACTATAAAGCTCTTGACGCCGAATCAATCACTTGACATCACTAGAAAAATTCACGATTGGAACTTTGACAAATTAGTTCACAAATTAAAAGGTGCTTGAAAAACAACCGTTCGCTAGGTGATTAATGACCCAGACGAGCCACGCGTGCTTCTCCTGAAAATGGAGCTCGCTTAAAAATTCCGCGGGCGTCGCTGACCAGACCATTGCCGGTGGAAAAATCATCGGTACAGGAATCCGAGTTATGACAGTCTCCAATTGACACGCCAGCCGAGTTACGCCGCGCCGACGAGCGGCGTGGAAAGTGAGAGATCGATCCTAAGAAAGTGGATGCACGCAGAACCGTGGTTTTCAGTGCGCGAGGTATCGCTCTTTTCACCTTGCCACCACTTTCTTCGGTTTCGTTTTACCGACAATTAAAGGCACGCGCGGCGAAACAACGTGTCCGTCGTTTATGTAACAAATCGACGTGTCGGACGATCCAAGCCACCGGTCGCTGTTCCTTCTGATAGTTAACCCGAATATCGATGATCCGCGTCTAATATCGCCAGGAAAGTTTCGAATTCGCGTAGGACGAACACGGTGTCCTGTTTACGTGAGACGTTTTGAGTGATTGCACGTCCCGTAGAATTAAGCGAATTTACGGAGTCATCCGACGAGATCAGCCGAATTGATGCTACCGGCAACGATGTGAGTTAATCGTAATTTCATCTGATCGAGCTTGATTAAACTTGCTTGTATTTGCTCGTGCCTAACGATGCTTGTCCGTGATAAATTGGCCGCGCACCGTCTAAACTTCTCGCACCTCCCAGATCCGTGTACCTTAATTTATTACGGCTTCGATGGGACTGTTGGAGAGCTCAACGAAATGTATAATTATGAGACACGCGTGCATATTTTATCTTCTCTTGCGGATAAATTATTCGTGGTTAGCACTGAACCTACCACGGTCAAAACGACCGTTTTTGATATTTTACAATTATTGAAACTATGAAAATCCATTTATGGAAAATACAGGCCGCGACAATACTATAAGACATCACTTAAAACGAAATAATTATTTATAATATGAAAAAATTTCATCGTCTTTCATGTAGAGTGTTATTATTTACTTCTGGAGACGTATTATTCCCCACAGTAGTGGGAATAATTCCGCGACGTTTATCATCCAGGTCCTGGCGACATATACAGAGAAATCACTGTACTGTTAATGCTTGGTAGGTTTAGTGTTAAGGCAGTGACGGGTTTAATGGTAAGCGGACTAAGCGGCCGTGTGGGGCCCCGGGATACCATAGGCCCCCGAATTTCGCAGCATTCATTTTTTTATTTTTAATTAAGTGTATGAGAGTTTTCTTGCAACTTCTACTTCTAATTTGAGCTTGAGGGCCCCAAAATTTTGACCGCTTGGGGCCTCCACTCGACTTGAGCCGCTACTGGGTCAACGTAGTCTAAACCAGTACATTTTTTCTTCGCATTACAAAAGATCGCCACGTAGCGAAATTTAATTCGTTTAATCGGTAGAGAAGAGTCGTTGGGGATAATGGACACGATATATTCAATTGCGACGCGTCTTCTTTTGACTTTAATTAACCGTTATTAAGTATATTTACCGGTGTTTGGATGCGGCGGCATTATTTATACGGTGTGCGTGTACGAAATGAATTCCAGCGTTTGCTGCAGGTCCTGCGCTCGCAGTTATGATACCTCATTATAAAAATCGTGTTCACGGGACGCGACAGAATAAACCATGATTTTCACAGCTCTTTAAGATCGTCGCGAGCCTGCGTCAAGTTGCAATTTACGGAGTCGTTTGCCCCGTTTCAACGAGTTAACGCTGCAGGCGGCGGCGACGCGCGAAGCCGAGTTGCTCGTGACTCGGTCTGATTAGACTTGCTTATGCTTCATTAAATTCAGCAATGACTGCTCGAAGGCAAATTATGTTAACCTAAACACACCCCTCCGGGAACGTTGACTTTTCTCGTCCGTCGCCCTTCGCGCGCACCTTCTTGTTGCTCTGGAACGTATACAATTAATGCGATATCATTGGATTAACGCGTTAGTTGTAACGGAACGACATCGATTAAAGTCCATATACAGATTTCACGAACGTTCAGCAGAGTTCCGACAATGTGATCAAATTTTTCGTATAATTATTTTCGACATTACCGCGCCATCTTTTTGTTTTCACAGTTACCTGTTAAAGCACTTTACCTTGAAACACCAGCAGAAATCTTAGCACGTCCGTGTTAGATTCTTGGACGAACAGAATTTTTAATGGTGCCCTCGAAATCTACACTTTCCGCGCGAAACTTTCGCCGATCTATTGTTACCGTAATTGTGACCGATGAACGTCCCAACTTTCTCAGGTTTTCGATACTCAACCGAGCAGAAAAAATATCGGCTGCGAAAAATGAGGGAAAATCCGTACCGCAGATCGCTATCTGCTCGAGGATAACTAATACGTACAGCCACGCTGCGTTTTATTTTACATGAAACGCCGTGATACTTCGACAACTGTATCGATCAATTTCAAGCTTTAAGTAGAACTGAAATTTGCCGAAATCTTTTGTTTGCAGCGAACACGAGCGAAAACGATTATTAACCATTAGCACTCGAATGGCGACTGTAAGGCGTCGCGAAAAATAGCTGTATTCAAAATACCTTTTACGAATAAAAATATTCAAATATTTCTTCAGTATTGTACGAGTAAATTGCACCATTTCCGTATGTATAACATTAAACAAAAATATATCAAAGGAAAATATTCTAGGTCGCAAGAAATGTTCCGTTTTAGCGTTAGAATAGCTTCGAGTGCAAAGGTTTAAAAGCCAGGAGTGAAAAGCTTTTCCTCCATTATTTTCAATATGTGTCACCCGGTATACAGCTTTTAACGAATATACAACTTCTTAGCGCAGTTTTCTTCTTTTCCGAAAGTTCGTCATTGTCTCCTAGCTTTCGTTACTTTCGTTATCAAAAGACTGCGGATCTGTATGCATTTTATGGATGCTGAAAATTAAAAAAAAATGCTAGAGCATATAATTCGAGAGAATTGAATAGGATCTTTCTTTATTTCAGACCACCGAGGACTACTATCACCGAAAAGAATATTTTATTCGGTTTCTTAAAATTCGTCTACATAACATTTTTGCTTTAAAACGGTAGCGTTCCTAAAAGAGATTTCGCGCACCCTGTATATCGTTTCGTATAATTCAGTAGGCACGGTTTCGAATTACGAAGCGGCATTCGTCGATGTAACGCAAACGCAGTTCGCGAACTACACCTACCTGTTCTCAATGATTATGAGATATGTACGTGCCGGTGCCGCGATATATTGTGTCAGTGGAGCTCGATATCAGCTTATCGATCTCTGTTTTATGAGTTTTCATCGATGCACTCGAAACAGCACGACAACTCGACTAGTTACGGGCACGCTCACGTACTCGTGCATATTTGTACTTTATTATCATCAGACTGCGTGCATGGAATTGCCAACGTTCGACCATTTCACTTGACATTTTCAGTTTTTGTTCTCCTCCGTTCTTCTTTTGCATTTTTTTTTGTTTTTTGTTTTTTTCTGTTCCAGTTGGCTTTATTTTCCACCGAGAGCCGAGACCTGCCGGGGCGACGGCGGCGATTATTTGCACGGCACGCCTAAAACGTCGGGTTGCATGTTGAGCGCGTACATTTTGTCCGCAGAAATGTCGCGAAAGTTGCCGCGCCTCGCCGGGGAAAAAAATGCCGGCAATCTATGCTCCCGATAGAACAATAAATAGGTTCAATATGCGTTACGTAAGTAGGCTGAATGAGCGTTGTTAGAGAATTTTATCGGCCGCTCCATCGACGTGCGCCGCACGTGGTGTAAAATGACCGAAGGAATTGCGGCGCGTTGCAGCGTATGCATCGAACGGACGGGCATTAATTAAAGGCGAACGAAATCAAAATAGCTTTCCGAATTAATTATACTACGCATTGCTTTCCATTCGCGTGCGCACAGCATTTTTCTTTTGTATTATCCTTTACACGCAGAGATGGTGACGAATATAGTTGTACGCAAGAAATTTTGAACAAATCTTACGGAACGACCACTGCGAAACAAGTCGTGCGAAGGTAGCTGGAACTGCCGGAGCACGGGTAACGGCGAGATTCCTGTTGAGAGATTCTCTGCATTATTACTATCTGTGATTCATCGTGCTAACGTAACTGAGAAACACGAGGGCCCTTTAGTCAGTAATATCACGGACTAACTTATACAATAAGATACATTGCTCAAGTTCGCATATCTACAGCGCTTCGCGGTCGAACTTTTAGAACTGTCTCAACACAACTTCCATATTTTGCGTGAGCATACCAACTTTATAACTCTCGAGGTCACTGTGCGTAGTTTTTAACAAATTTTTTTCACCCTGTGTCTCTCGCCGCTGGAACTGCCAAGGAACACTCGAATCCATTCCTTAGATTCTTTCTCGAAGTCAAATATTTTTCTCGAGAATCCTACAATTTTTCTTTCTGTTCGCCACGAAGAAGATTTACAATTCTATCTTTGTTCTTATAATGTCGCACGATATCTCATACAGTGCTCTTACTAATATTTAATAAATTTGCAATTTTTCAAATCGATTTCCCCTTTTCCCGATGAAAAATTACTAATTGTCGCATATCAAACGACGTGTTCTTACTTTTCCGATCCATTTCGCACAAATTTTGAGCAATACTGACAAATATTCGATCTTTAACATACTCCGTACATAGTATGAATGATATGTTCACAAACATTGTTTCAGTCAGTTCCTGGAACCTGGAAACTTGATGAATATGAGCGTACTTTCCATTTTTCTGTTATTATTTATGTAATAACTTATTGTAAATAAAAGTATCTCTTATGTTTTTGTTAACTATACATAGTAACATACGTGAAAGATCTTTTTGTTCTTATTGCATTTTCTGAATTACGGTCTATAATAGTCAAAACTATAGTGGTGTCCGAATATTTTCGTGACCGACTGTAGCAGCGACGTTCGGACGTGTCTAGCGGGTCGGGTGGCTAACGTCTTACGGGTTAGGTTTATCCCACATGGGTTTGACAGGTCCCGTGATGGATACAGTGTAACCCTCGGGAGGCAAGGTCGCCCCTACACCAAGGAAATCCAGTCGGGGAGTGTCGTCGCGGTGGTAGGGGAGGCCGTGCTACCGCCGCGTCCCGTTGCTGCAATATTTTACGGCTTATTTACTTTTCGGCGACGTCAGAGCCTCCGCGAAACGGTCACGTGCCGTGCTCTTTCACGGCGGAGGAACGCGAGTCGATAAGAGGAAAGTAATGGATAGAGTATTTGGCCGGGAAATTTATTCGCGCCCGAACGGAGACGGGCCGTGGGGGCGGGGGCCCCCGGAGCAACGGGGCAACGTTATTGAAACCTTCCTTTCGATCTCGCGCCGCGAACAAAGGGACTCGTATCGTCGCCGTGCGCACCGAGAAAGGAACATCGAGAGAGCCCCGGGAAAACGCTTCCCCGAAATCTTGTTTTGTTTCCTCCCGGCTGTCGCGAGGACGAATCGGGGATCCACACGGCAGGTAAATCTCTACCCTCCTACCACGGTTCTTCTGATTCATCGTTCTGACAATGAGAAATTTTCCAGGTCGCAGCTTGCCCTGGCGTGTATCATGCCCGGCGATCGATTCTTCTAAGAAATCGAACGAACATCAGTATCGCTTCGAGTCAACCGTTAAACGAAACTGTTCAACTTTTTGATCAGATATAAAATAACTGAAAATAGAAAAAGAAAGTTAAATTAAATATTGGAATATGGGTATATTAAGAAACCATACTCTATTATAAAATATGAAATAGAACTTATATCTCAATATCTTCTCTAAAAGCACGTTGCCAGACACGTCTTTACTCTTCGAAAAAAACGCCACGAATGAAACATAAGAGATCGAGAAACAGAGGAGCAACAGTCCATTATGAACAACTGAGGATCGAGGATCCCATGCTGGGGACAACGTACAATGTATATTGGCTGTAGATACAATGTATGCATCCACAGACCAAGAGTCGATTCAAACGATCCTTTTGTCACGTAAAATCATCCTTAATAATAAAAAAAAAAATAAATAAATCGTTGAGCCGTAGCCCAACTGACTTTATTATAAAGCACAATATTATTACAACGTACGGTTCAGCAGCGAAATCAAAACTGAAGACTGCGGTCTAATGGAGGTCTTAATATACTAAATCCTTATCTTATCGAGGAAGAAACAGGTGGATGCCGATTTAAGAATAGACTGGTGAGTCATCGGTGAGACATCTGGAATTTAGGCTGTTACACTTCCTTCTAAAGACGTAACAGATTAATTTTGTTCTACATTTATGAAATAAATTCCAACATTAAATTTAAATAAAATAATTTCAATTAATTCTACGACTACAGTCGCTCGTTGCAACCTCGCTTATTGCACGGAATCCCGTTCATTCGTGTCGGAGATTCTGGTAGCTGGATAACATTCCGAGCAGCTTGCGCAAGTCGCAGCGTTGCCCATGGATATTTTCAATCTTCCCGGATTAAAATAAAAATTTTCTTTTTTTTTCGCTACGTATTCGAAATGGTGGTGTTAATGCAGCGAGCGGGATGCCAGAGGAGGAATTGCGTAGGACGGAACGAGCCGGCGGAGAATGTAGAATCGATCTTACATCTCCTCGTTCGCGAACAATTCGTGTAGAACGTGTATATATGTACGTTTGCACAACTGTTTCCGTACGCGTGGAAGATAGGCTTTCATACGGCGAGAAGAAACCGTGATGAGAACCGGGCTAGCTGAATCGAAAGCTTTTTCACGGTGATGCACATCGCGTGTAGCGTCTGAAAGTAGCGATGGGCTTTAAAGCCCGCAGTACCCGAAACTTCCGATCAAACTATTACTTACAAGTCGTAACTGTAATCGAGGCATGATTCATTTCAACCCTTAAGTGAACTACCGGGACTGATGCGATCCCGCTCAAAAAGTTAATAAAAGTTAATAATCAATTGACATGCAACGATTAATAGTTCAACTACATGTGGATTTAGATGAAATTTTATTGTCTCACTACGTTCCTATTTACCATTTCGACACAGATGAATATTAAACATTAATATAATATTCCACATAATTTGATCAAATCGTAGCATTTTTAACCCCCCGTATGGTATGCCAGAGTACATTCATAACCTGTAACCCGTGGTAACAAGCTTGGCCATGTATAAATTTATTCCGATATAAGACGATGCTTTTTATTTCGAAATAAGAAAATCTCTAGCCCCTCTTTTTCGTCCGAAATACAACAAAAGCCGGATAGTTCTAGGACTTTTATCGGCTAGGCATTTGAGACATATATAAAGTAAACACCGTATACGTTTCTCTACCTTCAACGAAACCCTAGTTTACATTTTCATTGTGATTCAGAGTTTATCCTTGCGAGTTTTGATCTTGGTTCTTCAAGGTATTAAAACTTCTGGCCAGAACTTAAAACTTGTTTGTCTAATCGGAGGTGTTCAAATCCTCGCTCCCATCACTACCAAAAGTCTGGTTTCTCGACTCCCCTTTCGTTCCCTCCTTGCTCCATTAAATATCTCTCTTTTACTGTCTCCATTAGACGCATCACAATCTCAGAATCGTGGGTGTCGCCCGTGCAGAGACAATAAAACGCGAGACGGAGATTTGAATACTCGAGATCCCGTTGCGGATCTAAAGGTTTACGTAACGAAACATCGTAGTTGAAATAGAGGTGGAAACATTTTGAGAAACATGTGTCTGTACGTGAAACTCAATATTATAGAAAAGTCTTAGGCCATCGCGTAAAATTTCTTTTATATTCAAATAAGTCTACACCAGTGATGCATACTTGTTACCATGCTATAAATTCTAATACTCCGTTTTGCCGTACCTGGTCTACGAGAAACACGTGTCTTCCCACATTTATTGGAAAATATAGCGAAGATGGCCGCCTCGCAGTTCCGATTTAAATATTATTTCAACACGTTTGGGATTATTTGGACAGAACACGAAGAAAATGTCAACGAGAAAGATTAACATTTTGAGGTGTTACGGGCAGAATGGTAACAATTTAAAATCTTAAAAATCTTGAAAGATGAACGGTTAATTGTTCACGATAAATCTGATGGAAGAAAGAACTTCTTCCAAAAGAAGAAATTAATTATAAGAATTTAGCAAAGAACGTGGTTGGCAACTTTATAGAAATTTCGGATAGTGTATACATTTTGAAGCTGATTCCAGAGTGAACTGGGAACGAGGCGAGCATGGAAGATTCGGACCAGTGGGTTGAAACTTCGAAAATATCCTCGCATTAGTTTCGTAGCCGAGCAGTCAGCTAAATCTTCAAAGTCGGACATGTTACTTTTCAACAGATAGGGTTCGTACTCTCCGCAGTATAATTCGTGTAGGTTGACTTTCAAGTGGACACGTATCATGGGACTGAACGTTTCCATGCGGGGCTGTCGCGTTTCTTGAAACTCAAGCAAATTCGTCTCGTTTTCCCACGAGTTTCCGGCGTCTCGTGACCGTAACTCCCGATACAAGCCCCGCGCGAACCATCGAGGAACAGGGCGAACGTCCTCCGAGCCGATTAGCATACGATTTAAAATCCGCACGGAAACCACGTGTTATTAATACGTGTTATTTTGCATAATGCATGATGGAAGAGTACCCGTTCTTTTCTTCCTCGTTCGTGATCTAGCTCGTTCGTCTTTGTCGCGGCGGCGGATCGTGAACGGAATTCGGGAGGTCCTTCCGATGAGCCCGAAGACGTTTAAATGGTAAAACCACGGTGAAACGTGCTTGTGCAAGAGTCGCCGAGAAGGACAACCGGATTCCACGAGTCGTTAAGTAATGATCGAAGACTTTTCTTTTCTTTAGCCGTTCGATCCGCTCTTATCTGTTTGATTGCTCCCTCCCTCCCTCCCTCCCTCCTCCTCCGCCAACTTCTGCTTTGTTTAACCCTTTAGCTACAGACTTCTCACTGTTCCTTTCAGAGCACATTAATGCACGATCGATCAAGACGACAGGTCAACAATCGCAAAAGGATTAAATACGCTCGGATGACAATTGGAACGTTCGGTGACGTCACGATTCGAACGATGTTACGAAAGCTTTGTAATTCTTTGCCGGCTACGCTTTTAGGACAGCTGTTATTGTAAATATCTTTTCTTATTCGGAATAATTTGACAGACGGAGATTTTGCGTTCCCGCAAATTTGATTCCGTATCTTAAGGTCCCTAATTAAGTCACTATGAGAGTTATTTTGGGGGATGGTTTTATGGGTTTGTCAGCGCCTAAGGCAGCTTCCTTATTACCAACGATTTCTACATGCGAGGGGGGTCTTTTGAAGTCAGAAATTTATTTTCGGTTGCTCTCATAGACGAGTAATTTCAAAGCCTATTGAATAACAAACGCAACGCTATTGAACAAAAATCGTAGAGTTTGTTCGCCAAGCTGGTTTTTAGCTGTTTTTGCGATAACATAAAACTGAAATAAATGTACCACAACAAGAGACGGTAAATTCATATTTTTGTCACGAGTTCGAGAAGCCACTGAACGTCGGTGAAAAGGAAACTGCTGCGCGATTCTTTGAACGATTCGGCGAACTTCGAAACTCGTTGCGATTGGCTATTTTCGCTTTTTAATAGAAGCTTCCGTTCGTTAATAACCGTAACCCGTTAAGCTTTTTTGAGAACGTTTTGCTTGTGAAATTTCGGCATTAGCCGAGCAAGCAGAATGGACAAGGGGGAATTACGTCGGTCTCGCCGTGTAAATACAAGCTTCCGGAAACTTGCAAAAGGGAATAAGCGCGAACATTAAACTGAGAAAAGCGTAATGGAGACATTTCGCGTGTAATGCCCTGATTCAGGTGTCTCTAATGTGTCCTACATCGCGTTGCACATTTCAATGGACACTTATTTCGTTTGAACGCGGATCGCTGGCCGCCGTAATGGAGAAAGTTTCTGCGGGAACGCCGTTGAATCTCATTCCCCGATAATCACATTTTCTAATATTTCTTGAAGATTACATTTTCTTAAAAGTTACATTTCCTTAAAAATTACCAGTAGATCTCATCACGTTTCGCTAACTAATTACCCGTTCTACGTCCAATTATTTGGGGGACCCATAAGTAATCAATTATTTTGAAATCTAAAACAAACTTTGTAGTAAATTGAAGTTTTTATTTCTTAATTTATTATATAATCTCTATACATAATTTGGAGAGCTGTATTACAATTACATTGTATTTAAATTATATTGTATTTCAATTACACATCCGATTAAAATAATTATTAATTGATTTAATTGAAAGGTTTGAATTACTTAATTCAATTATGACGTAGTTGAATTACAATGTAACTGAAATACAATGTAATTCAAATATGCAATTGAATTACAACGTAACTGAATTAGCACAACTCTGCTTATGGGTACCCCTGATATAAAATCTCCACGAGAACAAATCCAATTAATGGAAATCGTAATTGAACTTGAACACCAAGAATTTGTCGTGATAGTAATATAATGTAACTATGCGTGTTTTGTCGCTGGAATTGGTGTCGTGCACATACGTCAGTATGAGCAGAGTCATTATTAATAATCGTTGCACCGCTACGACCTGGGGTTTCCTTTGTGCGATTATCATACGTCAGCGAAGCAAGCTCCGAAGAGGAATACCCTATGCGAAACCTTAGTAAATACATCGAGAGTCCAACGCTCCGAATGTACGCACTCGGGTGTCTGTAATGTGCCGTGCGCATCGCTGTCACTTTATCCACCGTCTATTTTGCTGTGATGCACAGAGGTATCTGCCAGGCTATCAGGAAAGTCCGCCATAGTATACATATATGTACAGCCAAGTATACAAGGTGTTCGACCACAGGTAGCAGAAAATTTAAGGGGTGGTTTCTCCATGACAATATAAGACGAAAGTGAAGAGTACAAAAATTCCGATTTCTGCGTCATTTTTCAATTATTATCGATTAAAAATCCGCCTGAAATGCGGCAACCCGACCAACAGAGGTGTGCGTTGTTGCTTACACCATAAAGGCGCGTGACAATCGTATATCAAAGAGGGTCCTTGCTTGCGCTCAATGGTTAGGCTTTCACGTCACACACTTCAGCCAATAATTCGACAAGAACCTCAAATGCGTGTGGAATGACCCAATCGGACGGTTTACACGCCGAATTCTTGCCAGGTGTCTGTCACGTGACACGTGACTGTAGCGCGTCTTTATGACGTAAGCAACGTACACCGCTGTTGGTCGGGTTGCCGCATTTCAGGCGGATTTTTAATTGATAATAACTAAAAAATTAATTTTTATTTTATATTGTCTTAGAGCACCAACCCTTAAATTTTCTCCCCCGTATACAGGGTGTTAAAAAAACCATTCGATATTCATACGGTATACAGAACACACTGTGCTGAGTAAAATAGCCTTAGTAAACATAGGTCGAAAGGTCAACCGTTTCTGAGATATAAACATTTTTGTTAATAATATAATAAGAAACACAGTATGCTGCCGACATAATTTTTCGAGATCAACGATAAAACCAGGTGTATCATCATTTCCTGCACGCTTCGGAGAAGATTAGTGGGATTACCCGGAAATTCGGGTATTACCAGAGACTCTAGTGCGCTGGAGAATCTACAAAAGTGGAAGAAAATCATCAGCGTGAACCTCAATCTGGTTGGCTGGAATCCTCCTAAATTATTGAAATCGCCCAAGTTAAACTGCATTTGGCATAATAAATCCTCGGGAAACGTTGGGAACTGGCGCGGCGGTTTCACTTCAGAAGGGACGTTAAATCGATTTGAAATGTTAAAGGCTCATCAGCTGGCTTGTTGGTACACGAGATCAAATTTCTGAAATTAATAAGCTCACGTTCGCAGATATACTCATCGGAGCACTTGATGTTAGTAACATATTCTAACAGTATGCAGAGACGATCATGTAAATGGGATCCGCGTAAATATCTTTTATCTATATATTATAATAATACAAGTTTTCGCAATTCGAGATTACAATAATATTTCCGTAACTGTCGCAAAGGTGTCCACCGTAACTGTCTAAATGTTATTCGAACCACTATGGGGGAAATCCCCCTTGGAACCTCTGTCAAGCAGTAAACACGGTCAAGGACCGAGCCAGCGACGGGTCGACTATCGATGAGACCCGCACTAATACAGGCAACATATTGCAAAACTTATCTAATCTTTTATTTCTTCTTTTTATGGAACTTTTACCATCATATTCGTCTCGTTTTTCTAATTAAAATGACACCAAACACAATACAATTAGTTGCAATATTTTAATCGGCACGTGCAGCGGGAAGGTTAATTTTTCCAGAGATTTTAAGGTCAGCGGTACTTTTTTAAATGGAATGTCACACATTTTTGCGCATTCTTTTAGACTATAAAGAAAAAAAGAAAATCATAGGCTGCAGTAACTATACGACTATTGTATCTCGAGATATTTACATCTACATTTTCTTCATAGTATAAAATTCATCAATGTGGTAAAAATATAAACATTTTTTATAAATTTAATAGAGAACCCTAGACATCTTTCCCCGAATCATTATATCGCCAATGGTTCGAAAAGTCGCAGGAAAGGTGTCCGCAAGAGGGAATACCTGCAATTAGCTTCCGGTCTGTACGTAGGATCGCGCACACGCTTATACCGAGATAGGGACAAGGAGATCGCGTTACATAAGGTTTAGCAGACATATTGTCGGCTCAATGTTCCATCTACGCGATCTCAGTTCGCACAAAGCCCGGAGGCACGGTGTTCGCCATCCTCGGCCCCCTCTCCTTCCACCTCTGTGCGACTGTGGTGAGCGAATCTATATTGTTCGTGCACCGGGGTGCACCTAAGCGTTATCTGTTCGTGCACGTGTTGGTTCGTACCTGCACAAACACGTGGAGACCGTGCGTCATGGAACGCAGAAAGGGCCAGTGGTACAATTAAAGAGATCTCCAGGAATGTAAGCTGTAATTCCACGAGTGAAAATATTTCTCCTGTAATCGTAATTAAAACGTGGTGGTAAAGGGACACTTGTCATTTTATCTTTCTTCAGACAATTCTACATCCTGCAGTAATATTTATTTTAATATATTGTAAACACTGCTTTAATGCTTCCGTAAATTCGTGATAAGATAGAGTGACCACGTTACCGACAAAAATAGGCAAAAAATGGTTTTACGTGCCTGAACCTCGATCATTCGAACCTCTACCGTCCAAAGGTTGTATTTCCCTAACAAGAAGAATCCACAATTTTTAGTTATATTCTGAACTTTCCATCAATGGAACTTTGTTATCGGTATAATATTTTGACACACTTGTCACGCTTAAATTTTTCCTACTATCCTACGATCACGTTCACGTTTCTGTTACTATTCACATGGAATAAAGGTTACCAGTGGTAATATCTTGGATAGGTCGTTACACATTGCAGTCGAAGCAGTGTGTATATGTACCAAATTTAAAGTTGGACTAGCAGCACGCAATAAAATCTATCGAGATTTAGTACTCGTTTTAGAACGGACGTTGACAAACTTCTATCTGGGCTGGAATGGAACAGCAGCCCGTTTCTGCCGGGGACATAACTTTTCATTTGAAGCAATGGCTCTTCGAAAACGATCGCAAAGTCTTTTCAATCCGGGACATTCGTCTCCCAGCGTCGATGTGTAATTCAATTTAACCGGTGTTAAGCGAACACCTTAACGTTTTTTGCCAATTCGTCGTGTACATATCGAAGCCGTAAAAATCCTTCGTTTCGCAGCTTCACGGCTTCCCCATATTTTCTCGATCGGACGAGAACGAACTTTTATACGCAAACTTGTAAACATACGAATTACAGAGACTAATACGGTTCCTTCAATTTCGTCTATACAATGTTAGCACTGGGTCTATGGAGCACTAAAACTGATTGGGAGTATTTTTTAGATTATTTGTAGAATTCCTTATAGAAGATTTTGAACACGAAATCTCTTATTGGTGTTTAGTCATTAGAGAAAATGTCGACACATAATAGAAAACAATTGTCTTTTATTTATAAGACAATATAAATGACAAAGACGTTCTAATCACTGTAGCTGCAAAATAAATCCATAAGGCCAGTGGTTAAAACGCACAGGAGACATGTAAAGAATGATTTAACGACTTCCAAACAGTAGATTTCAAAATTCTCCTATATCTATCGCCGGGCTATCGCTTGGAATTTCAAAAATTTCCTTTCGCCGCGGCAGTAAACGTATTTATCGGAGTGTTCGTGTGTCTCCTTGGACACATACGTGTAATATGCCGCACCCTTCGGTAGGAAATGCCAAGAAAGCGTTTCGGTACCTCTCGATGGGAACCGTAGGAAGAAAAGGGATTCGCCATGAGTTACCGCTTTATGAAGTTGTCAGAGCGATCGTATTCGCTCCGCATAGATTCGCTTGACTTTGCCTGCGACACTCCTCGAAGGTGGAAATTTTTTTCATTTTCCGACTTTGAGGTCGGGACGGTGACACTATAATTCCAAATACAATAAATTCTCTTCAACATAACACGGTTTTCAAATAATATAATCTGCAAACCGTCGACTACCCTTGTGTAACACCAATGTTTTTGTCACAGTTTCGCCGATATAAACTAAAAGATCAGCTTGTACACATAGAAACGGAACAACGCTATAAGACTATACAGAGTATTTTACAAATCATGACAATATAAAAAATTGCTTTGTATGACGAAAAGGGGGCTCAGTAAACTAAAAAGAAATGTTGTAACATTAGATGCACCATCACTTTAAAATTAATTCGTGAATATTGATAAAAGGTGATGTCCACGGGAGAATACCCCCATAAAAACAAATGTGTAGCAACATCTATCCACGTATTTGTGAACTAACACAGCCGAGATATATTGACTCTTCGGTGGCAGAGAGGATGAGAGAGTGCTCACGCTCGGGTTTTCGTGTTCCCAATATAGTGCTGACATCTGCTAAGCCTTAGCATGGCACAGAACCGGGCCGTCTTTTCTGGGACAGAACCAGGCCACCGACGGTATATCTCGTCGGTGACAGGGGCTGGCTGTCTTTAAGTATATCTCGTCGGTGGCAGATGTCAGCACTATATCGGGATCACGAAAACTGGGGTAAATTGATTCAAGTTGGTTGACAAACATTACCGACAGGTAAGTGCATCTACAAGTGCCAGAATACTGGTGTAGGTGTCGCTTACCTTCAATCTATGTCATCTGCTAACCTCTCAGCATCCTGTTAACACAGTGATATAATATTGAAACAATGGAAAAATACATGAAACCATTAACGGATTCCAATGATGAATCCGAACTTGTTAACGCATTCGTTTGCTTACTAGGAATTATCACAACGCTAGGTAATGTTCACAATCTGATAGGTTACCCTTATATATACATTATCTTATCTTTCATACGTTGTATTAAAAGAAATGATGATCATGCATAAAAAATTACAGAAAATATGACGACAATTTGATGTTTTGTCGAGAACTGTATATCTTATAAGTAATATTCCAGTTTCTTTTTCATAGTTCATAAATAGTTTATAATTATCTTTGTGATTTTTATGTGGTTTTTCCTTGTCATTTATTAAGTCTATTATGGATTATTTATTTGAAAGGATTCCATGATCATACAAATAATAAGAATGCAATGGGTACAAAGAAGAAAGTTTTATAATTCTATACTTATCTAAACATTATATTTATCTAAACTTGAACTAAGTATATTTTTTAAGACCATTTACTTTGTCCAGCGTTGTTTAACATGTGGGGCAGAGGAGTCCATCTGTACAGTTCCATATAGAAATATGGAAGGTCCAACCTGCTGGTAAAATGTTGATATCTGCACATTTATTGCATTCCAAATTTGTTAATACTTATGTATGTACAAAAGAAAAGGCAGATCTTACATTTAACGAGGTAAGTTTAACAAAAAAAAGATACATATCAACATTATAATCCAGTTATTTGTACATTTAGCATACCTTTAAACTGGTTGGTATTCCTGGACACGAGTGTCTATGCTGTAGATACTCTAATCAGTTTAAGTTATCTGTGGAAGCATTTGTCTATGTGATGACTCTTCAAAAAAATGTTTGTGATGCTGCAGAGTAAGTTAATACAAGTAATGGCGTATTATATTCTGTAATAACAGTAATTTGAAAAATTGTTTATTTTTAGGTATCTGTGCAACATACGTATTATATGACCCTGCTACATAAAAGAAGTGTGTGCTTTTATCTAATAGACAAGACCAACTTATGGCAAAGGGTTATTTTTTTGTAAAAATTGTATTAGGGAGAAAAATGAATGTACTGCGTATGACAAAAACAAGTCAGCTAGAAACTACTAATGCGTCTTCCACGAATATGTTCTTTGGCAAAGAAGGGAAAGTTTCAAATTTTCCCAGTTGAATACACAAACTTTGCATAACACAGTACATTCAGTGGCATTAAAGACCTGAATACTTAGTTAAGAGCGGTTGCGTAAAATTTTATACTTGTTAATTGAATTAAATTGTTTGTTTTTAATTTTCTAAACATTTTATTATTTTTCTACTGTAAATAAAATTTAATGACTAACTGTTTTAAATACATTTAGTTCAGAGAGAGAGAGAGAAAGAGAGAGTCCCTTGTACATGGCCTGTATCGAATGTCTGTGGAAAAAACGTGCAAATGGACCAAACGCTACTTAAAATTGACTTAACGGTCCGTAAACCAACTGAATAAAAGTCACCTTGAACTCTGTAGGGTTAATTTTATCCTGATTATTGACCATCTGCGAATACGTCATTAGAATAAAAATTTTATAATTGGATCGGATCCGAATAATACAAAGATTTGTCTTTTAACAATCAACGATATATAATTAAAAACGCGAACATCTTATCCATATTTCAGCATAGCAGTTTCAAGTCCGCTATGGTTAATTAAACCGCACCTGGTTCGTGGATGGCTCATCGCAATTTTATGCAGTTAGTATGCTATTATTGAACATTATATCAATTTATTTGGTAGATATTGTCGTATAGGGAAGTTACATGATGTAACATATGTTCATATATAATAAATAAAATGAAGGGTAAGATTATGATGTGCCCTTATTTATTAATTTTTCTTAATATCGATATTTTAATGAAACTTGGGTACCTTTTATTGTGGGTATCTTGTATGTACTAGAAGTTTCGTAAACATTACACAATTACTATTACCGTAATAAGCGACATAATGAAGGATTGTAAGATACTATTCATTGTATATTTACATGTCTATACTGTGATCATTCCAGTGGGGTAGAAACGTTTCTCTGTTTCCAAAAACGACTTAAAAATCATCGATACACGAATTTTACATCACGTTTTATGGATAGAAATCAACCTAAATACGAGGTCCTGATCAATGCCAGTTATGTAAGCGTAAAAGCCTTGCAGAAAACAAAAAATGTCAAACATGAGCGACATTGTTTCACAATATTTGTAATTGCAACTTCCGACATCTTATGATACTGCGCGCCATCTTCCGCCAGAGAGAAACGCAATTACTGATAACCTCCAGTCACATCCAGTTTCACGAGGCTGGTTCACACTACGCATCCGACAAACTTCTGTCCTCAACGTGTCGCGTGTTTCCTCGAATTTTCACCAGTAACATTCACACTGTTTGACAGTAGTCAGCTGTTCCTTTGTGAAACCAGTGCCGACTGCGGTTGTGATGTCGTCTGCAAGGCCTGCCGCGCAGAATACGAACTACAATATTGACATCGGAGGTAACATTATCACTGAGAAATAATGATGATTAAGATCAAACAATTGTTGTACCTTGATAACTGTCAAATTTGTTGCGTATGAACGATCCGTACAAATTCCTCTTTTTCCGAATAAATGTTCCAACTGCGGGGAAAAAACACTTGTCATCGAACACCTACGCGCGTGATCAGTCGTCACGGCTCACAAGGATGCGCGCGAATATTAGCGTTAAACAAGAGCAGTCACATGATAGTGTTAGATACTAATCGATTCAAACTAGAGCTATTAGACCCGTCAAAATGACGGGTTCCAACTTTTCTAATTTACGATTATTGGGACTATATAAACGCATTTACGGGGAATTTAATCCATAAATTTGAATGTCAACACACGCCTAACGAAACCTATTGCTGGGCTAGATTCCGACCGCGGTAGCAACGCTCTGATTGATCCTTGTTTTTTGCTAATAACTCCTTGATAAAGCCGCGTAGAAATATCTTTGAAGGGGAAAAGTTACTTCAAATGACCTCATTAAAGTCACATTTATTTGAACATATTGTACCTATTTCTTATCGACAGTTTCTCAATCACATTTATTTACATCTAACAGGAATACGAATTAAATATAAGGATAAAAGTGAAACTTTTACCGAGGATCAACTAGTGAGCAAAGAACCTATCGGACAGTTCAAAGCATGGTTCGAAGAAGCCTGTAAAACGCCGCAGATTTTCGAACCGAACGCCATGTTCCTTGCCACAGCTACTAAGTACTGCCCGAATAATTATCTTCTGTAGTCATCAGTACGGTTTGCGAAAATATTTATGTGATTTTTACAGAAATGGCATGCCATCCGTACGAGCTGTTTTGCTGAAAGGTTTAAGTACCGACGGATTCAAATTTTATACGAACTATGAAAGCAGAAAGGGTCGCGAACTGGCAAGTGCACATTTCATCGTAAACGGAAGAGACACTATGAATTATAATTACCACTTTGTAAATACTTACAAATAGGTAACACGAGATTGACAAAATTTATAAATGAATTGATTATTTTGTTATTTATAAATAACGTTCATTAATGCTTGGGCACGTTCATCGTATCTCATCTATACAGATATAGATAGCATATATAGATTGATGGTTTTACAAATTGATCGATGTTTGTTCTCAGGCTGAGAATCCAAACGCAGCTTTGTCCTTTTACTGGGAACCATTAAAGCGGGTGGTAAGAAAATACGAATTACAGTAGTCCCCGCTTAGTAGTCAGATAGGGGACCACATCGCGAGTATTAATGAGGGAGACAGGAAAACAGTGGTACTCCCCTTTTGCTAACTCGGAAACCATCTTTGTGCATCTTTGCAGAATAATCAAAGCTGGTACTCGAATAAGTTTTTGCCGTTTACTAATAAATGTCGGAACTAATAGTACTTGTATGTAATTTGAGATGGCATAATACGCACGTGATAGTACTGAAGGAATTAGTTCGCGTGATAAATAATCGCAGTGATTGTAGAACTATTCTTTATTCTTGTTAGTCGTAGGAGATGTTGCGCTCGGAAAGGCGTTGTACACCTTGACCATGTTTTAAATCTTGTTCGTGTCCGCGCAGGTTTACACGGGGTGTCCCAAAGCTTATTTCAGTTCTTACGAAGATATTAAACAATCACATCTATCACGGCATCCACTTATTTTGTGAAAAGTGGATGTAATTAACGATGGAAAATACTTTAAATAAGGCATTCTCTATTCTTCTATACGAATACAGGACCTTTATTTGCCAAAAGAACAGCAGAAACTTATTAAAGTACCTAGTATTATTCTATAAACATTTTGAAACTGCATAGGTTCGCGTTGAAGGCCGAGTTGAGAAAACATCCGCCGAGGATTCGGATAGTTATTTTCAAAGTCGGCCGTATGCGAACCAAATAGGATCAATCGCCAGCAAGCAGAGTGAAGTAATTGCAAGTAGGCAAACACTGGTAGTGAGAGAAAGGGAGCTGTTGGCTCAATTTCCAGAAGGACATGTGAAAAGACCGGCCTGCTGGTATTTAATTTTGTCAAATTAGTTTCAGATGATCGTGATACTTGATACTTTCAGCTCCCGCGTTTTGAAAACATGTTACATGCATAAATCACTTATCTTTTAGGGGCGGATACGTTGTTATACCACATTCCGTGGAGTTTTGGCAAGGTCAAAGTGATCGGTTGCACGATAGGATACGTTTCAGGCGGCCTAAACCCAACGAAAGGATCGATAACGTGCTTGTTTATCAAGGAGATGACGGATGGGTTTATGAAAGACTATCACCATAGTTAACGACGATGGGAAGATCAAATTACATATTCGGTACAGATGTCCAGATTGTAATAAACTATTCCTCGATAAACCAAAATATAATAGAAACGATTATGGGTTAGGTTCACAAACGTTGATTCCTCAAAATTTTTGGAGCTACTGTTTGCCATATTCTTAATTATATACAGATAGTCCCGAAAAGTATCGAGAATCTTGAAAAGGGGAGATTCTAAGCACCATTTTCCTTTGCCATTTCGCGCTAGAGTGGTTTTTTGAGTTATTAATGAAAAACACGAACCAAACAGAGGGCAGCTGATGCCCACTCGGGGCCTTATTTTCGGGGCTCTTTCTGAAGAAAGAGCAACGATTAAATTTATACACTATTTATCTAACATTGTTAGATAAATGCAGAATTCCAGAACTCATAATTAATATTTTTTGTATATTTTATTCTATTTTTCTTAATATAATTTACAAACTTGCTTAACTCTCGTATATATTTAAAAATATAGATGCTCGTGCGAGACGTAAACTGATAACGTAGAAAATAACAGGACACTTAAGGTGTCTGCGAATTCTCAGCTCATTCTGCGGACAGTTTTCATTGTACATAGTATATTGTACATTTCCGTATATCACTATACATTAGATACGTTTAAAAATAGTACAAAATAATTTTAACTCTCTGCTCCACTTTCGTTACATTTCGCTCTTCCTCTCGCGTGCACACACACGCACACACGCACACACACGCACACACGCACACACACACACACACACACACGAGCGCGCGCGCGAACTCCATTTGCCTCTACCGTTAAATATTTTCCAAATAAAATATATGAATAGTGATAATTAGACAGTGGATCTTTATGCCAAATAAAATCTTTCCACAAAAATTATAACAAACAGAAGACAAGTAGATTTCCATTTTCAATAGTCTTCATGGGCGAAAATAGTATATAATATAGTGAAATTCTTTTTATATATTTACTATTTTGTATTTCGTCTAGTCACTTTTGTCATAAACGCATAAAATCTGCAGTCTAGTCATAATGATAATTGCTTGATTTGAATATTTGTTGCGAGGAGTGTACACATAATTCTTGAAAATTAATTAACATTATCACCCAAAGATTCAGAAAACTGTTACCCTCTCTCTTCGAAGACCACGATTCCACTCGTCCATCGAGTGGCGTAAAATCGGAGGAGGGGGCGATTCGAACAAATTCCATAGTACTCTCTCTCTCTCTCTCCCTCTCTCTCTCTCTCTCTCTCTCTCATGCCTACTCTTCTGGAAATCCATTTGAGAGAATACGCGTTTCGGCCGATAGTAAAACGGAGGGGATCACCATTGCGGTTAAGAGGCGGTTGTTCGGTCACAAAAGGATCCGGTAATGATTGTCTGGCCGGAGAATGGAAGAAGAAAAAAGAAAGAGGGGTCGCTCGTCTAGGGTCTCGAGAATATTTATAGAAGCGAGCAGGTACACTACCAAAACCGAGTAGCACCGACACCCCGTTGCACCTGTCAACCGTTGCAGCGACAGTGCAGGTTGCTCCAGCGGCCACGAA
Organism: Seladonia tumulorum; assembly: GCA_913789895.3. Lineage (NCBI taxonomy): Eukaryota > Metazoa > Arthropoda > Insecta > Hymenoptera > Halictidae > Seladonia > Seladonia tumulorum. Next base: position 10,338,196 of record OU565267.1, on the reverse strand, counting down.
ATCTGCATTGCTCCCTACTGGAAACATTCTGGACAAAGAACGGCGCCCCGTGGACAGTTCTTTTCCTCTTTTCGTTTGCCGCGCCCCTTCCCTGTCGTGGGAGCTCCTAAAAAGTCGATTTTCTGGTAAAAACCTCCTGTGTCATCGTGAATTTATTCTCGTCGTCAGTATCACTAAACTGCGGATCTTTATGCAACATAAAAGTTTTCGAAGTCTATAGTAAAACACAATAATTACATAAAAATTTATCTCTTGTTTTGAGCATTTTAATAAAAATAGTGTAACAGTGGTCTGATACATTTCTATCGTTTTCACAGTTTTGTATAGTAGGTGCATAAAATCCGCAGTTTGATTCTAAGTGCTACTAATGCACAGTTTCGGCGATTTCCTCACTGGGAATGTATGGAGCAATATCATTCTGACAATCTTTCTCTCATTCTCTCTTTCACTCTCTCTCGCTCTCTCTCTCTCTCTCTCTCTCTCTCTCTCTCTCGTCCTTTCGAGTAGGATTTATTCACTTGTCATAATTGCTGTGAGTAGATTGCGAATGTTCGTGGTAGCTGCAATATTTTTCTTCGATGAAAACTGCAGTTTTGTGGAAAGAATATTTTTATGAAATTCTACTGTAACGTTCGTTTTATGTTATGTTATAAACGTCCGCAATCTAGTAATAACAAATTGTTCGTTGCCATTCGTAATTAGCTTTGCGTAAAACAATTTACAATTTCTGTGGGCCTGGCATTATTTATTCTTAACAACTCGTCTTCGGTCTTCAACCTACGTTGCCATTTTTAACACTAGAACTACGAAAACCATAAAAACGAATTTCAGATTTTGGCTATGTTTAATTTTTTTTTTTCATCGGATTGTACTACTTCAATTATTAAAAGTAGCATTTTAACTGAAATGGCTTGCAAGTGACTTCTTGTTAATTACAGTTACGTGCATTTGCAATGCGTCGTAACATGAAAGTAGAACACACTTCCAATTAGAATCGAACTTATTTACATTCCAACCAAATATAACAAAAATTTTGTAAAATTAACAAATAAATGAATTGTTCATTGATTGATCTAATAAATTTAGTGATGGTACGAATCTCTTTTTGGTATATAGTAGTCAATGAAATTTTGTTATATTTGTTATTAGGCAACGATTTCATATATTTCCGTCATTTGTGGTGGATGTGATTTGTGAATATGTAAATCTAGCGAGACGCTTAAATTCTTTTTATGCATTTCTGTATTGCCACCGGGACACTCGAGTGTAACTGAAATTTAAAAATATACTTCTTCAGATTTTCCAAACCGTGGAAAATCAATATGGCCACGCTGGCGCCTATCGATATGGAAATTCAATATTCCAGTATGAACTGAATTTCAACATTTCTTTTATATATACAAAAATATCATCTTAAGGCACTAATACATTTTCATCATTGTGGATGCTTTCAACTATCTATATTGTACTCTTCCAACCTGCTTTTCCCCGCTCTACTTTTCCCATGGACGTTACGTACAAAATCATCAATTACTTCTACATGAATAAAATTACATCACGGAACGGTACAAATATTGATGGAAATTATTAATACGAAACACGAACGATATAACACAGTTCACTTTTAATCTTTATAATTTCAATTAAGGATCATAGAGCTTCGAATTGCATTTGTTGTCATTGTTAACTTAGTATAAGAATACAACAGTTGATAATACGTAGGATGTGGAGCGCGGGGTTGCCAAATCACCGAATTGTATGTCGTGTACAGTGTCGACAGATTAAGACTTGTCTCCCATACTACCCTTCCCCTTTTGCGACGCTATTATCCCATTTTCCGACGGTGAGCATTCCCACGCTTCCGCTACAGACCGGTCACGTGACGTAATGCACGCACCCAATTCACGTTGCGTCTGCGCCTACCTCGTGACTAACCCGGTAATCGCAGAGAGAGAGAGAGGGTAACTGTGTTCCCCTCAATTTCCCCTGTCTGGCAAAACTGGTTGTGTGCAGCGTTGCCAGCGTACAGTCTGTGCTCTTCCCTCCCCACCATCAGATTCCCCTTTCGCGATTCACTGCACGAAGCACATGTCAGTAGCACGGGGGATGACGTCACATTATTCCCACTACGAGAAAAATAAAGCCACATTTAGTTAAAGAGGGGAACCATTTCGAGGGGAATACACACCCGAGCGTCACGAAGGAGTTGTCAACTGCCGTTGCGGTGACATTCGCAGGAATAGAGTTGTGTAGAGTAGAGTCTAGAGTTTACCGTCGTTTAGTCTTATTGCCAATAAATCGTTCACTTATTGTTCGTGTCGTTTTTAAACCGATTTGCCCTATCCAAAAGTCAACGCTATCCATCCGCGATAAAACCAAATCCTACAAATATTCTTATTATCAACTTCAATTTCTTTTCGACAAAATGCAAACACTCTTTAAAATATACTTATAACAGTGAGTAAGTATATTTATTTTCTTTCCTTTTCTATTTATGAATATTTTGTTATTCAACTTCTGTAATAATATTTCTACCACGCCGTGATGTTTCTTATTACATAATACTCTCTGATCAATCAATGGTATAATAAGACATTAAAAATTTGAATAAAGTAAATCCCTTTTTGGATTTGACAATCCGATTGTCATAAATCACTATTATTCATCAACAATTATGTTTTACATAATCGAATTGATCTGATTATCTTTTTGATATCAACGACTGTCGAACAAAAGGAATATATTATTAGCAAGAGATTTTTCAATCTCATTAGAAAATTTCAACCGTGTAAGATTAAACTAAAGTGAATAACTTAGTATAAAACAGTTTCAGCAATCGACCAAAAATATGAGATTGACATTCTTTGTAAATTGTAAAAATTGTAAGAATGTGCTACTAAATGAGTCAAATATGTCAATATAAAACACATGAAACTTATTTAGAACTTAACCCACTATAAATTCAATGGACAATCGATAAAGTCATGAAAACTGCATTCTCTTTGCGTTAAATACGCAAGTTTCTTCAGTGCGTCTGGAATATTTCATTAAAGTACGATATTTATGACTACAAATTTCTGTCTATTTGTTCACTTATGTACGCAAACACTTTTTCTCGTTATATCTTCTACAAATTATTTAACCAAATATCGGTTCAAAAAAACATATTTTGAATCCAGATAGGTGGGTGAAGTATTCAGGAAGCAGAGTAATAATTTCGTCTTTAATAAACAGGTGTTCGTTAAAATGTACAAGTATAGTATAAAAATACAAAAACTATAATAACTCTATAATTCTGCTCATTGCTCGTATATGTTCCATACTTCCGACAAAATTCTCATACTCTTGGTCGTAGTAACCCTAATTGCACCATGAAAAATGGAGACGTGGATTTACACTATTCGAATCTCATCCGTCTACAAATACTTCTGAATGATCAGGCTCCCTATCTTCTCTATCCGATACAAAAATAGTCATTATCAAAATCATCACTTCAGTGACCCAAATGATGTCCATGACACGTTTCATTCGAAAAACAAGTTCCTCTCGGCCCGATTTCACAGCAGACGACCATTTGGTATTCTCCTTCGATGATCTTTTCTCTGTCCCCTCTACCGACGCATGATGTCGGCTATGGTGAATCCTTGTCTAACAGGAGCTGGTCTTGGCGGGGGTAGCGGCTGGGGTGTGGGTGCCCTGGGGGGACGCGACACCTCTTCCTCTCGCTCTCTGTCGCGTTCCCTTTCCCTGGTTTGTTCGATTTCCCGTTCTCGTACCCTCTCGCGTTCCTGCAGCTCCAGAAGCACCCTTGATGGACCCGGTGACCCGATTCTTCGTCTGTACGAGGTCAAAATCAACGGCGGCGGGGGTGGGTGTGCTGGCGGTGGATTCTGGGCGACCGAGTGGCCGCTGATGCTCGCACTCGTCACCGTGGACGGTTTCGTGGTGGGCAACAGGTCTCTCCTAATTTGAAGCTGAGGTCTCTGGGGAAGAGAGGACGAGGAGGCTGGGGACGGCTGCGGCGGGCCCGAGGATCCTTGAGGTGGGTAAGAAGTCGTCGATGCTGATGGCAAAGAGGGATTCGAGGAGCTCGATGTCGACGCCGATGGTCCTGCTTCCGGGCAATCCTCTTCGGGACTGTCGTCATCCCTCAGGGCTTCTTCTAAGGCTTCCGGCGGCACGTCGCCCACCGCGTGGGTCAACGCGTGCCTCCTGAGGTCGCAGTTCCTACGGAAGACCTTGCCACAGGAGGTGCACTCGTACGGCTTGTGGTCCGTGTGAGTGAGGAGGTGGGTTTTCAAGTTGCTGCGCTGATTGAAACTCCGGGCGCAGACTGGACACTTGTGCGGGGACTCCTCCATGTGCAGGATCTTGTGCACCGCGAGGGTGCGACTCTGGCAGAAGCCCTTGCCGCATTCGCCGCATTTGAAGGGCTTCTCTTTACTATGGATGTACCTGGAACATTGAATCGGATGATAAAAATGCGTCGATACAATAGATATTTTAAGTAACGGTCATGTCGCATTTTCGGCGGAATTCGGAGTAAGACTTTCGAAATTCCGTCCCCACCCCTCAGCTTTTGGCACCGATTGTACGTCATTCGATTCGTTTTGATGTTCCGACTACGAATACGACTTTCGTTTCCATCGAGATATTTGAAAAAAACTTTGTTACTGGCGCATTGAATTCTGACTATAAGTATGCATCTGTGACACAGTCATAGGCATAGCTGGTGGCATCTACTAAAACAGACAAATGGCTCCGCCTCTTGTATGAACACTCTAGAACAAAGTCAAACCGCATAGGGTATCGTATTCCTGCTCGGCCAATGCCAACGCCACACTAGGCTGTAAGCCCGCTCTGATTAGTCCCTGTTTTTCGTTAATAACTCCTTAACGAAGCCGCGGAGAACATTTTCGCAAAGGAGAGAAAGTTACTTTGAACTACCTCAGGAATCAGCCTGTTCAAGCAAGTACAACACTTTTGGGACTGCCTGTATACACCCTTGCAAGTGACTGCGTCTCTGGTCGAAATATCGAAGCAAAATAGAAAAGAAGGAAAAAGTACCTATGATCTCTCAGGTGATCCTGCCTCCTGAAAGCTTTGCCGCAAATATCGCACGAGTACGGCCGCTCGTCCGTGTGTGTTCTCTCGTGTATCAGTAGGTTGTAGGATTTGGTAAACTGTCGGTTGCAGAACTTGCAGATGAACTGTTTCTTGGGCCTGGACGCTCTGCCAGGTGCTCTCAGCAGTCTTCTGTCTAGATGTTGATGAGCCAAGGGACCACCAGGCGGGTATAGTGCTGATCCAGCGGGGAAGGGTCCGGTGAACACGGGGTATCCAGGGGGTGGTTCTAGAAGGGGTGGCGGTGGAAGGAGAAGAGCTCTAGCTGCCAGCTCCTTCCTCTTGTCTGCCATCATAGCCATGATCTCGTAGCTGGACGAGGACTTCCTGGCGACAGAGGGCTCTGCGCCGACCTCGTGATCCGAGCTGGTCGTCGTGGATGACGACGGGGGTGGCCCGGTTAAATGGGGGTGCATGTCGCCCGGGTAGGGCGCCAAATGCAACCTCGAAGGAACCACTGGCACGAACGCGGACGATTCACGGTGATGAGGGTGACCCAGACCCGCCACCAGGCCATGTCGATGGTGGTGATAAGCAGCCAGAGCGCTAGACGGGTCGAAACCTCTGGAGGTCGACTGCGCCGCGGACCCTGAAGATGATGCACCTGTCGAAGAGGAACCTGACCTTGACGAGGATCCAAGGCTCGGGTCCCGACCTCTGCTCGTCTCCTCCGAGACGGTCACCGAGGCCGAGGCCGACGACGCCACTATGTCCGTCGGCATACCAATCACACCTATAAGTCAAATCAACCCTTATGATAGTCGATTAATCACAGCATTGTCATCGTAAAAAGTTCAATTTTTTTGAAAATATAAAACTGTGACAATAATGTGTTGTCGATACTATCGACACTTTGTATTTATAAATTGATATAAAATTCAACGACGAAAATGATTGGAAAATTTTTATCCATCAGTCGAATTTTATTATTAATTTTATAAATCAATGCTCTTTTGAAATATTGCGTTCTGTGTTCGTACGTGGTTAAAGCAGTTGTTACATCATGCTTTCTACGATAAATGAAGCTTCAAGTAAATACCTAATGAAGGAAACGTACAAATCTCTTTCTTGCATACGTTTTTAAAAAGTCTTAATGCCATACTATATGAAATGTTACTTATAGTTTGTTACAAAGTTATAGTAAAATCGTCATTTTCATTGAAGTAGTATTTCTCTAAACATGTTGACACAAATTGTATGAATTTTAAACACAAATAAAAATTATGGTAATTAATTCTTTGCCAGTGCGATTATGATTAAATTTATAAACATTTTGGAATAAAGAGAGCTTTTAGTGAAAAGGACTAAATCATTTTCAAGAAATGCATATGTATTTCGATAGCACGAAATTTGAAAACAAACAAAATTATCAGTTCATCGCTACATGCATCACGTAAACTAAATACTAATAATTCCGTTCGTTCGGTGGAGTATAAATATACCCCAGGAGCACGTTTGCAACATTTACAAACGAAATTCAACAGGAGGCTGCGATGTTTTGTATCAGCAGGATTATTAGCTTCAAAATGACTTTCACACTGTTGCAAACTGGCCGCGCGTACTTCGATTGCGAAATGCCTTAGAAACGCGTTTCAAGGACTTCGGCAGCAATTCCAACGCAGCTGAATTCCTCCTGAGCTTATCTTTCCATTAAAAATCAAGACATGCTCATTCATGCGTCCACGTCTGACAGTAACAACAAAACCCGTACACTGTCGCTTTCAATTATTCTGTCAATACTAAAAGGTCCACGTGACAAGGTTAAGAGTAAAGCATGTTAAATATATCCGCCATCTTGCTACTCCGTGTCTCTTATTAAATTTCGAGAGTGTTGTTTTCGTGAGCGAAACAATAGCATCTTTCACGGCGCCTTGTACCACCATTACAGTCTCCCAAACACAAAAAAGCTCTCCCCGATGTACAATAAAGCATTCAGATACAAGAAATAACCGCAACATCGAGTGAAATTGGGTACAGCATCCGAGCTCGTTTAAAACGAAAGCGGATAGCCGGAGTTTCCCTAATCAGGGGCGGTTGATAAAACAAATAGGAAACAGTTAAACTAGATTGATCAGGATAGTCTAAGGTTCGGATATTCGATGAGAAAAAAGAAAATATCGAGCATAGGAACGAACGCGTGCGTCATGTTAAAAATAAAAAGTGGTCCGATCGATCATAGGATCGGGACGCTTATCGCGTACGGTTTCTCAGGCGAAACCCCAATAATACATGGAAGCCGTTCCCGTTTGTCAGCCGCGTGCGTTCCACGAACGTGAACTGGTTATCTCGAGCCCGAGCACACCTGCCAACATGGCTTCCGCGGACCCAGCGGTCACGGCTAGTCCCAGCGGCCATGTTGGAATCGCGAATGCCCAGAGGAATGCAACAAACGTGGACCCAATCTATCGTCGGGGTCCGGGATTCTGGGGAACGCTGTCGTGGAACCCCGGTATCGAGGCTTGTAAATGCTCACCAGGTGCACGTCGGCCGAGAACGCTTCGGGAACAAGCGTCTACTATGCGCCGATGGTCCTGAGTCGCATCTCCGGCCGAGGTTCCCGATCTTGACCAGCGATCGTTGTCGGAAGCATCCGTCGCTGAGCCAGGATCGGCTACATCGAGTTGCTGACCTCAACAACGAACACCCGGACTCGCGTCTCGCCGTTGATCGTCGATCGTGAATCCAACCGCGAGCACCCACGTAAGCACACATACACGGTTCCACACTAGCGACACTGCGATCCGAACGCACCACGGGCTCTGGGTCGATCACACGATTTTTCGGAGTACTCGATCGCGAGTACCGTCCGCGCACTAGATCGATTTTTTCCGCGGTTTTCGGAAAACCGCGGGGAACGAGACGCGCGGGTACGCGACCCGGACCAGAAGAAAACCCGCGTAATCGGAGAGAAGGTACGTGCGCCTTCTTTCCGGATCGTGGATACGAAAGAGCGCGCGGTTTACTGCGTGTTGGACGCCGCCAGGTAGGCTACCTCGACGCACACCCACGCAACCGAGTTACACGCATGGTCCACACGCATGCGGGCACACAGGTAACCGGCCACGACTTGCCTGGGAGTCTTTCCGTTCGGCTGCCGCTAGTAGCGCTGCTGCTGGATGCTGTGCGCTGACTGCCTCGCTCCTGCTGCCAGCCGGTGCGACAAAGTCCGACGGAACCAGCCAATGGGAGCCCAACCGAGACGCAGGAGAACCTGGAGCAGGGTCTACGAATGGGACCGACACTTTCGCGTTCCCTAATCCCTATAGAACAACCACGCTTTCTTCTTTTCAACCGTGTCGTGCCGATACGTCAGACCAGCTGCTTATCATCTAGCACAATTCCATCTTAAAATTACCTAGAAACGCACCCCGAATCCTTTAATTTAGTTAAACAATTCTATTGAACAAATTCTTACATGTCTTACAGACGTTGAGAAGAGTCCAAAAAAATTTGATCCAACCTTTCAGATCCCTCGTACACGAGTGTCTATAAACTGAAAGTCTAGCGTTCCCTTAACGATACAGAAATATTATATAGAAGCTCACCGTAATAGTGTCACAGTCGCATACTTGTTTCAGTTCGAACAGGTGAATGTAAATTTTAGAAACAAACAGACTTCCGTTTCCTTTTGTTATCAATAGCCCGATAGATATAGTACGAGTTAGATTAACGTTTATGACTTAGAATCAGCAATGTAAAGCTCGGATAACATGATACGATGGTGTTAGATAACTTGCCAAGAATATCGAAGATAACAGTTGCTCAAGAAACGAGTTGAACGTTTCAACTGGTCGCATAATGAAGGAGCAATGATGTCGACAACGAGATCAATTCTACGCTATTCAATTAAGTACAATAAACTCGACGATCACGCACATTTCTGAGGTAAATTTCGGGTTACTGTTTCAAGACCTAGGCGACGAAACGGAGCATTATGATAGCTATTGACGAAAAATTCCTCATAACTGGTCACAGCTGGTTCGGATTTCATCCAAGTCGAACCCATCGCTAACAAAGACGTAGAGCAAAGGGGACCAGGAACGAGGGAGGGAGATCCACGGGTATTCTATCTACCAGTACCTACGATGCGATGCCGCGCAGGTTGAACGCAGGAGGTTTAGGTAGGGACGTGGTATGAGGAACAGGTGCGTAATACCAAAGTTCGGCGCCCTTCTCGTTTACAAACATAGATCTTTTCGAATATTTGCTCTCGGATCGCGTCGATCCTTCCCCTGAATCTCATTCCACGTACCTTTCCGACAAAGTGTTCCACTTTCCACAGCTTTGAAGTAAAATTTCCCATAAAGAAGATTTCGCTGAAATATTTACACACCTGGTCGGCTCATTCAGAAGATCGACCGTGTTCGAAGCGATCGATTGTCGGTGCATAGGGGACCGCGATAGGTGGATTGTCGAAATAGTCGCCGAGCAGTGGATTATTTATTGTAAAGAGACATAACCGAGGGATCTTGGTCCGCGTCACGCTCGAAACGCGACGTTCGGAACCGATGGAGAAAAAGGTGGGAAGGTAAAAAATCGTGGGGCAGGTTGTAAGTCCACCTGTAGGAAACTCGTGCGGCGCCGGCACTGAAGAAGGAGATCGGTTGTTGGTGGGCGGGAAGGGGAGAGGCCAGCGGCCAGAGGCACTCTCAGAGAGATCGAGTCTCGATCTTTCTCTCCTCGATCTTTCTTCCCCTTTCGCGTTTCACCCTCTTCGTTTCTCCGTTGACCAGTCCATCCTCGTCCCTCCTCTCTCGGCCAGGAGGTTTCTTTTTCTTTCTTTCTGTCTCTTTCTGCTGGCCAACAGCCGCCGACGCCCAGCCGGTTTTACACCGGCGAATCGATTCAATCGAGTGTCTCGGAAGAACCGGGCTGGTTCTAGTTCATGGGTCGAAGAATTTCGCTCCACTTGCCTAGAATAACCGGCGTAATTGTTCGTCTGGTTCAGAGGGACTCGTCCTCGCGCGCTGATGACGATACGCCTCCTGCCATGCTGCCTCGCCGCGCCGCGCCGCTCCGCGCCGCGCCGATCGTATCGGACCTTCGACGCAGGAATAGATCGCCGCTCGATCGCGAAAGCGAAACACAAGCCCAGGTGGAAAACGTATGCGTTCCTCCCACGTTTTGTTTCGGATTCCCTTCGTTTTGTTACAGTTCAGCCGCACACTGACGCACGGTGGCCGATAAGCACGAAAATTGGGACAAGAATGAACAAAAAAATTATTTCCGAAAAATTGAACATTGTCGCACCATTTCATATATTCCTCAATTTATTTAAAAAACGACGCGAGCCAAAGAAAATTTAATTACCCCAAGCGACAGATCGTTTTACGGATGATGTGTTGAAAATACAAACGAAACTGTTTTGCGATGCGCATTATATCAACAGTAGAACTAAATGTGAAGAAAAAGGAAAGAACAAAAGCTTCCGTATCTTTCAATTAATGTAGACAATTTTTTGGAGAGCGTAACTCCTGTGCTGTAAGTAAAATTGCATTATTGTTATTGTTGAAACACAAGAAGTCTTATTTGAAGATTTGCGTTCCCTTCAAAATCGAGTATTCTTGAAAACTGCGCAGGAAAGTAGGAGTAAACAAAACTGCAGATTCTTATTCAACTCCAGAAGATTGAAACGGGTGATCAAAGTTTTAAAACCAAACACGCGTTGGACAGTGTTATACATAATCACAATGCTCCGATACAGTTAGCCTTTGTCCAAGGAGAACGTTCGATGAAATGATAGACCGACGACGGTATTCTTCAGCATCATCGGGTTTTCCTTTTCACCGTGCTTTCTATTCGACTGAAAAATGACCCTGGAAATCAGTTCACCAATGAGCATTCGCAGACGTCAACGAACAGGCTTCGAGCCGTGATCGATAGATCTTCCGGCGAGTCGACCTCCTGACATGAATATTTAAAGCAAATTTTTCGAATATCAATCCCGTCAAATGGTCTCGATGAGCTCACAGCGTGCTCGAGCCATTTTCTCTGCTGTGCTCGGCGGAAGAAACCACCCATTGATCTTCTATCGGTGTTCATCAACTATTTTAATGTACCGTGAATTTCTGTTCTGCATCACGAGAAAGTACAAAACACTATTGCCCTCCGCAAACATCGGCGAATAATCTTGCACAGCTCGTGATCGCGGTACCGAGACATGACTCACTGATGCCTCTTTATTTTAAGCGGACGTGCTAAATGAGATTCAGCGAATTTCTTTTTATTGCGGACTTTCACTACGACCGCATCGACGTTTACCAAATAGATCATCTTCCCTGTTGACTTTACGCGACACATGGGTACAGTATAGTCATTCAGTTCTAGTAGAGGTGCTACATTCTTTGTAGTTTGCCGAACTTACAGAAGGATACTCTTAAAAAGACGGTAATCTTGTAAATGTTGGACCGCGTGATTTTTATGAGAAGTTAAAATAATTAGTTTACCACATAACGTGAAAATATTGAAATTGGTCGAAATGAATTTATTTTGCAACTTTTTTTTCCAGATCTGTAGCAATGATACATATTCTGAAAATTTCATCACAATAAACTAATTGTTCTAACTTCCAGAAAAAATTGGAGTCGTATAGTTCAATGTTAAAAAGGTTGTCGTGTTTTTAAAAATTACCGAATATTATTGCGAGCGACTGTATTTCATTGTCATGGTGAAAAGAAATGAGGGAACGGTTCAGTAACTGTTTAACAGTAGCGACGAGAATATTTATTGCGATGATAAAGAACGAAGGAGGTCGGGATCGTCAATCGTGGGCGTTCCGAGGTGTGAATGGACACGGATTTTTCCGTGGTTTGTGCATAAGTGCATTCGTAGGTCAACGTATACCTGCAGGTGCATTTGTATTCACGAGCCGGCGACACGCAGTCGGGTGCAGCAGCGTCGTGTAAACGCTGCAGGTATGTACCTGCCAATGCGGATGAATCAGCTGCTGAGGAACGTTTTTATGCACCATCTCCGAGAGATAATGTGGTCGTTCTTTTCACTGGACTTCTTGTTGCTCAATACGCTGCCAAAGAGGCTGCTTGGATTCGTTAGACAAGCACCTCTCACGCTTCTACACATTTATATCGGCACAGCCACAATGGAATTGTCACTGAAAATAGTTGGCGAAGTGGCATTGGCGTAGTCATTTGTGATCTACAAGATGAACCCCATAAACACTTCGCAAAATATGAATCATGATAATATTGATGTCTTGCAAAGATACTAAGGAATAGAAAATCGATATGTTGTCTGATTGAAAATATTTTTTATTATTCTCGCTTTTTTTTTAGAGCAGCTGTATCCTTATATTGGGACATGAAGTTTTCTCCAGTTATTCCACCGCCATGATTCTGAATTTCTTTTCTAATTATTTTCAAGGTATTTCAAAGTATTTTGAATGATGATATTTCAAGCATCCGGTACTTTCCATACGATCGTTAAGGAAGTTTATCTCCGACTTTTGTTTGTTTCTGCTACAATGATTATTGAGTTACCATGGTAGCTATAAATACTGCAACTACGATCTTCAAAAAGTTGAGGACTTTAAGGGATTCCATATCATGCTCCCGGAAAAGTTTTGCTTGGAAATTCGTAAAACTGCCGGATTTATAGCTCCAAAAGTGCAGTCGCATTGCATGGCGGTAACAGATAAGAATTGAAACTTTAAACGTGTTTCTCTCGAAATAAAGTTTTCAAACTCGGTGCCAGAAGTGTCGGAGCTCCGGTATACCAGTTAAGGGCCAGTAGAGATTTCAAACATCGGAGGTTCGGATAACCGAGGTCGTGCTGTATTTTTACTTAAATAAAACAGCATATCAAATATCCATAAACACGTGTGCAAAATCCTAATCCAAAAAGTTTAATATTACTGCTAGAAGAAAAAAAAACAAAATAAAACAAACGGCATTCAAAATCGCAATTACACCCTTAGTATGTTATGGTGTCTGCGGGGACCATGGGCGAGACAGAGGATCGTAGTGGTATGCGTTAAAAACAACGATTCAAACAAATCCATGGCTTCGCGTCGTCTTGATGCGTGCAGGATGTTTGTAGTTTCGGGGGGTCAAAGAGGAGTCAGTCTCGTACAAGCTTTTACGCCGAGCGACAGCAGCGAGGCGTTGCTACAGCGTGCAACTGTCTCTCGCGTCGTTTTGTTCACTGAACTAGTTTCCTCGCCTCTTTCCTCCCCAATCCATTCCCGCCACTACCACCGACGCCATCTCACTAGCACCACTGGCCCGGCCGTTATCAAGATTACCACTGTGCTGGAAGCCGAAGAAACACGGAACAAGAAACAGAAAGAGACAGCTGGATAAAGAGGGCCGGAGAAAGAGAGAGAAAGAGGGAGAGAGAGAGAGAGAGAGAGAGAGGACGAAGATGATGCCGAGGGGAAGGGAGAGATCGAGTCCGGCAAGAGTGTCTGACTTTTAGCGAAGATTCTTCCGAATTTAGTTCGACTACAAGGAATTCCTCTTCAGGAAATGATGTCCATCGGAAACCCGGCAAACGAATCGGGAGGAGACACGTTATACATTGCACCGTTCCAAGTTTCCGAGATTCGCACCGTGCGTAAACGAACATGATGGGACTTGAAATTTCAATTCTGCTTACAGTCTTTTTTTCTTTTATTTGAAAGTGACGTTATCAGCTGTTTGCAGGTTTAGAAAAATTAGTTTGTGTAAATGTAAATACGTATAACTGGAATAGTAATATTATTATAATTTCAATGTCAGTCGCGATCATTTAATTTGGATTTACACAGCCTACAGAGATTCTCTTCTATAGTATAAAATCGATGGAGGAAATTACTGGATGTAATGCTAAAAGTTACAAATTATTTATTGATACGGTAAATCACTATATGGTTAAACAGAAAAAAAACACCATATGTAAATGAAAAATAGTTATTTTTCATTTTCGGAATGTTTGAGAAAATTTGGGATATAAACCATGTTTTTTCTTCGACACAATGTATTTGGAAAGATAAATTATAGCGTCTCGATCGATTTTGATGAGTTGGCCAAGAACAAAATGTCATTTGTTGTCAGCGAGGGCGTTCACATCATTCGGTCCACGTGCTCTCAGTAAGTATCTGCTTACGGTACTGCCCCATTTCAGATTACTGTTGCACTTGATATTTCCTCAGCCTGCGTGCGATGCATACCATTAGCAAATAACATTTTAGGGTACACTTCAAATCGAATCATACGAAAAAAATTTTCATTTTATTACTATGTGCTTAATTCGATTTATATTTGATATATACGGATGCTTATTTAAATAATTTTCTACAACAATGGTTACATATACGAAACATACATATAGCAAACTTGGACGTTACTCCATTGTAAATAAAATATAATACAAGTTAACTCTACGTCTGCGCTTAGAAGAATACAAGAATATTCATACAGTGATTGTAATTTGTTACATCAACTACGTATACCTCGTTCTGCAATTCGGTGTGAGTAATCCTTTAGGCAAATGCCACAGAACTTCGAGAAAGATAATCAGAGGAAGCAACGGCGACTAAGAAATAGCGAAAAAGGAGGAGAGAAGCAAGAAAAAGATACGCGAACATGAAAAAAGTCGATATCTTCTTCTTGATGGATGAGTACTTCCATACGCAATGCTTTATTAAGTTTAATTCCAAGACTGTTCGAGCAGAAGACGATAAAGATGAAAGTTAAGAATATATAAACCGGGACAAGTACAGAAACCGTAATTAAGGAAGCGATATCGTAAAATTTAAGTTGAGTTTTAATAATTATTTCGATCGTACTTACGCTTTTCCTCAATTGAATTATGGGGCAGAGAACAAAAGGACAAATTGCACGTATAATTGTCGAAGTAGAAATTATGATGAAGTATCAAGAAGAAATGATTAAAAACGCCTGTGAGTTTGACTCGATGGCTAAAGAAGAAAAACCAATCGTTGATACAGGATGATTGAACATTTGACTATGTTTTCTTGCAAAAATGTTAATATAAACAAATGGTTGTTATCTACAATTATGGTGTACAGAAAAAATATATGAAATATCGTATGGAGAAAGTGTTATTTCTAAATAATTAAGGAACACTCAGAACACTCATTTATTATTATTTTTCGTAGAAGATATTTTTAGAGCAGACGCATCGAGTGCAGCGAAGTTATCGGAAAGAAAGGAGAATGGAATTCAGTTCAGGCAAGAGTATTGAAGCAGCAAAATTTTGACGGTCACGATACTTCATCGAATAAGAAAACAACAATATCTGCAGATCTTCAGCTCCTCTCAATGGAGCTTCGAGAAAAAGAAGAGTCGGGAATGCAGAACCAGAAGAAGAAATGGACAGGATCGCAGGAGCAAAAGGAACAGAGCGGATTAAAAAGAACAGCGGAAGGCTTCTCGCGGAACTTAAAGATAAATACGTACACCGTTTGAAGGAATCTCAAAGGGACAAACAAAAAGACCGAATTCGAAATGAAAAGAAAGAATTTAAAGAGGCAGTGGAAAACCTGGAAGCCGATGAAATGGCTTTCGAAAATTTGTGAACCGACCCGCGTTGTCTTCTTCTTCGCTGGCTGTTACTGGAACTCTGATAAAAGAGGAGCAAAAAGTTAACCCATAATTAAAAAGAGGGAGAAAGAAAATGAAGATTCGGCACCAGCAAAACACTCGCATGCTAACCGCAGGAATACTTGTTTATCTTCTACAGTCTACTGCAAAGAATTCGCTTAAAAGATTGCGGTGTATCTGGCTAAATATATTTCTGTAATTTTGTGCAGTGTAACTATGAACGAAACGTTATATCTGAGCTTAAAATGCTCTTGCTTAAATATGTTCTTTTGAAAAACACATTCGGTAATTTGTCTGAAGAATGTTCGAGAACGTATGAACTAACATGGATAAAATTTCGGCCAAAAATTTGAAAATCGTGTTATATGAATTAACAGAGAAATTAAAGTGATTTTTAAATGCAGTTTTAACGTATAAATTTCAAGGGTTTAATAATAATGTTTATACGTATTTTAAAGGAATCTGCTTGCGATGTAGTTTTCGTTTCGGACCGCCGACAAGTCTACAGTTCGAATACTTTTGTTGGTCACTGTACGTGCACGATTTAAAGGAACTTCAAAGGAATATGGAAGCAAGCCGAATTAAATATGAAAGGAAGAATTGGAGGAGGTAGTAGAAGAGCTGGAACTCTCTCGTGAAGCTCCCTAAAGTTCATGCAGTATCTTCTCCTCGCCTTCATTTCATTCCGCAACTTATCTGATAAAAGGATTCTAATTAAAATTAATGGCAAAGAAGACACGGAATAAGCGTTCTTATAAAGCAAAGAACACGGTTACTTTATTATCTTTATTTGAAAGGACTCACAATGGGTACTTTGGATATCGTAAGTCGAGTATAGTTATGAAAGTAAAATTCTTTATTAAATTTTTATCCATAAACATTATCACTAAATTGCACCAAGATTTTACCCATAAATGCATAAAATTCGCAGTCTACTTGTTGCAAATCTTAGCACACTTACGTGCTTAGGTATGCACGTATAGATCACTATAGAACATTTCCAAATTGAGAAAAATACACATTGTAAATTAGTGGAGCAACATTAGTGGTTTAAAAGCCAAGCAGAAACGCTAGATTGAATCTTTATGCGAAGAATGTTGCACATGGAACTCTTTACACTGTTCTAGAATGAGGGATATAGAAAGTTCGGATAATCGAGGTCCTACTGTATTCGAGATACGGATGTTCGAATGCGAGAGGTTCTTCTTTACGAGAAACAGAAGCGAAGAGGATCCGAAGACGAGGAGTTGAACTGGATGAAGTATGCGGCCGATGTGAACGGAGCTTGAATTTCGTTCCAAGGAGCTCCGAGAAGGACAAAGAAGTCAGGAAGAAGAAGATGAAGGGAGACCACAGGGACAGAATACGAGGAGAAGAGAAGGAAAAGAAGAAGAAACGTGGTCTCGCCGCCGCATACCTTACACGACGCGTAATGAGAACATACCAGCGTCGTTCGGCCTGCTATCTGCTATCAAACGGATACCACCGGTTCAACCTCGGATAAACCGTGTACCGGGCCCCAAGCAAATTCGAATTTTGTTTTACATCACGTTTATGGACTTTCCGCAAGACGCTCCCGCATCCCATTTCGTTCAATTCATTCTGCGGATCGGCTTGCTGGAAGAATATTTTAATTGTTCTGTCTCTGCGTTCCCGTAGAACTTGTTTCAACTGGTTCGAAAAGATTGAACATGTTCATTTTAACTTAATGAAGCATCATTATGTTTTCACTGAGTAATTTAAAACGGTTTTAATCGCTTCTAGGCCCGATTTAATACCAGGTTTACGGAGCACTAAAAGCGGCACACGTTACTTTATGAGAATAACAAGACTGTGCCTACACAAAATTCGAAAACAATATAAACAATGCTGTGCCAACGGTTTAGTAGTAGTAGTATATTCGAAGCATGTCATGTCGATTCAAGATTACGTATCAAGATTCAGAAAGCAACGAAGAATCCGCAGAACCCGTCGAATTCCGTTGCCAAATTATATGTTTCCAACTCGGGAGTCTATTTCACGAATACTCGGAAACACTCGGCAGACAATTATTATCAATCCAAAACCATGGGAACGGTTGTGAAAGTCTGTTTCTACCGATACCTATCTTGGACTGTAGAAAAATAGCGATGCCGGCCATAGTACGGAATACATATATTGTAAGCATTCACGCTCCAAGAGTTTATCATGCGAACTATTAGGTCGTAAACTAAGTTTTCGCGTTTTTCCATGGTATTTTTAGTTAGTATGAAGTATGTACACGGAGGAACATTAAACGTATTAAACACGGTGTCTACATACTCTACCGAACAAACTGACATAATGCAGAGAGAATACTATCTCACTATTTTCATATCACTTTTTTAAGACTGAACCATACAACTTGGATTTTTTCGGTAGTTAGGTCAATTACTTTACTGCGTGAAAAGAAAAGAAATTTTGAAAAAATTATAAATTTATGAATAATAGATTCCTTCTGTTTGAAATCTTCATATGGATTTTTCAACCTCTTATTACCTATTACTTTATTACTCTTTAATTTTTAATTTTAATTTAAATTTAATTACATCGTAATCCGTAATCGATGTAGTTTAATTGCAAAGTATTTTATAATTGTACTCCAATTGCAATTACGAATTACATTGTAATTTAATTGAATGCAGATCTGAATTATAAATTACAATATGATTGAATTACAATGTAATTCAATTACTTTGTAATTATTATTCCTGGAGTAGTTCAATTGTAAATCTGCACACCTCTGGGTACAACATCCTTCAAATCAACACGAAGGGTGACGGGTAAATAATTGACGCAAATCATTCTACAATTGTATTAAACTTCCTATTTTATTATCTGTGCTTTTTGAGCGGTCCGTCGGTGAAGTGTTTCGCGGGTTTTCCTTGTTCGAGTCGTTTCGTTCATCCGCGATCTCGGTCGATCGCGTGTTTTCTCGTTTCGTGCTTTGTCATGTTCTTCCATCCGTTCACGGACACAGTTTCGATCGATTCGAAAAATCGCGTTCATTCGTTGCGGCTCGGTTTTCTCGTCTACCTGTCGTTCTTTCGTTCGTCGGATCTTCGCGGGCACGGCTCCTCCATATTATCGATACAAATATTACGATAAGAATAGCGATATAACTGTGATAATTCCACAGACACGCGGGCACGCGGCGCGTGTACGTTTGTGCTCGATATTTTGAACACGAGCAACGATCTCGTGGCCAGTGATGGGCAGCGTCGAATGCTTTTGTAATTGAAATGCGTGTAAAATACCGAATACAGTGATTTCTCTGTATATGTCGTGAAGGCCTGTGATGATAAACGTCGCGGAAGTATCCCCACTACCGCGGGGTATACCCCATGAGGGGCCATGATGCTTGAGAGACCTCGGACGCCGAGGAGTGTACACGAGACTGGTGAGACCCGTGTTATTGACATATATCGAGAATTCACTGTACTTCCATCGAATACATAAATCAAGCAGATCGCCCCCGATGTTTAGGCAAATTCGAATTTTCATACGACTCGAAACACTCGGACTAAATGGAAAATCGTTCCGTCCATTAGGAGACTCGTTGGGTTCAAACAACGAGTTTCGAAACCAGATTTTTTCGAACGTTAAGTTTTTCCGAGTCAACAATGTCGAGATGCATAAACATTGACGGCTTGATAACCAATTTCGAACGCTGAGCAACGCATGAAAACACTCTCTGCTCTTTGTTGTTCATTGGACAATCGTACAAATCACGAATTAACCAAATATTTTGCGCATATCAAATAATAACAGTTAAAGGAACCGTTCACTTCAATGTTCGAGGTGAATGATGTTTACTATTCTCACTCTTTATTTATTTTTCAAATTGCTCACCATTGCCATGGTCCGGCGCTTCTTACAAATCGCGCTTTGGTACGTTTGAAGATTATTCGAATAATTAAATGTTTGTTCGCGTTTGAATGTTTATTGGCGATTTCCGTCTAACGCGATTCCTGAATCTTTGAGCGTTTTCTTCGAACGTAAATATTTGGCCTCTATTTTCGATCCTTCGAGTCCCAAATTTTATCCTTGCTTTCAACAAGTTCAATGTAACAGAATACAATTTCAATGTAACAGAGTAAAATTTTTGTTCATTGTAAATGGTGTCTTAATCAGCTTTTAAATATTGACGTCGATTGATGTTCAGAACCCAATTTCAAGCTTTCTAAGGTCACAGACATGTGCAAGAAAGTATATTTTTAAATTTGTTAACAACGTTAATTAGAATTTATTCGGTTCACATCAATTATAATTTATCTCAATAAATTTTTAACATTTGAGCTATAACAGTATAATTATTATCTATTTATTTGTTTTGTACACAACAATTATTTATTTACTATGCTTTGCATGACACTCGGAGAGGAAATCAAGGGATCCTTTACTATTTATCTGTATATTCTCCTTTGAAAAAGTAGTACTTATTTCATAAAGAAAAATGCAGAAATAACTCTCACTTATATTATTTCCATAAAAGAAATCAAATGCTTGCTTTTTAACATTTCTATTTGTATATTTAGTACCACATTTTATTCGACGAAAATCAACCTCAAAAGCAATAAACTTTTTATAACTTTGTATAACTTTGTATAACGTAATTTGTAATAAAATATAAAAATCGGAGGATTAAATGTTGTTAAACAACACACAAATATTAAAAATAAAGTATCATTATGCGAAACAAGAAAGAATACATTGATTTGCCTCAGTTCATAGTGTCTTGTTTATATGTTATGGTTTATTCATCGAGTTTATAGTTTTCTCCCTGTTATATTTACAATAACCTCTGTTTTATGCATATATATGTATATATATATATATCCGAATAAATATTTATTTTTAAATTATTTGTTTCCTATAATACAAAAACCTTCAAGATAATTGAATATTACTTGCTCACTTTGTTCTCTATATTACTTTCTGTAAATATTTACAAATCTGTACCTTTTCCAAAAGAAATATGAAAACTGACCTGAATTTGTTAAAAGAATTACTGATTCGAGAACCTAATTGAAATACGCGAACACAAGGACTCGAAGGATCGACATATTCAACGGAACAATTGTTTACACATATTGTTGTGCACTCAGAGCGTAAACTAAAGAGCGCAATTATAAACAATCTAATTAAAATTTCGTTGAGTGTACTGTCGGTATAATACTGTTCACAATGATTCATCCGGAAGAAGAATTGTGCGAGTCGAGTAATCGTAATTAATTTCTTCGTCCATTCTCATTCCATTGTTTCGATCGTATAACGTACACTTATCTATAGGTTAGGATAGCTTAATCGCGAGTTTATGTTGTACTGTTCACTTTCACGAATCATCTGGCGAATAAACATACTAGATGATCTCCTTATAGTTTAATGAACTAATGAAATAATTATTCGAATGAACCTTCGATCGCCGAGGCAAAACGTCACCTCTCGGTTGAATGTTTCACTGGTTCAACTGAAACATTCAACTGTACAGTTGTGTTACAGAACTCCGGTTGATTACGCTTCTTTGAATGTCACTATTCACGATTCTTATTACGTGGTGCAAACAATGTCTTTCGCTCGAGCGTGTATAAATTTGTCACTTCGGTTGTCCTTGTCTGATAGCATCCACCGATTCGCGATCTAATGAATAAACATTGCTACGGCATTCGGGTAATTTGTTCGTCGCCATCGCAGAACAATTACGCAAACGATAAGGTACAAACAAGGCAATGACTCAGGGAAGATAAATGTACACGGTTTGCTGCAAAAGTCTCCGAATGTAAACCAACAGAACCATTTTTCTCGTGCGGTATTAATGGTTTTTGTTATTTATCGTCAGATTGTAGATAATGCGCGTTTCCAGCGTACACGATTCTATAAGTACAGTAAAATGTTTAACAAAGTTCTTGGAGGCTTTCGTTTCACTCGCATCTGAATCTCTAATAGAGGAAACATATTTCTGTCCGCGATTCTGGTTTCTGTAAATTAGACTATAAAAATCTATTTTTGCGCAAGAATTCGCCGCCTATGCATAATATTATCCGAAATAGTTTCGTGCGGAAGGAGTGCGTCGTTCGCAATGGCTATACAAACTGTAGAATGAAGTTTGGTGCAGTTTTCAAGATGGCGGTAACAACGACGATCAGAATATTTATTGTGTTCGGATTTTCAAAGGTGTATACTTCGGTTTATTTAAATATCATTGTTACATTGGTTTGCTTTCTCTAATTTGGCAATGTAGATGAAATAATTATGGAATTTGTTACATTTTGCGGTTTTTCGCCATCTTGGGAACTGTACGTCTGTTGTTTTCAAGAAGAAATTGTTTTCAGAGAGAAACTATGTTAAATAGTAATATAAATAGTAAAAATCGTCCATATCTTAGGAAAAAATGTTTCAATTTTGGTTCAGAAACTGTTGGTACGAACCCTGTAGTCAGAAGAAAATCAATTAGCCATTCAAGGACACCAAGGATTTTATGATGTCTATCAACGTTCGTTACCATCATTCTTTTCAGATAAAATTCAATTTTTGTCCACAATTGTTTCCAGAATCAATTTATATTAATAAGTATTATGCCTTCCTATAGTTGGTCGTCACGTGAATTGCGTTGAATGCTCTCTCAATCCTTCCAAATTTTAAACATTCAATTACACAATTTAAAAAAATAAAAAACTTAAGAAATATTGGATTCACTATAAACATTAAAACAGATGCGTTGTATGCTATTAGAAATAAAAAACGACCATAAGTAGGTAGTGTAAAAAAAAAAGAAACGACCTTGAGCATCTGTGATTTTTCTTCAAAGTCATTTGTTTTGTGAAACGGTCGCTTTGAAATTCGTGGAAACGCAGCGAACGATCTTTCACCGTCTTAAAGCTAAGTTGAGTCCTATGTCTGTAAGTGAACGTGGGAATCCTTCTAATTAATACAAGACACATTTGGTGAATAAACAATCCCCATTTTCGCTTTTGATGTTCGGCGCTCGTTAAAATACGAATGAGACTTCAATTCCTGCGTATCATCAATAAGATAATGCGATGTTGTTACACGTACATGTATATAAAGACCGAATCCAAAAGTCGAATCGCTATACAAATAGTACGAAATATGGCGAGCACGTGTTCAGGACTTCAGCGAGAAGTGTTAACACTTTCGCGGACGATGACGTATTACTACGTTTTTTTTTCTTCTTCAAAACGATGAGATTAGCACTGCGTTTTTTCATTATTACAAATGGCGACATGGCACTCAGTCTATGCGTGACTTTAGCAACTACAATTTTCATTCGATATAGGAAGACGATGTTCTTTTCGCAACAGGAAAATCTCTATCCCCTCTTCCTCTTTTGAAATTGTCCGCTCGACACCACTCAGTGCCGAATGGGTATGTCATGCTCGGCCGATCACTTTATGGTCTGCCGGACAACTTTATGGGATTCCATAAACTTTCGGCCCATTCGAGAACAATGTCAAGTCGAATAGGCACCCTTTTCCGCGATAGGTCGAAAGCCGTTCCGAGCCATCGTCTTATATCGGAAGAAAACTGTACAACTGTGGGCGACAGACACATTTACCGATAAAAGTAAGTAAGTAATTAACGCTAGTAATATAATTTCTTATAAAATTTCCGTGCATGTGTGGGTGGGTGTGTGTGTGTGTGTGTGTGTGTGTCGAATGAAGTGTTTAGGAATTTGTACTATTTACTTTTTAGGAACATAAAGATGTGTGAAAAATCGATACACATTAAACACGTATAAAAGTGATCGGCAAGTATGCTGTTTAGAAAAATGATTCTGTTTCTACGCTTTTATCGGTAACTATGGAGTCGATTTTTTTTGTCCAAATTAGAAACGGTTAGCGCCACGATATTTTAAAGTTTGATTATCCTTATGTTTGCTCAACGGTTCATTGAAATTTGAATAACGGCTCCCAGGTTTTAACGCATTCAAGGATTATCGGCTGCGAAAGTTTTAACAATCGTGTCTGACGTATTACTGATAGTAACTACTCGAAGCATCGTTTCTCAAACAACCACGGTCGATAAGGAATAAGCGGTGAAGGAATTATCATTTCCATGTTGCGTTCAGTTCGTTTATTAATTATGTATAATAACGACGAGCACACTTACAATTAGCGACAACGTAAATTTAATAAATTAATAACCTCTTTGGGGGAACAAAGGGTAATGCAAATGGTACAGATTGTGCGTGTACATGTTATGCAAAGATCCGGGGGAAGGTCAGTCACAGAAGTCAATCAATAAATAAACAATAAGTAAACAAACAACGAAACTACTCGAATGAAAAAATAACGTTAACGCAGTATTTACTTAAAAGAATAATGTCAATGTAATAAGAAACGAGCCACAAATTTAACGATTACCTTAAAATCTAAATCTTTCAGGACAGAAGTCATATTTTTGAAATAGCATGAAATAGCCTGAACCACATTTTTGCGTTAGATTCAAACGAAACAAACAAGAAAGAAACAAGGATTAACATACTCGACAGTCAACGAACGTATGTACGTGGTTAATAAAATTAAAATTGTAAATTTTTGTTTCTTAACATAATCAAAATAATTTATTTAGTTCGTGTCAATTGTCAGAGTGTAAAAGAAAGTAGAAAAGTTAAAAATAAAGTTGATATAAACTGATAATCGTTTGTCCTCGACAAAAGGTTCACTGAGTAAAAACAACCACATGTTCAATATCGAAACAAGAAATTACATATTGCTCCGTTATGGTTGATTCGTGAATCTATATTATCTAGTTTACTCATGGTACACGTTTTCCTACTCTAAATTCTATGCTTCGTTTCTCTCGGCTCATCCTATATACATTTATATACACAATTCACTTTCGATGTAATAAAGAGGTTTATAAATTAAAATTAAATTACTTAGGCTACATTAAATTAAAATAAATTAATCGTGTGATGTCATGAAAGGATTTGATAAGAAGTCAAACATAGAAAAGAAAAAAAAAACCATAAGGTTGGTAGGTACATGTGGGATTTAGTAGACAAAGTATTACTAAACATTTAACTAACATTTAAATATGGCAGAGTTCTAAAACTTCACAAATCTCAGTAAGCGGCCTGTAGTTGTTGTTTTGTGCATTATCGAATTACATAAAATAACAAAATTCAATAATCCACATTTAAATTCTCATTATAATGTTAACATCTAGAAACAAATTATAATTTTGAGAAACGTTGCTTGAAGTGTTAATTGTATATCATTTACTTAATCACGCAAAGGAACACATTACGAGGAGATTAATTTAGCAAGAAATAGTTTATGTTGGTAAAAACGCATCGTATTTATATGGGAGTTGGTATTTAGCTGTTAATAGTTGACTTGGTATTTGCGCTCGTCGAACGCGTGTCTTTGTTCAGATCTGTTGTTGCTTAATTATATTACTTTATAGTTATGTTGAAGTAAAATCCTAGTGTCTTTTTCCGACTATATACGTAATTTATTAACAGCTAGTATTCTCCATATAGTTATCTTTTAAAAACAATTCCTGGCGTTTGGAATCATTTCTTGCTAAATTTACTCCTGAAGTGAAAATGTTTCATCATCGGATAAATACGATGACGCTACGAAGAACTATGAATTATTACAAAATATCATTTACCGACACTTAGACTGACAAAATGTATAGACCAGGGTCCAACTTGAAGAGAATCAGAAATATCCATAGCTACGTAAAAAGATGAAGATTTGGGAGCACGGAGGAGGATCGTTGAGAAAATTTTGTAGAAAATTTAAGCAAACGCGCACCTGGTTTTGTTCTCGAAGGGAAAGTTAGCAACTTGTGATTCTGGCGTTATCGGTGCCGACGGATATCGATTATTATTAAACGACAATTATCGTTACAGCTGGTCTCGAGACTTTGTGCAATAAATTTTGGCAAACTCGATGGTATGAGCTAGTTAGGTTCTAGTTTACGCGGTTCCGTAACAGCGTATGAAAAAGATCGGTCTCCCTGGCGATTTCCGTGAGAATCTTTTCGCGTAGAAATGAATGCGATCATGTCAATAGTAATGCTTGGACTTCTGAAGAATCGCGAATTTGACGAGTATTTGCGAGATGATCCATGTGATGAATTTCCGCGCGACAATCGAGACGACGATGACGATGGTGGGCGGGTTCGTGATCTGCGACAATGTTCGTTAGGAACCGGAAACGGGAAGGGGCGATGGACACCGCAACGTGTCCTCGCTGCTTCGACTTCTTTGCTTCCTTATGCGATGAATCGGCCTGTGTCAACCAATCTTTATCCATCGATCAATCGAGTATTCGAGGGCGGCGAGCCATCTACAAAATAAACAGATTTCTTATTGGAACCCACTCGATTAAACATTCTTACGACGAGATTGCGGATTCTTATATTTTTCACATTTTTTTTTATTTTTTAAAGTTAAGTAGATTCTTTCGACTCGACTGTAAACGTTAGGAATATATTTTTAATTAATATTATTTGAGGAATTGAAAGCAGGATAACCGGCGGCCTTGACCTTTGGACCCTTAAGAGTTAGTCTCTTAAGTACATACGGCGCGCCTGTCCGCGAATGGTACAAAAGCCACTATAGTGGTTCGTACCGTTCAAACTGATGCTTTGCACGGAAACCACTATAGTGGCGTACAGTACTTAAGAGGTTAAGAGCCCGGAATAGTCACGTGACTCTTTAATTAATAATTTCCATTCACAGCCTTCAGACACAGACCTGAGATCCGACTTGGTCTTGATCCGACGGGTTTTAAGTCTGTGACTAAACTTGTCACATTTTTTGTTCTGTATTATCGATATAGAAACGTGCTTCAAGTTTTTGGCTGTATTTCACACAGAATCAAGACAAAATATGGCTCAATTTGTAGCTGCTCTCGATTTCATCCAGAAAACTCATCCAATGGCATAAAAATGCTTGAATTCCACGGCACGCACATCGTCAATTTTTGGCCTACTTCTAACGCTTATATTACCAAATATCTGCATAATCTTGTCAGCTTATGACTAGCGTGCGCTAGATTGAACCTCCCTCTTTCGAATGAGCCCTTTAACAGCGTCGAAATATTCTTATATAAGGACGAAAACTTGAGGCACGTAAAACCATTTTTTGACGGTAATGTAGTCACTCTACCTTATCGCGAATCTACGAAGACCGGGCCCCACTAAACGTACCACCACCGGTCAAATGACCGGTTCTAGATTTTTTATTTGACAATTTTTGAATTTATAAAGATGCTTTCATGAGCAATGATTCAATAAATATCTTTAGTAGAGCACGCATTGCAATAAGAACCGCGCAGAGTCTAAATAAATTAAATCTTGTCATTTTTATACAGCAACATGTACCCGTTACATTTATAGTTCGGTCCGTTTTTAGCGTTAAGGGAGTTCCATAAGCGTATCGATAAATGATTCCTGAAAAATTCTTTACCGTTTCTTGTCCATGTCGGATTCAGTGGCAAAGATGTAGCTCCTCTGCGTGGGGTCGGGCGGTTGCAGCTCGAAGGCGTGCCTCCTGCCGCCGGAAGTCGGCGCGCTGCCGTGCACCCTGAAGCCGTGAAGACAGGCGACGCCGAAAGCTTTCTCGGCGTTCGCGTCGTCGTAGAAGTAGAGCGCGGCGTCTTTCAGCACGCAGTATCGCCTGGACCATCCGGTCGGTGAGGAGGTCTTCCTGGCGTGCTCTTGCTGCTTGCTCAGGTATCCGAAACAATCTGGTCTCTGAATGGCGCATGGCGCCATTTCACGCATTCTCAGCGATGCTTCGAGCCAGGTGTCGACCTGCAAATGACGCCAGGAACGTTCAACGAAACCGTAGAATGTGTCCGAGGTATCTCGACTGGCTAATTAAAGACGTCTATTGTGTGGGCCATCCGTGTATGTGTCACACAATCACTGTACCCCATACGTGGCCGACACAATTCTTCGTCTATCTTACTACATTAATTTATTCGATGACTATACTTGCTCAAACTGAAGTTCATTGGGATTTATACGATCTGAAAGAGTTCCGGGAAAATTTTGCATTCTCTATGGAAAATCCAAATTTTTCAAATCGTTCAAGTCGAAACCGAATAGTTTGATCCGCGCTTGGAACTCTTCTCCGGTTCGATCATGCGATTTCGTGGAACTGCTTAACTGTCAAAGCAAATCCGGATGTCGAGCAACTCTCGCACAACTATATCGCCGAACTCCGGGAAATTCAAACAAATCTTATTTTCTGAAATCGGCGGAACAACGCGCAAGTTTCCGCATTTCGTTACGTCCTCGGATATTCGCATGTGAATGGGGGGTAGTGCAGGAGGGGGGGGGGAGGTCCGGAGTGCCTTGAAATTTATCGCAACTTTGCCAGTTCCTATTATGGAGTCAACAAAAGCGTCGACATGCGGGAACTCCCACCAGTTTCCCGGTTGAAAGAAACTCTCTCTCTCTCTCTCTCTCTCTCTCTCTCTACTCCCCCCCGCTTCGGCTTCTTTGATCAATATCTTGAATGTTGAGAGTTCGGCCACAGTCAATAAAAGAAAAAGGGATGCGTTCGAGCCTATAGCGTAAATATGTATTTGCTTCTGCGTATCGATTTGTGGATATTATCACGGAACCTCGCTTATACAGCGTGTCCCATTTGAGCCACTCGAATGTCTCAACAGTGTTGCTGTTGTAAATGGTACGATTTTTTATAGAAACGTAAATCGAAAATACAAGGTAGAATATTCTTATCTGATATCAGAATTGCGAGAAGTGTAACATTGAATCATTCACATATGCCTATATTATTCGATAATTTATTTGCACGATTTATTCTTGAATGAAAAAAAAACAATAAAGTTTATACGATTTAGCGTGCTATGTTGAATGATAATTTTCAGAACGCAACGTGCAATTTTTGTTTGGAGAGTAAAAAAGCTTCGATGGAGCCTTATCGACACACCATTGAAAACAGGGCATGAATAAGTCATGTGAATAATATTATCCCGAGTGCTCCAAATACAAAAGGAGTAAGAAAAAAGTTTCCATCGTATCTGCGTACAGATACTTCGAATTTTTAGCATATAAAACCTCTTTAGATATGGTTTTTCATGAATAAATTTTTTTTACAAGGTTCCGTAACAATGCAATTATTCAATTTTCCAAAACAACTGGTTTTACTGTTTTGTCGTTCGACACTTCATAAAATTACAAACACACTTTAGTGCAAAACTATTGAAAATGTTTTTATAAAACGAAATAAACCAGTTCTTTTTACTGCAGACAATTTTTAGTTTATACAAAATCGTGGATCAAATTTTGCAATGGTAGTTTTGTAAACGTAAACTATGTCTTGTTCTTGATTTTCCCAATCTACATCTACTATGTCTTGATCGTCTAACTATTCTCTGTTTACTATGTCCTTTAGTCACTGACGGACCTGAATGTGTTGACACAATATGGGAATGAACAATGCACAGCGTAAGCATCCTCATCGTGTAAAAATGGTAGTTTTGTATTACTAACGAAAACAAAGAAAATCGTGTAGAATAACAATTTTCAACTTTTCGCAAAATAAAATTGCACTATTATTTGCTTTACAAAAAAGTTATTATTGACACGAAAAAACGTATCAATTGATGCACACAGTAATGTAAAACGTATCAGTAGCACAGTGAGGAAGTGCATTTCGTGGAACAAATGCATAGAATGTTTTGGTACATGGAGCTTTTTTCCCGTGAAAATCAAGAGTCCGAAATTTTGTTGAGAAAACATGCACATGGTGAACGTCTGTTACAATGCGGGCGATGTAATGCACGGGAGTTATTGTATTATATGTGCAGAAACAAGTGAAAAATGTACAATACAATTTCTCACGCAGAGCCCCGTTTAGAAAAAAATCGCGTTTGAAAATATTCTGTCGAGATTCAGTCGAATGCACCTGAACTGAACTAGTTTTTAAATTGAATTTTTCCGAAAACAGTGTTTCGATAGGAAAAATGTATTATTTTTCGTTTCAAATTATTGTTTGTGAAATACCCTGCAGAATATACTACTTGCGTACAGTCGCAGATTAACCATTACATCATGTTTCTCGAAATCGTGGACAAATCTTTTGGACAATTAAATAGATATTTCACTTAAAATTGTTTAAGTCATCTTTCAAAATTTACTGCAAAATTGGATCATGAAGGAACTGTCTATGGTTTTGACTTTGTTATAAAAATGAATACAAAAAATATTTTTCGATATTAATTAATTCAGTATTAAGGGTCAGATTCTAATAAGACATGCAAACAAAAATTTCATGAAACGTGACCAGTAACGAAGCTGTCCTTCGAAACAATTTCGTTTCATCTTTCAAGTTTAACATGTTAAGTTAGATCAAGAATTGTAACACATCTCTGACTCGATTTTGCGACTCTGAACTGTCCAAACGGATCCGGATGTCGAGAAGCTCACATAACTATACCTTCGACCTCCAGGCTCTTAAAATGCAAGGGCTACGTTTACAAGCTAATAAAAGTAAGATAACATATAGAAACTCCGAACTCTCCAGCATTCGGTACCGATTCTTTCATCGATCCCATTATCGAGCACAGTCTGAGACGGGCGGTCAGATAGTTTTCGAGATGATTATAGCACGTACCTGGTCGTTTCTTTCTATGGCTTCCTTAACGACAGTCGTCCATCGGATTGCGGCCTCCTCGGTGTCGGCAGCGAGTCGAAGCGTCGGTGCACCCTTTTTCTTTATCGCGAAACTATGTAACCTCAGTTCGGGCGTTTGCTCCACATCGTACTTTATCAGCATTACTGCCCCCACTGGCTGTGAATCCTGCGAGTGAAATTGCACCCTCGTGAACC
This sequence comes from Seladonia tumulorum, assembly GCA_913789895.3. Lineage (NCBI taxonomy): Eukaryota > Metazoa > Arthropoda > Insecta > Hymenoptera > Halictidae > Seladonia > Seladonia tumulorum. The sequence goes on along the minus strand of OU565267.1, from coordinate 10,307,648 downwards.
ATTCGTCGCATGAACGATCGTATGTAGACACTTGTCATTTCGATGGATCTATAGAAGGGGATTGAAGCGAACCGGGTTTCCTTTCGACGAGTCGTGGTTGACAGATTTTCCTTTGATAACAAATTCACTTCCACACCTCGTGACAAAACTATAAGACATGCAGTATTATCTCCGTAAATGTCCCGAAGGTACCTTTACCGTAACTGTCAAATTTGCAAATTGTTTTAGATTCCAAAATAATTTATTACTTATTCTCTAAAACAAAGTTTGTTTTAGATTCCAAAATAATTGATTACTTATTCTTTAATAGTTATTGGTAAGTTTCTCTCTCTCTCTCTCTCTCTCTCTCTCTCTCTCTCTCTTTCTCTCTCTCTGCTATTGCTGGGTCAGTCAGGACGCAGACGGAGATACAACGCGAAGCGTGGGGAATAAGTCTTAATCTGACGACAGGGCTCGGCAGGCCCGACGATACGACAGTTACAGAGATGTTACTGTACGACGGGTGCCAAAAGCTTGAGAGGGAGTGGAAAGGACAATTCGAACGTCCTAAATGCGCGGCCTAACGAAGAAACGATTGTGTGTCACTCACCGCGTCAGTCTTGTAATAGTAGAGGCAATTGTCACGGCGCAGAGCAAACCACCTTCGAACCCATTTGTCTGTGTTCGAGGAGGTCGTGGATTTCCTCCATAGGTAACCGGAACAGATCGGCGCCTCGTCAGCGCCTTCCTTGGTTCCTGGCCTGGCGACCCTCGGCGCCAGCACGTTGCAGGTTCTTGCGACTTCGAGTTCAAGGACATCGGTGCCAGAGTGCGCGAGCCTGACGACTTCCGAGTGCGTCGCGTCCATGACACTTTTACCATTCACTGACATTATAATGTCACCAACTTCGAGACCGGAGGTCTCCGCCGGTGTATCGGGCTCGATGGCGGAAACCACCACCGGTTTCGAGCCATGAATACGCAAACCGAACTCTCCGCCAGCCTCGCGTTTCACTATAACCCTCTTGTCGCTCTCTGCAATTAATACCACCTTCGTTAGTTGCCTGTATTATGCGCCGGGAATAGCGGGAAGTTCCATTCAGGCTCTGAAGTTCGAGGGAAATTGTGCCGACCTATCTGAACATGATAATCGTTGAATCGGATTGCTGTCTATACCAGAGTTTGTTCCCTTAATGATCTTAAGTGCAAGTTAGGACAATTCTGTCGGGTATTTACGTACACGCTGGGAAAAAGTGATTTCCTGGCGGCGGGATTTCTTGTGAGAATGAGCTACACTTTAGGTGATGTTTTACTTGATTACAATAGGTCATTAAATACATTTACTTATACCTTTCTCTAGGTATAACTTATTGTAACTTATACTAGGTATAAGTTATTACGTTACGGGTCGCTTGGTTTTTCACTATTTTAGTTGTTGTTATAACTAATTACAATATGGGTTACTTCGTATCATGTATATAACTCATGTGAATCAACACAGTGCATTTTTAAAATTTTCATTACAAACTCCAATTGAAAAGAAAAGTTGTGAAAAGCAACTTTTACCATTTTTTTCGTAATTCCGGCTATACGCAATTTTAAAAAATTTTCCTTTTCATCTGGTAAACTAATCGTTCTGGGTTGGCGGAAGAACCGGAGTCGTGAGCGCCGGTGCTGTTACAATTTTAACGAAACAGCTTCTCGTACTGCCACTTGCTATTTGTACTACCATTGCGGACAAAGAAATTGGCAGCTCCGGAGATTTTCCGGCAACTTCTCCGCCGTAGCTTTTTGTTACATAACGACACCAGCCGAGACACTGCTAGCAGACGTACTGATTCATTCGAAGAAACTTGTACGAGCGCTGGTCAAGCAGATGATATCTTTTTGAGTCTGAACGCCGGATCGTTGCACTCGCGATACGCTGCCAAAAATTTTGCGACGTTGCAGTGACCCCTACGCGCACATATTGAATCAAAATAAAAACAGGTCGATTGAAGCGTTAAACATTGTACTCACTACAAAATAATTATTAATTGAAATTCATGTTTGTTATGTAATAATTTCTCTGTCATAATTCTGCGTATAAACAGAGTTAGGATAAAATAATCCGAATAATTAATGATTAACAATACAAAATATAGGAGATTTAATAAATACTTCGTAAGAGGAGGTTAAAATTGAATGGTTTTTCGTGAAAACCGGATTATCGCTTCATATTTAATATTCCATTAGAACAGTCGAACAAAGAGCTAAAGTTGAAACAGTTTATTCTGGGTGAAGTAGATATTTTGTGAAATTTGTGCAACGTCAGCACGTTGAATCGTGCTTAAAAACTTTCCCATTTTGAATTTAATATCTTTGCCAATCGATATCGTGATTCAATGAAGTTCGGTAGCTTGCGAGAAGGAGACAAAAAAAAGGGAATAACAGAAGTTGGCGGCATTTTTGTAAGAACGAACGAATGGTGAACCAATCAGAAGGGTTTCGATCGTTCCATTACAAACAGGAAGTTCCCGTAGGTTGCAACGTTTACCGTGTGAATTTCAAGAGATATACATAGGTATGTACACCGCAAAGCAAGTGCACAAATAGAAAGGAATACTGACATGAGTAAAAATAAAATGAAAGCGGGACACTGCGCGTCGCTGTAGCTACGTAAATAAATGCACATCGAGTTCATTACTTCCTGTACCTCTTTTTTTCTCTCTGTCGTCGACCACTGTTAACTCGAGATATGTAAAACTGTTTCAATAGGCAGTTCGCTAACTGCCACCACGTTTCAAAATTGGTTAAATTAAAAGAAAGAAAACAAAAAAAAACTTAAAAATCATGACCTACACTTTTACCTAAAATTTATACAAAAAAATGTGTGTTTATTTACACGTTATCTGATAAACTAATCCTAACATCTGAACAAACGAAACAACTGAAACCGTTTGGTCAACCTTTAAAACAGTTACTCGTTTTTAAAAGGTGTTCGAATAGTTTTTACGGTGATTGTACAATGAAGCGCGAATGAATTTAATGGATAACGTGGAACAGTGTAATGGAATAGCCACGAGCGATTGAAAGCGTTGTGATGTAGGAAACGGTCGGAACGTGTCAAAAACGGGGTCAAAATGCAGGCAAAATAAGAACAAGCCGAGCCGAAGTTATTCAGACACGCATCACGCCATAAAAATAAGCGAGACCTTGCGTCACCCGGCGTCGAACGTAATCGACTGTGCACATGCTTAGCGTTTTGTCTCATTATCGTTGTCCCTCAGAAGGCCTCTTTTGTTCCCGCGATAAAGAAGTTACACGCGTGCTCGTCAACCCCTTTCGCAGCTCAAGTCAGAAATAGCGAAAATTACTTTATCGTTCTTTTCCCTGCCGGCGGAAATTCTTTCACGTGCGTCACGAGCAGTTCAAGGCACTCACGTTTCATTGGGAGCAGTCATTGTAAGTATCTATCGTAATAGGAACAGTTTTCGGTATTAGGTACAGTCGTATTAGCTGCCTGCGTATGAAATGTCCGATTTTAGAATGCAAATGTTATAAACACGTTAGCATCAAGAAATATTATTACAGTCTACAGGTTTATTATATATCACTTTGAGGTACAAAGCAGATCATTCAGGTCCTGTTGCAATTTCCATTTAGATACATTCGGTTCCACAATTGATGGCATACACTTTAAATCAGAATAACTTTTTTATTAATCGACCGAACGACTTCAATTTTTCTGCCAAGCTAGATGGATTAGTTAACTAGGCGAAAGTAAAATCGTTATTCTTGTAATTAGCCATTATTATTATTCAAGAGAAACTCTGAACCGAGAGCTATTTGGTTTACATGAATTTTACATAAAGTTTACACGAGTATTATTGTTCATAAAGCGTGTAATCTGTGTGTAATGTGTGAATATTATATTATTAATATATTAATAATAATCTGTTGCACAAGAATGATTAGTGGTGCTAATGTAATATTGATTGTGCTATTCACGTACCAAAAGATTGGACACACTAAATTTATTAAAGGTAAGCCAAAACCACCGTGCGCGATAGAATCTAATTTTATTGCTATTAAATTAGTACACGCCACGGACAAATTTGGATGAAACAGCCGCGCTCGCGCCTGTCCCGTTCAATGTCGCACTAATTTCGATAAATTGACTACAAGTCTGCATCGTATCTCAGTTCCAAAAGAAGATATTTTCGTACGAATTCTTCAGGGTTAAGTGGAAAATAATTCTTGATATTGACCATGACTCCGTTTTATAACGAATACTTAGATAAATTAGAATTTTTAATCTCCATAAGAATCTGCATAATTTGATCTGTCTTCTATCAACGATACAATTACAATGGTGTCTCCCATTTCAGTAACAAAAATGTAATTTTAACCAATTTTCAAGGATTTCGGTTAAGGAGTTCTCGTTAAAATAATTGCAAAATATAGCTTAATAAAAGAGAGTTTATACTTCCTCGATATAAAGGTTTATAAATAAAAACTTACGTGGACGACAGTTTTATAATTGCGTCTCCGAATCAGAAAAGTTTTTGATAACATTATTACGTTGAGTTTCAGAAGCAAAAAGTTAACCGCGCTGGGATATATTTCACTCAAACTCTAACGCCACGTGGGATTTCATGACCTGGCAAACATTGGCGATAGTAATACAATTTTTTACTTGCAAAACTCTTTATCCTTTGACGCAGCCCCGCACAGTTGGTGAAACTTCAATATTTACATTCATCTTTCACAGCAATTTTCTCAAATTCTTTGGAGGAAAATTAATGACATTCGGAGTTTATATTATAACGAAACGTCTTTCACTTTTCCGATACAGAATTCTATCAGTGTTAAACATTTCCTATTACAGAATAGTATTTAGGACAAGACTTAATTGCAGAAAAAAGTTGAAAGATTGAAAAGTAGAAGGATTTTGTACAAACATAATTCTACGCCATGTATTGAATTCTGCGAATAAACCTTATGTTATGACGTCACCCGATACCTGACCTAACAACACTTGCTTTAAGAGATCACTTCTATTCTTCCTGTGTAGAACACAATGGACAGTTTCACAAAAAATCCTTCATCGACAAATCCATAGTGAAAACAATATCCTTGTCAAACCACTTTCAATGTAGCATCATTTCACGATCTGTTTGATATTGCAAGACTTGCAATTCTCCATTTCGTGTCGAAACACCCTGTACATTTCTCTCACCGTGTGCCAAAGTCCAAATCTCTTTAAACTAACAAATAGACTGCGGAAGTTTATGTATCACAATCTCATTGGCAAATCTTCAGAAACTGAGATCAAATGAAATATTCTTTTCTCCTTAATAGTTTCAATCAACCGAAACTATGTATCCGTAGCTAAAAGAAATCATTTTTTCCGGAAACTAGGAACTTCTAGATTTGTTACAGTACAATTTCGAACGAATAAATACCGAAAAACCGTTGGTAAATAGTGTTCCTTTTCCTTAATGCTTTGAATAAATTGAAACCGAAACAAGAGTGTACACAATTCTATCAGATATAGGGAAAATATTCTAATTTGTCAAACAAATATTTCTTTAATCTACAAATTCATAGACACCCGAAGACTGCTACGAAATAAGGTAAATTTTTCATCAACATTTGCAAGAACTCCAAGAGCTAAAACAAGAGTGTTCTAAACTCTTTTACTTATTTAACCTAAACTCGGTTAAACAAACATCCGCAGACTACCGGCAAACAAGAAACAACACCAATAACAGCAACGTTTACCGTGCGTGGATACGCCGAGCCTGGTGAGGGCCTGTCCTTCCCTGCACCAAACCCTGAGCATGCACTTCAGCAGCTCCTCCAAGGCGCTCTTCAAGGACACATCTGTTCCTAGTTCGGTGGAACACTCGGAGGCCACGAAATCGCACACCATCGCGTCAAGGACCGACGCGACGATCTCACCGAGAAATTACGCGTTCCGGGTCTCCTCGTCGAACGAGCCGAGCCGAGTCGAGGCGAGGCGAGGCGAGGCGCGATCAGGCGCGTGAAGACGAAGAACCCGTGGTCTTCCGGTTTTCGCGCGCGCACAGCCCGAGAGAGACGGGAAAAAGATCTCGGAACCGCCAGGAACCACGGGTTTCTTTTCGGAACGCGACGCGGACTCGGTGGTAGGCTTCGCGGGACGTGGGTGTCGGAGGAAAGCTCGATTTCCCGAAGAGGATGCCTTCAGCCGGCTAGTGGAATGCGACTCGGCGCCCTGACCCACTGACTGCCAGCCAAAAGCTTCTTCTTCCACTCGCCACCCTCCGCCCTTCCGCGCCGCACACCTCCCGCACGGCTCTCCTCTTCTACTCTTCGGGCTTAACTTCTGTCGAGATATTCAGACGGCCGCGAATCAAGCGTTTCCACTAGAGATAGGTCGGAGCACACTGACGCTCGCGAAACTGCTCGAACGCTCATCTCGAAATCGGACGCCTCTTTTGTATAGAGACTATTTTGCACTCGAATTCTAAATATATTATTCGGACTGCACAATATAACTTTTTGAAGTAAAAATACTTATAATTGCAGGTATTCCTTGGGATGAATGGGGCCTCGTACCATTTTACATTACTTTATAAAAATAACGCTCGCGAAACTGCTCGAAAGCTCATCTCTAAATGGGACGCCTCTTTTGTATAGAGACTATTTTGCACTCATATTCTATATATTATTCGGACTGCACAATATAACTTTTTGAAGTAAAAATACTTATAATTGCAGGTGTTCCTTAGGATGAACGGGACCTTATACCATTTTACATCACTTATAAATATAATAAGGATGTGTCTATCCAAACTTTTAGTCATTCTTTTTATAATATACACTGAAATAAATAAATTGGTTCCATAAATCCTCATGTATGCGTTTTTATAGTCTCAATAACCGTGAACTAAAAATATTAGAGCCCGTCATTTCGTAGGGTCCCGTAAATCTAATGTTAAAATATGCAAATCAAATATGAACTAAATAAAACACTATAACCACTGTAAATAGAATGATGTGAAAAACATCCTTTTTCGAGGCGCGGTATTGCAATCAAGCAACGACCTATTCGTCACATGTGCCTGGTAGACGACCGTGTCGTAGAAGCGTCGGTATTTACCAGCCGCGACGCTTGGCGTCTTTCTCTCAGCTGCGCCGTTTCGATTATATTTAGCCGGAGTATTACGCGGTGCTTATTTAAAGAAACGGGAAGAACGACTCCCCCCTTTTTTCCCTCTGTCTCTCTCTCTCTCTCTCTCTCTCTCTCTCTCTCTCTCTCTCTCCTCCTCCTCTTTCTGGTACTCCCTCTCTTCACTCGTCTTTCTTCCGTTCTACCTATCGGCACGTTTTCCACCTTCGTCACGGACGCGTGCTCCCTTTCTGCTTTCTCTTTTCGCCGTGGGCCCCGCGCAATCGGAACGATTTCTTTGTCGGACGTTCGGTGTTCGTGTTCGCGGCATTCTTCGACGATGCGTAGCTTCGCGGTGAAGTAAATTTTAGTTACCAGAGCAACCTCTCTCCTCTCTCTCACTCATCCTCCCTCTCTCTCTCCCTATCTCTCTTACGCAGGGATGGAATTCGCACGAGCCCGTGCGCTTACCCTTTGTGCTTTCCTGATTCTGATTTCGATCCTCTACACACCGGCCGACATTCCACGTTCCGCGCGACCCTATAGGACGGTCACGATTGTCCTTTTCGGGAACTACGCGTGCGGATGGACTGTTTCATCGATGCCACAGCGAGCATACGAAGCCATAAATGCATCCGGTTGCACCGGAACGCAGCCCTCCATGGTCGAAAATTATATTCCTCTCATTTTCGGGCTACAATATTTTTGAAATAATACCCGCGGATACCAGACACAGTGATTTCTCTATATGAACTTCTCTACATAAAATTTTCTATATAAACTTCGCGAGATTATCCCCACCATCGCGGTGTATACCCCGTGTGGGGCCACGAAGCTCGAGAGGCCTCGGACGCCGAGCGTAAACATAACACGGTTCGGATATGTCTCCTGAACGATACAACGTCGCTGACAAGACCGTTGTTGTTTACATATATCGAGAATTCATTGTACTATTAACCCCTTCCCGTACTTTAGCGAGTCTGACTCGCGATGAAGATTTTGGACCAAACATGAATATCGCGAGTCTGACTCGCGACCAGATACTTGGGCCAAACGTAAACATAACAAGCCGAGCTCGCGGACTGATTTTTTTTTTTCTATACCACAGGTATCGCTGATTTTTTTTTTTCTATACCACAGATATCGCTGATTTTTTTTTTATACCACAGGTATCGCGGGCTTCTACATTTCGGTTCGTATTGCGACTGTTTACAAGCATCAGTCTGGTCTGTTTAGCGCGCGTCGATGCCTACCGCTTGGGCCCAAGTTTCGTCGAGCTAAATGGCACGGGAAGGGGTTAACCTCTTGGAGTACTCGTCCGAGTTAAGTTGGATTTAGGAAAACGATTTTTTGCACCTGCAGTTTTGGTTTTCTATATAAATACAACCGAATATACTTGTTAGGCAGTGTTGTGCTTTTTTCCCTTCACCCGAAAAAAGTTCAGCGAAGTAGGTGCTATTACCTTAGTCTCTTTTTTTTTGCATGAAATAACATTTTCTTGTGTTTCTTTTTCAAAATTTGTTAATGTCCTTTCGTATTTTAAGAAAATAGAGAATTTCTAAATTGGTGGAAAATCGACCGGTTTTGAATTTTTAATTGGTGCTTTAAGGGGTTAAGGGGGGGGGATCCTGGAGTGAATTATCAAAATTAACGCGAATGTTAGGAACTTTTTGTGACAAAAGTACTTAATATATACTTTCGAAACTTCTGGGATATTTTATTGGCTGATTAAACAGTATAAAGATGTGTTTGTGCCTCCCTTCCTCCTAATGCCCCAAGCCTTATTTTACTTATCGGTCGATCGAGCATTTCTGGTAGGTGATGTGTTAAGCGAATAGAAAAAGGGAAAGAGAATAATTACAGCGTTGGTGTTATGTCGACTTACCAAAACTCTTGGTTTGCAGCCTTTTGTACATTTCCCCGCTGCTCTTTCGATGTACCATCCTGTGCGTCGCCGCCTGGTATTTCTTCCAAAAGTTTCGTTCGCTTTCCGTCGATTCCTGAGAGCTCCTCCGTTCTTTAACGATACTCTCCGGGACATCGTCGTCGTCGTCCCTGCTGTCTGGCCTTCTCCACACATGGCTTTCCTCGAGGTCACCGATGTAAATCCATTCACTGCTCGTGTACGGCTCCACATAGTTGTCCTCGTCTTCTCGACCTGTTATTTTCGATGCAGAAGCATGATGTCAGGCGTGAAAGGTTTGGACGAGATCATCCGCTAAATTTGACAGCCTGAATGGTACTTGTACAATATAGGATCAGCGTATTTCGAGAACGAAACCGTTTATATAAGGAGACCATGAACGCTTTTGCGAATGGATGGGCTGCACTTAACCGATACGAATTAATTAAACTGTCCAACAAATTCGACCTTTTTCTTTTGCACATCAACAAGCTAATGCTCGTAGAAAACATTGGAAGAACTTAGAATGTATTTTCTTTGAATTTAATTTACCTACGCGTCATCTTGTAAATGTTTGTTACATTTCATATTATCACGAACAAAAATAATCAAGTTAGGAAAACGAATTTTCTAGTGGAACGTAAAATAAGGGAAACAAGTTAAGATGCAGCGTTATCGTTTTTATTTTTTTTTTTTTTCTTACTGATTGCAAGTATTGCTGGCTCAGAACATAGGCGGAACCAAGACATTTCCGCGAGAAAAGATGGAAAGTAACAGAAACGCGGGTAAAACTTTTCTAAGCGACAGCAGGTAGCTGCACTCAATTTTTCAATCCTGCCTTGTTTCGAAACTTTTTACAAGTGCGACGCTTTCCCACCTTTATTATACTCGTTCCGCAATACTTCGTACATCCATTTCACCGTATAACCTGCTTCCTGGCAGATATGAAAGCAGTTAATGAAATATATGCAGCGGAACTTCTTAAACGGGCTTTTTATGACGCAAGGCATACTAGTCCTTATTAGAATGTGTTTTATGCGAGTTGCGGGAAACCGAGGAAATACTTCTTCGCGAAACTTTCCGAGCAAAGATCCTCAAAGTAAATTTTCTTGGAAAGTTTATTATCGCTATCGAGAAATAATGTGACTCGGCGGGCTCGGAAAATTACACCTTTAAATTATTAATACACTTTTCTCCTCGCAGTATCACATAGAATTTTGCTCATGTGTCAGTTACTAAAATGTCATTCCATCGATAAGAATGTTTTTCTCGTTCTTGACGCATCAATGACAATTCTAGACACAGAATCGAAAGACGAACTTTTCTTCGTAAGTCGAGACACTTTACAATCAAACTGACCTGTAAGAATTTCCAAACTGACATCCGTGCTCCTCGCGTGAAGTCTTTTTCTGCCCATGGCGCTTTCATCGATGGATCCCCTGCTTCTCGTAGCAGCCCTTTCCTCGGATTTCGCTCTGACGTCCGATCTGCCTGCGCTGCTGCGCCGATGCCTCCTGTCGCCTCTGTCCTCCGATCGGTACCTTTTGTCGAACTTCTTGTAGAGCCTGTGCCCGGCGACGTACTTCGGGGTGGCCCTGTGCCCTTCCGGGGAGTCCGCGAAACCTGCCGGCGGTCGAACGATCTCTTCCGAGACCTCGGGGTGGAGCAACATGACGGCACGCACGATAGAGAAAAGAGGTAGATAGACCGACAGATAGAGAGGCAGATCGATCTCAACTCCAGGCATTTTCTTTCTTTAAAGGTCTACTAGGATTTTAGTTGCGAAATTTCATCTACGATTACCAACAATCCAATATACCATTAATCGCGTTTGGACAATTTTTGACGTATCTCTCAGAACTGATAGCACCACATGCGCGCCATTTTTTAAATCCAGAAGTCAGGTTGATAAACCATGGAAACAGGAAGAGGAGAAGAAATTCAAGCAACTAACTACACTAGAAGCTATGTGATCTATTAGCTTGATACAACGACGAGACCTCCAATTAATCGTATCTTTCGAAAGATACTAGTTACACGATCGATATTAGGGGAGAGTTGCCAAATGCGTACTGGTCACCTAAATCGTACCACCTCTTTTATTTAAAAATTAATGCACTTTGATGCCTCTTGGTGGTAAAGATATGAACTTTTATTTATGTCGATAAAGTAGGACCAAAAAGTCATTCGCATGAAGTGTTGTTTTGTGAATGACAGAAGCACAAAGAAATCAGGCCAGTCTGATGTTAATTTTAAACGATTTTAATCGGCTGAATTAAATATAAATCTACAGTTTCTGAGGTAGTCCTATATATTTTTGTAAACTAGCTATGTTATATTATTTATTTCCATTTAGTTTATAAAACATGCTGATAATGTTTTAAAGCTTAGCTTCAATTATTTAGCGGGACGTCTTTTTCCTAAATCGTACCACACTGTGGTTTCCTAAATCGTACCAGTACGATTTAAGATACTGTTATTCAAATTTTACCGCGAAAATAAACGATTTACCATATTTCAAATTTTTTTAGCATGGGAATGCGAAAATATTGTGAATGGACAGAGGAACAGATGAAATTAGCAATAGAGGCTTACAGAAATAAAAAATACGGATTCAACGAATGTTCTCGGCGGTATAAAATTCCAAAGTCAACGTTAAGAAGACACCTCCTTGGATTGATAAAAAGACCTACTTCTGCATTAAAAAAGGTTGGAGGAGTTTGGAAAGAAGACAATATTTATTATTGTCCTAGTTGTATTTAAGTTAAGTAATGTAATATTCCATTTTATTTTTATGTTGTATTGTATATTAAACTGAAATTAAACGCAAAATACAGTGTCTCTTATGATTTTTTTGTATCTTTTTAATCCAACACATGAGGTACGATTTTGGAAACCGGGTGGTACCATTTAGGATACCGGTTGCCTAAATCGTACTGTTTGCATGATCTTATAAAAGTGTTCATATCACAATGATCTATCAATAAATATTTGAAAAATCATATTAAATTGCAACTTCGATAGTTAATACATGGATACAAAACATAATTTTTGCTCAAATTCCTACTAAAGAATATATAAACTCCCTTCGAAATTAAGTGGTACGCATTCGGCAACTCTCCCCTACTACCGGCCAGCGTTTCAAATGCTAGGCTACCTATCTTCGCTTTGTTTCATACTTTCAAGCGTTTTTACGTAAATTCTTCCCTTTAAGCGAAAGAATTGAATTTTGATAATAAATGATGTACCTCTCTGCCGCAATGATGGCACTGTGGTGTTGCGTGGCCGCTGGCAGCGATTTGATCCGCGCTCTCGCTGTAAAAGACACTGTCGCTGCCAGGACTGACAGACCTCAAAGACTCCGCTGAAACAGCCTTTAATCTCGTGTCTGGGCTCTGCGCCTCGACGATCATGGCTCGTTGTCCGTTGTGCCCTGGACTCTGTTGATAACGGCCTGGACTCAGCCTCGAACACATTATGTCGTCCGCCGCGCGTGATCTTCTTCGTGGCAGACTACCTGTTACGGCTGCATCCTTGTCCTAAATGGAATCAAGATAAAGTGTTCTCATACCGAGAGCCACAGGTACCCTTTCGCACTAGACCAAAAAAGTATTTGTGTGCTCAGTTTTCTGCAGATTTTATGAAAAAGCTGCACTTCCCTATCATTGTTTGAAATAGTATTTCAAGTATCATGCTATTTGATTTTATAATTACTTCCATGCCTGTGATCAGATCTGGACACTTTCATTTGAAATCGAGTAGGGGAAATTGAATATCTCAGGTATGATCGTTTTATTTATTATTTTAACCCCTTGCCCTACAATAACGAGCCAGACTCGTGATGACGATTCTGAATAGAGTCTAATAAATATGAACGTTATTAATTTCCCATAAACCGAAATAAAATTCTAGTTTGTTGTAGTTGATATATATCCTCTGGAGAAAACATAGGCATACAATAAATATAAACTATCTTTTTTTTCTATGAAATTCTGAACGATGAAAAATTTCTAATCATTATAATCGCAAAATAAATAGTAGTGTAAGGGATTAAAGACTTCAGTGATATCTAGATTATGAAATTGAGAAAAAAATAATTGAATGTGTTTCAAGAAATAAATTTTTAACGGTAATGTTTGCAAAAAACATACTCAATTTGAATGCTAATTTGCATATTCTCTTTCCATTAGAATCGCTGTATGCCAATTGAATAGATTCTCTAGTTAGTCACTGCAATTTACGTCCGACGGATACAAACATTTTGGAACGGTGGAAACTAAGTAAATACGTATGTACGTGTGTATCTCTTTCAGAACAAAAGTTAGCGCACAGCTGTAACTTAGTTATTGACTGACCCTTGTGTGTAATTGCATTGTCTTCAGTTTGCCGAATTAGAAAATCCAATTTAATCGTTACACGATACGCCAAATAAACCGTGTTTGAAATCGGCACCAGAGATTTCGATTAAATGGAAATATAACGTACCACACCAGTCAGAAAACATTCGATTAAAATCGTAACGAAATATGATCGTCGAAATTATCATCCGAGCGAATATTAAAAGCGAAAAATAGTATTATGTGTGCATTGATAAATACGATATTCTAGAAAAGTGTTAATAAAACGACGAATGATTCTGTTTCCTTTTTATCAAATATAAAACAATATGCTTTCCACCGCAGTTTCCATTATACAGTTTTTAAGAGATTGCTGAAAGAGAATGATTTACGTATAGTCGGGGACAAAATTAAGTGTACACTCTTTAAAAATTAACTTTTTTACGCAAACATTCTCTAGTGGAACTGTCGCCCGACAGGCCCGGCGATACAACAGTTACGGAGATACTAATCGTAATAGGTGTCGGATAGTGTTCATTCACTGACCTCGTTGCTTCTCCTCCTAGCAGAAATGTAGCCGCCAACCTTCTTCCTGGGACTCTCCCTTGTTCTCCTGTGTCTTCCTCCATCAGTCGTTTCCCGATGCGCGTGATGATGATGGTGATGATGCATGTGGTAATGATGGCTGCAGCTGGAGTCGTCCGAAGTCTGGGCATGTCCGGCGTCTTCAGCCGGCTCGACCCGCCAGTCCTCTTTCGGAGGACTCCTAGGAAGCTGTTGCTGGAATTGCTGTTGCGTTTGGCTCGGCGGCGCCGTCTCGCGTTTCCTATTGTTCCGGTGAGGGCTTTTCGTACTCGTAGACTTGGCCTTCGGTCTGTGACGATGACTCGGCGTCGGACTAACTTCGACGCTCTCCGGGTATTGTTCTATGCCGTGTTCGGTGTCCGCGGTGAAGTCCAGGGTGAAGTTTTTCCGTCGCCTGCGACGTTCCTCTTCGTTCCATGTGCGCGAGTCTGGAGGAGACTCGGCGTAACCGCCCGAGGAGGAATGGTGACCTTCCTAAAAAGGTAAGGGGAAGGAAGAGTCACCCCATGCTGGATCGCTTTGGATGTCGGTGTCTGGGATGTTTTCAAAATTACATATGCATGGTGTTTCACTGCAAGTTTCGCACGCAATTCTTTCCCAAACTATGGCCCGTTGTAAAAAATATTTCAAACACACCCTACTCAGTTTTCGGGAGACACTTTACGATGTTTACACATCTTCTCTAGGTGGACGTGTTCCCGAGATTTCAAGGTGACCTCTGTCTTTTTAAAATAAGAAACTGTACGCTTTAATTTAGGTAAGCCTATCCCGAGATGAATTCACTGACTCTTTCGTCGTCCAAGGTCATTTAGTGCCGTTCAAAATCCACCTTGAAATCTCGGATGCACGGCCACCTAGAGCAGATTTGTGACTTTCATTCAAAATTCAATAAATCGACCAGAAAAATCGTAGATTATGTTTTAAGCATTCGTTGTAAAGGGGAAGCTTCGATCTTTAAACCTAGGCTGGTTTCAATAATAACAGAGTTATAATTCGGTCGAGTTAATGGATACGTTATGTGTAGAACAGGAACCAATCCTATTTGCTAGAAGTGTTACGGAAAATATGAGCTACGGGAAACAAGATGCTACAGACAAAGATGTCATTGGAGCTGCGAAGAAAGCAAATGGCCACGAGTTCATTATGAAGTTTTCAGATAAGTAGGAAACCCAAATGGGCGAGGAGCGAAACTTTCCGGTGGTCAAAAGCAATGAATTGCAACTGCTAGAGCTTTACTCAAACAGCCATCTACAGGGTGTCCCAAATATGTTCTACTCCCTTGAAGGGGGTGATCCCTGAGGTCATTTGAAGTAACTTTTTCCTTTGCGAAAATGTCCTTTGCGATTTTGTTAAGGAGTTATTGACGAAAAACACGGACCTATGGCTATAGTCACGCTCTGATTGGTCCGTGTTTTTCGTTAATAACTCCTTAACAATGCCGTGGAAAACATTCTCGCAAAGGAAAAAGTTACTTTAAATGACCTCACGAATCATCTCTTTCAAGGAAGTACTTAGGACGGAAGTATGAAGTAGGATTAATGTAATACTTCGAAGATTTCATAAACTTTCTATGACAATATTGTTTCCGTATATTGTAAAGATACGTTCCATTTAGTGAAATGCGATACCTAGATTACGGATGTGTATGCAAATTCATATTTTTATGGACTTTATGTAAGAAAGTAGGATCAAGTAGAAGAATGATTTTTCTAATAAAAGTTTTGATATATGAAAAATATGCTAGGCCTCTATTATATTCTACTAAATTCGTGGTTTACTATTTTGTAAGTCTCTTGCATCGTCGTCAAAAACCAAAAGGCTCATGCAATTTTAAAAATCTTAAGAAAATAACATACGCGCAAAGAGACGATATTTAATTATAATCCTAATGAAAGTGTATTGTAACACAGAAAATAAAAGAATAGATATTTGTTTATTTAAGCATCCACTATGATTCAATAATCCACCATTTTTTAATAAAAATTGATTCAGTTTTCAAGGACTTCGTGGACGTATATATTGTCTCATTAATATGTATCAACACGTATAACTCATTAATATGCATGACTATTTTCCAATATTTTACACCATTTTTGCATAGTGGACGTGTGGACGGTACGCTTAATCGAAACTATATTGCCACATAATTGAAGATAGTAGTGAATAACTTGACAAAAAAAAATTGATAACTAGAAATTTCGAAGAGATGACCTTACACAATATCATTTTATGTTTATTGTTTAAAGCGGTTGAAATTACGTAGCGTATTATTTGTTTATTATTACAGCTAAGAGAGACATTTAAATAATCCGTTACAAGCGTGACAACTATTATGTCTACATTTATTTTTATTTTTATTTTACATATAATAATACAAGCGAAGTATAATAATAAATTAAGTACCGAATTGCATTTATAAACTATGCTGGTTGCAATCTATATAAAAAAGCAGTGCAGTATTTATGAAAGATGCGAACAATTCCAACAAATAAAGGATTCTTCTGACTGTAGAATGATATATTTTCGTGGGATTTAAGTGTAGTCTTATATTACTAGCATTATAAACAAGAACGAATATCGAAACAACACTGAAAAAGCACCAATGGTACCAAATATCGAATAAATATCCAAATATGAAACACTAAGATCAAACAAAATATTTGCACAAAAAACAAACAAGGCTAGATTAAAGTCACAATATGTACGGTGTCAAAGCGAGCCTATAGCAGGTTAGCAGATATTTATTTTAGGAATTTCTCTATCGTATTGCTATGTATTAAGATATTATTCCATATTTGACAACTATCTACGTATGCGTATAGAACATTGATTTATTTACTTTCCACAAAAGAGTTCGCAGCTTCCTTCATTTATCTTTTGCATTACATCAACTTTTTATCAAGCTGTCTGTTGCGTACTAAGAAACAAACTCAGCTGGAAAAACATGCGATGGATGAGGGTTAATTATGACGAGTTCTCATTACGAAAGCACTGGCACATTTAGCAAACTAGAAACAAGCTCTTTGTTCCGTACCTCTTCCACAATAACAATCGTAATTGCAGACAGCATTCCGTTCCAATTCAAACGTCAAAATGCTAGTCGAATAGGGTATCCTATAACTAATTCCTCTTTGTGCAACTAGTGAATCGATTATTCTATTTGACGTATGAAATGCGCAAGGTTCGGGACAGTACGATCGGCAATCTGATTTAAATTAGTTTAATAATCGTCTTACGTCACGATCGTGTTCCGTTTCTGAGGTGTGTCCGCTCAGAGGTGCAGTCTGCTCGAGTTCCTGACCCAGATCTGTCATTGCATCTTTCAGGTCGTAACTGCCCGAGCTACTGCTGCTGCTGGACCTCGCCGGTGATGGTGGCACCTCCAATCCAAACGGAATTTCCGTTTCCTCCAGTATCGGCGGCGGACTGCACGGTTCTTCAACGACAGCCTGACGCGGAATACCAAAGAATTTAATTTTCCACCGAACACGAAAAAACCTTCCCTTTCGAATTTTCGTTTTCGAGACCGAATTTTAGGTTCATCACAGCAATGCTTCGATATCCAACGAGTTCGACGGGGGAAAGAGGGGGACAGTATCAGTTTTTTATTTGGGTGGCATTTTCAAGGTCATTTGAAGGTCAACTTTGTTGTTTCAAATGGAAACCTGTATTTTTTATTATGGGATTTTTATTATGGGATATTGTACATAAAAAGACCAACGATTTTCGTAGGATACTTTTTTTTATCCGCGCAATGTATCCCTAAGAAGAGAAACTACAAAATGGAGATTAGAACCTGGAAATTGAAGAACCTGAACGACCAAAGAATTCAATTTCTACCTTAATCAATGAGTTTCAAGTTTCTTGACTGACAAAATACGTTGACAAAAATGTTGCTTACTGTTATCGATAAATCTATTTGAATAAAAGTTGCGTTTGCTTAACGTTACTGTTCAGAATCGGACATTTAATGTGAAAAAATATATATATATATATATATATATATATATATATTCACTCAATAGATAAGACTTCAAGAGAAATCCAAATAGACACATACTTTTTGTAAAAAAATTTACTTTTTGTAGAATTAAATCTACCATTCGGTGTACAATAGTAACAGCTGTGGTTCAATGAGCAGCAGTAGCTCAATATATTTCGAACCTTGCAAAAATATCCATTTGGGAAAATACGAAACGTTTCACACGATTTTACACAAAACAAGAAGAAACATATGCGAAGAAATTTTAGCCGTAACACTCGCAAGAAAGAGAGAAATAGAAGTACATTAGGCTGATAGTAGGGTACAAAAATGTTACACACTGACACCTTATAACACAATAGGCACCGAAATGTTGCGATCGTTGTAACATTAATATTAGCACAGAACATATATTTTGCTACTGTCTGAAATACAGGTAGATGCAACAAGAAAAATATCCAATTATTGCTAAACAATGAAACACAGTGTTAAAACACTCTTTTGTTTAAAGAAATAGATATTTTCACACCAAATATAGAAACATTTATACTCAGTTATATTGACCCACTGATACAGATAACATAAATACCATGCATACGTAAACTCTCTTACAAACACACTGGTGTACATAAATTATAGTCACTTTAATACTATATATTAAATAGTGGATGTTATTATACATATATATGTGGTGTGGATGATTTTATAATAAAGAAAAAAAGATGTAAGTCCAAAAGTAGTTCCTAAATATTTTCTTCACTCGTGATAATACTAGAAATATTTTGTATACATTTTATTGAAAACAAATTTATTAAATTAACTTGAACTTTACGAGTCGAAAATAGTTTCAAGGTTTTGTCATTAACATCTCGTAATGCATTTTAATGTTAGCTACAATATGCAAGGGGATATTAAATAATTGAGATGTTAAAGGTGTAAACTAGTTCCGAAGAAAATGATGCCAGAACAGTTTAGTTGTGCGCATAGTGACCGGGCGACAGGGTGGGAGAGAAAAGAAAGTGAAGTAGAAACTTGAGTTTTCGAGTACAGGCTGAATTGTCACAAAAAAAGGTTCTCAGGACAACGACGAATACGTCGAGTCGCGGAGGGCGGAAGAAGAAGGGAGGGTGATGGCCGAGTCATTAGAAAAGTGCCCAGAGTCTACGAGCACCCCTATGTTCTCCCAGGTCATTTAATAGTATTCTTTACAATTGAAGTAATGAGCTACACTCGAAAAAGGTCGAAATTTTCAAAAACGAATCAAACTCGTAGACAGAAATTTCTCGTGTTTGAAGTTTTTCGTTATTCATTTCGCTTGTTATCCACGTTTATTCCGACGAGAGCTTTACCTTCACATTCAGAAAATGAAGAGTTCGGAGCACATCTAGTACCCCGATAAAGCAAAATAAACCGGTTACTTGAAAGAACCGAACGTTCGTTACGAAAAATATTAAAGCTACATTTATTTCGATTTCGTTGCATCCGGTATGTGCTCGAATTAATTTCCAGACGCACATCATTGTAGTTTCAATGGATTGGGTAGTTTTGGTACTAATTCAAGGGAAATTATTGAACTTCTCTTTGATATGCCAGTCTTTGAAAAGGCCACTAACGGGATCTGTGAGGAAAGCGAAGAAAGTGGCATGACACGGGTCAAGAGTAACCCGGTACGTTCTTAGTAAACGTTAAGTTTCCAACTCGAATATTCTACAGGGAATTGCAGTAACTCGAGAGCCCCTTTTAAATCTCACAGATTTGTACGGAAGCGAAATAAAAGTACCAAGTAATTAGTCCTGCTATTTTGTAATTTTCCATAATATGAATCCTCTTTCGTAATTTACAAGTATTCGCGTACGTCCGTGTTCGGCGAAACGGTGTGTCGAAATTCTTTAAAATATACTTTTTAATTCTTAAGTCGAATGCACAGTGGCAATTCAGATTAAATTTAAAGAATAAAAGTATTGTTCGTTCGTTGTAAGTCTGAGGGGAATACTCTCCTGTTACCAATATTGATCTTCTGCGTACACGTAGATTTGGAATGAACTTGCGAGGGATATTTCCCAAGTGAGAGCAGGATTTTTATGCGATTTTGTATGATATAGGACTGGCAAGAATATTTTACACGTATTTTCGCAACTTGTGGCTATATTGAAACAGGAAAAAACCGGGGGTTGAATGAAACTGTTAAAATTTTCAAAAGGCAGGGTTAAATGGAAATTTCTTCCTTTCTTTGATTATTTGAATCAGTTGGAAATTATATATGGATATTATTTCATCCTTTCAGTATTGCCAAAGGTTTTTAATTTCATCTAGTAATTTTCAGTATTAATACACAAAATCCATAATCTCGTTTTTACATCGAATTGTAAGAAAAAAGTAAGAAATTATCAAGTGATTCATCTAATAGCTTTGTCTAACCGCTTCAATGAAGAAAATCCTAATGGTAATTCCACTCAACTCTTTCATTATTTAACGACTGAACAAACTTCGTCTGGTGACAGTATATTATCACCTCTCTGTGTGTAATCTTCCCGTGTTACAATGTGTTACAGCTCGGAGACCCGAACGCGGGTCAGCTCAAGCACCATAAAAAGGTAAAGCTGATTACCCTTGTTCAAACCCAATTACCTGCCGAGTTCTCCTGCCATAAACTTGCGGATGCACGGGAATTTCGCCGAATTTTACAGGGGCCTATAGATTATGTCAACCAACAGGGATATAAAACAATTATTCCCACAACAATATGTATATCCCCTCGAACCCAATAGACCAATTCTCATTTTGAGATTTCGCGTAACATAACAAAATAGCGAAGATATCGCTTCGTAATAGAGTTAGCGGGGCACCCTGTGTAATTGATCGATTAAAATATCCTATGGAAACAGAGTGTCCTCTCGTCTGTCCTTGACTGTAAGATACCTGATAGAATAGTACGAGTAATTTTCGTTTAGCCGGATGGCCCGGAGTTTCTAACAATGCACGGCTTCGGTAACAATGCATCGGAAAATGGACACGCAGATAGAATAGACGAGACTCACCTCGCTGCGAGCCAAGCTGTAAATGGAACTTGCACTCTCGAAGGAACTTCCTTCGGCGGCGGTGGCTGTCGCCGAGGCGGATGCTGCGGCGCTGGACGTCTGCGGCGGCCTCGACCAGGAACTGGTCGTTGCCGAAGTGCCGGTTGTGGTCCCAGTCTCGGTGGAGGTGTTGGCAGTGACGTAGTCCTCGGAGGTCTCGGACAGGTCGGTGTTCGTTCGGCCGCCCGAGTCTGTTCTCGCGAGGCTCAAACCGAACTCGCTCGACGATTGCGACTGCGGTTGCGACAACGGCGGACCAGGACTCGGCCGACGGAATGCGCTCCTTGGTCTGCCATTGCTCGGAGTGGTGGACGATTCGACGCTGAGAAGTAATTGCCTTTAAAAATCGCTTCAAGTTTTACACCGCGTGTCTCCATCACGGGCCCACTTTCGATGATTTCACTGAACCCCATGGATATTTACAGCGCGTGTGATGGGCTTTGTTTAATTTCCTATCTCTTTCTCTCTCTCTCTCTCTCTCTTTCTCTCTTTCTATCTTTGTTGAGTATGGAATATCGAGAACAGCTAGGGGAAAGTTGCCAAATGCGTATTGGTCATCTAAATCGTACTCCCGCGAATTCATTGTTGTCGCGGCATTCTACAATCACATTTTGCGAAATTGAACACGTACTATACAACCTGTGAACTATTATAGCTGTCTAGCAAGTTTCCCATAATCCACCTGTTAAGTATACAAATTCGTGATGCTTAGAATTAATGAATTGCAACTTTATTTTCAATTCTTTATCCGCCATATTGGGATTTGAAAGTACCTCCAAAATCGAAAATATATAAGCGAACAATTTTGACAATACAGAATGAAACAACATGAAAAAACATCATTGATGAGCACGTCTATTATTGTTATTGTTATTAATTCAATGCAATGCGGAATATACACGAAAAAAAAATCAGAAAAAAGGTTCAAAGGAGGGGGGCATGGCAAGGGTTCAAAAATTACATTTTTATTCGATAAGAAATTAACGATTCATTAACGTTAACGGCACCGCAATAGAGTTTTGGATTGACGTGTATACACGTCAAACACGCTTAACTGCTTAATTTACTATGCAGACTGTTTGTTGTAAAAAAAATGTTTCACAAAATAGTCGTTTGGCATCAAGCAGGGTGTGCGACGTAATAATTAATTTTCTAATAATGAGAATCTACAGAGAGATGTAGATGAAGGTGGTGTAGAGGTGTAGATGTAGATATTACCTAAAACTGGCTCGGTACTTTTGCAATGATCCAATTAGGTTATGGTCAATATTATTGTATAGTTACCTTGGCGTTAGCGGTTGGATGGGTATCGTTGGCGTGAGATGTATCCTCGGACTCGATGAACGCGATTCCATTGTTTCCTCAACGTCGAGCGCCTCGGTGTCCATCGAGGATCGCTGTTGATGTTGCAGAAGCAGGAGATGTCTCCTCCTGGAGGACGGTGTCAGAAGGGCTAACGTGTCAGCCTGGAGGACCGTCGCCTGAGACTCGTTCCAAATTCCATCGTCCCTCGTGATGTCGTTTGTTAACGAATCGCTCGAAGCGAACGGCGACGTGATCATACCGGAAAGTGCGGATCCAGGACTGAAAACTATCGGACATAGTGCTTCCGTTTGCTGCAGCATCCTCAACGGTGTCATTTCATAATCTACAGGATCCTGCAAGATTCTCCTTGCCGCTGAAACATCATCATCATTGACAAATACAGTGACTTTCCGGTACTGTTCAGACACTTAAAAATACGATGACTTTTCTTTTAATCCCTTCCTGTACTTTAACGAGTCTGACTCGAGATGAAGATTTTGGCCCAAACATAAACATCACGAGTCAGACTCGTGGAATGATTTACAAATGACTATATTACAGGTATTTACATGTCGACTGGCATTGCAACTGTTTTCGAGCGTCGCTCTGGTCTGTTTACCACTTCGTCGAGCTTAAATGGCACGGGAAGGGGTTAATTATATAAGCATAACAATAACGATTTTAGATCGATTAGTTGTACGCTAATAACAATTCAATTCTGATCCGAAAGTGCAGGTAATAGGACACCGTGACGGCCGAGGCACGAAATGGAAGCGGCAACAAAACAAACGGTGCTTAAACGATAAAAAACGGTTGCATTAAGCACGCGGTAAAAGGAACGAGACCGAAGATAAATCAGGGTCGTTCTTTTTTCGCCCCGTTGAAATTGCCGCGCCACGTTCATAAAAAGTCCCCGTGTAAAACGAGGAACGCGTCCCCGCCGCCGCAAACTTGCGAGCCCCGGCCGCGAAACTTTCTGAAAATTTTACTAGCCGGAAAAATAACGCGCGCTGGCATGTTGTAAATCGTATTTCATACTCGAGACTGTAGTTGGCGACGTGGGAGATGTAGGAAGTGATCTCGGTAGCATAAAGTCGTCCGACGTTAAACCTTGCACGCCATCCTCCAGCGACACGCTCCTCTTGCGAAAAAGTCCTCTCCGGATGAGATTCTCGTGAAACTCCTACAACCATATTGAAGAGTAACACGTCGCTGCGACACTAGTCAATCGACACTTTCAGACGGTTTATGTGTTTGTCGCGTATCGCGTACAGCGACGCATAAATCTCAGCGGTTGCATAGAGTGGATCCGAGAAGTATTTCAACTTTCCCATTCTCTAAAAATTGTCGATATTTAAACTGTGACAATAAAATCAACAAAGTAGTACAACAATACAGGGTGTCCCAAAAATTTACTTCCTTGATCATTTTTCCAACTCGAAAATCTTCTTCGCGGCTTTCTTGGCAAATTATACTATATCTATAACACACTCCACACAAAATATTAAATAAATGAATTCAGTGAAATTATACACGTTAAATTATAAGTAGACATCGGATGTTTATGCATTTATGGCTTATGGAAATGTTAAAAAAATGCTATAATATAAAATTCGAGAGAATTTAACACGATTTTTATTTACTTTGGATCTACAAAGGCTGTCCCCATTAAAAATAAAATTTTATTTCATTCCACTTTCTTAAAATGTTTCTATAAAAATTGGAAATTGCATAAACATCCGATGTCTAATTATAAGTTATATAATTAATAGTTAGCTGTATGTTAACACTTTTGTTCAAGACTGCGCAATATTTTGTTCTCAATTTCCTATAAAAAATAAATCACCGCAATTCATCGGAAAGCTCCAGGATAACCTGTATAATTAGTTGCAGAAGAGAAACGCTCTGTTCTTCCCTGCAATCTTTCGTTGATGTTCCATTATGTAATGCTCGCAGAACTCTTCCGACATTTTCCTTGTATTTCCTCGAGTGTAACATCTCTAAAATTAAAGAACAGCTTGACGGAATTTCTCTCCGTGTTTACCTAATACTTCTTCCATGTTCCCCCTCCGAAAAGAAAATTTAAGCGCGAGCACAGAAAATCAATTTTTGGATAGGTACGCGCGTATTGCAAGCAAACACTTCGGAGGAAGAAAAACGACGTTTCATTGTCTCTGCATACGTAACGTTCCTCAACTTCGTTTACTAGAAAGTTACGATGCACTTTTGCAAATGTACACCAAAGCTTCCTTTTTAACTTCACTTAACTTCATCCGAAGTAGTATCCTCCAACAGTTTCCCGATACAAGTTCTATCGAGAACACAATGCAACTTTTATCTTTGCTCCACTTATGCGACAGAGTGGCTTGAGTGTTACGGAATATATCATGTTTAAATATATATACGATGTTTAAAATAAAAGTTAAGAAGTACGAGCGTTGTTGTAAAATTATGGAACCTCCAGTGCGTGTTTTACATTCAAAAATGCAACGTTTGTTACTCCTTTTCTGCTAAAATGTAAATATACATATTTCCATGTTTTATCATTTCTTTTTTCAATTTTGTTCTACTATATGTGTAGAATATTCTACAGTTTACCGCGGAACATAACTTTCTACGGATTTATTCAATATTTTCTAACGCGTTCAGTTTTATCGGTGACGAACTACATTAACGGTTTCTAATAGCTCATGAAATATTGATAAGAAAGTGCAGTTTAACGACAAGATATAAATCATTCGTAGAGGTTCATCATTATTTAATATACCCATCATAATATCCCTGTTAAATTTCGTCGGGTCTGTGCGTGCAATACTTTATAGCATAAGATAGTATCGGAAACACGAGTAGTCGAGTACCTAGGATATATGGTTTAAATTAATTACGCCGGCGTTTATAGATTACTTGCGTGCATGCAGTATTGTTGCGCAACATGTGATACCTTGTTACGTCATAAGTAATATTGTGTAATCAAAATATAATTAAATCACTGTCATGGATTACATATAACCACAATTTATGGATTAACTCGAGAAGTAGCAGAATTAAATGCAATCCTCGAGTACTATACGATCAAATATTTCTATCCGAAATTAGCCATAGAATTTAATTTTAATCTTTTGCGTTAAGTAAATTACAAATACCGCATCGTTTTAAGATTTTGACAAAGAAGTTCAACAGTCTAAAATAAAGCAAAGTTTAAAATAAAATTATTAATACCATCAGCCGATACGTTAATGTTTTAATTAATAAATGGTCAATGTATTTTAGAAAGACATGGAACTTTTAGAAGTAATATTTTTATATGAATGTAAAAAAGTATAGAAAATATTCGTTCATTGCAGATGAAGGCACGGAATATTAAATATATTTCGGTATGTATGAGAACAATACTTCTCTATTTTGTGACATGTCGTACAGCCAGCCACCAAATTGCGACTCCCACACCACTACGTGTTTTTGTCAGCATGGATGCATGCCTATGCGCCGCGTTATGCAAGAATTGCTACAAATTCGTGAAGCGTGTTATATCAAAACCACGTTATATAAATACC
Organism: Seladonia tumulorum; assembly: GCA_913789895.3. Classification (NCBI taxonomy): domain Eukaryota; kingdom Metazoa; phylum Arthropoda; class Insecta; order Hymenoptera; family Halictidae; genus Seladonia; species Seladonia tumulorum. Next base: position 10,281,788 of record OU565267.1, on the reverse strand, counting down.
GCAATACACGAGACTTGCGCCTACCGCGAGAATTTATTGATATTTTATATCACGAAGAAATTAATAAAATTTCGTAAGAATTTCAATCGGAACGAAAACATTAACACTTTTCCGCAGAAAATAAAAAAAAACAAATACTTTTGTTCCTCGAAATTCCATAGCTACCCTGCGTAACATTTGTTTTCGTCATTCTTTTCTGAAATGAAATGCATTCTTTTGCTGCACGAAGTAACGCTTTCGATTAAAAATGTCTGTTGCAGTAATTGGACAATTAACAGAGGAAAACGGCAGATGAATAACGGAGGATCATATAATCAAATGCTGTATGCATAATCGATTAGCAGGTGTTCTATAAAATCCGCAATATGTCAATTTCGTACGAAGAAACGCGAACGAATTTATGACAACGGATTGAAATCGATTATCACACAAAGAAACGGGAATTTTTATCAAAATTGATTGACGCTTTTATTATTACTTAATCGATTGCGGAATGGGTGTATATATATATATTTTTTTATATATAAAATCGCGGTCTAAGTGAGCAATAGGTTGCATCTTTCAGCCTTTTTGCGTTTCGGTTCTCACGGTAATCGATTGCCTGTTGCCGACATACGTCGATGGCACGCAGTGTGAAAAACGATCGTGTGGTCAGTTCTATTGAGAAACATTAACCCTTTAGCTACGGCTGAACTGAACGCGTAGTTGTATTGCGACACGAATAACTCGCCTGTAAAATATTCAAAACGGCGCTATCGGCAACGCGAACGGGGTCTATTGGTTTATAGTATACGATCCCATTCAGTTACTGTATGATTTGTTTGCCGAAATATCAATTCGCGTTTTCTATTTTTGAAAAAAAAAAGGCGCGTATACACGTTTCAAGTTTATATGCGTATGTACACGTAGTCGATATATGTGTTCGACCAGAAACTATGTATTAGAATCTCACATGTGAGATTGCTATCCTGCACAGGGGATACTGAACGAAGGGGTCTACAGTTAATGTCTGGACAGAGCGAAATAACTAAAAATTGAATCAAACGTGCGGTACGACTTTTGTTTTTAAATAAGGGTTACTTTACTTTAGATCGGAATTGAAACACGAAAGTAGGAAGTGTGTATCAAAATTGCAATCGCAATACTTTTCCATAAAAGCGATATGTTATGTTATTTATACGAATCGATTCCTTGAACCGTTTTGCCTATAAATAATGTAACGATAATGTAAAGGTCATGGGAAACCAATAGTTTGCAAAACGGTCGATCGTTCGCGTGAACGAATTCCAACAATAATTTTGAGCAGCTCAATTGTTGAAGTGAAAACTTCCTTATTAGACACGTGTATTAGATATTAATGTATCAAATTATATAACAATTTCTGAAGTGAGTTTTTTTTTTTAATTTTTGCCCCAGTTTTCGTACGTATCGACCAATGTGCAGCGTACGTCGTACACTGCTCGTGGAAATTGGTAGATTTGCTGGTTCGGCAATCAACGCGATGAACGTTATTGCAAGGCCATTAGAGGTTTGATGCGGTAAAGTAATGAGATGCTACTTGCCTCTTCGGGATGATCGTCGTGGAGCGGAGCGACCCTGAGCAAGGACAGGTCCTCTGGCGTCGAGGAGAATTGGACGGGTGCTCTGACGGTCCTGCCCCAGGGGTCCGGGTGATTCCTTCTGCACGTGTGAGGATAACAAGGTTCACCGACTTCGGCGACGAGCTCGCGTCTCTCGATCCGGATTTTACCGTCGGAGAAGCTCTTCTGCAACGGTGGTAGCCTCCTCGGCGAGTCCGACAATCGGTTCAGGAGAATTCGCGCATCCGGCGACACCGGCGCAGGCTTAAAGTCTATGAGGATTTCTTTGTCCTCCACGTCGATGGACCTCCGTTGACCTTCGGACTGGAGACAAACAAACGAAACGAATGCTAAGCACCGTAAAATCTGTCGTGTCAAGCAAATTTCGGCATTACCGAAATTATACAGTAGAGCCCTCGTAATTCCGAATCGAAATGTTATGGAACGTCATACAATACCTTCAGCGAAACCGTCAGACGGACGTTTATAATTGATCCGTAACAACAACGTGTATCGGCGAGCGTAATTGAAACCGTGTGTAATTATTAATCGTAATTAAAATGTAACAGACTGTTTATGAAACATTACTGCACGCAAGTAAACCGTGTGCATTTCGTCATTTCACAAACGGGATGGGGTAAGAGTCGTACTTGGAGTGGGAAGCATCGATCAATATTTTAATATCCGCGACGACGTGTGTGTCCTTTAATTACGCTACACTAACACGATTTTGCTTTCCGCCAGCTCTATTTTGTTACCAGACTATAATTCGATCACACCACCATTACAATCTGCTGTAGATGGCTCCGGAATTTGATTCTTGCCCGACCTTCCTACTGATAGAACGAAATCAATTGCTCGCGGTTCCATTGATTTATGTACAAGTCTAGAAATTCATCAATTTCTTGTCTGCTGAATTTAAAATTCATATCGTGACATTTTGATATACAAAAGTCGAGGCGTGTTCCAAACCAACGGCATGGAAATTAATGAACGTTGTCACGTAGTGTGCGTCCATCAGGAGATGTCAGTGATTTCACACTCTCGATACGTGCTTTGCTGTCTTTGTCAAGCGGTTCGGCCAATAGCGGATTACGTGTACCGCGAAGTAGGGATATCACGTGGTACCCCTACAAGTTTCTCACTGCTATCTTCTGATGGACGCATAGTACGCCAGGTTTGCCGAACTCGCGCCCACGGGCCATATTTGGCCCCTTTCTCCCACTTCTTCATTCCGCTAAAGTGGGAAGAGCTTTTTTATGAAACTTTTACCAACATTCTACATACACTTGCCGACAAAAGTTAAGAAACAAAATAGTCGTTTGAGAATTAGTGTATATTTTTAATCTCCTGAAACACACATGTCCGAATTAAAAATAACACGACGAGATTACGCATCATACATGAACATACAATAAGTTTTTTTGGGATTATACTTGTATAAGCACTACAATTAATATTGAGTCAAGGAAACAAAATAAATACTTGTGACAAAAGTTAAGAAACATGAAGACTTCTTGCAAGAAGTAGAGTAAGCAATGTAAACAAACATGTTCGAAGGAGTCTAGTCTCCTTTCTGACATCGTCGAGTGTGGTTAGTATTATTAGCTGCAGAAAATATGGCAGGAAGGCAACATTTAACTGAAAGTGAGAAACAAAGAATAGTTGAAATGTTTAAAAAAGGGCAGAGGAAAACTGACATTGCAAAAGTGTTTGGTGTAAATCGTTGTGTTATCACGAAGATTATAAAACGTTTTCAAGACAATGGAACTGTTAAAGTGGCACCACGAACCGGCAGACCACGAAAAACAAGTAAAAAGCTGGATCGTCGAATTGCAAGGCTGTCTAAATGCAATCCATTTTGCACAGCTGTCGAAATTAAAAGTCAGTTGGACCTCAGGAACATTATCAGTAGGACAGTTAGCCGTCGTTTAGATGAAAATAATCTTTTTTCACGGAAAGCATGTAAGAAACCATTTGTTTCTAAGAAGAATCTTAAAGCTCGGTTGGAGTTCGCTAAAGAGCACATTAACTGGTCTTGTTGCTGAGTGGTAAAAAATTCTATGGAGTGACGAAAGTAAGTTCAAATTATTCGGAAATGACTCCAGAAGTAATGTACGACGTCCTATTGGACAGCGATTTAATGTCAAATATCTGAAACCAACAGTAAAATTTGGTGGTGGTAATGTGATGGTGTGGGTCTGTTTCTCACGTAACGGTCCTGGTCCGTTAATGCAAACAAAGGAGTCTATGGATAGATTTGTGTATCGCGATATTTTGCAAAATCATATGTTGCCATTTTCTAAGGAGAAAATGTCAATGGAGTGGTCATTTCAACATGACATGATCCAAAACATTCTTCTAAATTAATTAAGGCATTTCTCATGGAGCAAAATGTTAATGTAATTAAGTGGCCAAGTCAATCTCCAGACTTGAACCCAATTGAACATTTGTGGGATTACGTTGGACGTCAATTCGGGAGTCATTCATTTACTAATAAAGCGGAGTTAATGCGAGAAATTACGAAAATATGGTCTAAAATACCACCCAAGCATTGTGTTCGATTAATCGAATCAATGCCATGCAGACATCAAATCCAAGGGTTATCGAACATTTTATTAGATCATCATAAAAAGTATAAACACCTGCACATTGTTGTTTTTTTTTGTTAAAAGTGATTACAAGATTCAAGCACAGTATGTTTCTTAAATTTTGTCACAAACTTTTCTTTCGTTTTCTTGACTCAATATTAATTGTAGTGCTTATACAAGTATAATCGAAAAAAACTTATTGTATGTTCATCTATGATATGTAATCTGTTCATGTTATTTTTAATTCGGACATACAGTCGAGTCGGAAAGTAAGTTAACGACTGGTGTATGCAGGCAAATGAATATGACATGTCTTTAATCTTTAATAATGATAATATATGTTTTACTAACATATTTGTTTATTTCCTTACACCTCCTAAATAAAAACAATACAATAACTTGATTTTATTCATCATATTCATTGCCTGCATATCACCAAATGTTAACTTACTTTCCGACTCGACTGTATGTATTTCAGGACATCAAAAATATACACTAATTCCCAAACGACTACATTGTTTCTTAACTTTTGTCAGTAAGTGTATATACCGACGTGATTTTCTGCTAGTTAAAAGGGGCCGGTTACTGTCCCGATTGTTCTCGACTCGTTAGTTTATACACTTCTTGTCAAAAAGATAGCCCAGGTGTGCTATCTTTAATTTCTCAATGACGCATGTAAAGTTTTACGTTTGTCACGTATAATCTCAAAACATTATGAGGGAAGCTCCGCCTCCAGGTAGAAAGTTAAAGATTGTTGGAGACCAGTACCCGATGACAAGATCCGTATGTTTTGTTTATATTTACTCGTGGCAAGTTACCAACGCAGACGATGTGTGCAACCATGGATGAGACAATGAGTATCGACTCTCACAATGTGTACAGAGAACCCGTGTATTTACACGCAATGCAAGCACATGCCCCGGTCACGGATTCCTTACGCTCCGCTTATCGTTCTCGCCGACTCTACGCTTGGGTCGAGTCCCCTTTTGATCCGTGTACGATTACGCGAACACGTCAAAATTTCTTGTGTCACCGTGGGCTCGATGGTTTTTGCTGTAGCCGAGAGACCGACACGTCGCTATATGTTATGCAAACGAGCACGACCGAGGAACTCGCATCATCCATGCAATCGGCCGTATAATCGGAGGAGTTGCATAAACTAACGAGTCGTGAATATTCGACCTAGTAACGGGACCTTTTAGCTAGCGGAAAATCATATCGAATATATTAATGTCCCTCCAAGAACCGGTTACGTTCATGGGGCGGCATGGTTTCAACGAACAACGATGTTGGAGAGCGGTAGTGTGAGTAACGAAAAAAACCCAGAACTCGTAAACGATGGGTACTACGGTGGGGATGCAACAGTTTTCCCTAATTCTCGAGTTTCGAGAAGACCACAGAGTGGGGAAAACCCGCGTGTGATACGATTTGGACGTTCACGTGTTGCTACAGTCCGCGACAATACTATAATTCATATTATAGTACTATAATTCATATAATACTAATATTCATGCAGAGTGTTATTATTTACTTCTGGGGACGTCGTTCCACCCACTGTTTTCCTTGGAATTTCTATGAACTTGAAAACTACACAAGCTTGACCTCTTGTTAGCCGCGACAAATCTGTAAGATAGTTCCTCGCAAACAGTGAAAGCGAAAAAATCATCAATGTAATATTCTTCTAAAGTGTCAGTAATTGAAGCAAATAATTTAAGTGAAACCTGAAAAAATATTAATCAACTTGCAATATTTGTGTTTATACAAAATGCCACGAGGAGAAAAGAATGAAATGAAACAGAGATTAAAATTATCAATAACTTGCGAAATGAAAATCATCCAGTGGCAAAAATTTCTGAAATTCTTGGAAGAAACCATTGTGTAGTTTATAATTATTTAAAAACTAGTGAAAACTATGGTAAAAATAATCCAGGAGACCGTCCAAAGTTGACAACTGCACAAGACAGACGGTAAAGTGTCAGGACAGTACAACGAATAATAAAGGCTTATAATAATTTAAAAAGGCGTAAAATTTTGAGAAGACCGCGGCTAACTAACCGTCATAAAGAAGCCAGATTGGAGTTTGCAGAACAATGCATGCATTGGCGTAAGAAATGGAGGAAAGTAATTTTTTCTGACGAGAAACGGTTTACTTTAGATGGCCCTGATAATCTAAATTATTATTTTCACGAATTAAGAAAAGAGGGATTGACACTGCAAAGGCGACAAATGGGTGGAGGAGGAATAAAGATTTGGGCGGCTATAGGATATCATGGAAGAACTGAAATTGAATTTATTTCCACAAAAATAAACAGCAGGAAATACATAGATGTTACTGATAAGCACTTGTCAAAACATGCTCAGTCCATAGCCAACTAAAAATACATTTTCCAACAAGGCAATGCAGCTGTGCATTCGGCAAAGATAGTACAGGCCTACTTTAAATATAAAGAAATAGATGTTTTACCATGGCCAGCGAGATCTCCCGACTTAAATATCATTGAAAACCTTTAGGGAATACTAGCCAGGGAGGTTTATTATAAAGGAAACCAGTTTAGTACTATAGAAAAATTGAAAAACTGCGTTGAAATGGTATGGAAGAAAAACAAGCAAAAAACGATTAAAGATTTGTATAAATCTATTCCAATAAGAATGTTGCATGTCAGAAAAAATAAAGGTGGCAACACAATATATTAATAACCGATAAAAGTAAGCTGTACGTGTTATTTTTTTACAAAAACATTGCTTGTCTTATAGTTTTGTCGCAGTTAATAAAAGGTAAGTTGGTGTTACTTTCAAATTCTTAGAAATACTAATGAAAACACTGCGTTAACCGTTTGAGTCCCAGGGGTTATAGAAAAAACACTGTCGTAGAATCCCAAACAGCGCAACCGCGCTTTCTCTAAATGAGAATTTTTATTTTGTAATGTATTATTGCATTATTATAGTATCATTCTATCTATTGTAAAATGTTCTATTTACATTAAAAGGAGCTGTGTGATGTACTTGCGTCAGTAAATCTGAGCGCGCGACTTCGACAATTGATGACGCACCGTCAGTTGTTCACAATGCTCGAAATGTGCTGGGTTTTCTCGACATAAAATCTCAACAGCGCGATCGCGCTGCTTGGGACTCAAACGGTTAAACGTCGTCTCCAGAAGTAACCAATAACACTCTGTATGAAAGACGATGAAGTTCTTTCATATAACACATAATTATTTCGTTTAAAGCGATGTCTTATAGTATTGTCGCGGACTGTAATCACCAAGCCGGTTATGAATGTTTCCGACCCGGATATTTCCAAGTCGGTGTGATGCGATGGTTCATAGGAACGCACTAAAGGAAAAGAGAGGCGGGGTAGTCTATGTTTATATCCAGAAGCCCCTATATAACAGTTAGAGACACCTTCCATGCGAGCCCTATCACCAGCTAGAAGGAGACCAGGATATAAACAACGAATCCATGGTGCGTATTACCGAGGTCCCATCACTTTCCCGGAAACCCTCGTAAATACACACCGGTATATAAAGACGCGATACCCGATGCGCGAGCACAGTCGCTATTCAATTGCCGGAGCGATAATGAGAAACACAAGTGACGTCGGTACGCAAGCATACTCGGCCTGGACTATGGTGACCCGGGCAACTCAGACAGGGGTGGATCTGCTGTTCCACGACCCACCGTCGCAACCTCTGACGACAAAGGTGGCGGGCCCATGGTGGATTCCCGAATCTAAGCGGAGACGGCGATACGCGCGTAGCGTAGCGACGCAGGCAACAGTTAGGCGGGTCCGCGTCCGCACCCAGCCACCACAGAACGGGCCATCAACGGAGCCAAAGGGCGCCGGAAGGAGCATCAAGGGATGCCGAATTCACCCTGAGGAAATCTTAGGGGTCGGAGGCCAACTCCAGGGAGAGCTCGAAATTTCTTGCGAGGTGATTCTCGAAGCGGACGAAGAAGAATGCACGGGGCCCGGCCCGGCGAAGCAGCAAGGCCAGTTAGAGGCGTCCTGGGAGGAAGTCCAGGAAACCGAGGTTCCTCCTGTGGAGATCCCCGCGTCGACCCGCGTGACCCCATTGGCCAAACGCTCACGGATAGCCTAATCGAGGAGACCCAAGAATCACATCGAAGACTGTGAAAGAATCAAGTTTTAGTTTGTGTTCTTTAAAAAAAGAAAGAAGACTGTTTCAGTTCAGTTCCTTGGAGACTGTTTGGTACGAAAAGACTGCTTTAGTTTCGAAATTTTTCGCGCCGGCACAGACTATTATTTTGTTCATCTGTGAGCCAGTATTGAGTTCAGTTGCTGTTTTTTTCGTGCGCAAACCAAAAGTGGCATGTTCCGTTTTATACTATGCGTCGGTGCAAATTTCGTTTCGTTATGAATTCTCGTATAGCGTTGCATACTGTTCTACATCGCCATATTTGAAGCGCGGCGATTAGCTATCCGTAGATTCCTAGGATTCATCTGTAATCTCGAAAGGAAAGGGGTATATCGAGCAGCGATATCGATCCCCACCAACTTAATCCGCTACGTTACTCGCGATCCTTGTCATAGTAACAGGCCGCAGGATATCGCCCCACTAATCACGACGCGTGCGCATCCGATCCCCACTCAATACGGATCGAAGGAGATCGATGTCAGTCGCAGAAAGCTCCCACTGTACGTATGGGATACGTAACGAGGAGGTGACTGTGGCGGACAAATGGTAAAATTTTTGACAAAAATCCAAATTTGTTTACGAGTGTATATGTATTGTTAATTACTCACAGAAAATGAAATTTAACAATACAACTAATAAATTTAAAAATTTGCAGGAAAGATGGCAGGCTGTCATTGATAATGATTGAGATTATATAATAAATTAAGAAATAGGAATTTATATTTACTACAAAGTTCGTTTTAGATTTCAAAATAATTGATTACTTATGGGTCCCCCTAATATATGGCCTGTCGTCATTTCTGGTTGTACCTGCTTGCCCCTGTGAGAAGTGGACTCGGCTGCGAGCTGACGGGCAATTTCTACCGCTTCGCTCGCGCATAATAGGGCATATTCCCATCTCGACAATCGAAGTCATCTTCTGATTGTTTTCCTCATTTCTTTGCGAGTTCCTAACGAATAGGCATACCAATCGCTTCCCTCCGGAGCATCCCGGCCGGACCGATTGGCTGTTTCTATTTTCGTTAGTCGGGTCGCGACAAAGCGATCGGATCTCGCACGATCGAGGCCACTCTCCGCAACACCGGAGATTGTTCCAAACCCACGAATCGTGCCGAGGGATAAACTCTTAGGTGTTGCGAAGTGACCGAGGTTTAGCGTTTGTCTCCATCCGTGCAACCCCTCCGATTATTCGGCCGATTGCATGGATGATGCGACTTCCTCAGTCACTTTGAAGCGACGTGTCGATCCCTCGACAACGACAAAGACCATCTGCCTACGTGAATACATGAAATTCTGACGTATTCGCGTAATTGCGTCCGAATCAAACGAGGACTTTTCGGCCCAGGCGTGGAGTCGGCGCGAACGATAAGCGTGCGTAAGGGATCCGAACCTACGTTGCGTGTAAATACGCGGGTTTCCTTATACACATTGTGAGACTTGATAATCATTATTATACGCATTTTTTACGAAATACACACGTGTGTAAATATTGATTTCGACAGAATATACGAATCTTGCCAAGATACTAATATGGCAAAAGGGTAAAAGCGATCCCGATCGATTAGGGAATCATGAAAACATGTTTTATCCCAGCCAATCTAAGCATGCACAGCTGTTCCGACCCTTTTGTTCGAACCTTGGAAAAATACACGGCGTGATAATTAATTTCCGAGCGACGAACAGGTGATTAAGATGATAAAGTTGAACACTTCAATCTGTCGAGCATCCGCTTGTCACACTTCCAGCACGTCTGCCGAAGCTCGAAAGTTACGCTGACATGTTCCAAACGTTTAATCTATTAACCGGATCGCGGTCATTGATAGAATCAATTGAACTCATAGTGAAATTAACTGCGCAACTAACTGATGATAAAATTTGCAACGATAAAGCTAATTGCTGCGGGCCTTTAGCAATGTAATTGACGCGTTTAAATTGACAGTATCTTTGATACATACATTTGTGGGAATGTCCGTATTGTGGTATTAATTAAACATCAACAAATCACTTGACCGTAAGATAATAAATATATTAATGCTTTATTGGTTAAATTGTATACGAATTTTAGGCATAATTATGCATACAGGGAAATTTAAATATGTTCCGATTATTTTTATTTATTTCACTATTGTTCGTGACTTTGTGTGAGCACATTTTTATGTAACTAGAAATCATGTATTCATGAATAGTAATGATGTTAAGTTTCTTTTTAAATAACTAAAGTAGATGTGTGAATGCATTGGTTTTTACGATCGAATTGCGTATGTTTAAACATTGTACATATTTATACATTAACTTCCATGAACTAAAATCGAATAATTTGTTACTTGTTTCAAGAGTTGTATTAAAAATAAAATAAAATGAAAATCTTTGTATTTCGTGATTGCCGGATTGTCATTTATTTTGTTGTAAATATAAACAACCAAATCATGACCATTAAACTAACAAATCAATCAGTGACCATAAAATGTCCGCGAAATCTTTGTTTCGTTTTAAATATGAGAATTTCAGCAAGTATATGTAGACTTTTGTTGCCGACTATACATATTTACGGCAAAGTTTTCAAAAATATATATTTTATGAATTTTGTGAATAAATGAAATGTATCTGTATAAATAAATTAATGTAAATATGTCTGGTTTCGCAAAGGCTTCTTTATTCTACGGGATTCTCAGAGAATCCCACTTTTGCTTCTTCACTCTGAAAATTTCAAATTGATATACGATGAAATCCCCTCCGGAACTCGGTGATGATTTAACAGATTATATACACCCTTTCTATACTTCCCTTTCACAGAAAGAGATATTATGAAAGAGCCGTCGACTCTTATTATATTTATTTATTTAATATTAGCTATAACATATTTGTTAAAACCTGTGTTTGTTAAATGATGTTGCAACGACCTAAACAACTGTAATTAGACGGAGCCATGTCAGGCGAATAAACAGCATGAGAGAGAACTTTCTAGCCGGAGGGAAAGATGACATCCTTTGTCGCTTTTGCTGCATGCGTACACGCGTTATACTGAAGCAAATTCAGTTGACATTTACCTCGCCAGTAAATGGACTTCTCTGTTGTGCTTCATCGTTCAAATTCATAAGATTACGTCGCTCGGTACGGCAAGTGCAGTCGAAAATCGGAAAAGCTATTGTTCCGTGTCCAATAGAGATCACAAAAATACAGAATTATGGTGCAAATTAATTTTTCAATTTTTTTTTTAATATTTCACAGGTCATAAGCAAATTCAGCACACTCTATCACCGCAGAAATGAATTCTTAAGGTATCGGGAAACAATTCCGTCATCCAAACGTTTATCAGAACACCTATAAACAAAGTGCTTACATCTTCCCTTCAAAACCTTAGCAAAGGACCTTCTCCCTCATTCTATCGGAGGGTAAGCAACCTCTGACTATCATCTTTTCAGATCTCTGGAGCATTATACAGGGTGGGGCACCACATTTTGCCATCTAGATTTACGTCATTATTATTACGCATAGCAAACAATTTTTTAGGTGAAGTTGAATGGTTTTGAGAGGGGCACATTCTGGTGGTACATTTTTTTTTGTAGGTGGACGTGTAAAGGACATATGAAGGTCATTCATGTTTTTTTAAATGAAATCATATATTTTTTTATTGCATCAGCTGATGCTCCTTCATATTCTTTACAAAAAAGTATTAATCTATTTGTGTAAAAAATCATTAGTTTAGGAGATATTTAGCTAAAAAATAGGAGATATTTGTGCCCTTTGAGTATGCGTAAAATGCTTTTGCGGCTATAATTCCAGCTTGTCTTTCGATTTCGCGAGAGCTAACGGATGGATTTAACGTAATTGCTGCTAACACTGGAATTTCGTTTGCTTCATTTGTTATTGTTTTATTACGAATTGCCTTTTTGCGTAATAATTGCCCCGTCTGGTGAAATTTTTTAAAAACATAATCAAAGGTACGACGTGATGGATGATTTCGTTGAGGAAATCTATTGGCGTATAATGATTCTGCACGTATAGCACTTTTCCCAGCTTCAAAATAAATTGATAACATGTCTGTCTTTTCTTCTTTAGAATACTTCATTATGAAGTGATTCACCGTATCGCCGTATTCACCGTATCAGAGACGTAACAGAGACTAAATTTCACAATGAGTAGGAGAGCAAGAATTATCAACACAGAAAATGTAAATATTTACATTGCTAATTCTTGCTCTCCTACTACGTTATCACATTGAATTCATAATATTGACCAGAAAGTGGAGATTTCCTAACAAATTAGAATCAAAATATCTGCTAAACTAATGATTTTTTTACACAAATAGATTAATACTTTTTTGTAAAGAATATGAAGGAGCATCAGCTGATGCAATAAAAAATATATGATTCCATTTAAAAAAACATGAATGACCTTCATATGTCCTTTACACGTCCACCTACAAAAAAAAAAAATGTACCATCAGAATGTGCCCCTATCAAAACCATTCAACTTCACCTAAAAAATTGTTTGCTATGCGTAATAATAATGACGTAAATCTAGATGGCAAAATGTGGTGCCCCACCCTGTATAAGAAATAAAACATTCACTTCTATAGAGGATGTAAGGAGACACCTTGAGTCATATTTTGCTTCACGAACCCTGGATTTCTATAAGGTGATTGAAAACTTGCAGGAAAGATGGCAATCTGTCCTTGATAGTGATGGAGATTATATAATAAATCAAGAAATAGAAACTTAGATTTACTACAAAGTTTGTTTTAGATTTCAAAATAATTGATTATTTATGGGTCCTCCTAATTTTGGTAATAATGTGAAACTTACTGGGTGCTTTATGTGCTCCGGAAGTCCGTTAGTTAAAATCTCTTCCGTTGTGTCGGTGGCACTGGGTTCGTGAGGGGGTGGAGTGTCGACGAGGAAGGGAGACCTCGGCGGTTCTTCGCTCTGCGTTCTGTGGAGAGGTTCGTGTTCTATTTCCTCCTTCCCTGTTGTTCCAGCTTGACCGCCGCCCAATGGCGTGCCCAGCTGGCCAGCCTCCGAATAACTTTTCGTTAATTTTCTTCCGTTGAACAGGCCGTTTGTCTGGGCGCCCTGCGAGACCATTTTCACCCGGTGTATCGTCCTGGGGCTGAGCCGGACAGGAACTCGTCCCCGGAACACGGCCGGCATTTCCGTTTGGGTCGCCTGAGTTTTCATCGCGCCGCGTTTCGGTGGCTTCTCTGAAACGAAATTCACGCTAAATTGGCCAAAATCGTTGAGCAACCACGCGCATCGGAAAAAAAGCTATTAAAACTTTGAGCAATTCCGAGGAAATTTTGCGAAGTATACATAGGATCACCGAACACGTAGCCACGGAACCGACTATATTCAGAAGAAAGTTGCTGAAATGTGGAACAGCAATCGAATGTGCGGTAGTGCTATTTTAAAAAAATTAAGTTAATCATTCTTTTCATTTCAGTGGAACCTCGAACCGAGTGCGAACTAAACAGGGAAACACACGACTGTTCGAATATTCGAACAGTTACTCGGTTGTAATGTCAGATTCAATTTTTATTAATTTGTACAGTAAATAATATTGCATGTGGATTGAGTGGGAGGAGATGTTATGACATATGAACTATCAAGGTAAAAATAGGAGATAACAACAAATAGATCAAAACCAATATATATTGGAAATGTTCCTATAAGAATGTCAATAATTTTACTTTAGTAATATGAAAATTACTCAAATCTCATTCTAACTATATAAAAAGGACATTTCGAAAATATTACACTTTTAAAATGTTCGTATAATTTACCCTTGCACAAAAATTTTAAATTTACAAGACATAATGGCAAACGAGGTATATATTTACATAATATACTGTTTCAACAAAATTTTAAATTTACAAGGAATGAAGGCGAATGAGGTGAATATTAATTAACGATAATTTCAACGTATAATTTCAGCGCATTTTCAAAAGCTTGGCTGATAATTAATATCGTCACCAAGTTCATATAAGTTACTTTATTGTCAGTAATTACTTGCACAAGAATTGTAATTATATATTCATCGTACGTGTACGTTCGTCGTGACAATTTAATATTCATAAACACAAACTAATACTTTATGAAGAGTATTCATGTTGATTACATTCATCTAAAGACTTCGTCACGTGTTTTATTTCATATTATACGGCACCGGTTTAATTACTTTGCAGAATGAAGCTGTTGATTAAAATATGCTGCTTTATAATGTATAATGTTCCAAAAGTCACAAGGATTCCATTAGCCATTTTTGTACTATACGAGTCGGAAATCTTGATTAAAATTAGCATATACTCCTTCAAAAATGAAAATATCTTAATACTTTTTCATTTTGTAGTGGAACGTGTGTAGTTTTATATGCATGTAAAGATCGCTTTCCATAAAGGAATGAAGCGCCATTAAATTTGTTTAAATTGTATTCAAAATGGAAAGCTGAAATATTGACACAAGATTTTGTCTGCTAAAAAGAAACTAAAAAGGTTAAAGAGAACCTTATTTATTTTGTAATTTAATCGTACATGTATAAAGACTTACTTCGATTTACAAAAGGCATGTTTTTAATTATCGTTACAGGCACATATGAAAAGATGAAAAATTTACTTGTTTTTTAAACAATTCCAACAATTAAAAAAGATCTGTTTACAAATTACCTAGACAATTAATCCTTTTGACATTTTAAAAAACAGAACTCGAGCCGTTTGGTTCAATTTTAAAAAAGATATTGTTTTCGAAGGGTGTCCGAACACTTTTTTTACCCTCTGTAAGTACCAGGATCAAAATACTGTAATTGAATCGTGAAGTACTGTTATTAAATAACTGTATCTATCGTGAGGAACAACCGCAGAGCAGCATATGGTAAATAGTCGAGAGAAGGGTAAAGGGAATATTAGGATAATGGCAGGATTGGCTTTGTAGATGCCTATTGAGTTGCTCCCTACATTAGTACTGCGTAGTATGTCACATACCCAGGACGGCGAAGAGGCCGCCACCGATGGGGAATTAACCACTAGGTATTATTGTATTAAGATGCGCACTTGCACCGATCGCAAAGATTAATTATCCTACCTCAAATCGAATTAAATTCGATTGTCTGCTGCATGCCACTTCCACACCTCTAAATACATTGTTTCCCTCTGTTCAAGCTACGAGAAAAGTAATGTGTTTCACAAGTTTCCAACGTCATACGGAAGATTGAGCAGTTCCATATAAGCTTCGAAACTTCCGAAACTTGCGTCATTTATTTTATCTTCCCTGTTCCGTCCGTTCCTGTTGCGTAACACGACAGGGGAAACGATTAACAGTAATAAACTAAGACGCAACTGATTAATGGAGACTTCCTTGGGTGAAAGATCTTTGCTGTATCTACCACCAGGGCAAAATTCGTGCGGATTTTGATATTCTTTTTCAAACAATGCGGTCCATTTGTCCAACTTCGTGCGAAATTAATTTCGGGAGCAAATCCAACGCTTCTAGGGATTCGGCCTCGCACATCTTGCGACTTAAGTCTACTATCCGAGCAATGAAACTACTGGCAGAGACGACATCGTGTTCTACACGAATTCAATATCTCGGCCCGCCTATATTGCCAATTTGGTTGCTGATATTGCGCTAACAGCCGACTACCGGGCAAGAAGATGATGCTTGAACGGGACCGATAATCTGCAGACTGTATGCAGTGCAATCGAAGAAAAGGCGGTCGTTTCTTTTGACGCGGTGCAGCGGAACCTCGATTATTCGAACTAATTGGGGGCACAGTTCTCGGGCAATCAATTCTGTTGAATGACCAGGCAAATTGAACTCCCGTGGAAAGAAAAGTCATTAATTATATATTATTAGGGAAAGTATTTCTTTCCTTAATGGCCACTTTAACCACGTTTTTTTACCTAATTTTAGACAATCATTTTATTTAGTTCTAGACCTGGAATGTGAGAAACAAAGACTGCAAGTGATCTTTATGCAACATAGAAATTGTTTGGGCCGATCGCAAGAAGCAGAAGACAGATTTATAGACGGACGCATAGAGAACATATGAAGGTCATTTATGATCTTTCACAGTCGACACATTCAACATTCTTCCTAAATAAAATTGCTACGCATTAACGGGAGGATCATGATTTTCCGGTAATATTAAAATTAAAATATTGCCTAAAATTAATTGAAGTACTAACAATAAAATTCCGGTGAACCACCCTGTATATTATAATGGACTAAACGATTCATATGCGTGCTAGATAGCATAAGGACTGGATAAAATACAAGCGACGCGTGTTAAAAACACGGTTCTATAAACTTTCGAGGGGTGAATCTCGTGAATGCTTTAACTTGATACCATAATGCGTGACTTTAAGAGAAGAGACGTCTGCCTACCGCTCTATAGCAACACCTTTTTAAAGGGCATTCTTAGTTCAGTGAGGATCTATTTAGTAAGAGACGAAATGTGTACGTGCTTTTGAAGAACGACCGAGGCTACGTGTCTCGTTGAAAAGTCAGCCTAGAGTCAGCTCTGAAAGAGCGTGAATACGTGAAAATTGACCTGTGAATTACGATTGTGAGATCAGTAAAAGATTTCTCGCACGTTTTTTCTGAAGTAGCAAACTTCTGTTAGAAGTGGACAGCCGAACTTGATGCAGAATAAAAATGTTTTACCGGAATTGCAACAAACTGCAGTGAAAACTAGAAATTTATTTTCTTTTTTAATATATTTAAAAGGTGGAAAAAATAATACAACGGTATTTTAAAATGTTTTGATACAGTCAGTGTAAAAAGTATTCGTACATCGTTTAAAAACGAATAACTTTTTCAAAAATTCGACCAAACGACTTATGTCAGAAGGATTAAAGCTATTGTTCACGATTGCGAAGAAAAATTGAGAGCACGCTTCAAAGTCATCGAAATCGGTGAGGAATCGCTAAAATAAATAATTCTCAAAAAAATTATTTACACATTGCTTGATGAATTAATCCTTCTAAAATCTGAGAAAAGAATTCGAGCCAATTTTAAGAAAGTTATTCGTTTCTAAAGGGTGTGCGAATACTTTGTACATCCACTGTACATGCAGGCAGTAGAATAGGTTGGACATGATCAGACGCGTCGGACGATCTCTATCTCATAGCACGTGCGTCCAGTGCATTTTCAAACTCGATTATCTCCGAAACGAGGCGTCAAGAAGAAAAAAATGTTTCTGCATGTAGAATCAGCACGTGTCCGCTTGTACCATAAATTTCGGAAACACCTTGTATAATGTAGTACATCCGCGTATACATTTGAGGCTTCTAGTAGGAAACGTTTGTGTATTGTTCCGACGTTCCTAAACATCCACCATTAATATTAACTGCGAAATTCGTCTCTAGGTAACCTCCCATAATTCCAGTTTATGGATATTTGATCATGCCAGAACGCGCTCGGTGTACCGATGGTTATTACCGTCTCTCGTCTACATGCATAAGGTGACGGCAACGGGCGCAGAAATCGATTCGGAATCGTGAGTACGCGTTGAATTTGATTCCCGGTCCCTAATGATTGTACGCGCGGCGAATTGATCGTGGAAATTTGTTTGATGCCGGGCGGACGATGCGATTGGAGAAGATACTCACCGAGAACAACAACGCGTGGCTCGCTGGCAGGGTATTGGTGCATCAAAGGTAAAGACGAACCGAGCATCGCGTTCTGCATCGTTGGTTGGGAATCTATCAGCCGTTCTTGGTTCTGCGGTCTCGGGGGACTTCTACTCCTTGGGACGTCAAAGGATGTGAGAGTGTGCGACCTGGCGAAGCTCACGTGCTTCGTTTTCGGAGCTTGAGCAGTGGGCGGCGGCGGCGCTGGTGGCAGTACAGGTCGAGGACCTTCCAATTTCGTTGATTCCTCATCCTCTGGAAGCCAGGTGTACCTTCAATAGAAGAAACTTTCAAAAACTCTCCCCGTTGTTAATCGGGTGAACAAACTTTAACCCTCGTACACTCCACGACAATAAGACGCTGCACGAAACCATACGAATCTGTGTTATGAAAAATAATTTGTCCCCACAAGCTGAGTCTCGTAACACGACGACTTCAAATAACTCGTGAGCTGTCTGTAATCTGTTTTTTGTCACTTTGCTTTTTTTATACAGAGAGTGTCCCGGGGTTTCCCGTAAAACTACGGCAGCATATTCTACAAGTAGAAATTAGAAAAAAAATGTTATTTGAAGTTCGGTTACCTCATTTGAAAACTCTCTTGACATTTTTACCACGATTTCTTGATCTAACAGGTGTCTTGGTAAAAGTGAAACTAATGTTGAATCTATTCCAAGATAGCAAACATGGTAACTATCGACGATTAAGATAAACAAATTCGACTTTTCATACTCTGTGAAGTAAAATTCGTCGTTACTAAAATCAATTTCATTTGTTTGTAACTTCATGATAAAGCGTTTCTAACCGAACTTCAAATAACATTCTCTTCTTATTTATACTTGTAGAATATGCTTTCGTAGTTTTGCCGGAAAATCTGGGATACCCTGTATAGATATGAGAGTCATCTTCAGTTTTTTAAATGGAATGCCAACATTTTCAACTTGTACTTCAAGACTTTTTTTAAATGGAATGCCCAACATTTGGAACTTGTACTTCAAGACTATCTGTTACCCAAAACATCCCAGTTCCAGTATATCTAATAATTGTTCTAAAACAAATTCTTAAAAATTGCTTTGCAATCCTTCGATTTGAAGAAGGACGAATGAAACCTACAAAAGTATTAATTTGGAGTGCAAAAAGGAATATACGACCCATTAAAGGATTAGTTTCGAAGCGCAAAACCTGTACCTCTCCGAACGCGTAATCTTCGTTTTAACTTTTGGCATCAAAATCCACTCAAGAGAGGAGCCGAAATGCGGTTAACCTAGCAAACACTCGTAAGCACGTCAGTATTCATAAAAGAGCATGTGAAATCCATATGCATAATTCTGCATAGCGGGTCCGACGGGGTTGAACCGTTGTAGAATAGCTCTTTATTCATCAAAGCTCTGTGATGCGCCAGACGAGTGCTAGAACTCGGATGACCCAGCTTTCGAAATACGAGCGTTGAAATATTTACACAGCCGAACCTGGTACATCCGTAATTGAAGTAAACACGAATTTCATAATGTAATAATCGTTTCCTGCTAATAACTTCTTTACGATGTCGGCGATATTCCGGCGAATGAAATTAGTAAGTGCAGAAACCGTATAACATGAATCAAGGACGCTAAGTTTTAATGTACTTCACGAACATATACTAATATGACATTAAAGGTCAATTTACGCTATACGGCACAGACGGTCACGTACCGACAACGAAACGAGCCGGCACCGGCACGACAGTTTATCTATTATTAGAAAAACCGCCAGTTGACGTAAAACAGTCAAAATGAGCGGATAGGACAGTGACGAGGAACTAGCTTTTCTCTTCTCACTCTACTAAAACAGCGCAGTATTGATATGCACCGACATGAACCGAGCCGGCAAAACATTCTAAGGGATAATGTTGGTCGGTGTCGGTTCGTTCCGTTGTCGGTACGTGTCGGTCCGTGCAGTACTAGTGTGAACGGTTCCATTTAAAACGCATGTTTCAATGTTTTGTCGTGCGGGTGCCCGCTCGTTCCGTTGACGATACATGCCAGTTCGTTCTGTTGTCGGTGCGTGCCGGTCCGTGCCGTAAAGTGTAAATTGACCTTTAAAAAATTAATTTTATACAGTCCGCGACAATACTATAAGACATCACTTAAAACTGGATTTCTATAAGGTAATTGAAAACTTGCAGGCAAGATGGCAATCTGTCCTTGATAATGATGGAGATTACATAATAAATCAAGAAATAGAAACTTAGATTTACTACAAAGTTTGTTTTAGATTTCAAAATAAGTGATTATTATGGATCCCCCTAACATAATCGATCGGATAATGTCGCGCGCCTCTGTTGTTACCTTGGTTCTCTGGATTGTATCCAGATTTGCGACCTGCTTAGTTTGTGTGCCCTGACTCGCCTCCTGTCTTCGCTTGCGTTTTAACATGTAAACATATCGTGATGGGAGGGCGATTAAGCTGACAAATTGCGAATCAATTTACCTATCGTGGGGACTCGCTGTACAAATCAGTCGCAACGCGCTAATTATAAGCGCATCCATTGATTGCTATGTCATACATTGGGGTTTATAGCACGTCAACCGGTATCGAGTTTGTACGTCACGAAACGATGAACGCGCACACGCCATTTACCAAAAATACATTATAATAATAAATTAACATTAGCCCTCTACATTACAGTAACATTCCATTAGGATCCCAATTGCAAGACTGTGAATTTTATGCATTTGTAACAAAACCGTGTATGTGCGATTTGAAACACTAAAAGAATTAGAAGGATTCAACGATATTGTTATATTACATTAATTAATTATACTATATTCAATTCAGTTTGAAATTTTTTATCTTGTTTCGAATTTGTTTGGGAGACAAAAGAAAATTGCAAACCTGCTCTAAATGTTGGAGAGATGTACAAGTTTATACAATTAGACAAATTGGTCACTGTGACCAGTGCGATAGGTACAAACAATTTTGATTTATAACATTTAAAATTGTTTCCGCAAAATCATGATTTTCTACTTATGTTATTATCGTTTTGCAATATATTAAGCTCCATTCGCAATACAGCGTACGTCTACGAAAACCTGTTCCGCAACGAAAGGATTAAAGAAACAAAAAACGGGATTGCATTCCCCCCTAGCAATGTTCAGATAAAAATATGCCAGCAGGGCAGGGTTCTTGCGCTTAGATACGCGTGACTTAATTAGCCGGTTAGTCGATAGACATTTATTTTTGCCCGTAGACGCTCGCTTTTTATTAGTACGCCGCGCCGCGCGCCGCCGGGAACACCACGTGGAAAGAGAGAGACAGACATCGTTGTTAATGATGGCTACATTCTCATTCCCATTGTGTCGAGCGAAAGCCGATCACACTTGTGACAGGTATTATCTTAGGAAAAGTGGGTGACACCGCGTTGCTTCTACGACGCTGCAACAACGACCTGAATGAATTGCATTTAGACTGCACAGCTCCGCTCCCGAGAATATGTTATTGTACTATCTTTGCCACTGGCGTTCGTACACTTATTTTAAACAAATAAATTCTGTCGATTCCCTCGTATATTCTCACGAATCTAAAATATCTTAGTTGTCTCAGACAACACTCAAATATAATTTCGCGACAGTTATGGCTGTATCCATTCGTGAAAGCTCAAATGGGAAACCAGTTACTATATCACTTGTTTCGCTACGACATTCCCTATTGCACCTGTACACTCTTTCACCGTTTGTTATTTTCTTTATTTTCACAACGAAATTGGCGAAAGCACGAAACGCCTCTCGCGGGTCCAATAAACACGCTAATTGTCGTACATGAAAATGCGCAAGTTATCGCTACTTTCCCTCTGTTTATATTCCTCCGGACGCCCATAAACATGGCTGTTCGAGTGGCGTATTTATATCTATAGTCTACGCATCGACGACGCCCCAATAACCCCGTAAGTATGTGCCATGATTTATTCGAGGAACAGAACTTTTTTTTATCGATCGTTCACACGGAACCTTGAAACAACGCGTTGCAACGTTGTCATTAAAGCTGCCGTACGACACTCTCGTCAAACACAAATAAAGCAAACCGATGAACGCGTTATCGGACGCGTAATCGTTTCACTTTTTTCCCTCGGTACACTCCCGGGCAAAAAGATAGCACACATTATAATCTACACGACTTTAATCCATTTCCGTATTGCAACTGAAATTGGTTCCCATTAAGTCGACGCATATGAAATGTGCATTTATAAGAGAATTATTCTCATTTACAGTGTGCGTCATCGATTAAAACTGTATACAGTCATGGACAAAAGTATTCGCACAGCATTTGAAAAGGGATAACTTTTTAAAAATTAGACCAAAAGAGTTGAGTTTTTTTTTAGACCTCGGAAGAGTTACTAGGTAATGTTTAAATTTTGAAGGTCGCGATTTTTAAGCATTTTTCTTTTTTGTTTTCTTTTTGTCCCGGAGTGTAGCTCTGCCGTTTGTAACTCTGTGGAAACTCTTAAGCAACTCGTCGGTGACAAATACATTAGGAACTTTCCACTTTCCGCTTTAAGATTCTATCGAAGTTGTGCGTTTTGCGTCTCTACCCCCTGTTAAGTGGTTAATTTTCCCCTCTGCTGCTATGGAATATTGATGCCGTGGAATCACGACACCGTAAAGAACGAGTTGTTCCACCGTGATGATAAATCCCCTTATTTTCCGCGAATATCCTCGTCGTTATCCGAAAATGCCAGTAAACGTCCGTTACGACTCGTGATTAACGGAAACGCGATTTTACAAGTCCGTTCGGTGGGACCGACCGACGGCGTCCCCAGCAACATCGATAAAAAGAAAAGATAAAAGTGTGTCACAGCGTGTTTGCAACAATTGCTATCGTACAAGGTTCTACTGAAATTACATGCAGTGACTTCCCCACAGGTATTCGTACTGAGAATACCTTTTATTAAAGTGCACCAAACGACTTGCACTCTTTCGGAGAATTTAAAACAATTAGTTTACCACATGAAACGAGAAAGAAATTTTGAATGAATTTTAATTTTGACCGGAATTGCGAAGAAAATGCTAAAGCGGTTTTATTTTTACAACTGTTTCATCTCGGTCTTTTCATCTGGTAATTATGTAATTATTGTTGAACGAAATTTGTTGTATTTCATAATCGAGATCCGAGTTTTAAAAGATGATAAATTCTTCAAAAGCATCTTTTTATAAATTCTTGAGCAGGAAAAGTTTTCTTCCAAAGAAAAAGTTCAAGGAAAAGTGAAAGTCTGTAGATTAAAAGTCAAAGAAGTATTCAACGCGATACTTTTCAGTTTTACGTTTCAAATAGTTGAGCTTCTGCACCACTGATTGCGATGCATGAGCTCGTAACTGTGCCTCTATTATACCAACTTCGCATCAGGGTACTTTCATAAATACTATACGGTGGAACCACGATTATCTGAATCTCTGAGTCTGTATATAATTTGTATATTTGTATAGTATTTTGTAACATATTTAAATAATTTATTTACTAAAAAATAGATAAAGGCTCGATATTTGCACCAATTTTGTCACTTGAAACATGTTAATGTTAAAATATTATATTAAAGATGAGAAAGGTATAGGGCATCAGTTAAAATAATGAAAATGATCTTGACACGTACAAAAAATTGTCATTGCAATATTGTTTGCACATCATAATAGCCCCACTTTTACAAAAACATGTTTTTCCATATTTTTCAACATGGCCGAGGTGTTCCGGGTAGACAAAGTTGTTAAACCATTTTGTAGCTTAGAGTTAGACTATGTCATACATGCTCTTGTGCATGACGGAAATATGGCGTTGAAAATTACAGAACAACATTACATGCTAACTTTCACACACGTATGTAAATAGTTTTACTATTTGTTTGACACTTCAAATTCTGGAAAGCTAGAATCCTAGTTTATTTTTTACATTAAAAATGCAATCCCAGAATATTATTTTCGTTTGTCATATTCCTGAATATCGTAATTTTTTAAATCAGCTGTGTTGTTTCTTTCAAAGACGCAGTTGTATTGTTCATTAATTATTCTCATTTTGCTACCACATTGCGATTGTTACTGCTGTACTTGATTATTGTACCAGTTTAATTGTTTCTTTCCAGTGCGTCTACTTACATTTCATAAAACAGAGGATAAAACAAACGAATTTATTTTACGAGCCCATATATCATCGAGAAAATGAGAAACAATTATAAAATGGTTCGAAGTAGTGTCGCAGTTTGCAAAAAGGAGATTTAGTATGCCGGATAAATTCACTGCACTCGTATGCCTTAAGGAGCAGGAGCATTTCAATCTGTTTTCCCTGTACTAATAGCTGTGGGCTTTTGTAACTTTGCAGATTTATTTAGAGAGCCGAGATGAAAAAACCTAAGGTTATGTTTTGTTCCACTTAAACTCCCCTACCAACCCTTGAAATATTTCAACGTATATCTGGGACATTCTGTACATTTATCTCAAGATGTATGCAAATGTTTGTACCACTGAGCAAAGCATTTTGTACACGACTTATTTCACGTGATGTCACTGCTGCTGCATTATGAGTTTTCCAGGGCTGATGAAAATTTTTTTTCATTTCTTTTCAGATGAACGTTGAATTTAATAAAAGCGCAGCTGCTTAATCAAGGTTAATATTACATTACTGGCATTAATACTGCGCCTAGTATGAAATTATAACCCATGTGCAGGTTGAAAAAGCTTATACATCTCAACAAGTGACTACGTATAATAGACCCTGTAACGGTATTCTCTCTCGACTTCAATGCAATGTTTGGTACACTGTTTTTCGCTGCTTCGTCGTAAAATAACTGCAAATATGAAACATCAACTTATTTTGTATAGGCCTGTATCTCTTTTGATACAACACTGTTTATACAAATAATTTTTACACGGTTCTGTAACACAACTTGTTTGATGTTACATGATTTAGGGTAAGGAACCCAGTTACTTTGGGATAGCAATCACTGTGTTTATATTAGTTATACTTATTTTTAAAGGATAATGAATGTAAAAAAAGTGATATTAAATTTTTTCATTAAAAGCAGTTAGTATATGTGTTATATATCTCTTTTCTAATATTCATTGTACTTTTAAATATAAGTACAATTAATAGGCACAGTAATTTGTACTCCCGCAGTAATTGGGTTCCTTACCCTAATATATGATGATGCTTTCATACGATGCTCACATAAAACAGATTTGCATGGTTTTGTAGATCGTCTTACAGCATCGCCGCGGCGTGCGTTTGACTCTAAACAAGATTAGGATTCCCACTTAGCGATTCCCATCACGAGTTGTTAGAACTTCTGGAACTCGTTGTGGGGATTGTGGTGCCCACGTAACACAGTATTGTCCGCTTAAGTGTCGCATTTTTTCCCCGCTTGAATTTCGCCCAGTTATCCACACCATCCAAACAAGAAATCTAAGATTCATTGACAGAATACATTGGCTACAATGGTCCTTATTTTTATTAATAAATTTATTTAGCTACATAGATAACTGTCGCAACGCGGGCCCGAACCTGTGACAGATAAGCGTACAATACTATATTCCAAACAGCTTGGGGAGTGTCGAAATACATAGAGAGTGGGAAGATGGAGGAACAGATCGCGTGATTGGTTGCTTGCCTCTTTCGGTGCACTAGCTCGGCATTTGCGCGCGTTTTCGGTCCCGTTTCGTGCAACGAGCGAGGTTCTACCGTGGTTGGTCGCGGCATTACGCGAGCCACGGGATCACCGAGCTCCGAACAAAGGCGGTGCTTTCAATCTCGTAGCGGCATAGTCTGACGGGTTCGTTCATCTTTCCCTCTGAATGGCCATCGAAATCGCGGCGCGGCGTTTTTCCCACGGAACCCTAAAATTAGAACTCACCTCTTCGGATCGGGCACGGTGCAGAAAGATCTGGGTCGGCGCCGGATGTAGGAACTCTTGATCCAGTCGGCTTCATCCTCAAAGTCGTAACGGTAGAGACCCCTCGGATAGGTCGGGTGAGGCTGACGGTACATGATCTGGTATGGTCGCCGAGGGTAGGGAGCGTCGCAGAGGTTCTCGTCGCTGGGGACGCTTCTGACGCAGGCGGAGAGGATCGAGGTGCGGGCAGAGCTGCAGGGCGACGGGCCCTTCGTCGACAGGCAACCGAAGAAGCCGCCCTCCGATTTCTCGACAGCGTCCAATTGCCGGCTAGTTATGCAGTACTGCTCTTTGATGTCCTCGCGGGAGTAGAGCGGTGTCGCGCGCCGATCCCAGTCGATGCTAATGTTGCCACCGGATGCGCCGAAACCGCCATGCACATCCACCTGGGTCGAGACGTCCACCTGTCATGTACACGAGGTTTAGTCTAATTAGTGGAAAATCGATGGAGGACGCGTCGCCGGTTGATTGATGGCACACCGGCCATTGTAAAACTAATTTCGCGATGGACTGACCTCTCGTTCGTACGTTCGTTCGTTCGTTCGAGGGACTCTGCTGTAAGGGTATTCTTGGCCAACCGAGCGGAACCGTTACCGAGAAATGGGAATCAAACTGTCACCGGTGATAATCATTATGCGCGCGAGACGCTGATATTAACACTAGAGCGACTGGCCAAAGGATTTCGCGAGCTCGTTTCACACGATGTACAGTAGCGCTCAATTAAATTTCCAACCGTTGGAATCCGGAAGTTAAATTCTCTTGACTGAAACTCGACACAGTAAGAGAATGTGTATAGAATCAGGAATAAAGAATAGTTCAGATTAACTAATTTTTGTCTTACCTTTTCAAATGTGGTACCAACGAATTGCTGAGATTCTTCCGATTAAAATGAGTCCAAACGTGACGTAAATCGGTCTACTTTTATTCACTTCGTACATAGCAATCGTACGTATGTCCTTAATTTTGTTATTTAAATTAAGTATATAAAAACAGTCCGATTTACGTCGTGTTTGGACTCATTTTAATCAGAAAAATCTCAACAACCTACGTCTGCTACGTTTAAAAAGGTAAGATAAGCAGTTTTATCTCTAGCGGTTTTATTCTTTTTCTTAATCAAATCTTTCTGTATCCTGCATAGTATAATTTTCGTTTTTGTACTACGCAATTTTTAATGTCTGGACGATGTTTCTCTGAACTTAGGAATTTTTAATATTACATAATATATTAACAATTATATTACATAATATATAACTTAGTTTTCACGAAAAAAACGCCGAAAAAGCGGTTTTTATTTTTTCCTACTATGACGCACCAAACGCAGGTGTTTGAAAAAAATTGAGTATAATACTTAGGACAATATCTCATTGCTAAATTAATTCTGTTCTAGTGTCTCTTCGATTTCCATATGAAATCTGCATTTTTTCGATTTTTTTCGTGTTTTTCGATTTTTACAACCAGAGTTTTCAACGGAAAAATCTGAAAACGATTCAAAGTATGTGATTTGGTATCCGAAATGTGTCAGATTTTTTTCAGAATTTTAAATTGCCATTAAATGGGGAAAATGGGCCAAAAACTGGATTTTCGATTTTCCTCTATAACTATCCTTACCGATGTGATATCGGGCTAAAACTTGGCTGAAAGGTATCTTTCTTGGTGGGCTGTCGAATGGCGCAAATTATAATAAAATACCTTCCAGGGCAGGTTTGACTCCCAAAAACCGGCTATAGCCTTTAACCGAGCACCACTGTATTAAGTGTTCTGGTTAGTTTTCAGAGATTGTTTGTAATTAACGATATATTCGTTTTTGGAAAACGTGAATTTGTTGAATATTGGTGTGTCGGAAACGTTCGCTTTAAGTGTTCGAAGAGAAGTTGCCAAGGAGAAATACGTCCGAGAATATAGCCTTGTGTGGCATGGAAAAGGTTTTAGCCGTCGATAAAATGAGTTTCCTCGATAGATGTCGATATCCGCTTGTGGACGATCGAAGAAAATTTGTTCCCGGACGAATGTTTCTTTGTTCAAATATCATAAAAGTTCCATTATTGCGGAATGGATAGAAGTTGGTTACATTTACAGGTGAGCGTGTACGCGTTCATGCATATACACGCGGACCCCGTATATCGGGTTCCCATCAATCGGCAGTGGTAGAACTTTTATGACATCGGATCAGCAAAATATTCACGCATCGAGGATCATCGTGCACGTTAATGGATTTCATGAGGAGATATTGAAAATCTAGCTAAAAATTATGACGGAAATAAAACCCGGCCAAACCTGTCCGACGGCATTGAAAACCGAAACACGATATAATTTCCTTTTTCGAGAGGCGCCGCTAGAAAAAGTCTATTATAGCTTAATGAATATGATTGATGGTAATTTAATCCTATTTTGGAGCTTGCCGAATCACTTATCGGATCAAATGAATTTTTCTATTACGTTGGCTTTCGTCAAATAACGTGTTTAGTATTTTCAAGTAATTCGAGTTTTCGTTGAAGACCCATTTGCCAGAGTATTTAAGGAGTCATGCTTATTTAACAATCTGTAGAAAAATGTGATTTTTAAGAATGTTTGATGAGAAATTAATAGATTTTTTAATTATGGGACAAGGTGGACTGTAATTGTTTACAACACGGTATGGAGATATAAATAACGTCTTCGTCCTCGCGATCACCTCAGCACACGTAGTAAATGAGTCGAATCTCGATATTTTAATCGCAGTATCCATTCTTCCATCAATTCAATGAACATATAATTACGGAAACTAATTGTTGTAATTGTTAATCAAATTTATGAAGCTCATATTATTAAGATTATAGAAGTTTATCCATACATAATCATTTTAAAGGACTTTATCGTTTTGTTACTATTTATTGCAAAATTACGAACGTGATTGACAACGGTCTGTTTAAACGAGACGGACATAAATATTCATTATTTAGTCGTACTCATCGCCCGCATCTTGATGTGAATTCAGTATTCTCAGAAATAAACCAGCATCCGAGAAACATTTTGTTGTGCATTTTCAATTAGTTCAACTGTGATTTTCGTTTCAAATCCAGTGTGAATAATACGAGCCAATGAAGCGTATTTTTACCGAAACACAGAGATCACACGAAAGCGATAATTTTCATTTATGAATCAAACAAATTTGCACAAGCGATAATGCAGTCTGTTCACACTCTGTGCAAAGATTGAAACAATGTGGGTGGTTGTTGACGTGAATTAATCAGAGTGGGGAATCATGATCGGTTCTATTGATTTGACACATGTAAAACGTCATCACTTGCTGCCTAGTGAATAAGAGATATACACAATTTTAAGAAAACATAAGTTAGAAATTATTGGAAATTGAATAACATTTTCGTATTTTAAGACTGTTCCTTCAATAGATATGAAACACGACGATGCGTTGTTAATAATTATGTATCCCAATTAGCTCGCCTCGCTCCATTATTTGTCTCTTAATTTCTGCCATGTGTGTGAACAAGTACTTAAAATCGATAAAGTCAGGTGGTATTGAACTTATCTAAATGAATTAATTTATGAAAATTTAAATTTAAATTTACTCCAACCTTGGATTGTTTTCCACGCATTTGTTATGTTTTATTATTATAATACTCTCATTTTCCGCTGCCGTTCTATATTTAACAATAATTCGTTCATAAATATTGATTAAAAAACGTTACAAACAAGGTAATATTCAATCAACATCAGTTTTTAAAAAATAGAGGAATTTAAATTGACAGAGATTGATCACTTTCGAGTCGATAAAAAACTTCGACATTTGATTTAATATAAATTGTCACAAATCATTAATAAATGTCAAAACCGACCGATATGCTGTGACAGCTAAAAACTTGCCCCATAGGAAACGGAGATAAAAAATTTAATAATTGTGTCCGCAGTATGACTCAATACCATAAGAACGACATATGAGAACTTGTAATATGTAATATTTTTTGTACGCATCAAAAACTCACTTTGACACTTTTGTATTGTACTTTTGTTTGACACATTGCATTTAAAAAATCATAAAATTATGGAAATTATTGTAATAGATTTTTCGATCAAGATAATGTATCACGACGTACATGTTTGAAATCGCAATATCATGAACGATATTTAATGAAATTTATACATATGTGCCACTCAATTTCAAAGATGGACAGAGCGGTCAAAACAATCAGTGAAGTCCGTGTCTTTCATCTGTTGCGAAAAGGATAAAATTCGTAGTGGAAAAAATTAAATAGTTCGGACAGATTTATTTTCTATCAGATGCATCTGTAATATACGATTGCGCAACCTCCCAAATAAATTATATCTCTACTCCACGTAAAACGGGAGCTTTCATTTGATAATTGAAAATTTAATCGGTTGCGAAGTACTTAAAATTAATGTCAAATGAAAATGTAGCAGCGGTGCATAAATCGCGTGTTTAATAACGCGTATTGTTTTTATCGCGTATTTCATTAATATTAAGTAAATCTGTTTAATATTCAATTTCCAGATGTAACCCTATTATTTATATTTATTGCCATATGTTTTAGAAGTTTTTGTAATCGAAGTCAAACGAAGGTTAAAGTTAAGATTAAAATTTGGAATTTAATCAATAATAACAGTTCCAGATATTTTTGTAAGTCGTTGTATATTAAAGTTCGAACAGTGTGGCACAATTGCGTATATCCGACATTTCCATTTGCGACCTGACACCTAAAAAACAATAATTGATTGTTAGAGATTAATTAAGAACGTCTGCGTCGCTCGGAGGTTTCAGCGATTCGTTAGGCTCGTTACAATCACACCATTGTACTTTGCGCGATCTTCTATTTTTCGACACCGTGAAAATCGATCGTTATGGTCGCTATATCGGACAAAATAATGACGCGATAATCCGATGAAACTGCTAGACGATAACAATTTGGTCCAATCGGAGTAAAGCGAAACTGTTTTAACCGACCTCTATTTGCGGTATTTGTGAAATTAACATACTCCTTAAATATGCAAAAATAAATGTAATTAAAGGCTCTGGGAAGGAAAATAATCTAATTCTAAGCCAAGTATAATTGCCACTATAGACCCACATAAAAATGTTGCGAAAAAGCAACTTTTAATATTTTCTCTGCAATTCAAATCAATTGAAATTTTCGAATGTTCTTTTCTGTACATCAGCTAGTAAACTAATCTTTCTCTTTTTAAAAAGTTATTAATATGAAATTGGTAGTCAATTCAAGTTAGTCAAGAGACTTCTGGATCTAGCGCAATTAAAAAACGTCTTTATGGAAAAAAAGAACGGAATTGAATGGTATGCCGAACGATGGAATCATTTCCGACGTCTCCACTTGCCGAAACCAGTGCAGGGACTTATTATCTCTTTTAAAAAAATTTTTTCATCGGAAGCTGAAGCTACGCTTCTACTCCAATAATTCTCTCTGTTGTAAAACTGCAAAAAGGTGAACAAGCGTTCCGTAACGGTGATCAATAATGCGAGGTGAGGTTCTTACGTGCACCAAGAAGATTTAATTTTTTGTTAAAAAAAAAAGAGAAAGAAAGAAATGAAGAATGGAAAACCGAAAAATTAAATTATTTCCTAAGAGAACTCCAAACTGAGAAAGTGCCGACCGTAATGTTCGTCAGATTAAACAGCAAACTTATATAATTTTTCCGAGACTTATGAAGTTGCACACTTCTCTGCTCTGTGTATACTGCAAAGTTAAGATGGCTAATAACGTATTACGTTCAATGAGAAGTTAGTGAAAGTATTTACGTAAGCAAAAAGTAACTATAATATCAAAAACACATTTTCACTTGATTTAATCTTCACAGTGCGATTTATACAAAGTTTGTCCATGATTGGGACACGATATTGTATATAATTTTAAAATAAATGCAGTTGTTACTCTGGAACTTCGTTTGCTCGGACTAGTATTATACTCGTGTACATTCGGTTTCAAACATTTATATGCAGCTCTTCGCATAACTTCCTAACTTAAGTTAGGAAGAGCACTGAAAGCTGTATCAATCGGTGCAGTCAAAAATATAGATTACTATTTTAAAAAGGGGGGGCTGTTGCATTTGTCTGATGTACCGATGCAGAAAAGTGCATAAAGTTGTTTGCGTATTATGCACCGTCCGATACCATATAACTTTGATCTGTAACAGTTTTTTCTAGTTTCAACC
Organism: Seladonia tumulorum; assembly: GCA_913789895.3. Lineage (NCBI taxonomy): Eukaryota > Metazoa > Arthropoda > Insecta > Hymenoptera > Halictidae > Seladonia > Seladonia tumulorum. The sequence continues at coordinate 10,249,755 of OU565267.1, read as the reverse complement.
GTTCAGGATGTACAGCATGTTTCAGTTGCGTGGGACACCCTGTATGCTGTTTATCTATTTTTGCTAGTGGGTCATCTTTTACGATATTTTTTGTACCGAAGGGGTAGAAGTGAAAGCGGTCGAAAGTTCGCTGACTCGTACAGGTATGGCCGCCTAATGTACGGCGAAACGTTCGCCAGAAATGTATGAAGCCTTGAGAAATGCATAGAAGCAAGAAGAAAGCTCGAGGAAAAGGAAACTGTAAAAGGAAAGAGTGTTTTCAAAACTTTGCCGTGAACCTGGTGGTATTAATATGTATCTTCCATCTGTGCGCCATCACAGAGAAAATTTATATTTTGGTTAATAACTGGAGGAACTATAATATAACTGCCTCATTCGATAACGCACTTATCACTGACACTAAAGGTTTATGACATGGACACGTGCCAAATTTTAACCATATCTTGTGGGACTTTCTCTAGCTTTCAAGTTGCGTGGAGTGCCACTATATTGTTTATAAATTCTTAAAGCGACGCTAGCTTTCGATACAATCCAATATATTTACGCCAGTTTAATTTGATATTAGATTTAACAACTAAATTGAAGAGCATAATATTTCGTAGCCATAAATGATTTACTATTTTTAATTGCATCGACCAGTACGTTCAAGTGCATATGATTCAATGTTTAAAAAAATACAGTTGATCCTCATATGCCTTCTAGTTATCCATCTACGAAACGAAAAATACTAAAAATTAGATGTCCCGAAGAATTTTCTGAAAACGATAGCTAAAATGACTGACGAGTTATTTCATCATCCCCAGTGAAAGAGTTAAAATAGATACTTTAGTAGTTAAATGCTGCGAGCGTAAGCCATCGTACACTTTCACGAGCGATTGTAGCTTTTTCTTAATCAGGTACGAATAATTAAACCAATTAAACGGTCGCATTCCGACCGTTCACAAGTAGGAGTCTTCCTAAGCATTTATCATTCCTCGAAATAAAAGTTTGTCTTATAAATTGCTTGCTTCCTTTATAATGCCGCGATTTAACTTGCTTAAAGTGTTGGGCTTATTAACATAAACGCGCTACCCCCAGCTAATTCCACAAAAAACACAAGCTAACCAACGCGAGCTAACTCACTAGCAATTAACGCTCGAATACAGGGCATAAACGGTGCATTTCTAGTAGTATTAAGGTCAAACTAAAATTGTCTCCGAGCTGAAATAATTGGGCAAGTACATATCTATTTTAAATGCTGGAAATAGAACTTAATTTCTGCAAAAGAAGATACTGTGAAAGTTATTAGCAACGAAAAATATGATTTTCTGCGATGGAGTTGTAACTTTTAGCTGTTACTTTTCATTTGTAGTATTTACAAGCTTAAACGAGTTTCTCGGTAGGCCTATTATATTATATTATTATTTATATTATTTATATATATATTTATCAGGATGTTAGGAACATTGTAACCTTCGTTAAAAATATTATGATAACATATGAATGTTAAACTGAAATGTTTGAGCGAACTGTGGTCTACGTTATATATTTATTTCTTTTATACATGGTACGACAAAATGTTTTACATCCACTGCGAATAATAATTGAATAATAATTGAGTAACAATTCTCAGTAAATTTACATCTTTACATCAGACTATCTAATCTGACAATATAACTCGAATATAGGGTACAGCGACACAACAGATATAATCTTCATATTGCATTCATAAATCTATTGTCAACTGCGAGCAGCTGTTAGCGATATATGAATTCTGTTTTTAGGTCCTGTATACGACACTAGATTAATTCTGTCCTGATGCACCTGACCGCACGAAATCCGCAGTCCACTTGCGACGCAAGTACGTTTTCGAAAATGCTCCACGTTCCAAATAGAATCCTATCGAAAAGTGTCCTAAGTTTAACGACCGCCGGCTGACGTGGTAACGTGATGAAGCGTCCGCGCGATGGTTAAACACGCGGGACGTTCGTCGAAAATAAATCCTCGGTGTCCCTGTTCGATAACTAAAAATCGTGTAGCGAAAACGGACAGCGTGACGCACGATTCCGCGAAGAATCGTCCGGCGGAACGATGAAAAATTCTTTTCGAGCAGTGCGATTTTATTGGAATCCAACCGCTAAAAATATATCGACGACGGGGTATCTTCTGCCGGAAGGTCCTATAATCTCGCGGCGAGAAATTTTCTACTCGCCGATACGGCGGTGAAATTCCTTGCTGCGTAATTCCATTTATTGGAATTCAAGCGTGAAAAGATCAACAAAAAAGACCCCTCGACGGGGAAAATGGAACAGACTTCTCTCTCTCACTCTCTCCCTTTCTCTCTCTCTCTCTCTCTCTCTCTCTCTCTCTCTCGATAAAACTGACCCACATTCGATCGCGGGAAACGAGTCTTCGAGTGCATCATTGAGGCGCACCGAGCACTTATTCGAAAGACGAGAGGATGACACGCTGAGTTACGAGCTTCGATTCCAGGTCGTGCACTCCTATTCAGCAAAAAAAAGAAGTAGTGAAAAAGAAAAAAAAATTGGAGGAGACGGTGGGTGGGGGAGAGAAGGGAGAAGAAGAAACGAGAACTCCTCGAGCAGTAATCACGATTAATTAAAGGCTTTAAACTAACTCGAGTTCTTACGGTTTCCATGCCCTTTATGACACTTTCAATGGTCGGCTCGCCTTCAGAGTCACCTTTCAGAGGATTTCTTGGGAATTACCGGTATCATTGTTTATCAAATTTCCAGCGATAATTATCGATCCCGAGGTAGAGCGCGCGCGCGCGCTCGCGGACCTTATTAAAGAATAATTCCTTCTCGGTCTTAATCAGTCGACCGGGAATTGAACTTTTCTATTTTTTTCTTTCGTCGCTCCGTTCGCGAGAACCGACGGAAGGAAAAATTTTTAAACGAATTACAGCCGGAACTTTCGAGCAGTTTAATTGCGAGCAATTGTGGGAAATAATACATCGAATGATTTCGAGACGTTTGAAAATTTAGCAAGTTTTATACAGGGTGTCCCAGCATCGGTGGTACAACCGAGAAGGGGGTAATGTTATGTGAGAAAATAAGTCGAAAGTATAGAATGAAAATTTTTCGCCCGAAGCTTCGTTTTCGAAGAAATCGAGTTTGGAAATGCAGCGAATAGGCGTGTCATTCGATAGGAATCGTCCGACGCGTCTGATCATGATCAACCAATTCTACTGCCTGCATATACTAGAGCACGCGAACTCGACTTTAAACTCGATTTTCTCGAGTACGAAGCCTCAAGTTAACAAATTTTATTCTTTATTTTCTATTTGCTTCTTCATGTAGAATCCGATGCTAGGACGCCCTGTATGTATAGCGTGACCCGCGCCGATAAAAATGAAAACATCGTGTTTCCGTGTAACGTGTAGCAGAAAGAAATATAAATACGGCTTCCGTTGATTGAAAGCGTGTGTTTGTTTTAATGAAAATATTTTCGCAATGACATTGCTAATAGACCTAGATAAAATTCACCCGTGGCCCTATGATTTATTATACGTCTTACAATAACTACAATATCTCCGTGTTTTTATGCAAAGTAAAAAATTTGTGCATCAATTGCAGGGCGCAGAGGCTAAATATAAATTTATATATCTCCCTAATAATTTTAATGTAGCGAAAATTCACTTTTGTCATAAATGCATAAAATCCATGGACAATAATACGATAACGAAGCTAATTCTAAAAATTTCTTTAAGCAGAAGCAACTGATTACTCGAAACTCTTCTACACGGTGACATTGCGAGTAGGTGTCGATTCATTCATTGTAGCTGTTGAGAGTAGGTGTTCTCGCTGTGTACAACAAGACTGATCTACACGGAGGAAGGGAAGAAGCTAGAACGAATCAATGACTTTAAAAGATTACGTGTTTCTCGGAAAGGTCGCCGCATCCATTCATTCATGAATTCCCGCCGCCTACGTTTCCGAAACCGTTGGCCGAGGCCAGTCCCTGCGATTCCTTTTATTAAATTTGTCAATAATTTATTCGCAACTGCGAAAGCTTCCGGCCATCATTGAATTGCAAACGTCCGGTGACAAAGGTGAACTGGAGAAGGAACGGGCAGAAAACTATCACGTGGAGATCGAGAAGGGATCCAAAGAAATAACGTGGACGAGGGAGAGGAATAAGAGTCAACTCGTGGAAGTCAGATCGGATCGTTTCCAAACCAGGAAAGTTCTCTGGCAGACGCGGAATCACGTGAAATCTCCGAATGTAAACCGAGGACCGGACGACAATAGCGGTGAAAATCGTCTTTTAAATATTAAATATCACTTCGTCGTATAACGTTCCCTTTGAAACGGAGATTCGGAAGAATCGAAGCGAACGATCGGATTAACCTACGACGAGAGAAACAATGGGGAACGTTAACGGGGCAGTTGTTACACTTTTTAGCTCCGATAATTCTGTAATTCCGATGAGAAATGTTTCATGGACAGTGGCACGCCTCGTTAATTAGCGATAATGAGCGAGCGCTGGAACGAAATTGAAAAGATGAAAAAGCGAGAAGAAAAACGGCAAATGCTTTCCTCTTTTCCACGAGCAAAACGTACCTTTTGTTCGCGTAATGCTGGAACAAAGATCAGGTGTGCGGATACTGACAGTTGTTTGACACGAATCGAATTATACCAGTCGTGTATCGGCAACGCGCATATGAAATTACGTAAACGGATTTTCAAATGACACAGGGCGACGGTGAATTTTTATAAGAGTTCGTCGAAGAGAGTAAAATATGGAGAGACAATAGCACGAGACAAAGAAAGTGAGTTATAGAATTCGGTAAATAACGTTGAAACGAATGAACTGTGCGACAGAACCGTGGAGAGAAAGGAATTCGTAACGCGGCAATCTAAATAAAAGAATAGCGTTTCGGTTAGACGAGCACTTGTCAAAAAGCTCGACCATTGAGCCCCCGCTGCTCTTCATCGCTAATGAAATCGACCAGAGTAACGAGGTTCGGAAAAAACGTCACCCCTGAAACGAATGTCCACGCGTAAACAACGAAACGCATTAGCGGGAGGTTGTCGGTGCATCCGAGCGACGGAAACGGCTATCAGCCGTTCGGGGTCTAAATATTTACCGTCGAAGCGTTTTCCCGCGATGCAAGCGACAAAAAAAAAAGAGGGGGGTAGCGGATAGTAGCTAACGGGAGAGAAAGGACGAGGGGTAGGAGAGGGACAGAGGATGGAACTATCAAAACAAACTCGAGGGACAAGAGGGTCAACGGACCCGCGAAAAATTCAGAGTAACGAATGGCCGATCGCGGACAAAGTGATGTTAGGCGAACGAGGAACGCGGGGGCTGGTGAAAATCCTGATACCTGTGGATGATAGACGGCGGTGGTCTTGCCGTAGGAATTGCCATCTGTTCGGATGCCCGGGGTTGGACCCGTGAACTCTGCCTGCAGGTTCCTCGGATTAATCGCGATCTCCGGGCCAGTCTGGGTCTTCCTTGTCCCCTGGGGGCCGGCGGAGGGTCCCACGCTCGGGGCCTTCACCATCGTAGTGGCCGCACCCCGCGAGATCCCGACGTGTTCCTTTGGTCCTTTGGTCCTTTGGTATATACACGCGAGAAAACAAAAGAGAGAGAGAGAGAGAAAGGGAGAGAGAGAAACACGCAGCGCACACGCACCCTTCGCCCGCACCCGAATAACCCGCACCCACGCACGAAACAGACGACGAGAGCGTAGCCGAGAACACGCTGCTGCTCTTGGCTGGCCTTAACGCCGGCTTTTATCGATCTGTCCTTCTCTCGTTCTCCCTCGAGGAACGCGAGAACCAAAGAAACAAGCCCCTTGGTCCTGACGGTAGGACCTAGGAGTACCCGAAAAGGTGGCACTCACCACCCAGCGTCCTCGTCGACTATCTCGACGCTCCGTTCCCTCCCTCGCACGTACATCGTCTCGTTCTGTGTCGACCTACCCCGACCTCCCACAGAGAGCAGACACCAGCGCCAATCCGGACCAACCCCGAACCATCCGAGAGATTCTCTCCCGACGAGAGAGGTCTCGCCGACCAGAAGTTCACCGAATGCCGCGTGATCCTTGGGGTGGTTCTGGCGGGGGCAGTCCCGGGGACAATTTCATTCCGCTAATGAATGATGCGTGAATGTTTTCATTAATCCTGATAAGCGGCAGGAGGGGAGGGAGGGGGTGCGTAATGTTCCGTTTACAGGAGTCGTTTTAACCACGGTCACGGAATTTAATAATCCGGCCCGTGTGGCCTATCCCCTTAACGCGTTTTCCGTTTCAACGTCGAACCCACGGCATACACACCTCGCGACAATTCCATAAGACATATGAGGAAATGAATAAAAAATGTATTTTAGGAAAAATTGTTTTATTCTCAGGGTGGATGGTACAAGCAGGCATCAGGTGATTCTATTTGCGAAAATAAGTTTGTAAAATTGGTAACATTTTTCCCGTTGATGCTTCGTTTTCGAACGAACAACAGTTTGAAGGTTCGACGGATTTGCGTGTCCTAGAATTCGCGAGAAGCAAAATTGGTTGGTCGTGATCGAACGAGTCAGCCGATTCCTGTTCAACAGCTCGCGTAACCACCAAATTTTCAATAAAGGCTAAGATAAAAAAAGCCGTGAAAAACAACCTTTAACATTTTCTCCACGATTCTGACCGATTGGAATTTTTTAAAAACATTCTGTTCACGTCAGCTAACAAACTAATTCCTCTAACATCTCGAAACAATTCAAGTCGTTTGGTCCAATCTTTTAACCCCTTGCATTACATTATTATTGCGATGAAATTCTTCATCGTTCAGAATTTCATAGAAAAAAAAAAGATAGTTTATATTTACTGTATGCCTATGTTTTCTCCGAAGGATATATACCAACTACGACAAAACAGAAATTTATTTCGGTTTAAAGGAAATTAATAACATACAGAGATTGTAGGGCAAGGGGTTAAAGGTGTTAGTCTTTTAAAAAATGTCTGGGTTTCCACTTGCTACACAACTACAGTTTTCTTTCGATATAGGACGACGATGTATTTTCTCTCGCCTCTCGCTCATTTTCCGTGTTCTCCCTCGGCCCGCTCGAGTACAAAGTCGAGCCGCATAGATACCCTGATCCGAAATACGACGAAAGCCGACCCAAGCCATCGTCTTATATCGAAAGAGAACTGTACCAGGCAATTTACTGTGCGATCGGCGAAGAGTATGAAATTATATCATCCGAAATCGTAACGGTACAGCCTAATGTTCCGTGCGTCCACGGCGAAGATCGTCAGAGTGGAAAATGGGATAGAAGAGTTTGAAGGCTGATGTTTACGACAGGGGTGGACATCATCTGATGGGGAGACTTCTAGATTAGGGAAAGAATGAATGGTGGTGGTGAATGCGTGGAAGAAATTGAGACAAGCGATCTTAGTAGTTCCGCCGAGGGAATAAACCCGAGGGGACAAGGGGGACGAGGACAGATGAGGTAGAAGATCATGGAAGGTTACGATTCGCTGTTTGCGCTCCTTTCGTGCTCACGCGCCTCGAATAGCTTGCGCCGTTATACAGGGTGTCCCGACATTGCTGGTGCAATCGTGGAGGAGATGATTCTACATGAGAAAATAAGTCGAAAGTATCGAATGAATTTCTTTCATTTGACGCTTTGTATTCGAGAAAATCGAATTTAGCCGTGTGGTCGTAGCTTTTTGAGGAAAGTGATCCGTGAGTTTCCAAATCTACCACGCTAGAACTCTGGCGTCATTCTTGCGTTATCATGTTTGAACCAATTGGATATTTTCACCACTGAGGTATCATGGTTGCATGTCTGAATTTTAAGTAAAAATTATATTGAAATTTCAAGGGAAGTAAGTAAGTAAGTTATTAAAAGCTATGGGCTAAAGTGTAAGTTGGAAATTTATATTAAATTAAAAATTTATATTAAAATTTAATTCGTATTTACTAATGTCCGCAATGTTATATGTTATGTTGTATTCATAGTAAGCTAGAACGCACGTGTACTTTGTGAATATTTTTAATTATTTGTTGAGATGGAACGATTTCCATGAAAACATTTTGTACTACAAATTCTTACCAGCTTATTATTGTAAGCAGTCGTATGTATGCCAGTTAGACCTCATTTTCAGATACACTACGTATAATAATATGTATATGGAACACACTTTGATACTTGACAAAAATTACAGAGCGAATTCACCATTCCATGATAAGAGGTCAGATGCATTTGAATTCCAAATAATGTCTTTATCTCCGTCGCAGTTTCTTCAACCTTTTACAGACAGTAGAAGTGCATTTTGAAGATTACACTTTTATTTTTCATGTGTGCGAAATCATTTGTTTAAATTCAGTAATCAATGTAGAAATTAATCGTATCGATTGCAATGCTTGCACTATTTTTTTTATTTAAGTAAAAATCGTACAATGTTTAAGTAAATTCAATCTTTCCACTCCTACCAGGCGTTTCACTTTTACGTTTCGTACTTCGTAGGTTCAGCGTTAAACAATATTTTTCTAACTGATTTTCGTTGTCATTAAAAACTTTAGCAACAATTAAATTTTTTATATGGAATAGAAAATGAGTTTGACAGTCGAACGAAGCAGTACTACTTCTATTACAGCTCAATCGAATTACGTAATGTTACGTTAAAAGCGAAGCTACGAAATCGAGCAATAACGGTGGAAAAAATTGTAACAAAAGGTGCACGACATCATTCATCGATCCAACTTACGAAAATGAAAGCCATTCTTGTTAAGAGCAACCAATGAACTCAATGAAAAGCAGAGAAAAACCATTATCGTCCACCCACGGACAAGCTTGCAAACTGACAGTCTACAAAGGGTGTATTGAACATCACGATCAGGAAAAAAGATGGTTTTGCGTCATCGTTCAGCAGCGGCTGCTAAAGCACTGACGCCTACACGAAAAACGGAGCGTGCGCCTACTGAAAAAGAACATGGCACGGTACAGCTGACATTCTGGATCAAACATGACCACCCTATACGGCACAATGAAAGGAACAACTCACCCACGCGCCTGTATGACTCTGTTTTATCATGAACATGCACCCGCCTTTGCACAATTTTTAGGCTGTAATCTTGTGCCTTTCCACTTGCACGTCACTGTAAACTTCCATTAACATAGTGCATGAGATTCAAACATACTTGCTCGGTGTAGATAAAATGTTACATTTTTTAAAAATATTTAACAGGTTGCTATGATAATTCTATTGAAGTTTAAATTATTTTTATCGATAAAAGAATTTCATTTGAAGTTCAAATAATAAAGTCAATTTTTAAAAAATTACTTGGCTGCTCGAATAAAGTATACTTTATATATTATCCTATAGGATAATATATTATCTCAACGATTATTTTTCAAATAATTTATTTCGATAATACAAGCCTGGTACAAACATACTAATATATCAATCCTTATATATTCTTCATATCAAATAGTCATATTTTTTATTGATGCTGAATGAATAAAAACCATTACGGTCTCATTTTTAAAAAGAGAATTTAGGAAAATATTAAATTGTAAAAGAGGTAGGTATGGAAGTTACTTGAGTTTCATATGGAAAAATATTAATAGAAGTCAGTTTGTCTAGATTAGCCTTCACTTTACAGAACATTAAATACTATGAGTACTTTGAGTCACGGACGAAGTATTCTGTGCTTTAATGAACAGAAACTTGATTATTCTCTTTTATGAGAGCCTTAGGGTACAAACTTGCCGAGGATACATACTTCGCGATCGCGGGCGCTATCTCGATGCCTCGAAAAGTTATTGTTATTGTTGATCACGATGTATCGCAGAGAGGTATCCTTCGTTTAGGTATCGCTTGTTTTACCGGGAGGCGACACCGACGCACCAAGCTAAACCGCAACATCGAGATATCGGAGTAAGGTAACCTTCGGCATGTTTTTACCACAGATCAGGTATAGGAGTAGACCAATCACCTAATCAGTAATCAGAAGGGATATGAGAATGTTCAAGAACGGGATTTCGGTGTTACCGATACAGAGCTACACCACAGACGAGATATACTTAAAGACTGCCAGCCCCCGTGTTAAACTGCGGCACCGACGAGATATACTTAAAGACAGCCAGCCCCTGTGTTACACTGCGGGCCCCAAAGTGGGTCCTGAGTGGGTACTGGGAGCGGTCGGTAACGGCCCCAATGCCGAAATACTCTCATCGGTTGTGGAACTAAGAACGTGGAACTATCACTGATCTCAAATACCAACATCGCTAAACATGCCGCGCTCACTACCTAAATACGACATTTGCTCGTGAAGTACGAAAGAAACGTCAGTGACATAGGCAATAAATAAACATAGAATGCTGAAATAATGCATTCCGTAATTGCTTGGAATATAATTATTTTTTATTATATAATTACATTACACTCTTATTGCCTTCTTATTTTCCATATTGTTCACCATTGTAATCATTGTTTTATAATCGATAGTTTATAGGTGTAATTAATTAATTCGGAAATTATTGCGATATTTATAAAATAATGATTATTCAACAAAATATATTCTGTAGTAATTACAGAATATAAAAAAAAGAATAAATGCATACACAAGTAATGACAAAATTCAATCGTTCTTATTTTGATCCGTAGTAAAAACCGAAAATTAATGTTTTTACTTATTTATCCGATAATACCACTTCTAATGCTCAATTGCATTGACTTCAATTATTCAAGTAGAGGTAGTAACAAAATAAAAGTGTTCAGTAATGAAACTAATTTTTGACGGCTCCTATCCGTATAATACTAGAATGTATTTGGAGACAGTATTATTGCTATTTATCCGCACTGTGCGACGCCGTGAAAACTGAGCAGTCGAACTCGAGACGAGAAGGTCTCGCCGGTTCTCTTTCTTTCACATACGCTGTCCTTCTTTGCGTCCGAAAATTTAATCGTTCATTACACAAGTAATTATCATCGGAATCATATCATATTTAGTATCGTTTTCAATAAAAAAAATGCTACGAATATGTTGGTGAAAGTCCCATAAAAAAATAATGAATAATAAAAAAGTTAACTTTTTGATTTAAAGACCTGAGTTCACGCCAGTCTTTGATCTTTTCCGAACGCTTCGACTCGCCGCGTCTCTTTCTTTCGCATACGCTGTCCTTCTTTGCGTCCGAAACTTTAATCGTTCATTAGACAAGTAATTATGATCGGAATTATATCATATTTGGTATCATTTTCATTACAAAAATGTCACAAATTTGCTTGTGAAAAAGCCATAAGAAATAATGAAAAATAAACATGTTCTTTTGTTTGATTGGTAGTGATGTCACACCGATATATGTATTCGATGCAACACGACATATAATGTTACACTCTTCGGTGACAGAGGCAGTCGAGCTTCACTGTCCTCTTCTCCGTTCAGCAGGGGATCCCAGAAATCATTTCTTGGAAGCTAAATTCTGACCGGACCCGAGTGTGCAGAGCCTACAATAATCTTATTCTTTTTGTCAAAATTTGATTTTCTATTTAAACTAGTTTGTTATTGAAACTCACTTGAAATATTTTAAATGATATTGAAATATTGGAATATTACAATTTGGAATATTTCGCCGGACAATTTAGTCAAAAATTCCCTTCAACAGATTTGAACGGCCGTTGCGCCATTCGATTTTCGGTCAATTTTTCCCAATTAATTGCATGTAGAAATATAGAAAAAATCTGACGAATTACGGTTATTTATATTCATATTTGAGGATTTCTGTCGATTTTTCGGTTGAAAATCATATTTATAAAAAATGAAAGACACGTAAGAATTTCACAACTGCAGATTCTTTTATAGAAATTGAAAAAGGAAATCGATCCTATTTTTAAATCAAACCAAAAATGAAATGATTCAAAATTTGAAAGGTTTGGAAAGAACTGAGATTTATAAGTGTCTAAAGTTTTATTCGAGCCCTGTTTTGGTCATTGGACGATGCAACTACATTGTAACGCTCGCGTCGGTCTTTGACTGGTCTGTCCTCGTTACAGCATTTGAACGCGACTCCGAAAATTATTCGAAATCAAATAAACCATCGAATAAAGACACAGATGAAAATGAACACTTTATTCAACACTAAAGATGAATCGCTCAAACCAATGAAAAATTCGTCGAATAAACTTATTACGAGTGGAATAGAGATAACATAATTATTTTTATTTGCCGCGTGCCAAATAAGTTTTTTATCTTTTATTCGTTATTATAAATGTCTATTTCATTAAAAATTTGCCCATCTTTGCTCCTACAATTACATTATTTTATATTATATTAGTTTTTCTGTGTGATTCTCTCTCAAATTCTGTACTATTCGGAATAGTATGTCAAATAAACGTTATTCTGGTTTTCAACATATTTCTGTTCCCACAATTCAATTCTTGAAACAATCAACTATAAAAAAGTGTAAGGAAATAATGCTTGTTTATGAAATATTTTTAAATTACAAATTGTGCTATCTCATATGAAATTTGAAGTAATAATTATTGGTTTTCCTAAAATTATGCTTTAATACTTTCTTACGTAAAATATTTCTAGGAATTTTTTGTCCTTGATATTAGTTTTACTTTTAATATTTTATGTCTTCAAAAGCAACACTAAAAAAATATCTGTTTAATTCGAATACGTTCGTCGGAGAATGTAATAAATAATCGATATGGTTCCGTGATGATTCACCTTCTCGCCGAGGAGAATTTCCTTAGTGGTCTTCTGCACCGACGAAATACCGTAGTTGGCCTTCTGTTTCTTACTCCAGCCAAAATCTATTCTAGAGGGCGGTAGAAGACACCGTATTTTTCGTGAGACACGTTCTCCCGTAAGGTTGGCAGTCTTTCAATATATCTCGTCGGTGGCTACACTCTATTCTGATTTTTAGCCTAGACCAGAACCTGTATCATCTTTTTAGCTTGGACCAGAACCAAATACACAGCTAAAAGAATGATGGAGGTTCTGGTCCAAGCTACAAAGATGATGCAGCTTCTGGTCCAAGCTAATTAGACTAGGGTACAACACCATTACAGGAACACCAAAATCCACTGTTAGTACAACATTTTTAGTCTAGAGGTCAGATGCTCTTCAGCCTAGAAATGCTCTGATATTACCGACTTTGTGACACAAAGTTTGTGTGACATGATTATCGATGGATTTTCTTGTTACATCAGTTTCACCAATGCAACATTAGAGGGATGAAGAAAATGATGGCGGTAACAATTAAACAAATTTATAAAAAATATTTCACAGACATGCAAATAATGTCAATTGTCGAGATTAAGATTCATACATAAATCGGTTTTCTTATTCCAGTATTTACAAAAATCCAGTTTCTGAATTTTCACAGGCACAGTAGAATATAATTCAAACTTAGGTTTTATCATTACATTTAAAATATTTCAGTTTATCTGAATTCTTTAGGTAATGTTAATTTGTAAATGAAAATAAGCTAAGTAAACATTATTATAGATGAGTAAAATCAGTATATATGTATTACTAGCTAATAATCTTAAAGTTAGATACTTTATGCTGTGATTAAACCTATTTCGAAGGAAGAATATCAAAAGTTAAATTTATATTGTTCAAAAAATATTTTACGTCCATTCCTCAAAGAAATATGTAAAGAAATAAATGAACTTCGTCCGAAGTTGATTATCCCGCTAATTTTTTAGTTATCATGCACGCCAGTTTAAAAAATATAGGTTCTAAAAACGTGCGTATTATACAATAAATAACAAGAAGAAGTGAACTAAAAATGATCGTCTTGTACTTGAAGACTATCTGTTTATATGTCCAGAAATTCTAGTCTCATATGTCCAACAGTTATTTCGAAAGAAATTCTTAAAAATCAGTTTTAAATCAGTTGCAAAAATCTTGTTTCCAATGAGGTTACACAAGAAGCCCCCCTTAAGTTCCCAAACATTGCATCACGCTTCGACACTATCAAAATAGAAGGAAAAGTGGTGTTTTCAGGCCACCTTAAAATAACCTCATCAGACTTCGCGTTCTCTTTATGGAAAATGGACGGTAAATGAGTTTTGGTGGGAAAGCAAATATTTCCTGGATGAAACGTTCCCGCTGTCTTTCCCTGGCGCGGCGTTAAAACGTTCGCGGCGTGCCACGCAAATAAACAGGGCCGAATTTATAGAACAGGAAACCACGTACGCGCATCGAGTTATTCTTCTTCAAGAATCCTGCGGTCTTCGAGCGATCGGGAACACTCATCGGTAGTGTTTTTACTAGTGAGTCGTCTATGAATGAACCTGCATACAAACTATTTCCATCATACCGTAACTAACGCGAACTGCAGGAGACGATTAAAGTGTTTCGAGTTTTGTGGACTGTGACTTCAATATTAGTGTAGTATATGCATGTGTAGGTAACAAGACGTGCCATTTTCTTCAAACTGCAACTTCTCTACGTGGTGGTTTATGTGTAAGTACCTACTTAATCCATTAAATCCCAAACAATGACAGGAAATGATTTTGATTAATTTTGACTGATTTTTGGATCGTTACTTTTTGCACAACAAGTTTTATAAATGTAACTTTACATCAAGGTACTCAACCCAAGTAACAAAGTTTAAGTAACAAACGATGAAACGAGACGAATTTTGTATAAATAATTGTTTAAATAAGTGTTATGGTATTTAAATTGTTTAATTTAAGTGAAAATAAATTCCAACTGAAACGTTGCGTATATGCAAAGTTGGATCATAATGGGTTGATATGCAATAATATTAATATAGATAGATTGATTTCATACAAGCTTGATAATGACGCATGACACTTGATTGAGAGTTGATTATCACAGTTTCTGTTTAGAAAGTGAATCACGACTGACCGATCCAACTTTTCAGTATGTCCTGAAAATAAAAAATACGGAAAAATGTATAAACAGAAGTCTAGAAACGTTTCATTGAAAATTGATAGTAAAAGTGTTGATATTTATTTAACTTATTCTAATTCTAGTGAATTAAACAAGTAGATGACTAACATACACCATCCTAACAATCTTAGCGTGTCTGGTTCGTTCAAAAATAACGCAAGTTTTTTGTTCAAGAAGACTAGCACTGTACAGTGTTACACATATTTATAAACAAGACTGAACAAAAACAGAGGTCTATATTGAGACCCGTTCGCCCGCAATTTATAGTCAGATACACATGTACAGTGACTCACAGTAATATTCGGCCACCATTAAAAAGACGATAACTTTTTTAATATTGGCCTATAACTTGGATTTTTCCTTTTTTTTTTGAGAAGTTAGAACAATTAGTTTACAGAAAAAAATTTTGAAAAAATTACAATTGAGGAAAACAATTGTGGAGAAAATGTTAAAGGTTATCTTTCACAACTTTTTTATCTGAGACTACATTGAAAATTTAAAAACTGCATTTGGTAAATATGTGTCAGTTATACAGGGTGTTCCGAGTTTGCTCGGCCAAACTACGGGAGCATATTCTACAAGAAGAAAGAAAAAATGTTATTTGAAGTTCGGTTAGAAACGCTTTATCACAAAGTTATAAACAAATAAAATTGAATTTGGTAACTGCCGATTTTACATCGCAAATCACTTCAAGATAGTAAACATCATAATTATCGACGAATAGATAAACATGTTCGACCTTTCATACTCTGCGAAGTAAAATCCGCCGTTACCGAATTCAGGTTCGTTTGTTTATAACTGCGTAACAAAGCGTTTCTAACCTAACTTCAAATAACATTTTTTCTTATTTCTACTTGTAGAATATGCTCCTGTAAAATGTCTCAAAGTGTCTGTGTATAGCTCATTGCAATGTTGACCGATTTTGATGAAAGTTCCAGAATGTATATAATTAATACAGATCTACAAAATAAGCTTTTTAAATTTTCAATATAGGCCCAGATAATCACTTTGTAAGAAACAACTTTTAGTATTTTCTTCGAAATACAGAGCAATAGTAATGTTTTCAAAATTTCGATTTCTCTTCATGTAGTAAGCTAATTGATCTAACTTACAAAAATTCAATTCGTATGGTTCGGTCTTAAAAATGTTATCGTCCTTTTAAAAATGTTTGAGTATTGCTGCGAGTCTCTGTATTCAGCGTACCATTATATCTCTATCATTTTTCAAGTTAAGAACACCGAGCGAAAACAATTTATTTTACATTTCGAATTTATTTTCGCACGTTGATTCAGACGTACTTTGTTGCTCTACGGGACGTCGTTTGCGTCATTGATTTTGCGATACATGCACAAAGATATAATCCTCTCTCTTTCCAGAAATGGATTTTCGCGAAAACTTTTTATAAAGCATGATTTTTCATGACTTGACCGGTTTTTGTGGTTTTTCGGGCCAATCCAGAACAAATTTTCCATTATGGAAAGTTCCTTGGCTCGGAATCATTAGGCACAGTTACTATAATCATATGATATTGCATTGGAAAGCTCTCCCGTGAACGCTGTAAATTTAATAACGCAAAGTACATATTGATTACTTTACCAACGCTGCGAGCTTATGAAGCTAGATGAAAATATTGACTCGCCATTCACAA
This sequence comes from Seladonia tumulorum, assembly GCA_913789895.3. Taxonomy (NCBI): domain Eukaryota; kingdom Metazoa; phylum Arthropoda; class Insecta; order Hymenoptera; family Halictidae; genus Seladonia; species Seladonia tumulorum. The sequence continues at coordinate 10,233,228 of OU565267.1, read as the reverse complement.
ACAAGCTTAAAGTAAGAGAGTATGTACAATGTACATACTTCGCATCCCTTATGGTGTATACATTCCAAACCTTTTATATTCTCAATATTTTTATACTAATTAATTAAAATAACGGTATTCTCCGAATCGCAAGAAAACAAATCAGATTTTTGCATGTCCCTATATTACAGAAATCTTGATAACGACTTGATCTGTGATAACAGCTGTCTTCTTATCCCTTTGCATTACAATGTTCGATATAATTTTTGTCTACCTTATGCAATAATTAAAGGCATTAATTTCCACAAAAAGACATACAAGAATATTCTCAGATAGTATTAGGTTGTCCGGAAAGTTCTTTCCGTTTTTTAACAGGTATTATAGATTGGATCAAACGAGCTGTCATTTTTTGAGCAATTAGAAGAACTAGTTTTCCAAATGATGTGTAAAAAAGATTTTGAAAAAATTGCAATTGGTAAGAATTACATGAGAAATTAAAAATGGCACTTTTCACAACTTCTTTATTTGAACATGTAGTGAAAATTTAAAATATGCGTCTTGTAGATCTATGTTACTTATAAACATACTGAAAATTTCATCGAAATCGGTTGATGCACATAAAAACTAAAGATGAAGAGAATTTGTGGATTTTAAGCAAAAAGTGACCAAAAGTCGTGAAAAACCACGATTTTCACCACTTCGTAGCTCATGTGTATATTAATAGATTTCGATGAAATTTTCAGCATGTGTATAATTAACATAGATCTACAAAACGCATATTTTAAATTTTCACTACATGTTCAAATAAAAAAGTTGTGAAAAGTGCCATTTTTAATTTCTCATGTAATTCTTACCAATTGCAATTTTTTCAAAATCTTTTTTACACATCATTTGGAAAACCAATTCTTCTAATTGCTAAAAAAATGACAGGTCGTTTGATCCAATCTATAATACCTGTTAAAAAAACGGAAAGAACTTTCCGGACAACCTAATATTTATAATTATGTTGGAGGTGATCTTACCTGTCAAAAACGCTTGAAATCGCTCAAGTTTACACGCGTACAATTTTTGAACGAGTGAACTCCGCGATTTAAAACTTGCATTTTTAAAGTTCTCGCGTCAAAATCTACAGGATTGTGTAAAAAAAGAGTGCAAAATTTTTGGTCCCAGGAAGTGAAGTTTAACCGAAAGTAGAATATTCATCTCACTTCCTTTATTAAAATGAGTAATTTCGATTTTGCAGTTGTTGCTGTTCCGAAGCCTCGCATTAGGACTGCTATCGAGCTTTCTTCGCTTCCTTCGATCATGCGAACCAGGAGACTCCAGGAGGATGAGGAAACTGGATGACGGCAGATGGAATGACCGAGTAATACTGAATGTCGGCGGCATACGACATGAAACGTATAAATCAACGCTCAAGAAAATACCAGCGACAAGACTTTCTCGTTTAACAGAAGCTTTGGCCAATTACGATCCAGTTTTAAACGAATACTTTTACGACCGCCATCCTGGCGTTTTTGCACAAGTATTGAATTACTATCGCACGGGAAAACTCCATTATCCGACAGATGTCTGCGGGCCGCTGTTTGAAGAGGAACTCGATTTTTGGGGTTTGGATTCAAACCAGGTCTGCTGTTTTCTTTATTACTTGCGCAGATGTTTTTTACAGAGCAGAAATTTTTGACAATGAAATGCAGAAATTAACCATGTTTCCTTCGCATAGCAAATAAAATGAACTGATTTTAATTTCATTTTCCCGTGTTTGAATACTCTTCTGTGCATGGATTATAATTAACAGCGATCCCCAATTTTTGTTGCACGTGTGATAGATACATACCCTATTTACAACCTCTTCCACATAGCGGAATAACGATTGTATAACTACAGGATCTAATGTTATCGTTATTGCGGGTATACAGTAATTACACCGCTTCTTAAGATCATTATATCGAAGTAATTAATAGAAACATAAAGTTTACTTTGTCGAGCAGAGGTCCTACTTTCAGAATTTTTTGGAACTGCGTCTGCTAAAAATTCTCAAACAGAATCATAAAATTAAATATTCCCTTTCGAGGATCAACAGATCCTTTTAAAAGTAAAAATATTGCTCGTATACTTTTTGTTAACGCTTGTTCTGCTTTCATATTAACGTATAATATACAGTGGCGGACAAAAGATTAGTTTAAACAGTAATTTATACGATAAGTATCACTGTTTTTACAAATCTTACTTTGAAGCAGCAATGAATTTTTAATAAATAAATTTATAATAATTTTCTGACAGAAGCAAGTTCAATTCTACATTTTTGTTATTACAATTTTGATATTCAAATATTTTGTAGGACTTTCGTAGGAACTTCTTTGTCTGTAATCATTTCACATGAGAGGAAAGACCATTTATATTTACTAAATTTTCTATAAATAATGAAGCAATTGTTATTAATATAATTGATATCACATGTCTATGATAAATAACCGTACTTTCTTTCTACTCTTACGATTAAATTTTTACATTCTACGAATTTTTAGATTTATTGCTTTCCGTTTGTTCAACGTTACAAAATACTGAAAGGATTTGAGTTGTTTTACTAAACGTTCAAACTGACCTTTGAAACGCGATGTTTCATATTTTTACTGGTTACATATATCTTTGGTATTAACGCAACATCACAATCGCTGCAACTGTTTGCTCAAAGAATCATGAAATTCAACAAAATGTTCCGAACTCGAGGAAAACTAAATTCCAGCCAGGTTTTCTCTTTACTCATAATTCCGTTAAAAACAAGTAAAAAATCTGGACATATTTAGTATCCAGTTACACGCATAAACCTTCTATTCAATACTCTACTACATTTTAAAACTTAATGCTGACGGAAAACAATTAAAAAAGAATTAATGGACTAATTAGCAAAGGCTTTTATCGATGGTGTTACATAATACTCCTTTTTTGATTTATTGATTACATACTTTTCACTAAGCATACTGCTCGAAAGTAACACATGCTATGAATAGGGTTGCCATCAATGAAGTCACTAATTTGGAGCAAAGGGCAATAAAACCTCGAACATTTTCTTCTGAAGCACACTCTTAAATGTCTCTTAAATTAAGTATACAGTGTGTATACGGTGTGTGTGACCTAAAGGTACAGACAGAAAGAGAATGATTACTTTTCAAATTTTTCACGACCATTGTATCTAAACTGCCCATTACATAAGATGACCACATTCAATCTATCATTGAAACCAAATATGACAACTATCATTGAAACTGGTATCGACATTTTCTTGATCCTCTTATTCTTTTATTTAGTGTGATTTTTAAACTTGGACGTTTCTATGCAGCTGTATTCCATCGTTCCCTATTTTCTTTTTACGTACCCAGTGATCGGCCTATCTTTGTAACAGACTATAACATCGATCACGAATAGCTTTTCTTAGTCTTTGATTGCCAAGTCCGGTTCCTTGAGCTTGTCGTCTCGTATCGATTTGCGATTCGCGAACTTGGACTTCGGACTGCAAGGTTTGATAGATTGGTTACGCTGCAAACCTCCCCTCGTACTTTCTGAAACAATTCCAGCCGATTCTGTAATTATACTTTGGTTTATAGATGATCATGGAGGAATATTTTTATCCGGATGTTGTAGGATCAGACGAAGAAACAAAAGAAGTTTATTGTCGTAAAATGTGGCGAGGACGCCCCAGATTAGACGAATCTTATCAACATTTCAAAAACCATTTAGCGCCAAAGTTACTAATACTCATATACAGCAATTTCAATTTTAAATTCTCTTGTAAGTATGGTTATATCTAAAGAAAAGAATACTGCTAGACCACGGATATTTAAAAAAACAATTACAGAATGTGTAAATTTATGAAATACAAGGAAATCTATTTATCGACAAAACATTAATATTATGTTTCCTCCATATTCTCTGTAGGGAATATTGTAATGAACGGAATAAATTTTTCCCTCGTTCCAATTTTCACAAAGTAAGCTATGAAAATTGGAATTTGCATGAAGAGCTGTCTCGACATTACCGAGGTGAGGCACGCTGATATTGAAGCGCTTTTAGTATGATAGGTATTGAACTAGCAAAAACATTTAACACGAAAGTAGATAAACGCGAGTAACAGATAGGGTGTGCAACGACGTTATTCTATTTCTCAACTTCGGTTGACGACTATACGTAGGCTCGGCTTTTTTAGAACGGAACGATGAGCGTAATGATTAAAAAATAAAAGGAAAGAGGCACTGCTGTCATATGGCCTCTCCGCCATTTAGCGCTGGCTCCTCGAAACCTGCCATTTCTGTCCACCATTGTGTACCGAGGTTAATCGTTTCTAAATACTTGATTTCCGTCAGCCGGCCGCGCCACCGACAGGATTCAATTTTATTCGTGCCTCGCAATATCACGGAAATTATAGAACCATTTAAAAATTTAAGGACAAAGTCAGCTTCGTATTAGCCAACACGATTTCAAGTATTCTTTCTTGCAGAAATTAAAATTAAGTTTTCTTTGAATCTTGTATTTGGAACTCTTGACTAGTTTTCGGCGCATTCATCTTCGATACGAGCACATTTTCTTTCATTGTTTAATAAGTTCCTGAAACACCATTCCAGGAAAACTCTATCATTCTCCTGAAATACGTTTATCATGTTCTAGAGCGTGCATAGTAGGATGAATCTGTTCGAGGAACGTTTTCCGTAGTCAAAACTCGATAAAGCATGCTATTTGAACCGTACATCCGAAAACTTCGACATTTTGACTGACACTGAGCAGGAACCAGAGCGTGCTTATACGTTCAAAAGCTATGTGTGAGGAGGCGACATAACGGGCGACATCGCTGAATTAGTTTATCCAATTTTCACTATTAAAAACAAAAATATAACAAAGGAGACGATCGGTGTCATCCTGCCTCCGTATCAAACAGTTGCTTCTCTTGCACTGTTCACATTTATCAGTAGACTGCGGATCTTCGTGCAAAATAAAAATGTTCAGTAGCGATAGTGGGAAGGAAGAGTTAAATAAATATTCATTTCATCCTCTAATAAAAGTTACTCTCAACCATTGCACAACATAGTTACATATCTAGTACGTACAGTGGTGCGAGTGGTCACGAATCCGAGCCCTTATCGTCACTATTGTCCAGGGAGCTGTCCAAGAGCTTTAGGAATCACAGACCGTTTTCCTTCTCTAGATCTCTCGCCTCTGAATGGTTTGAGTATCATCTTTTTTGACTATCATCCTCAGACTATCATCTTTTCAGATCTCTAGAGCATTATTTAAGAAATAAAACATTCACTTCTATAGAAGATGTAAGGAGACACCTTGAGTCATAGTTTGCTTCGCGAACCCTGGATTTCTATAAGAGGGGGATTGAAAATTTGCAGGAAAGATGGCATTCTGTCCTTGATAATGATGGAGATTATATAATTGATTAAGAAATAAAAACATAAATTTACTACAAAGTTTGTTTTAGATTCCAAAATAATTGATTACTTATGGGTCCCCCTAATAATTAGTGGAAAAGTCCGATTTATATATTTGACTGACCCTCGTATCGCAAGTACCCTAATCGCAACTAATTTTTCTAAAACTGTCCACATATTTCAGGTGGAACCGTGCTGTTGGAGTACTTACAGCATCCACAGGGATACGAAGGCCACGTTGGCAATACTCGACAAGCTCGACGTAGAAGGCGAGAAGCTAAGCGATGAGGAAGTCGCGCGGCTTTTCGGCTACGAGGAGGAACACAACAGAGGGACCTTATCGAGATGGCAAAAACTACGGCCAAGGATCTGGGCTCTTTTTGACGAGCCATACTCATCCGTCACGGCGAAGTGTATAGCCTGTGTTTCAATACTTTTCATCTGCCTTTCGGTTCTCTGTTTCTGCCTGAAGAGTCACACGACAACGAAACGCTCGAGAAACAATCAACGGCATGCGGAATTGTTGCGATCGGAATCGACTTGGAACAAGGACGACGTCGATTCGTACCCCGTGCTCTTTTACCTCGAGCACACGTGCAACGCTTGGTTCACTTTGGAAATTATCATTCGCTGCTTGGTGCGTATCCAAATTACTTGCTACACTGTTGCAAGAGCAGACATGCATTCGCACAAAGTCGCTCGCGAAAGTCTGTACACGCAGCGCCCATTAAACATGAACGATTCTGAAACGACGCGGAGAACCTGAACACTTTGCCGAGGTCGATTAGCTTGCCGATTAAAGGGAGCATGGTTAAAACGCTAACAATAGGGTGATTTCTGTGATTTTGCTGTATACTCCACGACAATACTATAAGACGCTCTACAGGATGTTCACGGTAAATTGGGCCAGCGTTTTTCTCGTAAACAGTAATTATTTCGAAAAAAGAAAAAGAAATGGTAGAGGAATGATATATTTTACTGGCAACACGATAACTTACGTCAATTTTTTATATTTAGTTTTTTCCATCGAACGCTATTTGTTTTTTAACGTCATATGCAACGAAATGACTTGCAAGGTCATAGAAAGTTAGACATAAGAGATACGTGTAGATCGAACATTTCGTAACATTATATTCATGTATGATACGACTATAAATTAATAACACTACATATTAATATAGTTTTCATGCTTATCGACTACTGTGCTGTGCGTGACAGTATACGGGCTACATAAAGTCGTATTTCGAGTTTGGCAAGGGCACTGTATTTCGACGAGACTGGACAGTGGCGAGAGAATGAGGAGTCAGCCAGTAAAATCCTCATTCTGACGGATTCAATTACAGGTCAGCCCGAGTCTGAAACGATTCGCCGTCTCACCGGTGAACGCGATCGACTTAGCAGCGACGTTGAGCTTCTACACGGAGTTCCTAACGGAGTCTAGCTTGTATCTGGAAGTCCTGTCGATAGCCCGAGTCCTGCGGCTCTTTAAGCTGACGAGGCATTCTCCGGAGCTTAGGATCTTGATTCATACCTTCAAGGCGTCTGCCAAGGAATTAGCCTTGCTGGTCTTCTTTCTCGTTCTGGGCATCGTTGTCTTCGCCAGTCTTATCTTCTACGCGGAACGTCTTCAAGTAAGTGGAATCCCATCATCCAATGAAATAATAATATTAATATTACGGTTGCTATTACACATTACATTTTTGGTCGAATTTTTTAAGAAGCTATTCGTTTTTAATAGGTGTACGAATACTTTGTACACTGTACACCCACTATAATATTATTATTTAATGGTCTGTAATTTTGTAAGATATATAATTTTTCTTCAACAGTCACAATTACTTATGACAGTTTGTTATTTCCTTCTTATCTCAACATATAATTCGTCCAATTTATTATGTCATAATATCGATATTGGTATGAACTGTTGCAAAAGTTTGATCATGAAAATTTTATTTGTCTTACGTTACGTCTCCCTAAATGTTCATGATTGAAGAGTCACTCGGTTAAAAGGTTAAGGGTGTCATATATCACATGTTGTAATTTGATCAGATTGTCCATCGGAACGTTACAATAGCAATTCCTTCGATGGAGGAATGTAATAGGGACGAAGTGGGTTTCTCCCTCGCGCAGATTATTCATTAGACCTACTACCTATTTGATTGATGCTCATGTGAGCGGTCCTAATATCATCTATTAATCTATTTGATACACGCATCAAAACAGCGAAAGGGGGCCGAAAATGCATCAACGACTTCTTCGACTGACAGCCGCCATTTGTGTTCCTTAAGAGCATTAAGAGCGACGCGAAAGTTGGAACGGGGTCATCGAAAGTAATGAGTAATCAAAAATTGGATCGTATTTAATTGACTACTTTTTCGATATGAGACTTCATTTATGAATTTTCGCATTCGCAAGAATTGTGATTGCATTATACATTGCTTTTGGCTCCAGGATAACCCCAATAATGACTTCGACACTATACCGCACGGCCTCTGGTGGGCTTTGGTGACCATGACAACGGTCGGCTATGGTGATATGACGCCTAAAACTTTTCCGGGAAAGTTCATCGGCGGAATGTGCGCGATTGCTGGGGTCCTGGCTATTGCTCTTCCGGTTCCTGTAATCGTCAGTAATTTCACGATGTTTTACTCGCATACACAGGTTTGTATCTCTAGCACAATACCTTTCTTATCGCTATTTCTTACTTTGTTTAACCCTCGTAAGACGGATGCTTCGGTGAAACTTACGTCTAGGGGAGGATACTCCAATGGTCTTGATCTTGACACGTGTCGTCAAGGGCATGATTCTGAACAACAATTCCCTACACATGTTACCGTCGCACAGTGATACAGTGTTTCGCTTATATAGGCGATTCAGACAAAAATCATAACTTCTAAACTAGTTTTCCTGACCTAAGTTCCTTAATACTTTTTCAAAAAGAATACAAAGATGCGTCGATTTGCATACAAAAATTATATGACTTCGTAAAAAGATTATAGTCACCCTTATTCTTTATTGGATAAAAATTTTAAACATCTTTTTCATCCTCCGTACATTTGAACTTTCTTCCGGCCCACTTTACGTATTATCAACGAAAGCAGAAATATTTATGGAACGAGACATACTGACATGCACGCGTGCTAGAAAAGTTTATGCGAACGGTAGAATTTTCTTTTTCTCCGGATTAAGTTGCTTCGACTGACCGAGATTGTACACAATGAGTATGTGTCCACCGAGGACACGAAAGCGGAAGTTCATTCAGGAGCGACAAGTAAACTTTCCACATTCGACTCGCCAATTTGAAACTTTCCAGGGCAAGAAGTTTCGTTCGCCTAAATTTTTTACACCGTTGTCCGAAGTGTGTAAATTGCGTATCCGAAACCGGCGCGCGCGGCGTAGCGCAGCGCGGTCACGGGCGTCCAATTAATAGGCACTGGAACGTTCGCATTGTTTTTCGCGGTATTATTAACGTGGATCGGAGCCTCGACCCGGAAACTCTCTTACGGCGTATTCCGGTACTCGTAAGTTTAAGACAGCTTCAGAAATTCCTTTACTAGAGCACTGCGAAAGTTCTTTCGAAAACACCGTGAAAATTAAACGCGGGATTTGTGTTTCTCTTCCGGTGCCCTTCTTGACCTTTTCAAAGTATATTCCACTTTTTTTTCTTTTTGCGGGGGGAAAATTAATAAAGCGAAAATAGCCACAGCGCTGTTATACGTATGCAAAAACATGTATAGGGTACGCGACGCAAACGTTTTTGACCTCTCGCGTGCAAGCGTATGCACTTGTTGAATTAGCGATGGACATTGGATGTTGTGACGCTGTTTTTTCCCTCTGCGAAACACGTACGTTAGCCTGTATCAGAATTCACGGCAGAAATATTTTTGTATTTTTATGGACGCATGCAACGTAGGGACATCTAAATGTTACTTTGAGCAATTCGTTCGCGTATTGTCACAAAGTTTCCTCTTTGAATCTGAAACAGTTCGCGTGTTTTGCGTCTTGCAGAGCGTTGCACTCGAAGCAAGTTACCCTGATATGGTTCATTGAATTGATACTACTTCAAATACATACAAGGCAACACGTCGAAAGTCGAATTTTTTCGTCGTTACTTCGCTGCCACGATACAGGTCTCAAAATCATGCCAGTTTTAAGTCTTCGGTTTCCAGACGATATTTCGGTAACAAGCAACTTGACCATACACAGTTTACCAAACTGACCCGTGAGAACAAAAGCTTTATAGATTTGTCTCCTCGTTCATACTGAACAGTTTATTCGCCTCTACTTTCCATGCCACTTATTCTACTTATTTTAATCCCACTGTCATACTATTCTCCCCACCATTTCCTGACGCCATTCTTCTCTTCATTTTACTTTTTCTTTCTCATTCCTTTTGTCTCACCATCTCTCCAGTTGTTCTGTTTTCCCCTCCAGTTCCTCCATTCGCTTTTCGCCTTTTCATCTGCTCGGGTATTTTATATAAAGATATACCAACAAATTCATATTTTTATCAACGATCTTTACCATTAATTTTAAGTGAATTGTCGACAGGCTCGCAGCAAACTTCCCAAGCAGAAACGAAGAGTGCTTCCAGCAGAATTACCAAGAAGGTCGAGAAGTTCTCTTTATCAGACTCAAAGTGATAATCAACATGATCTTCCTCCTAATCACTCAAACAGACCGAGTTCAGCGACTATAAAATTAGAACATGTTCTGCATTTACAGGTACTATATGCTGTCAAGACTAGAATTGATATTAATCTTATAAATCAAAATCTATATATATATCTAGATATAATATATCTAGATATAATATACAAAATCTATATATAAATCTATATATATATATATATATATATAGATTTATATATAGATTTTATATATATATATATATATATATATATATATATATATATATATATATATATAGATATATATAAATCAAAATCTATTTTCCCCCGATTCTTTAAATTTCGTTTCGGTCTAAATGATTTTCAATGAAAATAAAAGTATAGCTATTTGAAATCATTAGTTTTGCACTGACGAGCAAATAAGAAAATCTTTTTATTACGACTAATACAAATACTTCGCATTTTTTTTACATATTCATTAATCTTGGAGGTTAAAGTTCATTTTGTAATTATCCGATATTTTTGACATAGCCCAGTATCATGATGAATTTACCGAAAGACTCGGTCGTTTCGGGAACCATTAATTCTGATGGGAGAGACTCTTTCCGACTTGCCACCGACAATCCCATGAAAAATGGCAAAGCAGTTGACGGAACGGTCGTCAACACGGCACAAGAGGACGAAGGCAAAACCGACGGCACGCACGTTGAAGCGTGTAAACACCTTCCGCCAGCTTATGTTGTCGAATCAGATAATCCGAAACCGATCGAAAATCAATAATTATTACTTGGAACTGAAACCCAACAGTTACGCAGTCACTAATTATCGAAACAGAATATCTTTTGTACAAAGTAACTTCGTAACACTTGCAGGAAATGTAGTATGAAGTTACAACTAGTGGTTAAGTTATAATTAAGTTAGTAATTAAGTAACGTAAAACGAAGCATTTCTCCAGATAAAACGACCGCTTTACGTAAATTTATAGATTTTTAAAAGTCGCAGTAATAAAGTAATCAAAATATATAACAATGCATGTCGATATTATATATTTATACTAAGTGTTTTCAAGAAGAAGATGAAATTGTCAAGTGAGATTTTTAATCCGAAATATAAACAGTAATGTAATCTATAATGTAATGTAGTCTAAAAACATATCCTCCATTGAAAGTGCAAATGAAATAATATTCAACACAAAAAGAAAAAATGTTATCCACGGCACAGTATTTCATAGCAGTTTAGTAGTTTAGTGAAAATAACAGATTTCTGAATACAAAGACTAGTTCTAGAACTGATGCCTCCGTGTAACCGACCTACAATAGAGAAGCATGAGTGATGAATCGTGGTAGGATAAAAATGAAAGTAGGTGAGATGCGGCATAATAGCGCGACGTCGACGTGTGCTTTACGTTCGTACTGTCCTGATATTATTCACGTTTCGTCGTTGTTCAATTCGAAACAGATGCCTGTACCTTGTTTATATTTCGTTCGGCGACAGCGCAAATCTTAACCCATTTCCCTTGAAATTATCCTTCCCTCGGAATAAAAGTTCTTCCCTACTCTTCCTCGTCCTCCTCCTCATCCCCTTCCTCCACACAATAATGTTCGATTCAATAGCACGCCTCGTACTTTACTGAGATTACAATGGAAGGCGTATAGAACTTGATTCAGTATTTCCAGAGTTCGTTTCCTCCGAAAGATCTGTCTGGCAGTCTCTTCCTTCTTTCGAGTTTGTTGAAAATTATGAGCTTTTTTCTGAATGCAAGGCTCGATAGTATCCGGTCACATTGTAGTGTAAGGACTAAAATAATGCAGGCTTTCTCTTCCCATTTTAGATTCGCATAAACCGAATTGTACACCGTGTCCTATTTTTACAAGATAGACAGGTTCCGGAAGAGTACGTGTAAAGCAATCTATTTATGGAAAAATAGAAAATCGGTTCCGAACCTAACAGATCAGTAAAAATAATACAATAAAGAAACTTTACTTGAACGTAATGTTTCCTAAAGATATACTTCTAGAAACATACTTCTTCGTATCCGTCAAATTATTGAGAAAGTAAATAATTTGTCAGACAGAAAAGTCCTTGAGGATAACATTATCTTGTGGATCGTCGTACCGACTTCTTCCCTTAATCGAAGCTTTAATTCCCCCCTTAATGCCAAGGGAGTTAGGTGTTTTCAGAATTCCCAATTGTCATTTCTCATTCGATTGCTTGCTTCCTCGGTGAATCGGAAACGAGAATGAGAAACATTACGTGTGACTGAAGTGAAAATAATGGTGTTCGATTAGTCACAGTAATTGGTGGAAATAACTCTACGTCAATTAAGCGGGGAAAAATGCGTCGATTAAATGAAGACTAATGTATAAGTAGATACAGTCTGTATCAAATGCGACTATGCTACTAATGCTACCAAAGATGATCTGCTAAATAAATAGTAAGTATCTCATTTCCAAATTGTAAGTTCTTCAATATTTTGTTTGGGGGGGGGGGGGTGTGAGGAGTATGACACATAATTCTAGTTTACAAATAGAAGAACGTCTAGTTCATGTGTGTATAAAATTGGAAGAAAATTGATTGATTTAATATAGATTCACGGTACCGGTTGACTGGCTCCAATGGGAATTGCCCCAGTGATGGGGATAAAATTTGGACAGTTACCTTAGAGACTTTTGCGACAGTTACGAAGATAATACTATATTGGAGGGTCAGTCCATGTAGTAACAGGATTTATTGCACAACTGCGTGTCGTCCTTATTTACATGATACCAAGTAGTAGTATGCATGTATTACACTTGCTTTGCATCATGCGCTATTCTGCTTAACCGCTTTTTCAATAACTGGAACGATCAGTGAGGAAACAGTATCGACATCCATTGCACCGCGTGTTATTATCAAGTTTTTAACCATTCAAGGCACAAAACCCATTGGAATCTTGAATAGATTACGTCAACAGTTTGGTGATGAGACGTTATTGAGGACGCGAGTGTGCGTTTGACATAAACAGTTTGCTAGTGGACTTCATACATTAAAAATTGAACGTATTTGCGACACTTCAACGGAAGCGTCACGCTAAAAAAAATGTAAACCATTCAGAAGTTGTTTGATCAGTCGCGCAGTGGGTGCGGAATCGCAAAGAATCAGAAGGTCTGGAGAAAATTCACGTCGCTGTTAGTTATACCGTTATGTTTAACCGTATTTTCTCGAAATCACTTTTTTTCGAAAGGATTGCCACGATATCTGAAGAGCTGGTTGGCCAATTGTCTTGTGAGAGAATCTTCAACAGGATAATGAACGTCCCCGTTAGTTGCAGGTATTTCCTGCGCGCAACGCGGGTCCCAGCAGACCCACCGTCCCCGAAGATGTGCAGGGGCAGAGCGCAGGAAAATAAAGGGAGCGAGGTAAAAGTTTAATCACCGATTCAAACGCGAAGAGAGATCCAGAGCCGTGTCAGAGCCGAGCTAAGGCTGATGCGAGCCGAGTTGAGCCAGGGCGCAAGCGTAAGGCATCGACCAGTAGGGCAGTTTGCTCAGGGGCAAACTGTCAAGCCCATCCTCTCTTCGCCCTTTAGACGCCGCCAGAGGCCCTGAGGTATACCTTTGAATCCCTTTCAGCGTGATGCGCGAGTAAACGCGGCTCTCTCGCGCACGCATATCGCTTCCAAACTTCTTATATCTCGGTTATTTTCTTCTCTCTGCAGCCCCTGTCTGCTTCGGCGGCACGACCCCGAAACATCCCCGAGAAACACTCTGTCTGACCTTCTGCGAGATCAGTTTATCTCCCTGTTCTGTCCATCACCGCAACCGGATGAGTTACGGGGACACGGACAGGACACGGTACATCCTTTTCTTCAATTTTTCCTGACAACCCTATTAGACGCCAGCCCAGCATCCGAGCTTCTTACAATCTGCCTTCCGTCCACTTCGTTCCGTTGATCTCCAATCCTTTGAGATTCGTCGGCGTGGCTGCTGCGATTCACGCTGTCTCTCTGCCGGAAACACTTTGAACGTTATCATTCCTCTTTCCCTTTGCGTCGCGAGGAATCCCGCAAAGATCCTGCTCAGGGATTTTAACCGCGACCATTGACGCCGTTACATATTACTGTACAACATCGATGAGACGAAAATTTCGTATTCCCAAGTCATAAATATCTCGATTCATATAAAAAAAATATTGTTACCTACTTTTCTGATTCGTAATAATCAGACTACGGATCCTTATGCAGAATAAAATTTTTCTGCATTTCTTGCGTGAAATAAGCACCACTTAGAAATGTCTTTCAGCTTTTGTCTTGCAGCTACTCGTTTCTGTTATAAATACATAAAATCTGCAGTCTAATGATAATTATTCACAACGAATTACGCATTCTTAATCTTTGTAATAAAAAAAAATGCGTCTACTTTATTGTTCTTCCTACTGTTTCTCAAATTTTGTTTATTGTCGTAATTGAACAGTGTGGGATTTCGTTTCTGTTGAAGGGTAGCGATTGAAAACGAAAGAGGGGTTGAGGTTCAACGCTTCAACTGTTTGCTTCTCTTTCTTATCCGTTCCTCCTTCACACCTGAAACTTGAAACTTTAATCACTTGTAATTATAATCGTAATTGTATCGTGTTCGGCGTAATTTTCATTGGAAAAACGAGACGAATACGATGGTAAATGTTTCATAAAAAAAAGTAAAAAATTATAAATGTTGGAATCTTTGCTTCGCTTGCGTTTGTGTGAGTCTCATCGAAACTCGAAACTCTCCCCTCGGTGGTGGGGATAAAGTGGTGACAGTTACGGCAGAGACCCTCGTGACAATTATAGAGATAATAATGTGTCTGCTGAATTTCGAAACTCAATTTATTCGAAAACGAAGCGAAATTTGAAAAAATTTTATACTTTCTTTCTAATTCACTTTTGCATGTCTACGTTACGCGGGACACTTTGTATTAACCTTTTGCACACACTCCTTTATCGAGTGTGACTCGACGTTTAGCAGGTGATTACAAAATTGCGGAGTGCCAAGGGTTAACAGAGACATGAATTTTGTTTAGCTTTTTGCGATTTTGGAGCATCATTCTTGAATCAATTCTTAAGATTTTTCACCGACTAAGCGATAGGGGTTAACTAGTGGTTCGTGTCGACTTGTAATCGATTAAACGTGGCGTCGTAAGCTGTCACACAGTAAGCCGGATAGCTGCTCGTAAGCGACGTCCGTTCTGTCTATAACTGCGGCACAGATCCGCCGGTTGACTTATCGACGAGTTCAGGCGATTTCCGCAGACGTACCTGCGAGTTTACATATATCTCTAATGCATCAGCCGACGGTGGGTGTTACGCGAACTGGGTATCGCTTATAATGCAACAGTCTAAGCGAAAGAGAAATTTACTGCGCCTGATATCGATGTCAACTCGATGTTCAGCAGAGAAATAATGGTAAATGGAGATTGTCGCACGAATACTGCCGCGCGTACAGTGCCGTCCCCAATTATTCGAAGGGTAGAAATTTCATCCGGACGGATTCCGACTCGGCGACAGGTCCCACTGAGCATGACGTTGCCATTGGCCGAGCCGGAATCCGTCCTTCGTTACCGCGCTCTGATTGGTCCCTGTTTTCCGCTAATAACTCCGTAACAAAATCGCGGAAAACATTTTCGTGAAGGAAAAAGTTAATCCAAATGTACTCCGGGATGATCCCTTTCATAGACTCCTCATTTTCAGGACATCCTGTATATGGTCTACAACAAAATAGAATTTTATTTCGGTTTAAAGGAAATTAATAACATACATATTTCATTTCAGGGCAAAGCGTTAATGACAATAACAATAATTATCTTCTCTGTTTTTACTTCGTTCCTTCCACAAATATTACAAGGAAATAGCGAGCGGACACGTATAAACTTCAGCGAGCTAACATATAATATCGAATGCGGTGTACAAATTAATACTTTCAGCTTAAACGGCAGCGCGTAGTGAGTTATTTCTCTAAGTGCCTCTACTTAGACCAGACCCTGCATTTTACGTGATCGATTAAACAATCAAATTATATACAAAACAAGCCCAGCTATTAAACGAACATGAGTTGATTGCGGACCTTTATGCAAATACAGATTTTTATGGCTTCAGAAGCAAAGGCTGGAATTAAGCACGAGCTTGTAATTTACTTTGTTACGGTTTCAATCAGGCTCGAAATCTAATTGTTTTTAAATTTTCAAGACCATTGAATTTTGAACAATAAAGTGCTTTCGAAGTGTACGAAGTCTGTTGAACTCCTCTATTACGTAATTTACCACGTTTCTGTTACAAACGAATTAACACATGATTCTGAAATATTATTGGACGTAGCAAACATCTTACTTGCCAAGTTTAACTTTTTTTCGAGTGGCTTTACAGAAAAAAGAACCTATTATCTTTCTTGATTCGGTGGACTGTATTTGAGAACTTAACAGAAGAGTGAGGAGTCAGGTATGTGTATTAAGGTGACTTGTGCGTGTATGAACTTCTGACTCATCTTATGTTTATCTTACCCCTCGCCGCTTTCTCTTGTGTGTTACTCGTCTCCCACTTCTCTTTCGTCCGTGTGTTGACCTTCTAAAATATAAAAGTAACCTGATGCAGTCACACTTCGTGGACAGTCACTTTGTAAATCAATTCTTTCCACACACCGTAGCTGTCGGACAATTACACAGTCGTTTGCTAAAATTACTTTGTGAATTCCCCTGAAAAAAAAACTATGAAACAAAACATGCGTACTGAAAATAATTCAGAATCGTGAATATTTAGAATTGATTCTGCTCTTAGCAGCATCACTCGTCGCAAATTATGTGATATCGGTGGCATGAGAGGATTGAGAGGGTGGCGTCTTATCAGCAAAGGATAATTCTTAAACCTTGAACATGGGAAATTTCTCTGAGAAACGATGAGTGGTAGCTGTTAGTTTCTTAAAACGTTGAAACCGTCGTTAGCGTATCTAACAGTACTTGTTCAAGTTTTTAAACTCGAGATAGTTAAGTATGATTTTTAAAAATTCCGATTGAAACAGATTGGCACATGCTACAAAGTGCATTAAGCGGCAAAAAGTTTTAAGTGCATATTTCGAGTAATTTACTTTTTATAGATGTTCAAAGAGCCATAATCTTCCTGCGAGATGTCACATCAGCTAAAAACTTCGTAACAGTTTTTCCATGTCTCGGATAAATTCGTGTTCGACATTGTTAATTGTGGAAAACGACTTCAAAACATAATACGAACCAGGTTCCTAACGAGATTATGTAATTTTGTTTATTATGATAATTTTTATGTTATACTGATAGCCTTGATAGGCGGCAATAATTCTCTAAAATGTAATTCTGTTTATCACGATATTGCATAGTTTACGTAAACATAATGAAATGTTCGGACCAGTGGACGGAGAACTGCATATAACACGTATCATGATGCGACAGCTTATGGATCTGTCATTTGAATGTGTTTGAGCAGTGCGTATACATACAAATAATTGATAGTAATTGATATTCATTCAGTTCACATATTTAGAATGTATTTCATTTTGTAGAGTGGCGGACAAAGGGAAGTTCAAATAGTAATGTACAAGTAAAGTTTGAAGTTTCACGTTCCCTTATTACATCAATACGTTTTTCGAACTTAATCTAGCTTTACAAATTTTAATCGGATTAGCTTGCAGCTGTCGAAACGTATGTATTTTCAAGAAGATATATTTCATGGAAAAGTTAACTCTCCAAAATCGAACGCTTTAAAATTGTTGATGTCAAATAGCGTCGTCTATTCTTATAATCAGAATTTATTCGATCGAACAATACCAGGTGTATAATACATGCAAATACTTACATATTTGCAACAGCAGAAGGAGGTATATGTTGCTAGGAGACACTTTGGATAACAGAACGTTCGGTTGACCTCTTAACGCCTCCCATAACATGTACGCTATATTTATATGTCTATATATGCTAAATATCTACTTCGCGTTAAGAAATTTATACTCTAACAGTTTCGAAAATTCTATTACTATAAGTAATGTTATACCTGTAGACTGACCTTATGGTAGTACTGTGCTAACTTCATTTTATTAGACTACATGTGTAAATCAATAATCTGAAGTAACAAGTAGCATGTTTTTCACACGATTAAAAATACCGTCTCAAGTAAGGCAGTGTATGTATTATTATAACGTAATACTTGTCCAGTACTGTTTGAAAATTATCAATGTTCATTTCCGACGAGTAAACAAATATTATTGTTGGACGTATGTAAATAGAATAATCATTGGCAGTAATTGCACAAGGGAGGAAATAATTTCGGTCGCCAGTAATAATGTAATTTTAGTGCGTTCAACCGTGTATTCGTAACAGTTGTGCATTGCGCAATGAGTCGTTCCACATATTTTTTTTTTTTTTTTTTGTTAAGATTCTGACTGAAATGCAAAGCAGCAAGAATTTATCGGTAACTAAATACAAATTCTAGAAAATTTATTTCACTAGAAACGGCAACAATAGATAACTATAGTGGAAATATTGGGCTAAATGGAAAGTTCATTTTGTTTGATATGAACTCAAACATGAGACAAGGGAAAAAAAGTAATTGCAACGATTGCTTCCACATTGTACAGTGAGATAATTCATTTGAAGAGATATTAATAAAATTGGGTTAATTACGATTCTCTAAAAGTAGAATTGTGTCACAGTGGCATAAAGGGGAACAGGGTTTCCACTCCATATCAACACCCGTAATCCATGCTTTTTAACTACTGCTGATTCTAAACTACTTCTAAACAACTTACTAACAGTTTTCTTTCGATATAAGATGATGGTTCCGAACGGCTTTCAACGTACTTCGGATGAGGGTGGATACGCGGCTTGACCTTGGGACGATTCGGGTCTACTGCGGCCCTTCACTATCATGCCGAATCACTCGTGTTATCGAGGACAAATACATCACCCTACACTACTGTTGCAACGATAGCCTTATATTTTAAGTACCAGAGAACGTATCCCCCTACACAACTTAGGGAGCTACACGTGAGCAATCAGTTTCCCAAGCCTTGGCTACATTAACCCTTTGCACTCGAGGGCTCCGGAGCGGAGCCATTTAAAATTTGTTTTCAAACTCGAGGGCTCCGCTATGGAGACAATGCAAATAATTTTTAGTTCATACCATAAGGACAGACACATCACTTTTGCTGACAAATAACGATCGCGGCTCGCGGATAATGTGAAAAGTATTTTGAATAATGATACAGCAACTTTTAGTGGCGCCTTACAGTCGTCATTCGAGTGCTAAGGGTTAATATTTTGACTGCGATGTCGACCATACGTGGGTAACATAATTCTTCATCCCCCTAGAACCCTAATGTCAATACCCAATCTCTTGCACAACGTACAATAACATTGTACTTCATAGCTTCAGCGCATATTTTTTTCCCCCTCAAGTATAAATTTATAGAAGTTTTAACCCTTAGCACTCGAATGGCGACTGTAAGACGCCGCTAAAAATTGTTATATCATTATTCAAAATATTTTTTACATTATTAAATTTGTTTGTATTTAATAAGTTACTGATCATTTCAGTAAATTACATCATTTTATGATGCAGTTGAAAACATATATCGAAGGAAAATATTCCAGGTCGGAAGAAATGTTTCGTTTTGGATTTAAAGTAGCTTCGAGTGCAAAGGGTTAATATTTGTCGAAAAAAATATTCAACACACTTTTCATTCATGTTCATGTATGTTTTATAGTTTCGTTGCGGAGTGCACCGCTACGATACTTTTTAAATTTACATTCGAACAAAAATACCGAAATACCATTCCGATCCACAGTGCGCTATTCGCACCCCTGCGTCCCGTTTCACCGCAGGATCCTCGGAAGCTGGTCTCAGAACATTTCGTAACCCCGCACGCCTGGTAATTCCCTGGTAGAATAAGCAAAACAAAACAAAATAAAACAGAACAATTGCAAGCAGGGACGCGTAACAAATTGTAAGTAGCAGCAGGCAGGCAAGCAGGCAGGAAAGCCGACAGACAGACAGAGAGAGAGAGAGAGAGAGAGAGAGAGAGAGCAATAGTGTGGCACCCGTTGGATCGCAGTGAAACAGCGGCAAAGTAAAAGGCAACCGTGGTGCGGATTCACTGGGGCTCGGTGTTCCGGTGTGTCCTGGGTTCCGGGGTCCGTCGGACGCTGGTATAAAGAGATAATCAGTAGCGGAAGACTCGGGGGGAAAAATCGGCGGTGAAAACGCAGCTTTCGCAACAGCGTCGACTTTGAAACGGCGCGGCGTCGGCGGCATCGGCGGCGTGCGGACCGTTGCCGTCGCGAAGACTACCCTTACGCATACGCACTCGAGACTCTGCGCGCGCCTCTGTTTTCCCCACCCTTACCGCAACAGCACACTACCCCTTCGCAGTCACCGTCGTCTTCCGACGGAATCGGCGACTTGGTTCGAGGTCAGTTCAGTCCGCGCACGAGTCGAGGCGGTTCGAAGCCCCACATCTCGCCCTTACGGCACGGGGCATCGAGAGGCCGAAAGAACCGCGACAGAGAAACGGGCAACGATGACCTTCTGGTTGTGTCGGGTGGTGGCACGGTGAGAATCAACCGGTAACCGAGTTTCCCCACAAGACACCGCGGACACTTAGCCAGCCAGTTGCTGGCGCAATAGGCTTCGACCCCTCTCGGTCACGGAAGAGATTGGACACCCGGCATCGTCGAGGACCTCGCCGAGGCGGAAACTAGTGTCCACCGTGTGCCAGTGCACCTCGAGCAGCGCCATCGTCACCGCCAGCATCGACATGGAGGATACGGAAGCGGAATAGTATCGTTGAGATGCCGCAAAGGAGTCTCGAGACATGAAGAGAGCGCGACCGAGGGTAAGTAGGTTTTATTGTCCCTTCTGACGGTATCGCTCCGTCCTCTCGAGCGAACTGCTACCCCGAGGGGCTGCCCGTTACCAAAGTCTCCGCTACGGAGTAGTTTCCTTCGTAGACTAATTATATTCCCGTCTTCTTACGAGTAATTACTCGATGAATGTTCCCTCGTCGGGAACGTCCTCTGGCAAACAGAGAGGGCTCTATACGTGGACTATATATAATATACACATATATATGTACATGTGTATGTATATATATATATATATATATATGCACACATATTTCTTTGTCCGGAGAATTTCCATTCATTCGACGCGATTATCTTCGGCCCGGCACGATTTTTATCATGAATTCACCGAAACTGAAAATTAACGAGCGTTTCCTGATAGAAGGGAGCTGCTCGGGCGGCCGCCGATTCGTATTCTCGCGTGGTGCGCTACCCGAGGAACTTTATTCCTCTCCCGGTAACCTGATAGCTACGTGGAGGGAATGTTTTATCAATGGTACAATACTTTTGATACGTATCTCTTCCACGTCGGTGCGTTTCGGCTGGATCGAACGGCCACTTAGCAGAGTAGCGCCGCCGTTAGGAGATTCCGTGGATGGAGAAAAGTTTCCGAAGTCGATGACTGCCCGTATCCCTATCAATCTTCGCGTAAACCACTGGTTCGATGCACTTGGTCGGCGTGTACCCCGGTTTTCCTTGCCAGCGACTACACTCGGCCGTCGTCCCCCCATCCACCGCTCGTATAAAGTATTTTCGTTCATTGATTTATCGGATTCACCAGTTTCTCGCTTTCTCGCTCAATTGCCGTCGCTTCCCTGCCCGTGGCCGTGCTCTCGTGCCCGCCCCCGCGAGCCTTTTTGGTTCGATTTTGTCGGTGCTTCAACAACCTAGTCTCTCCTGACTGCTTCCTCCTCCCTTTCTTTCCTTTTCCTTCCTTTCCTACCTTGTCCTCTTTCTTTTTCTCTTTCTCTCTTTCTCTCACCCTCCCTCTTTCCCACCCCCTCGTTCGTTCCATTCTCGCGTTCTTCATTCCTCGGTTTTCTCCTGACCATTTCTTTTTCATCGAAGACGGAATCGCGGTTGGAATGTCGTTGGGCGTACCAGAGACTGCTTATCGGCGTTTCGTGCACGCAGACTATCGATTCCCGCGACAAGGGGTCGACTGATACTGCCGCCGCTCAGGCTTACTTGTAGACCAGCCTGCACGAGCTGGTAAAACGTTTCAGCTCTGCTCCGCTCGTCGCCGAGCTCGTGACAACGTGCGGCTGTCTTGTCTCCGTATACGCGCACACTGTCATGGTGGTCAACAACCTTTTCGAATGATGTCAACCTTCCCCTGGTTGCCCCAGCCACGAAGTCGCTTTCGACGGAGTTCAGGGCAGCTTTCTGGTAGTGGGGATGGTAGAACGGGGGCGGGTATAAGGGGAGGGAGAGACTATGAGAAGCTTTTCCCTTGGCTGGCACGAGAAACACAAGTACGCGAGCACGTCGTGATTTTGCTAATCGATGTTAGGCAGTTTGGCTGTCGGTGGCGTGTGCACGGTTCTCGCAACCTCTCGCTCAGAAGAATCCTCCTGGCCGGCTGATGCGGCTACCGAAGTTTCGAAAGTTCGAGAATTTGGCGGTTCGAATCGTGGCCTGATCAGGCCACCACCGCCGCGAGAATCTTCCCGGCGGACGTCGATGTACTTGTTAACCCCTTTTCGTACGGGTCATTAAGTTGTTGCATTAGGCTCTGTTGCATTGTTCATTGGGTTGAGCACCTTTCGAGAATTTTTTAATTTCTCAATAAACTTTTTCTTTTAAATGAAAGCTACATTACAGTCTCGAGAAACTATTCTTCGAGACCCTCCCGTTAACGCTGCCATAATTTCTAATTAAAGAAAAAATGAAAATCAATAACTTTTGGAATCTATCTGTCTAACTGTTAAAGAAATTTTCGTAAACCCGCCGCCTTTTTTCCTTTGCAGGAGAGAGTCACTGTAAAATAGGAAAATTTGTTTTCACATTTATAAGAGATACTCGATGCCGTCTTACATCCGTCATTTCAAAGCTGACACGCGAGGATCATATATCAACGTAGATTTTCATGAATACCCTACATGTTTCGTATTGTAATACGTGCATCACTTGCAAAGTAGATTTTGCACCGACAAGACTGATCACGTATTTCTCACAATCATAAGTACCATAACCTCTTGAAGTGTAATTTTCTTCTTTTATCACCTGTGGTAACCGAACGTAAATACATTGCTGCGTTTTGCTTGTTAACGAATTCTCTCGTAGACGTTTCTTTTTCTGACACGATAGTTTGCGAACGTATAAATCGAAGAGTGCAATAGAATTTTGTCATGTGAAGTTTCATTTTCGAGGGACTGAATGGAACATTTGTCTTCTTCGCGGGCTTCGAAATGCGGATGATTGATGTACCTAAACTTGCTGTTTCTATTGTTACAACCCCCTTTTTTCATCGACAGTACCAATGAAATTAGATTATGGATTTCATACAAAATAAAAATTGTCTCGCTCTATCGTGTCAAATGATCAGGTTCATAGTTTCTATTATACAGGGTGATCGGAAACTGGCATATTTCAAGATCATTAAAATCGCTGGGTTAAGTCGTGTTTGTAGGTTACAAAACAGACTCTGTGCGGTAGCAACAGTTTTTTACAAAAATATCTCGGAAATGAAGGCCATCGGGCGTTCCTACATGTGTAAGAAACAATTGTTCAGAATTATGCCCCCAATACATTTCAAGGTCATTGAAATCGGTGAGGAATCCCCTATTATAAATAATTATCCGTAAATTAGATTAAAAACTATTCAGAAAAGTAGAATTTACATATTTGTGAACAGCGTGCAAAAAATTTAAAAAACAAATTGTAAATAAGTCTTCCGACATGAGGATTAATATACGAAAAAAGTTCATATGAACATACACTCGATATTGCGTTGCTTCTGAACTATAACAATTTCTGTACAGCTTCAGTCATTCACCTGCTTTCGTAGAAACTTCCCGAGTGACCTTCTGACTTCTATTGACCTTTTGACCCACTCAAAATTGTCAGGTGCTGTTTAAATTCGCTGGAAAACCCTTTAACACGCTAACGAAATATGTCAACGTTATCTGTGCCGTGTTATGAACCAAAAAGCTCAGTTTATCAAACGAATTATTGAGGAAACCGAAACTCGGATACAGCAACAATGACGTAACTGAAAAGTTATAGTCGAAAAAAAAAGGTTTTTATGGCGAGTTCGTTCCGTCGAAAGAAGAATGAAGCATCACTGTCAGTGCTAATTTAAAATAAAATTTCAACAGACGGTTTGCTCTAATTACTAGAAATTATTTCATTCCATATGCGACGAACCATGTGGTTCCAGCAAGACGGATGCTCTGCTCATTCTGCACGGAATGTTACAGAATTTCTGAACAGAACATTTGGAGATCGCTGGATTCGTCGCTCAGGAAGTAACAAATAGCTGTCACGTTTCCCAGACTTGACACCTCTAGATATGTATGTCTGAGAAAATTAAACGAATAAATATACCACGAGAAGATAACCAACCATGACGCGCGAGAACGTATAATACCGCAGACAGCTTAATGGAAAGTCAAAATTTTCTTCATCAATTTCTTGTTCTTTGAAAGCATTTATAATTAATAACATACTCTATGAAAAAATACATATAACTTGCGTAATTTTGATTATTTTTAACTGAAAAAAATTACACTCGTGCTTCAAATACCAATACATATGTCTGTGTGCAAAATCTCAATGCAAAAGGCTCAGCAGTTTTTCTGAAAAAAATTCGACGCAAAAACGGCCTCGAAAATAAGCATACACCCTTAAACAATTTTCCATTGCAGTTGACCTCGAACAGTAAAAGTAAAGTAAGTAAAGAAAAGTATTGAAATCTCCTATCACAGTTAAAGAAACATATTATTCCATTTACAAAGACAGAATTGGCCTTTGCACATCCTCCGTTTTCCTCAAATTATAATGAACTGACGCAAGCAGGCTTCATTTAATGCAGGCAATCGAGTGTACAAGCGTAAGTATTTACACTCGCGTTTATTCCTCTCGCAAAAAGCGCGCAGAGCTGAAATCAAAGTGAGAAAATTCTGTCAAAGCAGTAATTACGTTAACAACGTTTATTCACTCTGAGCTGAGCAAACAACCATATCCCCTATAAACGAAAATATTTAATTCTCAATTCAACTTCTCTCGAATCGAGTACTTATTCCATAATGGAAGCTCTACGTTACGCAAAATATTTTAACAACGCACACTGTGTATCATGATTACTAAGCTAAACACTAACTAGGCTAAACACTAGTAAAATTTTCGAGGAATTTTCTTTTCAGTATTCATTATAACCCCTGTACAACAGAATTTGTAATGTGAACAATAAAATTTAAAAATACGATACGAACAATTTTCCATGTTATACCTGGAGAACGAAAAATTAAAAATTACACTTTACTGCACGTAGAAATGTACAAAAACAGACAGCGTTTTTAATGCAAAGTTTGTAGGGGATCTTGCAGCCGGTCCAATTAACGTTGCAAATTTCAATTAAAGCTAACAACATTTTCCGCGTCATAATTCTTTTTTACAATATCAATGCTTAATAAAATTTGTGCTCACGAAATTTCTAGTTTGGAAGTTTGTATTTCCGTATCGTCTGTTCCCGGATATTTCTTTTTTTTTTTTTGAACTCGAGAAAAGTTACACGACGATGACGTACACGCGTGTGTTCGTGTTACGTTGAATATTTATGCGTGAATACGAGATAAAATTTTCGGGAAATTTCACGGAAGTAAAAAATTACACGGCAGTCAAATGTAATCGCGTCCGTCTTTCTAATGTTAAGCGTTCGTTTTTTTCTTTTTTTTTTTATAATTTATCTGCGCGTCGCGACGCAATGTTGCTACGCCTGGCGCGATGCCACGCGCGTTTCATTGGCAATATATTATCACTCGGAGCTATTCGTTGCGCTAATTACACAGATGCTCACCTTTTTCGCGTTTCCAGTGGCATTCGGTGTGGCGATCTTTCCTCGTGGCCGCTTTCAGCGTGTACAGTGGTGGAAAAAAGCGTTGACGCAGTACTAAATTCCATGTACAAACACTTGTAATCAGAGATCGAAGCAAACAGTTTGTCTGTTGTTTCTAAAAAATTCTGTTCAAATTAAAACAACAATTCGATTCGAAAAGCTTCATACGAGTAAAAATAGCTTTACGTCCACAAACAATTCGATCTTTCTCCCGGAGTATCTGACATGTTATAAGTTATTATTTTGGAATATTTTCTGGGCTCTTATAAGAATATGTCGGATGGAAAGAATTTAAACTAATTAATTACCAATTCCCGACAGTAGCATTTTATTAAATAATTGAAACATAACGAAGCGATTTGACCTGTGAAAAGCGTGACGAAAAATCGATAGTGGAAGAGAATCCAATAAAACTAATGGATTCGACCAAACAAAGGAAACGAAAATGATGAAACGAACACGAACCTTAAAAGCAATTCAAAATTAAACGATTCTACCAGATGGAACCGCTGAAAAAACTGTATGTGTAATTTCCTTATTGAATACTGATAAAGATTGGATTCAGTTTTCATACAAGTTCGTCGTTCAGCGTTCATGTATAATTTTACATATTTTAAATAGGAGAAAAAACCTTGTGTGTCCGATACTAAGAGAACTCCTCCTACTACAACGCAAATCTGAACTGGGAGAGTAAGCTATAGCGGGGTCAATCAACGTCGGGTCACGACATAGTCAAGTGCACGTGCACCCGGCGAGTACTTAAAGTCAATTTTCTCGTAAACAAAGCCTTATACGAATAAATTTCACTCTACATTTTCGACTCAAATGACGATGCGTAGAACCATTTATCGAGCAATTTTTATTAAAAATATTTTTAAATATTTGAATATTTTGAAATATTTTTGTCCCGTAAGCTCGTTATTGTTCCCAATGTAACGGCTATTCGTTTAATTCAATCCCTAGTAGCATTTTCTTCGCGGCTACAATTATTAGATTCTGTTTGTTCTTAATAATTATCGAGTAGAAGAAGAAAATCTATATTTAGTGTGTTTACAGTTGCTCATATTCCTCTACTTGCTCAATAATTGGTGATCTAGGGTGAGTATATCAGTGAGTGATCGTGAGTGAGACTTTAGTTAATAATTTTTAACAACTGGCAGTATAGAGACCGAGCCTGAAGATCATGTTAATATTACGTGGGTTTATAACCGATAAGAAACGTTGTGTATGCAGATAGTTTATGGTATTGATTACATGATAAACTAAAATAGAAACTGAGCTGTATGTAATAGAGTGATGATAATCAACAGTATCTTAGATTTCAGTGTAAATGGTAATGCACACTTTCTAAGTCGCATAGAGACTATCCAGATCGAACTCGGTGTGAACGGGGTTCACACACGCATATCCAAGAGAGGCCGAGCTATCACGTGACTGGAGAGTCGTCAGATTAAGACTTGTCTCCCACTCCTTCCCTTTCTACGACTCTACTCCCCCACGCTTCCGCCACCGCACGGTCACGTGACATGTTCCGTCTCTGTCATGCATGTGTCACAATGTCACATGATTAATCCAGCACCGGCAGAGGAAAGGTAAGGAGGGAGGTTCTTCTTCTCGATTCGAGTCAATTCCCTCTATCTGGCGACTCCGAGCGTAGATGGGAATCGGCTTACGCGTCTGATCATGACCGACCTACTGTGGTTCTACTTCCTGCAAATACTAGAGCACGCGAACTCGACGGATTTTCAAATTGGTTTTTCTCGGCAACGCGGCGTCAGATAAAAAAATATTATTCTTCCTTTTCGACTTGTTTTTACATTGGTTGCCATCACCCGGTCGCCTCCTACCACGATTTCGGAAACACCCTGTATTTTTTGATCGATAGTTTCCGCACGTTTGTCGAACGGAGTTTTGGACCGAGCGTTGTCGACTAAGCATTTCGCAATTGAGATGAATATGTGGCACATTGTTTGCATACGATAGTTCGAGCGAGATGTATTGCGTTCAGAGACAAAGCGCTTGCGACGACTTGCTCGTTTCGTTAAGGAAAATTCGAAAATATCTTTCCTTGGCTATCTATGGTCGATCATCATCTCCAAGAAGCAGGACTTGGTGATCATTTTCTTTTAGATCGTAATAGAAGAAACCTTTATCTAAAACGACTTCGAAAAGGAAACGGTTAATCAATTCGATCGGTATGTGGATTGCTTTTTTCCAGTACAAAACCTAAAATATTTGTAAATAATACTTCTAACAATGGTATAGCAATTTTTATTGGCGCCTCGGAGTCGTCATTCGACCGCACAAGATTAAACCTTTGATAGCTGTTACAAAATAAAATACGAATAGGGTTGCAATATCTAATAAAACCGGAACTGACACATTTCGAAAATAGTAATCTCTTGCATGGTGACGCGGATTACCAATAAATAGACACAAATACACGTTTTCTCGCCTGGACCGGCACTAAATCCCGTAAAATGAACCGCTTTAGGCAGGTACACTGGGACATGAAAACATCGACTGCGATTTGCGCATGCGTGAACGTTTTGAAATTGTAATGACCCCATGCGAGTAATTAAAGGTTAAAATTGCAATCTCACGGTTTTGGCGTTCCTCGGGAGTTTGCGCAGGATGTTCCGCATAACGTAGTACCAACTGCTAGCCAGAGGTTCATTCTAAATACATATAAAAATAGGTTGAAAATGTACCTTCTACACTTATCTGTCATATCTACAGTCACGGTATGCACTTGGAAACGTATTACGTAAAATTGTTTTTCATATTAAAAAAGAAACATATTAGGGGGAATAACCATTGTAAGACAGTAGAAACAATTTCCATCAAACTACTTTACTTTGACAAAATCTCCGGAAAGTGTACCTTATTTTCCGGAACTTCAAACTGTTATGCTCCCTTTAAGTTCCGCTCGAACTTGAATTAGCTTTTTGTATATCTTACATAGTTAGCGAACATAACCGCACAGACCGCCTCGATTTATTGTTTTACCAATTCCCCAAGTTTCTCCGAGTTTTCTTACTACCTCTCTGTTTACTAACAATAAGTATCCCTCTCTTTTCCCCATTTATATCCTTCATTACTGCGTCGCAGGTTCAAGCTTTCACGAACCGTCGTATAATAAATTTATTCTTATCGCTCAACTCTGTTATTTAAACGCTAGATCAACGTTGTTAGACTTTATTTCTCGAATAAATTACGAGGATATGAATTAGGGCATAATCTATCTGCACTCACATTCGCATTCACCGCACAGACACATAAAATATTAGTAACAAAGTGGTATCGCATTTACTTTTTAGGTTGACCCAAAAAGTATTAATTTTCAAGTTTTAATTTTCAAATTAAAGAAAAAAATTAGTGATGATTCACGAAAGTTGGCGCTTTAAAGTGAGTACAAACGATTGTACTATTTTTTTTTTTTTCATCGAAATCATTATAGTTCAAATATTAAAACTTTCTCGATAATTGGAAATTTAGTGTTCAAACATTTTTTGGATCCACTGTATTTCGTTGTTAGAATATGTCACGTTTTTGTGAAAGTTTCGTGTTCTATTCGTGATGTCAACGTGTTTCAATATGCATTTCTTTCCGTGTCCTATCGTGACGTTTTCTATCGAGATCTCGAGTTGCATTCTGTATCGATTTGAAATTCTACTTTGTCGAATTCTGGCTGTGTCGTGGATTTTATCAGATCGGTTCGGTTGCGATTGCTACGTGTGAAATTGAGTGATGGTTGTCAAACCTCCCTGCTGGTTTGTGGACGTGCCGATAAGAATTGTGAGTAATGGAGTGAGAATTTATTGGTAAAAATTTTGTCGTTCCGTGTTGCCTAACAGACACCATGATTTATGGCCATATCATTGCGTTTCTAATTTGAAAATATGTTTAATTCGTAGAATTCATAAAAAAAGGTACAAACAAATGAGATATCGAAGCATGAAGCACAAAGGACATATGGAATCACCATAAGAACGTGAACGAAGTGTCTCAAATCTGGAAACACAACAAAATATGGATTAGAAGCTTCAGCATCGCTAGGCGTGATCTTTTTCTTTACTTTTATATCATTTTATGTCACAAGATCGAAAACTGTTTTTGTTTTTTTAAGTATACGGGTGCACTATTACAAGAAGAAATTAATTGTTTTAATTAACACAAAAACAAAGTTGTTATTGACTCCTACGTTTCCTCTACGTTTACCCTAATACAATTATTTGCGTTTTGTATAGACAGCAGATTTTCAGTACTAATCGTGAAAATATCTATTTTAAAAAATACGCACGTATATTTAACACACGACACATGTGCTGGTTCGTTTAAACTTTCAATCGCTATGCTATTTAAAATAAAGCTTGTTCATTCAAACGAAATCCTTTAAATAATAATTCAGAAATTAAACGCTTTTGTGCAACCTTCTGCGAGAGAAGGAGAGCAAAGAGTGGGGAATTGTAAATTAGGTCATTCCGGGCCGTCAAATTGTAAGCATACACGAAATCGTACAAGTGCAGCAGTTGAGGAGCCAAATATATACTTTGATTATTCTTGATAATGGATTATATAAGGGGGTCCGTAAAAATTGTGCACTGATTTTGAGGATTGTAATGTCAACTTAATTTTAAGACATTGCATATTTGTATTTCGAAAAGTGTTTAAAGGATGAATTAAGTTGGAAATTTCGTAGCATTTTTATTTTTGTATGTGTATAGAATACGTTGGAAAACTTTGTATGGAAAACTGTGGGACATCCTGTATAATTCTCTTAACGCGTTGACTGCAACCAGAAATTCTGGTACAATCCCATCAAGCCACACCTGTTATGAACAATAGTACAATCAAAACAATGCGGTGTACTCGTATTCAGACGCAACAAGCTACATTTAGTACACCAAGTGTACTAGACTATAATCTGTGAGATCAGTTTACCTAGATGTCAAAATGTCGAAAAACAAGAAAAGTTGAAAATTGTTACTGAATCCCACTATGAAGAAGTCATCTGGTCGTAATATTTGCGAAGATTTATAAAGCGATAACAAATTGCATTTTAAAGAGAAACGATAATGAAAAGAATTATATCATTAGATTAGAAAGAATACGCGGATAACGAAAACAATAGTTACAGTAACAATAGTGTGGTGACAACATAGATTTTTAGATGTCATCTATCATGCAAATAAGAAAAGAATACACCAGGGAAAGTGACCTTGAACGACCTTCGTAATCATGATCGTTGTATTAGTCCCGAAAGGCTCGATCGAAATATAAATATAGAACCATATCTTTCCATTAGATACGTAACGATACAAAATTTAGAAAATACTTAAGGCATTATTGGATACATTAAAAGCATATTTAACAACTGTTAAACGTTGCTGAAACAGACGAACTTCTTTAAAATATATAATTACTGCAAATCACAAGAACGGATTTGAAAAGACTGGCTTAACAGTGATTCGCATAAGTTTGTCCTCAATGGCTGCGCGATTATTAATCTATTTGCATCATTAGCGCATGTATACACTCTTAGACGATGCTCAGATTTCCAGTGAATAGCATGGCGGGCACGAACTCGTTAATGTCATTCATACTGTGTAAGGTAATGTTAATTAGATCCGTAATTAGATCTGTGAAACGAACACGTGGAGGAAAGAGCAACGAAGTGAGGTCACAGGGCAAGACGAGGCTAGAATTTATTTCTCTATAGAAATACAGCCATTTATCTGTAAAGTACGAAGCTTTAAACAAACAACAATGCCGACAACTTCAAGCAACTTGTAACATCTTTATGTAATGGTTATTTTTCTTTCACAGTTGTGGTAACACAACAGTACTTTGCTGACTCAAATCTCCGGGGAAGAGATAAACACGTTGAGTTGTAAATGTTTCGTTTCACCGTGTGCTCGAGTAAGAAATTGTTGAATAACGATCGTATAGCTTAGAAAGGCTTTGTACGGTAGTTCCTACACACCGTCAATCACAAAAGAGTGTTAGAAGAGTATTATAATTCATAAATTAAATGAAAAAGTGCATGAACAAAATGTCTGCGGAATAATTCCCACTTTTGTTTAAAAATTAAGTTAAAAATAAAAAATTAAATCCTCTCTTCGTCAGAATGTAGATTTACCATAAGTCCACTTTTTTTCATTCCAATTCACTTTAGTATAATACATGAAAAGTCTGTGATATATGCGGGGGATGATCGATGAGAATGTATGTACATGTCAAATATTTTACTAAGACCTATCGTTTGCACAGGTTTTAACAAAATCGGCTTATGTGATTAGAATATGCTCACTGTTAGTTCAGCACGACCAATAGCCTTATTTGTGGCTGTATCGTACACCCTATATAAATATTTCAGTACAGTCTTAGTTTAATTCTCGACCGCTACTGCGTGGTTTATCATTACATTAGTGAAAACAATTTGTTTTATTCATTCAAAGTGGCAAAATATTAAACAGAATTCATTGAGATTTTTATTTTTATTCAATGAATATGACTTCGTGCAATAAAACATGTATTCACAAATTTTATGAATTTCCAATAGGGAAGTTTCGAGACAGGCCACGAACAATGTAATATTATCGACTAAAAACTGCTTTAACCATCAATAAAATTCTCCACGTTATTAATTTCACGTTCATAAAATATTCTATAAAACAATAAAAATAAACACTCGTTTCATGGGGAGTCTAAAAAATTGTTTGTATTCTTTTTAAGAGATATAAAACCGTACATGTGTGAATGTTCATTAATTCTCTGATGGTTTATAAAATTTATATATCTAATGCGAGAATAATAATTTACCAATCCTGATTCTTAAATATCTGAAAGTATATGGTATTACTATTCTCTATATTTATAAAAAATATAGAGAATTGTAGAAGCCGTGAATTCTTTAAAGAAACATACTTTTTTTTCGAAAGGAAAATTAATTTTATATAATAAGAAAAAAATTATAAATCAGAAATTAAGCTGAAATTGTTGTCCCTCATAAGGCGTCGCTATTAACCCAGCAGTTATGGGACATTACCCTTTTGCTAAATAAGAAATATTGATATATGCAAAAACTGTATCAATTATGTTAGTTTCTTGGTCCTCTATTGAAAACTATCACAAAAAAGATTTCACGTGATATACGACTCCAGGTCAGAATCCAATTACGTCTGATCGGTATTACACT
The DNA here is from genome assembly GCA_913789895.3 of Seladonia tumulorum. Lineage (NCBI taxonomy): Eukaryota > Metazoa > Arthropoda > Insecta > Hymenoptera > Halictidae > Seladonia > Seladonia tumulorum. The sequence continues at coordinate 10,200,060 of OU565267.1, read as the reverse complement.
GTATTTTCACGAAATTGTACAATTAATCTCGAATTACGTCGTCGAATAAGGGATCAATTCGGCCTTCGAGTGATCACAATTTCAGACAGCTGTCCTCGTGATCGCGGCAAATGAAGGGCGCCCAGCTCAAACCGCAGGAACCCCGTTGTCTGGACTATTTGCGAAATCGGAGTTCCTTTCCGAGGGAATCCTCCCGCGCGGAATTGGTTTCAAATTACTTAAGATCAAAGTTAAACTTTTCCGGTCCCTCTGTCATCGACTGTATTGTTTGCAAACTCCGAAGCGCTCCAATTAGCTTTGACACAGCGAAATGACGTGGCCGAATTGAAATAAAAATGGCCGTCGCGCCACCATTCTCGAAATGAAATAGTACCAAATAGGTCAACGCATCGATGTTACCACGTATCGATACAAATTGAATTAAATGGTCAATTTCCTTTCTTCCGAAAGAGAATGTATAAACTGCAAAGTAGAGAACGGTAATAAAATATTTTGATTACGTTCGAATCGTCGAATCGGATGTGTTTGGCAGTAATCGCTCAAATGGACAACGTGAGACAGATTCGAATAAATTGGCAAACAGTATTCGCAAAACAAATATAGAACAAGAAGATTTTAAGGGAAACATACAGATGCCCTAATTACAGCTGATTAAGACTAAACGCACATCTTGAAACGCAAAATCCAATTACTTAGCAGTGAAGTAGGGATCAAAGGGAGAGGTGGATATCTCCGCGTTCTCTACATTCTCAAACACGAACTCACCAAATATACTTGTACAAGTTGTGAATTAATAATATTACCAATAAAGAAAAGAAAAATGTCGACGCAAAATGTTTCTTAAATATTTCATAAAACTGCTTTTGTATTTTAAATGTAAACATTAATTCAATGCTGATTTCAAACGTTTATTATCGTCGAATTCTGAATCGTTGAAAAATATTATGATGATTGGAATTGGTGGTAAACAATTCCTGATAGATGAAAGGAATTTTGTATTATTGGGATATTGATTAATCACAGGCAGTAAAGTTTATTTCAGAAAAAAAATGTAAAAATATAACGAGGAATTCGTACAACATATTTATCAGGCATATTTCCCTGATCTTCCATTTTTTAACAATGTAGAGTTCAACGACATTTCAATGTAAAATTTAAGGACGTTCAAGGTAAAACATTAAAAATTCATCAGAAATTATAAAAATAAAAGTCCATAAAAATTAAACGGATGCATTTACTTATGTTTGATGCGATATTTATCAAGGCATTAGAATCAACTAAATGAATTTATTCAGTCACTTCCGACAGATGATAGGTCTTCGTGGCACCAGTAATTACGAAGGGAAGTCGGAAGTTGGTGATTTTGAAGGGTCTCGTAGTTTAAGGGTTAGACTATACTCGATCATTACAGATTCGACACGCCGTAACTTTATTAAAACAATTCGCCTCGTTACGAAGATATTATCACGGAAATTTCGAGGAAATGAAGTACTCTGGTGGGAATTGCTTCCGCATGGAAGCCTTGGTGGCAGTTTTATACATGTTTTTGCTTTATTATGCCTTTTAACAGTACGTACATATAGTTTTACAACGTCTGGTTTTTAATTAAACTCCATCCCCTGAAATAAAATCTTTTACGAGAAACTAGAAAATGTTTAACTTCACAGTTTTAATTAAAGCGACTAGATTACTTTAAGTTTGTGGGATATTTGGCGGCGATTATTCGGCAATCAACGCGTCAATAAATTCCAATAAGTGAAACGTTCGAATATACTGAAACGCGTTTCTAATGTCGAACACAAAATATATAAAAACGGACTTCGAACACAAGGATTACGTTTCGTCTTGTAGCACACATGAGACGATGGGAGTGCATTAGATAGGTGCAACTATTTACGTATGTCACAACATAAGCACCACCTTAGTCCCAGTTCCCGGCTCTGACACATGCACACGAGCTCAATCTTGACACTCTGAATACCTAATCCATCTTCCTACGGATTCCGGTAACAAATATCTTCAGAAAATACATTCAGCATCATCATCGTCTTCCATTCAAGAATCTTGGTTGGTTTCCCGACGAAAGGGATCTTTCTTTTGTTTCGTGTTACTCTCCTTCAGGTTCAGTTATTCCTTGCAAGAAACGTCGTCGTGCCGTACCGTTTGAGCCATTATGTCGCTTTCACGGGTACCTTCATTTAATTTCTAGCCAGCGTCTTTTATCGTAAATTGTAAGTATAGAGAAGAGATGAAAAGGGAACACGTTTCGCGTTGCTTTCATCGCCAACGTGGCGCCCCGTATACAACTTTATCGCGAGCGCAACATTTTTGGAGGAATGACTTTTAATTTCTTAAGGGAAGATTCTCGTGTAACAAGTAAATAGAACGATAAGATACGAGATATTTATACCATCGGAGCAAAACGTTTTGACATTAGAAGCAAGCAATTTTAAATTACAAGAAAAACTTTGTTTCGTTTCAATTATTGTCGTTAATGGAAATATTCTTCGCATTGAAAATATGAGTAATTAGAACGTATAGATTTTGCCAGGGGTAGTATCCTTTTGAAATTTTGTTTAAATATGGAGCTCGGTGGGCATGCATTCGCTGTGGCTATCGGCCAATTTGGACCTACGTTTGTGCCAAAATGGAAGCAGTGGTATAGCATACTTTCAAAGATGAGAATTTAAACATCGATAAGGAGTATAAGGTGGCTATATTTTTAGTCGTCCCAGTTATGTGCAATTGTTAAATATGCACACGTCAATGGCGAAGTCACGAAAGCGTATAATTATAAAATATTCGTGCGGTTCATACCTCGTGAGGAACTCCGAACTGTAATTGGATAATTTCAATAACGTTCGTTTCCCTCATTTATATCGTAAATCTTATCGAACAGCCACGAAACTAATCTGGAAGTGCATGCGAACGCGAAAACTTAGAGCAACAGTGAGAGTATAGGGAAATGCACTTCAGATCGTATCGTCCCGTGCAAATATATGTATATTTTACTAATGTATGCAATTTCCGTGTAACGGTGTCGTTAAAAATTCAAGAGCGAATAAATTATTTCAATTTGAGGATGTTAACCGTTCATCGTAACGACGGAATTGGAAAAAGCGACTTTCAATCAAATTAGTATTGAATATCGCGTTATAATAACGACAGGAAAGGTTTCGGAATGCAATATTGGAAAAAGGAACGTTGAACGGATTAATACGCCGTCAAACAAATCACTGCGAAAGAATTTAAATACTTTTGCGTCAGATTTGAAGAAAATAATAAAATAAATAGAAAATGTGTACGTGACTCTAGTAAAACGCACTTCGCAATCGTAAGTTCTTTAACTTGCTCATATATTTGCATTAACTTATGGACAAAACCTTTGGAATATTTTCGTTCAAGTTACAAATCAATTAGGGAGATGGTGGTGACGTATATAGGTCATCCAATAAAGAACCTGACTTCAGCCTGATTGAAATATAATAGAAGATGATGTTTTTGAGCTTCCAATTTATGAAGATTCTGATAGAAACGACTTTACATCGATCGAGTTCATAACAAGAATATTATTTTCCTCATTATATAAACTGCGAACACACACTTGGATGACATTATTGTGAAATATTTAAGAATACGGGGATTAAGTCTGAAATTTCTTCTCTCGAGATCCAAAAATAAACGTAAAATGACTGGTACACGAAACCGTCGGCTCCATTTCGAATACAGGAGGCTCTACTGTATTTTGTGTACAGTATAGCTCTACCAGATTAATTGTGCTCAAATATGTGGGGTCAACCCCTGTACAACGCGACATTCCTACAACACGATTTCGCTCTTACGCGGTTAGAGAATTGGGGGAACCCACGATGTAACACGTCATTTTCGCTGGAAGATGCACAAAATGTAAGGGAAAACTTCTTGAAAACGCGTCGGTACGTATTACGATATTCATAAAGTCGTTTCAAGAAATAGTAAAAAAAAAGATGGCAGATTTTATGAAGAAAGTAGAACGTAAAAATGAAAATTACTCGGGGATGAGGACGAGGTGGATATTTCGCATCGATGAGAATAATCGTGTTTCAATGGCAATGAAAAGCTGTATGCAAGTAGCGAAAACAGAATTTTTTCTCACAACAAGAAAATCTCTATCAATTTGCAATTAATATCAGAACAAGAGGTATGTCAGATCAATTCCTTTCCCAACGAAATCGTCTTATATCGAAAGAAAACTGTATCGAGGAAACAGTAGCTGTCACTGTCGGTCAAGTAGAACGGACTCGGAACACTGAATTTTACGGGCAGTTTTGTAGGTTGGCAACAAAATGAATAAATTATTTTTGTTTTTTGTTGCAGGCTGCGTGGGTTTCTCTGAGTCGGGACCGGCGGTAGCAGAGCCGTGATCAAAATGAGTCTTATAAACTCGGATTCGGAGAACCGCGTGGTCCTGAATGTAGGCGGGATCCGGCACGAAACGTACAAGGCGACCCTGAAGAAGATCCCCGCGACGAGGCTATCGAGGTTGACCGAGGCCCTCGCGAACTACGACCCCATCCTAAACGAGTACTTCTTCGACAGACATCCGGGGGTCTTCGCTCAGGTCCTCAATTACTATCGCACCGGAAAGCTCCACTATCCAACGGATGTTTGCGGACCACTGTTCGAGGAGGAGCTCGATTTCTGGGGTCTCGACTCCAATCAGGTGGAGCCATGTTGCTGGATGACCTACACTCAGGTACATAACCACCGACTCGTCTATCCGCTTTTTTTTCCTTTGCTTACTCGAACTATTATAGACGCGGCTTTCACTGTGTCGTGGATGCAGATTGAGGCACAGAATTCGCGTTCTACAACCGAATTCAATTTTCAGAATTCTTCCAAATCTACTTTGCCACTACAACTATTGCCTCTACTCTCACAAAGCATATTGCTTCAGAAATTATGCTTCAGAAAATAAGTGTTAGATTTTGTTCAATGTAAACAAATGATCACGTCTGTAATTTTTTATTACAATGGACCCACGTCCCGCCATCGGAGTGCGAATAAAGATCGATTACACTTTACATGTATATGCTCGTTTCACTTCAATTATTTGGAAAAGAGCTCGTACGCAATCGTGTAAAAAGGCCTTTTTTTTGCATTTCAATGCGAATAGGCAAACAGATTTAATTATTTACACATGAACGATCGTTTCGCTGCGTTAGATACGCGCGTGCAGCGAAATTCGAGTCCTTCCTTTTGTTTGGAGAAGGAAAATGAATTTTGTTGTTGTAAAATGCATCGAAATGTTGAACAGCGACGTGACAACGAGCGTGCAAAACTTAATCTGCATCGGTAATCGAACAAGTGAATGCCGCGTCATTAAGTGGTTCAATTGGAATGTGTTTGTTTCGTCTGTTCATAATACTACTTTACATTTTATATTCAGTCTAGACGAATAATCACGACCATGAAACATTGCACTACACGGGCAGTGCGATATAACTAGCATCGATTTCATTTCATCAGTCACTACATTTCCGTGTAATTTGTAATGTACATACACTACCGCCGACCACCGATTATATAATGCAAATTGTACAGTATAATCGGCACGCATTCATTTTGTACATCAATTACATTATCATTTATTCAATCTAATTCCATCGGCACAGTCCTGAGGTCGCGTAAGACTACATGATCCGGAACGTTCATTATTCACACATTTCCAATTTGATCGAACGACACGGTTTTCTAATTTTTAAAGGACGCAAGGGAAATGTGTCAGACTGCAGTAACACACTTGTATTATAATCGTATTGTGTTCTTACCAACTAATTGATTGAGCTGTTTATACAGGTCATTTCGTAAAAACGTGAGTAATACATTTAGACACGCATTCAATGATACCTCGGTGATTTAAACGTTTAACGCCAATGTTTCAATGTTACCTTGTAACTTCGTTCCCAGTGTTAATATCGACGACATTTTTTAAATCGGTAAATACTTATCTAGTGGTATTTCCTAATACTGTACGCAAAGATCCTATTCTCCGCTACAACTGCGTCGTAAACAAATGACAGTGGATCCAAAAAGTTAAAATTATTAGTAATAAATAAGTAATAATTAACACATTGTTGACCGGTCACGAGTTAACTCGTGATGCGCTTTCTTTTCGCATCGCCGTTGTTTTCTCTGTTGGCGATCATACAGTGCAATTGTTGGTCAGCATAACTCAAGCTGTGTCTCTCGCTTATAAGACCTGCCAAGTTGCGTCCTTTGTTGTAAAAAAAAGTTTATTTATATTGTTTTACTTCCACACCCAATTACGAAATAATAGCCGGTGCCATGAGATAAATTTTCAATGAAATTGCCGGTCAACAATGTGTTAAGAATAATTTTTTATTATTGAACAAAATTTTGTTTAATTTCATGATTTTTTAATTATTTATTATTATTAATTAGTTTAACCCTTAGTACTCCGGAATTTTTAAAAACCCGTTAAATGTCTCCGTAGCGAAGCCATCAAAGCGCTAGGGGCCAACATAAAGTTAAATTAAAGTACCATGTTCAATCAAAAATTGCCTATGTACTTACAACAATTCTTAAGAGGTTGTTGCAAAGGGAGGAACCTATCTTCAAGTCTGTGGTGGATATGACAACGAAAAAAAAATGTTCATTTTTCTTACAGAGCTTTCGATCTATAGCATTTTTAAGGAAAAATTGGTCTTCAATTTCGCACCCGTTACATTATGCTAAACTGTTTTAGAATTCTGGAACGAATCCAAATTTATTTCTGGATTATTGTTTCTTCGAAATTACCACCGGTTATATGTCGATAATTTTTCGGGAATCGGAAATTTAGTGTTGAAACACTTTTTAGATTCACTGTGCCTATAAAATGACAATGGAAATCTACTGCTCGTAGAGACGTGGAATTTGAATGTGGAATTCAGTTGAAATCGATTTCTGTCGTGTCCTTTAAAAATCAATTCGATGCAGATATTTCTTACAATGTATAGTGCACGCACAATTATTGATTTATGGAAACTAGCGCACCATGTACGAGACGAGCAAATTGATGTGCCTATTGTGATACATCATGCACGGGATACAAGTACGAGAGAATCGAAAAATCTTCGTTGCAGTTTATTCAATCCTTTGTTCCATAATCACCGATAATCTCTCGTGACGTTACAACAATAGCGAGATATTTCACCGACTAATTTTGAGAAAAGGTCATGAATTTTATTTATACAAATTTTCGGAACAGCATCGAGGTAAAATTTTACAAAATCTTGCAAATGTATTCTGTATTATTTATTTTAAAAATATACTAGCTAATAAACTGAGATGTTTGTTGGCTATTTTAAACAATGATTAATTTTAAAACGATCCAATTACTTCTGTTTCGTCCAAATTATGAAAATTATTAATCGTGCCATGATTTTCCGATTTTATATTCCAAATATACTCTGTTGTATTTCTCAGTGGACAATACGCTGAGCGAGGTGTTTCATTTTAATAAAAAGTGGTTTCTTTGTTTCGGGGTGTAAAACGTAATCTCGTTCATCTTTGTTGGAGCAAACGGGAGCGCAAACAATTCGAATAGAGTGCAGTTTCTTCCTTCGTCTCACTATTAAGATATGGCACCGATATGAAATACATTCTACTAACATGATGGATTAAACTCATTTTTCACGCTGCGCAAAACACCATCTTGCATTTTAGTGCGAGTATAAACCAATCGGAAATTCAGTTTTTCGTTTTGGGATTCTTAATAAGCTGAAATAAAAAAACGTAAGTTTTATTTAAAGGACACATCGATGTTTTACTATTAGTTTATTTTCATTGCATTTATATCACACAGCAACTTCAACAACGGTGCTTACTTTGATGAAAAAATGTATTTAGAAAAAAAAAGTTGCGTTTGTTTAACGTTGCTATTAAAAATCGGACATTTCATATGCAACGAGCTAATAATGACGCTGACAAAATATTCGAATATCAACATTGTAAAAATGTAGAATTAAACTTACTTTTGTTCGCCCAGTTTCCTTACTTGTTCCGTTGAGTTAAATATAAATTATGAATTTTGTATCCCTTTTTATAGTTTTCTCATTTCCATTGCTTTACGAGAGACTAGATACATATAAAAAATGTACTGTAGCTTTAACATAAAATTTCACTTTTTCAAATGGGCGGTAGATATAAAATTGATGAACACTCTCTTGTCCGCCGTTGTTATATTCTGCAAATTTAAGTTCAACAGGAATGCGTAAAATTCGTAGTCCACTGGTGAAAGACGATCCAACAAAATAAAGCCATTCAGATTTACATCCGTTTTCCATCTCACTCCTAGTCGCGTTTTATATTCCATCTTGTATATTAAACTCACTTCGACCTTTTATCCCTCTAACAATAAGATCAATCTAAACCCACTTTCAAAACTTCGGACTGGAGTGGAGATCATTTGCAATGTTGACCGTGCTCGATCAAAGAAAGTAAAGGGAGATGAAGAATTTATGTTGGGGATCCCACGAGGTCGAGGGTCCTGTAGGGAGGACACCCTTGGATTTTGATTAAACACCATTGATTTGTGGTGGTGAATGTTGATAAAGTACTGGCAAGCGTTTCTTCTAGCGTCGGTGTTTCCTTGGAATTTATACGGCTATTTATTTTCTTCAGAATAAATCGTCCCTTTGTTGGAAATAACAGACGAGAACGTCTCTCCAAGGTATTCGCCAAGAGAACGTTGATAAAATGGAACAAAGGTTACACGCACAGATGTCCAAAGTTGATATCTAATAACAGCTCAAGGGTTTCGAAGATTATTTTTTCTTCAACCGTTGCTATTTACTTATCACCAATAAAATGTATGTAAAAAATACCGCATAAAATAAAACATTGAAAATACAGCACATAGAACCTCGATTATCCCAACTCAATGAGGAAATAAAAATAAAAATCTCACAAATAAAAATCGCTAAAACAAACAATTCAAAGCAAAATGGCTCCCAAGAGTTTTCGGTAATTATTTACATTAGGGGCTTCCTCACCGATTTTGATGATCTTGAAATATGTTGTCATGGTCATCATTCTGAACAACTTTTTCCTATACATGTTACCGCCGCTCAACTTTAGTTTCCGAGATATTCGCAAAAAAGTTTTAACATCTCAAAAAGTGATCGGAGTAGGTGTGTGTAAGACTGTGTAAAATAGTATTTCAAATAGTTGACAGTAACTTATATTTTTATGATATTTTGTCGCCTGTAATGTTATTACGATATTGTAGTCTGTTTGTCAACATGTTACATATTCGTAATTAAACTACAAATAATACTTTGCTAACTATTATAGCTTCTCATGTTAAAAATTATAATTTATAATATTAACTACTTGCTCAACTTATTTTCATTCTAAGGAAATATTTGAAATACAAAATAAAAGTATTTCATTTTATCTATCTGGTTATCAAAATAAAAATATTTGATTTAAAGTAGTATCTTATTCGAACCACATTAAATTATACTATATACCAAATCATTAATGATCGTTAGTATACGTTGGAAAATATGATAGAAAACCTTGTATCCAATGTTCCACATACGAATACTAATCCTACATTATAAAATACTAATGTAAAGTGTACTTACTTCTGAATCTTCTGTACCTCCGTCGGATCCACAGCACACAATTGTTGACTCACGAGGATAGGTCCGAACAACAATTGAACAACAATCACTAAACAATACACACAACACACTTAACGAAATCGTGACAGCAGACAAGATGTTACTCCGACCACGAATAAAATAAAACTGCGATTTTAACCGTCCCCCTCCCACGGACGTGTGATACGAAACCAGGGAATTCCGGGAAATAGGGTCGGCGCCCCGCCATAATTTTTTTACCTTAGTTTTGTATCTAGTGTTTATAGACCCTCAGCGTCTAACCTGCCTAGGATAACCTGACCCCTTCCACCTCCGTGGAAGGGATCATTGTTAAAATCGCAGTATTATTTTGTTCGTGGTCGGAGTGACATCTTCTCGTTCGTTGTCACAATTTTATAAAATGTGTTGTGTGTGTGTGTTACGTGTGTTGTTTAGTGATTGTTGTTCAATTATTCGGACCTATTCTCGTGAGTCAATAATTGTGTGCTGTGGATCCGACGGAGGTACAGAAGATTCAGAAGTAAGTACACTTTACATTAGTATTTTATAATGTAGGATTAGTATTCGTATGTGGAACATTGGATACAAGGTTTTCTATCATATTTTCCAACGTATATTAACGATCATTAATGATTTGGTATATAGTATAATTTAATGTGTTTCGAATAAGATACTACTTTAAATCAAATATTTTTATTTTGATAACCAGATAGATAAAGTGAAATATTTTTATTTTGTATTTCAAATATTTCTTTACAATGAAAATAAGTTGAGCAAGTAGTTAATATTATAAATTATAATTTTTAACATGAGTAGCTATAATAGTTAGCAAAGTATTATTTGTAGTTTAATTACGAATATGTAACATGTTGATAAACAGACTACAATAACGTAATAACTAGACAGCGGATCTTTATGCAAAATTAATATGCAAAATATGCAAAAATATATGCCGGATATATGCAAAGAATATACGAAATATATGCACGGCATATGCAAAAACATATGCAAAATAATGAAACCAATTGTACATTTTCATTTATTGTTTGTTGTAATTTATATTACAATATGTAACTATGATTTTTTCATATTGTCAACGGTAAGTTGGTCTTTTCTCGCTAAAGATTAATTATACATATAATTGTACTATGTTATAATTGTAATATGTATAATTATACATATAATTATAACATAATAATAATTGGTGCATATTTGTACTTTTTCCAATATTTTGCATCAATTTCGTCTGGTCTTTCAGTAGTGGATACATATAGAGTATCATTAAATTTGAATAACGAATCAAATCTTGTATTTTTTTTAAGATCTTCCATTTATTTCAAATTATTTCTCTATAAGCACCGGATACTCGTTCCAGCTCTTCAGTAATATCAGTAATTAATTTTACTGATTCAATAGGAGTCCTTTTGTTTCGAATTTTGTTATGGTAACTGGCAATCTCCAGAAATTAGTTGCATACTTTAAGTCATCAAATAATGTTTCATTTTTCATCACCCCTTGGACTAATTTAACGCAACTTACATTTCTGTCATCGAATGACTCAATAACCTGGAAATAAATGACAACCTGAACGTCTTATTTTGTTTAATTATTACAAAACAATACTGACTTCTATTATACTGTGCACATGCTCTGCATAAAATATTGCCGCTTCTAGCCATGTCCCCAATCTTGTTAGAATAGGTTCCGGTGGCAATGGAACATTTGGTAGCTTTTCTTTATAGCATTCAATACGATGCGGTGCCTTCAACAATACTTGTTTTATGGAAGCTATTAATTGGTTAACTCCTGGAAAGTGCAATCGTATTTCCTCTACTACCCTGTGCAAGCCATACGCTAAACATGTTACATGTAATTCATATCACGTAACGGTTCTTTACCATTATATACATATGTAGCATTAAATGCAAAATATGTCAACAATATGCAATATATGCGAAAAATATGCAATATGTAAAATATATGCAATATGCAGAATGTGCAAAATAAAAACTATATTTTTAAAATCCTCTATAAACAACGTAAATTTCTGTCCGGGTCCAATAAGTTTACATACTTTCTATCGAAATATGCATTTGCATAAACATCCGCTGTCTAGTAATAACATTACAGGCAACAAAATATCATAAAAATATAAGTTACTGTCAACTATTTGAAATACTATTTTACCCAGTCCTGCACACACCTACTCCGATCACTTTTTGAGATGTTGAAATTTTTTTGCGAATATCTCGGAAACTAAGGCTGAGCGGCGGTAACATGTATAGGAAAAAGTTGTTCAGAATGATGACCTTGACAACATATTTGAAGGTCATAAAAATCGGTGAGAAAGCCCCTAATATAAATAATTACCTTGTTTTCCTAATTACAAGTTAAATAGGTCACGTATAATTGATGTAGACCAACGCGTAAAATGCAAAGTGAATAATTATTTTACTCTTTCAATAGATCCAACACACGTTTAAATAAATGTCTCGAGTATCCTAGACAGATATACGGTCTCTTGCATAAGTGAAGGTGGCCATAGCCTCGCGAAAATTTGAGAGTTGTCGATAAATCTCCCTAGCCTTCACGAACAAGATTCGCGAATCTCGAGATTGGTTCGAAGACTATGATTTAGTGAAGATTCTAGAGCGATACTCCCAGGCGAATTATTCGCGGTTTTCCATCGCTCGTAAATATTTAAAAATCTAATCTTCTTAGCAAAGCGAGTATTGTGATGCTTTAAGAGGGTAGCGTGAAACAGCTTACGTCACCCTCGGTATAACCCGATTTCTCAAAGGCGATTATGACTAAACCATGTTAGCACCGTGTATCAAACTTAAGCACTTGGTCAAAACATTAGAATATCAGACATTTAAATGAACGGTTCGGTATTAACCGTTTCGAACAGGAAGCGTGAGACCCTATTTCAATCCTAAATTGAATGTACAAGATTTGTAGATAGATTCAAAGCGCATTTCAAATGTTACGACGCTTCTATCCCATAATGAGTCCAGCGTTTGGTACTAACAACACCACTAGACTGCGGATATTTATGCAAAATAAACATATTCAAAACAGCCCTCAAAGTTGAGGGTAAACGTCATATTTATTTAGAGTATGCGATGCTAAATGGGAATTTTAGTGGCATACAATAGTTACAAAAAAATTCATTTGTTTAAAGAGTATTTGAAACATTTGAATTTTTTTTATTTGTCCAATTAATCATTGACCCATTTTATACGTATAAACACATATGTATGATCCATCGACCAAAATAGAGGATGCGTGTTTTCGGAATTTTTTGTTGTTTACTATTTAACAATCATTTTCGCAGGGAACGGCCGAATAACATGTACAAGCGGACACGAAATGATTACTTATGAAAAAAATGAGTAACAAATATGTAATAAAATTTGTTCACCCAGGCTTAGTTTTCGAAAAAATCGAATTTGAACATTCGCTGTGTACGTATGCTATTACGACGAAGACACTGTTTTCTTAAACAATGTTCACACGCAATTTTTAAGCTGCTACAAACTCAAGGAAAAGTATAAACAAAATTTTATTTTATCACTTAAAAAATTGGCAATGTTTTCATGTTTTTATGATAACAAAATTTAACCTAACATTGTATATGCTTGGTTGCCCAGTGCCATAAACGCAAACGTGAGATGCATTCGGTTGAGACGTAGTCAAGTGCACGTGTCCTGGCGAACATTTAACGTCAATTTTCTCGAAAACAAAGCCTCATACGAAAACATTTTAATTTACACTTTCGATTCTTTTTTTATGTAGAATCGCTCGCTTTCCGGTCGTACCACCATTTACCGACCACCCTGCGTATGTATGCTGTAGATAACAGATTTATATTTGCTGTTGATAACAGATATTTTTCTTCATTGTATACCTATAGTTCTTCATTTGGTCATTTATGTAAAAAATTTTATACAATTTATAGATCTATGTTTTGAGCGATATTACTGTGTTAATCGATTGACCGACGATGCTTTTCGGCGTGATATAATCCATATTACAAAAATCTTAATGGAAACACATAATTATGCCTTACAGTAATGAATAATAAATAGGCCATAAAAGTCTATCTTCTTTACGATGCTGTGTCACACTACACTTGTGGTACCACATTTGCCTATTAAAAAACAATTTTTAACAAAAGCACTATATAACACAGTATTACAGTTCAAAATACTGTAGAAGTTTATGTTACCATCTACGAATACTTTCCTTCGCATGAGATGGAAGAATATTGTATATTTGATAATTATTATTAAGTAGTAATAACCAAAGAATTCCGAAAATACGTATCTCCTATTTTGGTTGGTAGATCACACACACACATACACACGCGCCCACACGAGTTCGAAGAAAATGGATGACAAATTAATTTTTTAAAAATTGCAAAATATTCCAATTTTTTAGATATTATTCGAGCAAACGATTTGTTCTAGAATTTTCTTGTATGTTTAAAGTACCCATTTTAAAACTCACAATTTTAAAAAACTTATTGCTTTACGCCCTCTAGTATCCCAGAGGTCTCAAAAAATGTTTTCCATAAATATGGATCATTGCAGATACACATATTTGATACAACCAACAAGGTACGAGTTATTTTAGAGTTCTTATTGACTCGCCCTGTATTCAATTCGAGTGCCATACTGGCTATGCTAAAACACGTGAGAAGTACAGCAAGAACTGATTTAGGACACTAGCATAAGAAAAAGAATTCATATAAAGATATTTCCAATATAACCTTATTTTCGATTTGAGTACTATGAAAATATTATGAACTGATTGGAGCAATTAGTATTTCTAGGACAAAATGTTCTAGTTCGCCGTCGAGGTAACTCATTCTCAAGACGCAACACACTATTGGAAACAGAATAATTTTCCTTGAAGGTAGCTTTCATACTAATTGCTCCAATCATTTCATAACACATAATATTTACATGACAGTCAAACTATGCAGAACAACAATATACTAACATAAAATCAGCTGTAACTCGAAAACAAGGTCGTAAATATGTTTATAAAGGATCACCAAATGTAACGCTCTGCATAATGTTTACACGTCATGTATTTTCAAATGACGCAATACGTTAACAATCCATTTTGTTCGACACGTGCAGCGGACAAAAGTAAGTTTAAACTCTTTATAATAATATTAACAAGTGCATATATTTATCGATATTTCTCCTCATTTCTGTGAATACGTTGACTTCAACTAACATCTGTGTCTTTAATTACACAGATGAATAAAAATAATGGAATTGATATCAACCCCTAGCACACTTCAAGGTGGCATCCAATCTTTTTGAGGGAAAAGAATTTAAAAACTGGAGTGCCCACCGCAAACCCCATACAGTTTTCTTTCGATATAAAACGTCTGCTCGATACCGTTTAGCGCCAGAACGAGAGGGTATGGCTTATTTTTAATATGAAGAACAATATCAAGTCGAACAGACACCCTCATCTGTAATACGTCGAAAGTCGTCCCGAGTCATCGTCTTGTATCGAAAAAAAGCTGTATCTCGATCCCATTGAAAATCTCTGGAAAATTTTAGATAAGCACATTTCCTTAAGTGCTCGCACTAACAAAGAAAGTATTAATTCGGAAATGTTTCAAAATAAAATCTATTAAATATGAACGTTATACCTTTCTTGGAAAATAAAATAGAATTCTATGCTTTTGTAACCAATACATAAGCATTGAAGTAAATGTATACGTGCAATAAATATAAAGTATCTCCTCTCTTCTGTGAAATTATGACAATCAAAGAAGTTCTAATTAAGGGGTTAAGTGCGAGTATACAAAACAGCATTAGCTGTACTTACACTGTGAACTGTAATAGTCAGCAAACGAGGTCCTACACACTAATAAAACGAACAAATTGTTCGGATACCAAAATTGTAATCACAAAAATGTAGAATTAAACTTACTTTCGTCCACCCAGTTTCTTTACTTGTTCTATTGTTTTAAACTATCAATTCTGCATCCCCTTTTGTAGTTTCCTTGCTTCCATTAGTTAATAAGAAATAGATGTTTTAAAAAGTTGCTGCTTTAAAGTGAAATTTCAGTTTTTTTAATATTGTGGTACATAGTTATCGTATGCATAACTATTTAAACATTCTATTGTCCGCCACTGTTCTATTGAACACTTTCGTCCCCCAATAGTTCGCGGAGATTCTACAGTACTTTTAATGAATTCAAACGATTGTCACAGTCATTCGTGAAAACTTTCACTGTCCCGACAAGCTCTTGAAAGAATCATCGTCGCGGTCGCGCTCACTGTACCGTGCTCTAATCGAGGTCGCAAATGCACTTCACGGTTGCCTGTTCTGATATATCGCATTCGCCAAAATCCAGTAACGACAAGCTTCCAGTAATATTCAAATGGGATCCGCCGCAGTCGCAGCATAACATTCCACGAGTCTCCGGTACATTGTACATTATTCAAATTGTCAATCGACGTCCAATTAGGTTGAAAGTATGACACTGTCCCGGAATTATTCGTGGTATCGCGGATTTCCGTAATGCTCAATGTTTTATGCGGCTCATTTCGAATTGTCCCCATTCTTACCAACGAAATTCATTCGCGACCCATAATTAATGCTGACTCCCATAATGAAAATTTAATCAGATAGTACGAAACATTAGGTCCGTGCAAAAATAATTGCGGTTCTCGTTCTTGTATTTTACAGCTACAGGTATATTTTACAAATTTATTTCGTTGTGTGTACACTATAAAAGGAAAATGGCTGAAAATTGTGATAGACGCATTCATTTTACTTTTATAAAGTAATGTAAAATAGTCACGTTTAGCGCTCAGTAAACCTAGTGTTAGTCCCCTGACCAAACGCATTATTAACACTGCCAGCAGCTTCTGCCGCTTTGCATCCTAATACGTGAACTCGTACAATAAGATCGCACGAATTTGCTTTCTCACCGTTTTCAATTTGACAGCAAACACCACCCAATAATAAACAATTACGACAGAAGACAGAACACAAATCGACACGAAGCTTCGCACTTTTCATTGATGTACTAAAAGAATAATAATAGTCTGAATAATGAATAGTCTGCTGATCTTTATGCAGAATAAAAATTGTGTGTATAAACTGTACAAAACAGGAGCCAAATAGAAAATTCATTCTATCGTTAATCATTTTAACCAGCTCGAACCAACGCATTGATATTTTTAAATTCTCTTGATTTGTCCGTTGCATTAAATTGCGCTTACTCATTTTCGTCATATTTACGAAAATAAAATCCGCTGTAGTTTAAACTGGTGAAAACCGCAATTATTTTTATACTAACTAATAATTCTAATAATTGAAGAGCTTAACGGATGAACATGTCAAGGAACAATTTATATTGTTTGTTACGTTTGTAACATGTTCTTCCACCCGGAAATCTCTATTTTTCAAAATATCAGTCAACGTGTTCATCCACTGACCTCTTCAATTAGGTTTCATTGTGAGACGAAGGTGCGAACATGTATTGGCACAATTGATTCGATGATGCACTGAAATGCACCACGTGCACTCCGCTACTCCATCCGATACTCCTACTGTTTGGAATTGGAATTAATTTCGTATCTTCGTTTGCTCAAACTGATTCGCCTGCAATACATTATTGTCAGTAACGGGATTGTGGACTGAACGCGTCATACACCAGGTGAAGGGCGATTACTATTTCCGTGGAGCACAATTGTGAGCATAATTATGCTGTTCATAACATACTATTGTACGAACATAACCCGGAATGATGATTTCATTCGTAGAATGGGGGTACTGAAATTTCGTGTGTTCTCGTATTCAAAACCCAGCGCGTGGATGGATTCAAAAGGTTTTGTGATCGTGATACACCGTGGATATCATGTTTTCATGTTCACAATAGTAACTGGTCGAGTAATGCTAATAAGATCCCAGGTTCGGTTAGAGCCAGACGTAGACTAGCTAATGCAAAATACATCGCCTTCATGTTTTGGATTTTTTATCAACATTAACCTAATAGGGGAAAGTTGCCAAATCCGTACTGGTTATTTCAATCACGCATCATGAATTAATTCGTAATTATTTATTATGCGCAGAATCCTGTGATAATTTCAGTATCTACAATCTATTGCTTCTCAAATACAACTATTTTTCATAGTAATGCAGGGTATGGCCAGACATAGGTGTAGAAATAAGTCGGAAATAAAGAATAACATTTTTTCGTTTGACGTTTTGTTTTCGAGAAAATCTAGTTTAAAGATCCGCCGGTTTCGCATACTTTAATATACGCAGGAAGTCGAATTGGTTGGTCATGAACCAGACCCGTCAGACGATTATTATCTAATAGTACGCGCATTCGCTCCATTTTCAAACTCGATTTTCTGGAAAACGAGGTGTCAAACGATAAAATATTATTCCTTTTTTCCGACTTATTTCTTTACACGTAGAATCAACCTCTGCCCGGTTGTACCACCCGTCCGGCCACATCCTGTAGATAAGACTATAAACAATATTTCTCGCCCTAACAGACCGTCACAGCGTTGTCGAAATGATAGTAAACGACCATTATATAAATAATCACGATGGTATAAGAAAAAATACCAACAATCGTTAGCAACATTGGTAGGCCTATGTAGCGTTGGAATACATCGACATAGTTTGTTTTCTATACAGTTTAGAAACTGGAAAACATATTTGTACGATGAAATAATAAAATATAATTTACTGTACTTTAATGTTCATATCCTGAAAAATATCTGGCACAAAATAGGAAAATGTATTACCAGAGTTCAGTAAAATGCACAAATGAATAATACGTTACTTCGAACAACAAACTTTCAGAACGGTCAACTTTGGACAGATACTAAGGGTATTAGTTGTTCTAGCAGTTCCAGTTATTGTAAACTTATTTCGCTAACTGGTAATAATTAATTAGGAGATCTTATGAGGGCCACCAAAAATGGCATTTGTCCAGCTGGATTGGCGATTCGTGACACTGTGGCGGCGCGATTAGATTTAGCTTCGTAGCCCGATACAGAATGACTCTTTTTGTTCCATGTGTGGATATTCACGTACGCTTTGCACGCGCTTTATCTGTCCTGACGAAAGCACAAAATAAAACAAAACAAAAAAAAAAAAAAAAATTAAACGCACCCTCAAGAGAGCGAGAGACTTTCGCAGGTACGAATAACGATCGTTGTTGCATCCCCCTCTCTTCCACCCCGACCCACTCTTCTAGCATCGGGACACGCAGGAAACGCTGACAGTCCTCGACAGGTTGGACCTTGATACCGAGAGGCCGACCGAGGAGGAGCTGGCAAGGAAGTTCGGCTTCGAGGAGGCGTACTACGCGGGCACGCTCACCTGGTGGCAGAAGCTCAAACCCCAAATGTGGTCGCTGTTCGACGAACCCTATTCCTCTTCGTCAGCCAAGGTTTGTACGCTTTACAATCGTTCCGTAATTACATAATCGAATGTTGAATTTGTTCGACAGGCGATCAGCATAATCTCAGTTTTGTTCATCTGCATCTCGATCCTCTCGTTCTGCGTGAAGACGCATCCGGACTTGCGAGTGCCAGTAATCGTGAACCGGACGGTGAAAAAAGACAACATAACCTCTTGGACAGTGGACAAAACGCACACGAACGCTCAGGATTGGTTTTTCTACATCGAGTGCTTGTGCAACGCCTGGTTTACTCTCGAGTTCCTAATACGTATTACTGCGAGCCCGAACCGGTTCGTCTTCATCAGGAGCTGGGTGAATCTGATCGACCTGGTCGCTACGTTCAGCTTCTATCTCGATCTGGCGCTTCAACGGTTCGCCTCCCATCTGGAGAACGCGGATATCCTTGAGTTCTTGAGCATCATACGTATCATGAGACTGTTCAAGCTGACACGCCACTCGTCTGGCCTGAAGATCTTGATACAGACATTCCGCGCCTCCGCGAAAGAACTAACTCTCCTCGTTTTCTTCCTGGTCCTTGGTATCGTGATATTCGCCAGTCTCGTTTATTACGCCGAACGAACCCAGCACAACCCACAGAACGACTTCAAGAGCATACCACTGGGTCTTTGGTGGGCTCTGGTCACGATGACCACCGTTGGTTACGGGGACATGGTGCCGAAGACCTACCTCGGGATGTTCATTGGCGCGCTCTGCGCCCTGGCCGGTGTACTCACGATCGCCCTGCCGGTGCCCGTGATCGTCAGCAACTTTGCGATGTATTACAGTCACACGCAGGCGCGAGCCAAGCTACCAAAGAAAAGACGCCGCGTACTTCCGGTCGAGCAGCCGAGAGTCAGAACTCCGGGTGTGCCAGGCATGGTCGGAGGAGGAGGGACCGCGGGTCCATCTGGCTGTCCACAATCACATATGCCACCGGGTGGACCATCTATGGGCGCTGGTGTCCTATCTTCTGGCCTTGGCGCGACACCTGGAGTAGGCTGCCCCGGAGGCCAGGGGCCATTGAACAGACGGATGAACGCCATCAAGACCAATCTTCCCAAAGATGTTTCGTTCGCCACGAAAGCTGGTAAGTTCTCGATAATCAACCTTAGTCCCGCTCAGGGGTCCTGAACCTATCGTTCGGGGCCGGAGAGAACACACACACACACTTACACAGCTGAGTCACACGCACTCTCGCTATTCACTGAGCAGGTTACAACTACTACTTCGAGTCTCTAGTATCGCGTTACACGATGAGGATGACGATGCGCGTCAGAATGAAGAGAAGAAGAAGCCATCTCCCCCACTTAATTGTGCACTACTGTATGTCGACTTGTGCAGTATCTCAAGGTCACGTGAGCGTTCAAAGTGGGGATTAGGCGGAGCGATAAGCTTATGCCTTTTGCCCCTATGCCACCCCGAGTCTCTTCTCCTCAGACTCGGACCGTACTTTACAGTACAGCTAACCTTTTATAAAACGATCATTAAGGGGGTCTAGTGAACTAGTCGTAGCTTCGTGAAAAAATTAAAGTCGTCCTATCCACTTTTAAAAAATTTATTTGGATTGTGCCTGATCAGTAGATTGCAAATTTTCATATTAAAAAGAAAAACTAAAATTGTTTGATTCCGTTGGAAGATACAGAAGCCAGATAGACATTTCACTCTTAGTTTAATAATCGGTGTTCAGACATTATTTTAATCTTTCTATCGTTTTAAAATGCATCTATTTTTGCTACAGTGGTCATCCACAGTGATCAATCGAGCGAATCACTGAATTGATAGATTTTAGAATTTTTGGAAACACCTCTCACTTCGGCAAAGTTAAATCATGCGTGTTGCCATAGTCACTAGTGCGGTGTCGATATACAGGGTGTTTAGCAACAGGTGGAGTAAATGGTGTAAAGCGGTGCAATTTCACATGTCCAAATAAAACCGAATAAAAATCAAATGTAGCGCAATTACCGTTTTGGCTTCGTTCTGAAATTATATAGAAGCTAAAGTGCCCCGGAACCACGGCAATCTGCCAACAGTGGTGTACCCGAGTCGGCTCAGAAGAGGCATCGACAGCGACGTATCAAGCAAAAAGCAGACCCTTGGAATAATACGCATACTGTATACGAACAATTGGTATAAAAAAAAAAACAGTTAAAACAGAAATTACGTCTCTTTTGTAGATTTGCAAAACTTTAAAGTTACCGCCACCATAAGCTTTTCAAATTTAATGTTCATCTGCAAAAAATAAAACCACTTTCAAACAAGCTCTTTTCACGTGCAGGAACAATTGATGTGCTCTATTATTTTGCAAAATTCTCGAGACATTGCTGTAACAAGTTCGAATCGCTACAGATTCAATTTATTGCAAAGCTCGATAAAACATCGCGTCGTTGACGATTTCTAAAGCGAGAATCAGATACTGTGACGAGCAAAAGTATAAAAGTGTGTTTACACTTTTGCTCGTCACTGTATATGTACATCTGAACCAACACGCTCGATCCGGATTCAACAGATGCTTCGAAGGCCCGAAGTTCTCGACTGCTTTTCAATAGCACAGGCTCTTTAGGTTATTTAACACTTACAAAAGGAGCTCGAGCCGAGAGAGGTTAACCTCTTTGAAACGCGTGCCAATTTAGTAGCAATTGTCGCCCGAGCAGAAGTGTCTCTAGTGTCTTTGTTTTTCCTTTTCTTCTTGTACCGTGGGTTCCAGAGGAGGACCGGAGGAACTCTAACCTGCGGACTAACGGGACCAAGACAGCTGGAGGTTTGGGTTAAAAGCTGGAACCAAGAACTACTCTCCACTGCCGAGGTGCATTCGACCGAGGCGTTGCGTTCGAAGTTGGAACGACCAAGTCGGAACGAGATAGGGTGAGAGAATCGGGAACGATGAGGGGAAAGATTGCCGGAGGAGCAAGCTGAAGACGGGTATCAAGATTGCACGGTCTATAAGAGAATATTAGATCGCTGCGGATGAAATGTCGGATTTTTACCGCGACGAATCGCGTCGCTTTTTACGACGCCACGGGAATTATTAGAACTGTCCTGCCCTTCTTTCCCCCTTTATTTTTTTTTTCGTTCGTTCATTCCTTCCTCCCATTTCGACGGAATTTCAACAGTCGGTTACTTGTGCTAGGAACAAATTCCCGTCACGAGGCCCGGTCGTCTAACCGGAGTACGCTCAAATGTTTCTAGTCCTAACGTAACAAGAAATGTCCGAACACTTAATGGAAACCTAAAAGATTTCTGTCTACAGCACCATCGTCCTTTTTGCGTTGAGCAATCGAGCAATTTCACCCAGACGCAAAGGTTTTACTAAATGTCGCGTCGATTCGAATTCTTATTTACTAATAGCGGTGCTAATAGCGTCGTCGACTTTTTCACCAGAGATGAGACTACCTCCTTGAGTTTTCATATTGTATAGCGGAATTTTCATTGAGCTAGTCTTTGAGTCTGTTGTTTGTTCGAGATTATTTTAAACGCGTTCTTAGATAGGATGACAGCTTCTGTTAAACAGGCGAATTTTCGTTAGCCATTTTCGCGGCGGACGATTTACACGAATAGCTTATCTGTCGATTAACCGAACGCTCCGAAATGAACGACACCGATGTGCATGTTGTTCGATTGCGTTGACAGTATGGTTTCTCAACGTGTGAGATTGTGTTCGTTACAGCGAACGAGTTTCGTTAGTTTCTGCGTACGCAAATGTACCTTTCTATATTTTACAACGGAAACACAGGATTTATCCCGAGCTGCCTAATTCTGAGAGAATGCCGTTTCGTAGGTTCTTTTTGGCAGATAATGCCAGTTAGACTGTGGATTTTATGCAATTTGAAACGGTGAAAAGACTAAAAGACTTTAACACTATTAATATATCACTTTCGTTAAATTGAAATTATTAATGAAAAATATAAATTTCTATGTAGCTCCTGCGTTGCAATTAATGCACAAAGTTTTTATTTTCCATAAAGATCGGGAGTGTAACGATAATAGGAGGAACAATAGAAACGGAACTCGAACATTTTCGTTGAAGATTATTAACACTAGGTTTACAAATATTTCGAGTTAACGATTATTTCAAAGAAGCATCCATCAGGAATTGTTCAGAAAACTTATTTCTTTAGATATATATTATTTTTTAAAAATGGCTGAAATTTTGAATAAATATATTCTTGTTATTTCTATAAAGTGATACAAAATTGTGACTTTTAGTATTCCGTAAACCTATTGTTAGCCAGCCACCGCAAAGAAAATGTGAAGAGGAGGCATCCGACAGAAGAAAATTCGCAATGTCTAAGTACTACGTATAATCCATATCACAATTCTAATAGACGTAGGACAAGAAAGTCCGCATGCTCTGATCGATCAAGAACTCTAACGTAAAATAACCGTAATCTTCCCGAGCGAATTGTTCTGTACATTCTGTCGGCCTGGCTTGCGAGAGGAACGATGCGTAGTAAAGCCGAAGCAATTAGCGGTAGCAATTAATTGGAGCTCTTAATTAAATCAGCGAGCGGCGTTCAGGCTCGGCAACTTTGCAAAAGGGAGAAAGAGTTTTTGTGTATAATTGCTGACGAACCGAGAAATCGACCAAATCAGCGGAGACGCTTACTAAGCGAGCTCCGCGCGCACAAAAGGTCCGACATTTCGTATGCACCGATCAAACAATATTCAGGGATTTCTCGCGACCCAACGTTAGCCTGTATCTCTTTCTTTCCTTCTTTCTTTCTGTGTTTCTTTTTTCTTTTTTTCTTTTTTGTCACGCTTCGCGTTTCCCGTTGACTGGCTCTAATCCTCTCGATCCCTCCAACGCTTGTTCCCGAATCCGGCTTTCTCCCGATAAACACGAATCAGTCGCTCGCATCGTTCGCCAGGAACAGCAGAAAGCATGGCTGACACATTTTATACAGGCCGGGCCAAACTTCGTGGTACAAGTGAGGTCAGGGAGATAGTACAGCTAAAAATAACAACGAAAATCAAGAATAACAACATTGCGTTGGAGGCTTCGTGTTTTCAGAAAATTAGATTTAAAAATTCGTTAGGTACTCACTTGACAAGAATTAGAATCAACATGGTCAGACGCTTCAATTGATTTCTACAGTTTTCTTTCGACATAAGACGATAGTTCGGGACTGCCTTCCACGTATCGCGGATAAAGGTACCTACTTGCCGTGAGGGAAGTAAGGCGAGCTTGTATTCCCCTCTCGCGCTGATGCTATCGTGGCAGACCACAGGTAGTGGGGGTAGCCGATTCTACGTCATCGACTCTCGGAGCACCAATTGCCCAGGCGTGGTTTAGGACATACCCTCTCGTTCCGACGCTAAGCGGTGTCGAACGGACAACTTAAAAAAAAAAATGGACAGGCAGAGATTTTCTTGTTTGAAATAAACATCGCAGCTTTATATCGAAAGAGAACTGTACTTATCAGCAATTTTTTTATTCGAGATTTTCGTCTTATTTTTAACTGTACTATATCCATGTTCTCATTTCTACCACAAATTTTGGCCCACGCTGTAGTTAAATACATCCGCCTCTACAGATCGGTGCTGTGCGCAGACCAGTGCATGTATACATATGTACATACGATGCAGCTTCTCTCGCTCGGTATAATTCTCGTACTCGAGCACCTACGCTCAACGGTGCGTGCACATGCAACTTGCACTCGATATCAAATATTTTCGCTGAATTGTTCCCCCAGATATGATTCGTGTCACAGATTATCTCGGCTACTTGGTCACTTTTTCTAGAAATACGTGTCAGACGGCAAATTTTGACGAACAGGAGACCTCGAATTCTGTCTTCTCGAGGTGACATTTTGGTTTTTCATTTTCAAAAAGTCGATTCTTTGTTTTTTTTTTCGTTTTCTCTAAGTACACGCACGCGTTAATAACCACGCGCATTACAGTATTAAATATTTAAAAATGGCAGAGTTGTTAACTGTTTTTGAAACGACCTTTTATTGATACATCAATGGATGGCCGCCATTGGTGACAAACATGACAACATCTGAAATGAAAGATTTTTCATTCTAAAACTGAAAGGTATGACCTGTTTCTTTGTACATTCTCCTCATTCCACTGACTGCATATATTCGATACGTTCGTTCGTTCGTTCTTGTAAAAATGAAAGTACCTTCCGGTTCTCAAAATTTTAGCAATAGTATAAAATGTTGAATTCAACCTCGAAATGAATATTAACTCTCAGACCGGGGAGGGGGGCGACTGTAATATGAAAACAACAGACTGTAGATACCTGTAGATAAATAATAACGAATTAATTCATGGGATACAATTTAGATAATCGGCACGCATTTCGCAAGTTTCTCCTATCCGCTATACTCATTTATACCGGAGGATTTCAGTATTATCCAGCGCTCTGTTAATTGCTATTGTAACGCTTCAAATCTGTGAAAGAGCTGGAGAATATTTCCGTTTGAATGGCCGTATTGATTGCGCGATGTTAATCAGGAAGATCTCATTTCCATACCTATACATTAATCTGAGAATGTGTATATATAGATCTGTTACCTAATGGCCGCCATTTGTAGCCATTAACTTATAAGCTGCAACATTGTGAAAACTTTTTCGCTCGAGTATCGCACACATTTAACCCTTTTGTTGTTAAAGACGACTATAGTCACAGGTACATCGACCGCAACTCGTGTTCTGAAAGTAATTATAGCACCTGTAGTAGCTAAAGGTGTGTATAGTTACTTGTTAATATTTCACAGTGTTCAACAGCTCTACATGATTCACCGTTATCATAGAATTTGTTTAATATTTTTCGTCGTTACTTTTGAGATAACGGATAAAAACATAAAAATTCGCAAAATACGAGAACGTAGGAAACTGTAAACCAGACCTGGGCAGCTTCTTCCCCGCCGTCGCTTCACGACCCCCACTACCAATTTACAGCTTCCCCCACCACTGACCATTTCATATTACCCTACCGTGCTTTTGTCTCTCTTGGAGACAACCTCCCATATAGGTTCCTAGCTCCCCGCCCCTTTCTTCCACACTCCATAGGAGCATGGTGGGGGTCTCAAGGAGTGGGAAGAGCCACCAATCGCCCAGGCCTGCTCTACACTTATAAAGAACACTATTAACCCTTTGCACTCGAAGCTATTTTAACTCTAAAACGAAACATTTCTTCCGACCTAGAATATTTCCCTTGTATAGATTTTTTTCAGGTTACACATGCAAAAATGGTGCAATTTACTCGTACAGTACTGAAATGTTTACTAATTTATTAAATACAAACAAATTTCATAAAGTCAAATATATTTTGAATAATGATACAGCAATTTTTAGTGACGCCTTACAGTCGCCATTCGAGTGCTAAGGGTTAAACTAATGATAAAATTGCATAAAGTTCTTTATGTAGATCGAAAGTACACGTCATAGAAGCCAGGAAAAATTTAAATTAAAAATGCTACCAAAAACTGATGTAACCTTGCGGGATCAATAAAAATAAAAAAAAAGGAAGGAATAAATGTGGAAAATGATGAAACGGTCTGTTTAATATTTATTCTACATATATAAATTAGAACAAATGAAAATATTACATTAGCGACGAATAACATTTAGACAAATAAAGGATAATAAATGATAATTACATAAATAAATTAGAATAAATGAAAATGTTAAATAGAGACGAATAACATTTAGACAAATGAGGGATAATAAATGATAATTAATACAATCAATAGGTCTATTACGCTTATGATAATTGACAATGCTTGGTTCAGAGGTAAATATGGATATTGGTAGCATTTTTAATTTAGATTTGCCTGACCTCTATGACATACTTTCGAAGTACATAAAAAAAAGTGCGACGTTATCATCAATAATGTTCCTTGTCAGTTCGTAGCGAATAGGCTCAGAACTTTATTGTGCCTCGAATGTACGACAATGCGTACTATCGGCGATCTCCACGGTAACAAAAACGTTAACGACACCGTTGTTCACTTCGATGCTTCTCACGTTTTTTTGCTTATAGTATATTATATTTGCACGTTACCGTTCCACGCGATAGCGAAGTGCATATTTCATATTTTCTAAAAAGTATTCCAGTTAAGTTCATGGAAAAGCAATTAGCGACTACGAGTTAATGGGACAGCTTAATGGAAAGCTAAGCGAAGCATATAACTAGACTGCAGATTTTACGCATTTATAACAGAAACTAGCAGCTGCGATTCGAGAGCGTAGAACGTTTTAAATCATTTCCGAATATCGATTATATTATTTTTAATTAATTGTACTCTTTGAACTCACCAGAAAGGAAATTACAAAAGGACCCGATCAGCCAATGTATTTGATATCGTGCTAGGCTGCGATTGTGTTCCCATACTCGTTTTCGTTGTTCTCTCGTAGCACAGCGTTCTGCTTCTATATAGGTTGGTATCTGCATACAGTTGACAGCAGAGAAATTGTGAGGTTATAAATTAAACAAGGCGACAGGAAGAGACGGGTTTCGAGTGTCTAACAAAGCCGTGTCCTCTTGGAAAAATTATTGCGACACCGTGTCACCCTACAGTCCGCCGGTGATGCCGGCAACAACAGCGAAATACCGTGTGAAATAACTTTTTCAAAAGAGCGCGAAGCCCTAAATCTTTGAGCATTCTGTTGCTACAGTCGCGCATCGCTCGGGTTTGATAAAGCGATTATGGGCACGGTTATGGGATCGTTTTATAGCTTAACAGCTTATCGGTCAGAGCGTTCTCTTACGTGCTCGTTGTTGCTCGTTCTTTCGCCGTCTACGAAACAGAAGTAACGGACACGAGCTTGTCAGTTAATCCCGGAAAAACAACACTATAAAGTAGTTATAAAAAAACGTGTTCACAATTGATCTTTTGTGCTTCCACGAGCCATTACGAACGAAAGACAACGACAGTAGTAGAACCCTACGATAAAACTTTCCTGAACACGCGGATCACCGTTGAGGCTCGCGTCACATTGCAGCGTATAATTACTAGGCCGCGAATGTTTATGCAAAATAAAAATTGTCTGCATTCGTTGTCGTGCACTTAACCTCTTGTCCTACTACAACGAGCGAGACTCGTAGTAAGAAAGGGCCAAAAACAATAAGCACGAGACTGACCTGTGGTACCTCGTTCGTACCAAACATAAACAACACGAGTCACACCCGTGGTTCAGTTGTTCTCGATATTTTCTTATTTCCGTTGCGCCGAAATATACATGTCATAACACTTATACATTTTGCGCAAGGTCGAGCACACGGCTACACAACTAAATGGCTCGACGCGTAACCGATCGTCCTTGTTTATTGTGACTCAAGCAATCGGGAGTTAGCGGGTAGAACAAGGGTTTAATAAGTTTTAACGAGTCTAAAATTAGACAACAGTATTTACAGATTCCTGGAATATTTTCACTGTTTTCAATTTCATTTGATTTTTGCCACAAACGCGTGACATTCGCAGCCCGATTATAACAATGTTGAAAAGAATCGTGCCAATTCTGTCAGATTCAAAACCGGGAAGCATAAAAGTACAGTTTCGTTTATCCCTCGAAACGCTGGTGGCGTTGTACATATGTAAAAAACAGATATCTCGGATGCTCGCTTTCGACGCGGACGGAAGTCGACTGCTCGTGTTTCCTTGACAAACGAAAGCACAGCGGGGAATGTCCTCGCGAGCGAAGCACGGGCAAAACACTAGCATAACCTACCCGTCGAAGTACCCTCTACGACTTCACCATTCCTTTGTCGTCAACTGTACGGCGCGGTGGCAATGGCAATATAGTGACAATAGTCGCGGAGATAGAGCCGGTTAGAGAACCGTAACGAAGTTAGAGAGGCAGGACTTCAGCGAGCTCTGAAGCTTACGTTAGATAGCTCTGCTGTGTATACAGGACGGAATATTTACCGAGAGAGAGAGAGAGAGAGAGAGAGAGAGAGAGAGAAAGAGAGAGAGAGAGGGAAGGGGTAAACCGCCGTGTTAAGAGAGTCGCCACCTGCGACAGACGAAAGCTCCGAGGAAGCGTTGGTGCACAGGGCGTGAGCGTAGAGGATCGTTTAAAGAGGCGAGGAATATTCATCGGCAGCCAGCTTAGAAGCGTGCCCGATGAGAGCTTCGTCTTTGTGAGAGCCGAATAATTTACGAGCCGAGGGGGGGGGGGGGAGAGTAGAGTTGCGCTGCCAAAAATTTTTCAAAAGAATGCGGCGAGTGTTGCAGGGGCTGCGTAATGAGACTAGTGAATCTCGAGAGCTTAAACATTTGCATACGGGGCGTTACGAAGAATTTTTGTTACAAGACAGCGGTACTTCTGGCGAGATCCATCCGCTGCGTCTCGTCGAAACAGGGCCACTAACGTTTCGCTGGCCGAACAACGGTTGTCTTTAATTTCGCGGGATTAGCGTGCTTATGGTCGCTGGCCATCGGAATCCTCGGGCGGAAAACGAGTCCCGAGCACAGAAATCTTGGGGATTTTCAAACCTTTCGCTGCATACGTAACATAAAACGTCATTGCGCATACGTTTTCGTTTTTTTATAGAGGATCCGTTCGATAATACGCAGAGCGTTCGCGTTATTGTTGTCCGGTAGGGTGGTTCTTATTTATAGTTGATCACAAATTTTGTCTCTAATTTTGTTGGCGACAGAGCTTTGAAGTTTCGAAATTCTGTAATCTTTTCTTAATTTATAATGAATTTCTCAGAAAGGGTACGTTTTATCGAAGTTTTGTTCAGACAGGATTGAAACAGAATATAGTTCCTTACGAGTTCATTAGTTACCATTTTTCCATACACCTTTTCGAGATAACAGCGTTTGCACCATGTCCAGCGTTGTTCTTGGGAATGGTCAATATTATATGTCGCAGAAATTCGTGACCAATTTGAAATAACAGTTTTATTAATCGATTGACCCAACAGCCTATAATATCGTGTGAACCAACGTGGGACCTTGAACAACAAAAAGAATATTAGTACTGTAAACAATTATCAACAGTAATGCATCAAAGTTTGCAGAATGAACATAGTTTTAACTATTTTCGAAAATTAATTTTCTTCACCGATTTTTCATATTAATTTTCGTTTATATTCTATACTCAATGCCGCACGAACGTACACACATTGTAGGTCGTTGAATTCGTCTCGATCTTGGGAATTACGCAACGATAGTTAAATTCAGTCCTGTTGAACAGAATATCAATGATCTTACAATGTCGAAAAAATGTGACTTCGAGGACAATTGTTTGCCCACTACAATACTTGCCTTTAATTATACTTTGTCATTTTTGCATGCATTTACTATTTTCGAGAAAAGACTGGACAATAATAACGCGAAATCTCTGTTTATATATAGTACATTGTATTATATACATTTATATACATATATTTATATACATATTTATTTGTACGTACTTATTATTAGGGCGACATTAATTACTGTTGTCATGATTATGAACGCTTGCCTATTAATTTACTCGGATAATCATTATTTTCAGATGAAGTGATTATTATCGGAATGAATTATTGCCTTGAGAATCATTGTTAACGTTTACCGAGATCGTTTAATATAACATATAATTGAGAGGTGTGCGTACAGCCGTCATGGATTACTGTGAAATTGCTTTGAAAAGTGTGTTGTTTCAACGGAGAATGAAATACTATTCTGTAAATTGTACCGCGCCACGAACGTTTCTCTCAATTATGCTATAAGTTTAAGCGAGCGTTAATTATGTACCTACTCTGCGATCGATGTGTTAAGCGAATAAGACTGCGTAGCAGGAAGCACAACTCTTTCCAGTCTCAAGACGGGGGATACATGCCGAGGACGGAGAACCAATAAACATTTAACAATGTTCATTTTAATAATAGCTCACATCATTGTAGCAACCTCGAAGCAATACGACGCAGGATTTTTCTTACAGTTTGTACGTAATAAGGGCGGGGGGAGGGGGGAAAGCCGATTTATTCATCGCGAACTTGTTAGGAACGTAAACTCTTACTCTCGTAAACATTAATGAAAAATGTTTGCATCGCCGCGTGTACAGTGCTAATATTAAAGCGAAGTTTGCATCAACGATAATGCAACGAAAGGTTAAAATCTGGCCCAGACTTTCTAAAGGCTTTGAGACGTCAGCTCAGGAATGCAAAGCAGTATACCTGCAAGTAAAACCAGAAATCAGAGAGAATAGTATCGTCGCTGTAAGGAACGATGGAGGCATAAGTCTCGGAATGCCGGATACCGGGGGAGAGAGAATGTCGCGAAGAGGATCTCGTTTTCGAAATAAGGACGTAGTAAAAGTCGAGCGACGCGTGGGTTAAGGATCTTCGGTGTACAGCCGCGCATTGCACACCTACATAGAAACCTCAAACGTTTCACACGCACATACGTCCACGTACGTGTAAATATTCGGATCGATCCTGATCCAGATACGAACGATACAAACATTCTTTCGTCTATTTTCGGATGCTTTCCGTTTAAACGATCCTACGACTTTTCCAACGCAACAATCTCTGTTAGCAATATTATTGTCAAATTGTATATGTGAAAAAAATTTAAGGATATCAGTGTGTCAGTTTCAACTTAACGAGATCATTAAAAGAAGAAAGAAATTTTTTTTTTGCATAAAGATCCGCGGTCTAGTGATCATAATTTGCCATTGTATATTCTCCGATAAATACGTAAAGCAAATTCATCAGTTCTACTTATTTACTATTAAATCATTATGAGGGTAGTTTACGATTTTAAAAAATATTATTTTTTAATGTTTTTGCATTTTTTTGCATTTTCCAGAATTGAGAATTTTTAAGCACAAACATAAGGCAGAGTTTAACATATTTGTTTACTATGTTATATCGTTCTGGATCGATTAAATAGAAAACAACCCCCCATCACTTTAACCGTCAAGAGTCTCCGATATTGTGAATTTTCATATTGATGAAATATTGATAAAATATTGTCTTTGACGACGAAGCTCCTTCTGGAAACAGTGATATCGCTTTCGAACTATCCCTTATCAAATCGTGTGTCTGAAAGGCCGATTCGAACATGTAATCGACAAAATTAACACATCAGTATTGCTCAAACAAAAGTAAAATAAATTTTGAACCCTCATAGCCTTTCGTTAAAATATAATACATGTATGTTTCGTAAATATTGCATTACTTCCAGTTGATGTTCAAATGTTGCTAGGTGAAGATAAACTGAAATATTAAACTAAAGTATAATGTTAACGTAGTAAAAGAAATGTTTACTCATAGAAGATTTTACGATTTAAAGCATTTGTTGATATTCCGAGTTCGTTTGTTAAAACAGTTTCGACAAGCACGCAAAGCATTGTATAATCGATTTAATTCCGTCCATCAAACGACTGCATATTTACGTACGTATGTATTTCATAAATATTTCTGGTCAGTTGACTTTGCAACTTTTCAGGTGAAAAAAATCTCCAGGTACGATACCACGGAGGGCAGAAGTTCGATCTACAAAAGAAACGATAAGGTTTCTTGTAAATAACTGTTGTTATTGCCGATTTCACCGAGTGCGTCG
The DNA here is from genome assembly GCA_913789895.3 of Seladonia tumulorum. Taxonomy (NCBI): domain Eukaryota; kingdom Metazoa; phylum Arthropoda; class Insecta; order Hymenoptera; family Halictidae; genus Seladonia; species Seladonia tumulorum. The sequence goes on along the minus strand of OU565267.1, from coordinate 10,167,439 downwards.
GTACAAAACAAAACAAAAAAAAAAAAAGAAGAAATCATTGAAGAGTTTCAATTTCAGAGTAAATTTCATCGCATACTGAGCTCATTTGTAAACTAAAGAAAAATACGGTACTTCGTCTCAGTGCACGCACCTAAAACACCATTAGAAACATTTCTTTCACCTGTTTTCATATGAAACCTAAAGGTATGTGCGGGTACCCGAAATTTCCGTTTCGGATCGGGTCAGGTCAGGAACCCGAAAAGTTTGCGATATTCTGGTAGCCGAACCTGTAGTCGGGTGGAATCAAAATTGGTGATCTGAAAAATTTGTAATCAAACGATTGCAAGTTAATTTCGCAATTTAATTTTCCAGGTACCCGAACATTGCAATGAAAGTTTGCAAACTTTCGGGATCCCGGCCCGACCTGACCCGATCGAAGGCTCGGCGACCCGCGCACCCCTAGAAAAAAGGTATAGCAATGAAGTTGAAATCAGAGTATTGTACGCTAATCAGCTGTTAATGGCTATCAATCGACTCATGATTTTCACGAGAGAAAAGTATTTAAGAAAATAATGATATTAGATATTAAAAGAAGAAATGAAACAGAGAGAGACTCAAAGTATTGATATTATAAGGTTCCCTGGTAATAGGTATCTACGCTTGTATATCGATACACGTCGGTCTAGAGTAAAAACCAGAGTACTTGTAAAGTCATTGGGGTACAAAAAGTATATTTACACAATAATATCGCAGTCATAAATATGTCTTTCTAACCATTATGCGCGACAATAATTTACTCTTAAAGCAAAGTTACTAATCGACGATTTTATAAAAGAAAAGATGCGGGAAAGGCCAACAGAAAGAGCTGAGCCATCCATGGGGTAACATAAAACGATATCACTGGTGTCGCGGAAGGATCAATTTCCTGGAGAACAAAAAGGCATTACGTAAGATCGTTCGAGTTTAAAACATGATACACCTAACTTCCTACTGAAACACAACGGTTTCAATGGAAATCACTTATCACAATCGCACTTCCATCTATTTATACTAAACACACACACGCACGCACGCATTAATAACCATACGCATTGCAATTAACGACTACTTGCCTACACATCAAGACGTTCCCTATTTTTCTATTGCGACGGACATTTGTAATTACACTTGGTAATTATTTCGGTCGGTGCTTGATCAGTGTATGCTTTACCGAAGAGTACTTATTCATCCGAGTGGAAATCGTTTGTTGTTCTACGTACAATAACAAACTCCTTATTATTTCAATAACAGCACAATACGTATAATAACAAATTAAGTGGGTACTCTGGTTTTTTATTTTCACATTCGACATATAAATTTAATTAATAAAAAGTGTAGAGCATCCAGTGACCGAAGTATCATCGTGGAAAATTGTACTTAAATCTCGCACGAAAAATTCGGTTGCTCTTCTCAGAAAATGTAAAAAAGTGACGTTGAAGAAACTATTTACAAACCTCCAGAAACTCGTGTACAGCGCGCCCTATAATGAGTAATTCAGTCCAAATGTAGACCTATTCTCCATATAAAAAGCTACCTTGAAACTGCAGAATCAAATTTTCGAGAAAATCAAGTTTGAACATACTCGGTGAACCTTTTTCGCGGCACTGAAGTTCCACGCAGGATTCTAGAATCAGTACTCTGTAGATTGTTATTACGTGTACACACCGGTAGTCCGCCTGTCTCGCGCAAAATTGTTCGTTTATTCCGGAGGATCTCGAAGTTCCCATCTAAATGATACTCCTTGTTGCTCGCCGCGTTTCTATGTTGCAATCGTCCGGTTTCGTTTAAAGAAATGGTGGAGTATTCAGCGGTACACCTACAGGTCTATATACACTATACGGCACGTCAGTTTATACTTTGCCCTAGTTTAAACACGGCGGAAACCGGACTGTTTGAACGACGGATTGTTGGACCGCGTGGATAAGTTCGAACGAATATGAAGACGTTAACGCAATTAAGCGATTTTCACCGTGTCTGAACTAGCTCTTTATGTCTACACTACTCCGGCGATAAAGAGTCGAAATGATCGGACAGCGACGAAAAACTTCTCTTCTCACTCTGCTAAATCAGCGCAGTATCGACATGCACCGGCACGAACCGAACCGGCAAAACATTCTTTGGCATAATGTTGACCGGTGCCGGTTCGTTCCGGTTGACGGTGCCTGCTGGTCCGTGTAGTATAGTGTAAATTGACCTTAACGCTTCGCGTTGTCGCAAGTAATCGTGCCTGCGCAGCACGCAAACGATTCGCGAACGAGCTAAGAAGGCCGGAAGCTTACTCGGTAACGAGACGCGCGTGTCACCTCAGACCTTCAAAGTTCATTTTCTCGAAATCATTTGGTACTTTCGATTCGCCTGTTATTCAACCGAACCATCCATTACGGGAGAACTTGCACAACACACACGCGTACTCTCCCGTTAGCCAGACGATGGCTAGGCAAAGTAGATTACGTTCTCATTCTATCCTGACCAGCAAAAATTATCTCCGAGGAAATGTATGACGTCACGCGCTGGGAATTGCCTCACCAATAGCGGAGGTAACCAGCGACGTCACGATCCGTACTGTGGGATCGTGGGATAGACTACAGTACAGCTTCGTGACGTCACTCGAGCTTTGACTATACCGTTTCCACCACTATTTAACCCTCAAATCCCTCGATCTAGTAACGTTGTCTGACTCCCCGACCACCGCGCGCATTGCGGTTGGCCGAGGACGATGACGAAGAACGACAGCGGTCGCATCGGGGACGAATGAAATGGAGCGATGACTTTAAAGTTTTCACCTGGGCCCCTCAAATCCTTGCTTCCCCCACCAACCCCTCTTTCGGTGGGGACGGTTTTTTCTCAGTTGAGACAATCTTGCCCAGCCCTACCACACTGTTTCACTCGGTCTCGATGTGACTGAGTTCTTCGGGTCATCGTCTTGGACCAATTAGCGAGGGTGCGTGTGGCAGCATGGGAGCCTGGAGAGATTTAGACCGTATTCTTTACCTAGCAATCATCCGACGGACGAACAATACACGATCTATACACACCGAAGGGACACGCACAATGTCGTGCGTGAGCACAGGAGAAACCGTGGGCACGAGAGCCGCGTATGTACACAGAAGCAAAAATGGCACACGTACGCATGTATATATTTATGTATGTCGCATAATGCGCACCCTGAATACCGACGGGACCAATCAACAGCCCCCTCTCGTGATCCCCGAATTCAGTTCGAGGAGAAATGCCCTCTCTAACGGGGGTTGAACGAAAATGGTTGAAAGAGTATGTTCGCACCTTAAGAACGAAAACTGGCAAGTCCCGCTGATGGATTCGGACAATCCATTTAGCCGACGTGCCCGAAAGAAGGACTCCTCGGGCCCGAAAGAGTTGCGTCCTCTTCCCTTTGAGACCCCAATCTTGGATACGCTGCAGGCTGTGGATGCCACTTTAACGGTGCGATGAGTTGTATGCAACAAATGAATTAATAAAGTATACCGTTAATGTTATTGTAAAAATTTGACTTTTATAACGATGCATTTATTGAATGAATTGTGACAGAGAACGAAGCGACTGTCGAACGATGTGGAGAGGACGATGATATTCATTTATAGAAGATGTTATTCATCTATATTGAAAGTGTTTGAGCATAAAGCAGAGAATCTGTACGAACAGTAAAAAAATAACAGTAGTTTTACTCGACTTCTGTTGATAATTCATTGCAGATTATCGAAGATTGTTGGTAATGTAGTAGTTGCTAAGCTGAGCAGACAGTATTGAAATACGATCAACTAATCCCTGGCGAAGTATAAAATATAGACAAGGAAAAAGAAATTCCGTTGAAGGGTGCTACAATACGATGAAGGCGTGACCTAGTTACAGAAAGCATTGTTTTCTTTACTCTCGATTTAGGTTCATTTACACGAAGGAAACATCGACAGGCACTTTCTAAAAACTGCAACTGTGAGACAGGATAATTACATTCGCCGAAGTTCAATTTGTGATGAATAAATATGCAAGGGCAAAGGTGAAATAGTGATAATGAAGGATTTTAAAGAGAGTGTTAAAAATGTGTTTGAGAACACCATCTTTGAAAATGAATGCACATTTTTGGTCCTATCGATAAACGCAATTGATAATTATAACTTTCATCTATTCTATCTATTCTTCTTCGTCCAGTCTATCTGATTCATATAAAATGTGTTATTAGTAAGGTTATATTGTTTCGCTAATGATGCCAGCTATTTATACTTCATTACACGTTTTGCTAAGTACTTAGTATGTGCAATTTTCTCAACTGTGATATTATATCTTTAATAATTGTTTCTTTCTCTACTTAAGCGAAGCTTTACAGTTGTTCACATTTTTATAAATTCCAAGTTAATTTCTTATACAACAGGGTAATAACTTCTTAGATAAAAATATAGAAATCTTACATCGAGAAGATAAGAAGCAGGAATGTAAATAAATTATAGAGAAGTTCTTGCTAAAAAAACTTCAGTTTTCAATAACAATTGTCCGCTTAGAAGAATAGAATGTAACAGTTAACGCTGAAAAACCTGATCCATGATCAAGAAATGTTACAAACTTGTAGAAATAGTTCTAATAATTTTTATACTTGTTGAATATTATTTTACAGCCACAGAATAATATTCTAAATTTTGTGACAATTCAAGTATAACGATAATTGTATAATTGTATATTTTTTGTTTCCGAAAACGAAACTCCGTTGATAATAAGTCTTAATTTTAAAGTTTCTGATTCACATTTTTTTCAAGTGTACCGATATACAGAATCTAAACTGAAGACAATCCAATGTAGTTTTTAGTTATTGCTTTTACACAATAAGACGGGCTACTTTCTCATTAGACTGCATCCCGAGTAACAGAATTGTGCATTTTGTCGTTAAAAATAATAAGTGAAAACAGTACATAATTATACAAATGAAAATAGTAATTAATTTTATCGGAAGAAGATTTGTAAGAGCATATCTAGAAATTGTTTTAGTAAATATAATAGATTTTTAATCGATGCGTTTACTGTTTTATTATTTTAAATAATTATACAAAAGAGTTAATGAAGACTTTCTCCCATTTAACGAAGGACGATGAAAAGCAAATAAGCAACCTAATTATTGCGATCGTGATAACTGAATCGAAATTTCGTGATCACAAAGTTATTGCAATGAATAAATACAAGCTCATTGCAATAACCATCAAGTATCCAATCAAGCTATACATATGTATATATTTATTAACCAGGAGTCCTGAACAATCAATCAGTAACTCTAAAGTTGCTAATTCAATTTAAAGAAAAATATAATTCGAAATTAAACAGTAGGTTCACTTAATTATTACTTCCATCGGTTGTTCGTCTGCAACGAAATTGGATTATATTTTATAGATACGAAACATAATACAAAATTTTTTGTTTGGATAAACAAATTTTTCATTTTGATAATATTCTCTGAATTTGATTATCACGGACACGATATTCGATGTTCAAACCTGCCCGGCAGTGCATCAATCATCCTAACAATCACTGCCCTTCGAGGAGCTAGTTCAAAGCTAAAGATCATGTTGAGTCGTCCCCGTCAACACCATCAATCTTACAACCCTGTCACCGACAGTTTGAACAACTCAAACTGTGACAGACGATTACGCTGTCGTGCCACTTTGGCGTATAGCCGATTGATTAACATCCTACTTAGTATGATTTCTTAACTGAACGACAAATAGGTACAACCAATCACAGAAATGCACACACGCGTGCTGAATTTCACATATTTAAAAAAAAAACTCCCAATATCTACGTAGATAGAAAATCTGATGATAGAAAATCCGATTGAGCTGAAAAGCAAATAGGTTCGTTTTATATTTAAGAAATGTTTCTCAAAAGGATTTTTGGCGACCCGAAAAATTTTTTTATCATACTAATATAACTTCCTACCTTACAGGACACTCATTACAGCGAATTCTGCCCTTTTATATTGACGGAACACACGTTCCAGGGCCGGAGAGGGGCGAAGCTTCTCCTCCTGCACGCACCCCTACTCCAAACCTAGTTTCGAACAGCCGAACGGTTCCGACTGCGGAATAGCAATAGGGCCTTTCTGACAGCCTTTACTTAAGGGCCTTTACCAGGGTAGCTAATAACTTCCTCCCACCGTCCCATGTTTTTTAGGCGCGCGTGCCGCATGCCTCGGGTTTGGTGTTCCAAGAGATCCCAGTCTATAGCAATGTCGCCAGATGAGGGGAGGGAGCACGAATTGAGGGGTAAAAGTTATCCTCTCTCTGCCAGTACTGGAGTATACGCGACAGAGACGAAACGCATCACGTGACCAATCCGTAGCGGAAGCGAGGGGAATAGCACGGTAGAAGGGGAAGTTAGGAATGGAGAAATTATGTCGTAGAAGGGGTGAGATAGCGCGGGGAAGTCTTAATCTGGCGATACTGATTCGAAGTAAAGTAACTCGTGGTGGGAATTGTAGTGGTCGCGTAGGGGATACATGGAATGAAGAAAATGGAAAACACAAATTACCTCTCTCGTTGCACAACCTCGATTTCCGCACGCGTTTTCGGTCCCGTTTCATGCAACCAACGCAGCTTGACTGTAGATTGTTCTGTGGACAGGAAGTGAAAAAGACAACGGAAACGATCAAATCCCAGATCCCTGTATCCACGTATGTATCACGAAACGCATCCTGAAAAGGACGCGCCGCGCCCTGGCAAAAGAAAAACACATTCACCGAGTTTCCTAGATAGCATATACATACATATCATGACGCTTTAAAGAAGAAAAAAGGACAGAAGCTCGCAAGGACGAGGGAGAGTTTCGTTAAGCCGGACAGGGTGATACGAGAAAAATAAGGAAGAGACGAGAAGCAAAAAAGAAACAAACGCTCATTACGAATTAGCGCGGTACGGTATCAGGGGAGCGACATGTGCTGTATTCAGAGGACTCTGTACAAAAAACCGTGTACACACCCGACTCGTACGCACGCGCACGCATACACACACATACACACACAAACACATACATACATACACGCACACACACACTCATATACAGAGAGAGACACACATTAACATATTTCTACACAGAGCCACCGAAAGGACACACTCGTGTCCGACCGACCACAACCCTTTTACACATTTTATCGGTCCTTTTTGACTTTGTAGATAGAGGTTCGACCTTTCTTATAAACGGCAGCAACGTGGGGGACGTCCGCGTTGGGGGACCAAACCACCGAACCCAGACGTCGCCGATGTTGAATCATAATTACCGCTAATCTCATGGTTATTATTATTACCACATATCATTACGGTTATACAGTTAAAACGAGAAGAATTAAGACGGCGATGGAAACAGATGAAAAAGAAAAAAAAGAATAATGATGAGGAGCTTGTAACGTCACGCCGTGTGTTAGGCTCGAACAGTCTGTTTCTTTTGAAAATCCCGGCGTGACGTCACCTTCATTATCGTATTAATAGGATTTATTTATTCTTGTAACATCGTTGTCGTTATCGCTGCGATTCCCGTCATAATCGTCGACGATCGCTGCGGGCAAACGTTCATCGACTTAGCTTTTTAAGATTATAGATCAACCATATTATCCGCTACACAAGCATAACGTCTAACGCCGCCATTTTTATGCGCCGCGACCGACCCCGTCGTCGTCATCGTCGTACGGTGGAAATGTTCGATGCATAGTATTGCATAGTTATAGCGTTCCAAACATTTTGCCCTGTGAACTTCTTCTTTTATACGTTGACGCAACGTTGTATATTCCAAATACTTTATATACAGGTATATCCATTTCGTTCGAAAGTATTCAACATCGTAATCTATAGCCACTGAATTATCGAGTAAAGTACAATAACACTTTGAACATGAATTACTTATTGCTACACGATAAAAATAACAAATTCCTGTTCGAAAAAGGAGAATATTCATTGCGAAACAACATCGGCCATTCAATTAACTAAAGTAAAGCGCCTTTAACACGCTCTCGAAATTAGTAATTCCAGTAATACTTTTGTTAAATTTTTTATTTATTCGAATAGCAAGAACTGCACGCAATCAATTCATATTAGTGTGTTTTACACAACATCTTGTGCAAATATTTATTTATAACAAAGTCTTACATTGAATAAAACAAGAAGGATTTGTTAGTTGTAATAAGGACTAACGGGAAGCATGTCCGAAGGAAAAAGCTTTCTCTTGTCACTATCTCTTTCGCTGTATCGAATCTGTAATTTTCAAGAATCTCCAATACGTGGATTGAACGCGTGAAAATTTATCTTGAAATTATTTTTCTTACATTAACATAGAGTATTAGCAAAATCGTAGACGCATTGCTTCAAATGTTGTACTCCTGTAAAAAAGAAAAAAAAAAGAAAGAAAACTTGGCAACGTTTGCATCACAAATTCTCGATCATAAGATTACGTAAAAGTGTTATAAGTTATTAGATTAATATCCACGTAATTCGATGCGACCGCATAAGACGGACAGTGGCGATACATTTAAGAGAGATAAATTTACTAAAAGGCAATTTACTAATCGTATTTACCCTTTACGATGAAAATTCACTTGGAAGTAATTTTTGTACCGTTGCGAGTAAACGTGGCTCCCGAACTTCCCGACATTCATAATTCAATATTTTCACACTCGTGTGTTTTGGGACGAGAACCCCCATTATCGTTGTCGTTAGAGATAAAAAAGAAATAACAAAAATGAATAAAACGATGTGATGAAAAGACCAAATTTAATGCATCCTCGTGCGTTATACGTGTAAATAAAAATACGAAAATTTTAAATATGTTTGAAAGTTGAAGTTCTCGAATTTGTACATTATAGAAGACAGAAGTCACGGACGTATAAAATACATATAAAAGCGCGGCAGATAATTGTTAGACCCGTAAGTTCACGTTTTGCGTAAAAATGGCCGGTAAAAGCACCGAGAGGAGGAAACGGGGAACGACGACGATCGATAGATTATTCGCGAAACGAAAACTTTACACACGCGTTTCGTTTGACCGCGCTGTTTCGTGGTCGATGATCATGGCGAGCAATCCAGAGAAATGAAACAAAAATATGAAAATAAGATGGCGAATTATATATCTATTATTGTATCGAGAGTTGTGCGCTGCGTTTGTGATTTAAACTAGTTCGTTTGTAAATAAAGACTATTTAACTCTTTGACATCGGCGTTCTCGGAAAATTTTCGATGCTCTACCCTCTCCATCCACCGCTATTAAAATACAAAAAAATGCATTATGTTTTATGCGAGAAAATTATGAAAAACTTGCAAGTTTACAAACGCTGTATTTAATTTTTTAGCTGTTTTTTTTTTAAATATATATGTTACACCATATTACTTTATGTCCCAATATAGACTTAAAAAACTGATGTTGACATCTTAGGTCTTATGAGAACTCTATAAAATGTTTTTTTTTATTAACATTAGAACGACGCGTTCAAGTATACAGCACCGGCATTTAGATGTTGTTTATTACTTTGTAGTTTCAGGTTGCAATCAAGAAATCCATTTTTCTGACTTGGCAGATGTAACAGGTAATTATTGAAAGCTATTATTAACTCCAATAGTTTTTCCAAAGTAAAGAAAACGTAAATCCAGCTACCCTTGCGCAGCAATAAAAATCTGTAACTTTGATAGCTATAGCGAGTTCTAGCATGACATTTACGGAATTTTTAAGAATATACTTCATTCTCGACAAATTCAGCTCGGAGAGGTTATTTTCAAGTTTGAAAGTGAAAACGTTATAAACATTCTAAATTTTACCATAAATGTCGTAAGAGAATAATTGCAGTCTTATTATTTTTATAAGAAAACAGAAACTAATAAGTTTCAGTGCACGGTACTTCAATAATACTATATGTGCTGCATATGACATTATACGAAGGGTTGAAATGAATTAAAACTTGATGTGTATTTGTTTTAACATTATAGATTATAATACATACTAAATGAATAAATAAATAACTGAATAAATAAACATAGAGCAGTTACAATTAGATCATTAAATGACTGTATTCGTCACGCGAGGGTTAGTCGTCGGGTGGATTGTCTCGAAAAATTTTACGAAATGAACTAACGTTTTAAAAATAGAATTCGCAGATCACACGTACTACGAGAGCAAATCCTAATCAGTGTCGAAATATACTCTTCAAATATTGGCACGGGTTTAATCGATTGAATAAACGACTCGAATCGTTCGGATCCCCTCTACTAATTTTAGTCTTTGTTGCATTCCACTTTCAAACTCATTTATCACTAGTTGTTCAGGGCACGCAAAGTAATTGCTGGTACACGAGACACATGCCAATATTGTCCTCTAACGTGGTCCCTGTGTCCTGGCCAGGACCAAAAGCGACTCTTATGCGAAAGGGCGTTGCCCAAGTTTCCACGCGGCACTTTCCCTCTTCGTCCAGCTCGTTTTCATCGCACAGAGAATTACCGCAGTGTTCGAGATTGCAAATCCCCGCCTCGTTATTCCCAGGCTGTAACAGAATTTTCAATATACTATTCTGCAGAAGCGGTAAGAAATTCGGGGCCTGATCATGTAATTATTTATAATACCTCAAGGGTGTTTCTTTACAGTTTTTTTTCGATATAAGACGATGGCTCGGAACACGGCTCTGGACGTATTGCGGATGAGGTTATTTATTCGGCTTGACATTGTTCTTGAGCGGGCCGTCAGTTTATGGGTCCCATAAAGTTGTCCGGCAGACCACAAAACAAAAAATATCGTCGTCTTGTATCGAAAGAAAACAGTAAACATTTTTATCCCAACAAATCCTCAGCTTTGTTTACATGACATAAGTGACATTTCGGTGTCAAAATTAGCCCATCTGATTAATTAAACGCATCGAAATTTCAAATCAATATCTAGAATAGTTTCGAAGAAAACCTGGCAGCACTTTCGACGGGACACTCTGTATACCCGCGAAAATGACGCAACTTCAAAGTATTGGATTTCTTGTAATCCTGTTTCCGTAGAAAAGGAAGCAAAACTTCGACTTCCCTCCGGTATTTACTGCCATCTCCGCAAATAAACCACAAAAATACTACCGTAATAAATTCCTCGAAGTCACAAGGGATGAGCACCCTGTCTCTGCAACGTTCTCGCCCGTACGACGCTGCATTCGAGTCCATCCCTTGTTCCATAAGACTTGACACGTTCATCGAGGTAGCAGTGTCCTGGTCCATGGGATTCGTTCCTGATCCTTCGATATCCGCGTCGGTATTGTTCGCGAAAGCCTCATTGTTGGTTGGGCTTTGCGCGAACGCGTTTCCGGTGTTAGCCGTGTTTTCGCTGACGGACGACGCGTCCGCGTTGGTATCATTCGCGCTGGTGCCATTCGCGTCGGCGATCAGCATCTTGGATGGGCCGATTCGGAATGAGTCCGCGGTGCAAGGTGCGTACGAGATTCCGCACATTCCTCTCTCTTGGCGGATGCAAAGCAGATAATCTTGGTCGGCGAGGAATCTGCCGTTCGACAAATAGTTGAGTGTTTTCAGGGTACCGTTCGCACCCTGGAAATATTGCAGGCAGCCGGATGGCGCACGCTGCTCGAAGGCCAACTGGATGATCCGTATCTCCCACATCCGCGGCTGCAATCTATTCGGCAGCCTGATATCCAACGTTAAGGGCTGATCATCGTCGACGTCGACGTACACTGCAAAGATGATCGGAACGGATGATCTCGCGCCAAACACTCCTCTCGCGAGGAAGATCGATCGGATAGGATCGTCCGATTTTTCTGGCAGCCATGTCAGACGCCAACGCTCTGCAGCGTATTATCTTTCCTTCTCTTGAATTCTTTTTCAATTAAGCTGAACAGATTGATCGTTACATACAGATCCAGCGACGGACAAAGGAACGTTTAACATTTGTAACTTCTGTGTACACTCTTTTCTTTTGCACGGTAGATATATATTTTTGCTCGAAAAACCGTGCAAAAATAATAATTAGAACTTATCTGTACAAATTCTGAGATATGTACAGGGTGTACCAAAACTGTAAGAACGATGGGTCTCAAGTGAGCCGTTCTCTTAAAAAGCGACTTTAAAAAAAGTGTCGTAAACCAATTTATTCTATATGTCTACAGGGTGTCCTAGAATGGTATAAACGTGGAGGAAATGATTTTACATGAAAAAGTATTTCGAAAATATAGAATAAACTTTTTTCATTTGACGACTTTTAATTCTCTGTGAACCTGGTGCTAAAGGTGTTGAAAAGTAGAAAATTAAATTGCTACTGGCCACGTTGCTTGAACGTTTTCACTGCATGAATATTTTAGTTCTCCGCGGAAATGCGGGGCTGTGGAAATGATTTGAAATTTTAATTCGAATGGATGAGTTACTTACAATGTTGGCCACTGTTCCAGCCGCACATTTGGAATACGCTTCTGCCGTTTCTGATTTCCATGATATCTTCGTCACATACGCCGGTCCTAGTGTTAGGTTGACCCTACGACGATCGATAAGTCTCTTGAATGAACAAGCCATACAGTAAATGCGGGCGATTTTTATCAGCGAAGCAATACATTCCGCTCATTTGCTGCAAAAATGACATAACTAACAAATTAGTTTCAGGAAAAACGAGTTCGAATACCTCGAATAATATTGTAGAAATATTCAATCTGCATAAACATCTAATTCTTATACAGTCTTATAAACAGACCTTTTCCATGATACAAGCGCTATATAAACATTTATCTATTTTCTTAATTATTTTAATGAGTCGGAAATAATCCGCAGTCTAATTACTAGAAATGCTCGTTTACCCTCAAAACAATTCCCATTCTGATTACAAGACTGTTCACACGAAATTCACTCTTCAACCAAGGGTTGTAAGTAATATGTCATTGTTATTCATAAAAATATTCGACAAGAGTCCAAAAAGTATTTGAACACTAAATTTCCGATTTGCGAGAAAACGTCAGTGTTTAAATTGTGATAATGTCGTTTAAAAAAAATGATGCAACAGCTCCCACCTCCAGCACTTATTTGTTCCGATAACGGAGGTGGACGTTCGTATAATAGAAGTTTCTTGTTATCGTACAATAAATGCACGTGAAGGTGAATATATTTTTACGGAGAATTTGATACTCTATCGATTCATCACACAAAAATTAGGTCTTTCCATTTAAGGAAACAAAGTGACCTTGAAATCTCCGAAACGCCTTCACGCACGTAAAAAAATATTTACTTCACAATATTTCCCCCTCTATACCATGGAATTTCTTTGTATGTCATTTTTCCATATTATTACAAGTAACAAAAATATTTAAGATGGACAAAGTGATTGCCCCACCTTGTATATAAGGTTTAACGTTAATTGGTTCGTATAGACGAGGTTCGGATAAATCAGTTTCTGCTGTAAAGAAAACGGTTGATTTTGTCAAAGTTCTAGACCAGAACAGCCCCGTAAAGATTCACCCGTTTCCGCAAGACGTTCGGTTAATTTACAGCAGCGGCGTAATTTCATGCGTCGACACGGCTGAATTTTACAACGGGCAAGTTCCCCCACGGGGCTCGTATAATACGAACCGAGGGACATTGTCAGGACGACGGAAACGGTATTTTCGGTTGGTGAACTCTTCAGCTGCCAATTACAGTGGTGGACAAAAGTTATAAGACACTTCAAAGATGTGTGCATTTCGTGTATCCGAAAGAAAAGAATTGTACATTTTATACATCGTATCTTTCGTATACTACAGTTTTCTTTTGAAAATCTCTATCCTCTCTTCTTCTTTTGAAGTTGTCCGCTCGACACCGCTTAGTGCCGGATCGAGGGGGTACGTCATAAGGTCGATTTACATTATACGGCACGGACCGGCATGACAGTTTATGCTTTATGTCTACACCGTCAGTTGACGTAAAACAGTCAAAATGAGCGGATCGGACAGCAACGATTAACTAGCTCTTCCCTTCTCACTCTGCCAAAACAGCACAACATCGACATGCACCGGCACGAACCGAACATGAAAAACATTCTTCGGGATAATATTGGTCGGTGCCGGTTCGTTCCGTTGAGGGTACGTGCCGGTCCGCGTTGGTCCGTGCAGCACAAGTATAAACGGTTCCATTTACAATGCATGTTTTAATGTTTTCTCGTCCCGGTAACAGTTTGTTCCGTTGATGGCTCCTGCCGGTCCGTGCCGTATAGTGTAAATTGACAAATATTCTATCGCTTACCAGCGAAAGATATTGCTGCTCGACCGACAACTTTATGGGACCCATAGACTCTCGGTCCACTCAAGCAGTGTCGCCAGATCAGGAGAATTGACAGGAATTGAGGGGGAAAAGTTACCCTCTCCCTGCCAGTACGGGATTAGTCGCGCGACATTGGGACACATTGTGACGGAGACGAAACGGGTCACGTGACCGGTCCGTGGCGGAAGCGTGAGGGAATGCCGTCGTAGAAGGGGAAGGGTAGAGTGGGAGACAAGTCAATCTGGCGACTCTGCACTCAAGAACAATATCAAAGCCGACTCGGGCCATCGTCTTACATCCAAAGAAAACTGTACGCGTTCTAGGAATAGCATACAGGATGTAGCATAGGATGTATAAATGATTTTCTTTCAAATATGCGAGATCTACAAAAATGCATGAAACGTCTTGTACTTTTGTCCAGCACTGTAAAGATCAACACTTCCGTCCCGAGAACGCGTTTCACGGGTCTTCAACGTTTGTTCTCAGTACGGGGGTAAGAGTTACGGTGTGGGGGGTGGGGTGGAAGGTGTAAAAAAACGTGTCGTTGAAATCACGAATGCGTAGTATTCCGGGGTTAATATGCCGTTAGTGGAGCAAAGAATGATAGAGCTGCGTGGCTTACTATGTTGAAGTGGACGAAATCGATCCTTAGCTGGCTGACCTGCCTATCGATCTTCCGTACGACCACTGAACAGTTCATGGGCCAGTCAATGAGGTTGGGGAAACCGGGGCTGATCACGTAGGTCAGATTATTTTGCACCTCCTCCGCGCAACCTGCCGTGACTTGCGACAAAAAGAACAAAAAAAAAAAAAGGAAAATGGAAAGAAATAATGAAACGATACTCAACGAAGAAAAGCATCGCAAATCCTCGAGGAAACCGCGAACCGTTCCCATGCACGCCAGAAAATATTTATTCTACGGAGAACACACCGGGCTCGAAAATATTGATCCAGTTTCAACCTGTTCTATGGCCGGGAAACAACGAATTCGAGTGCGTTCATGTGGTCGGACCGTGTTACGATGCGGCGCATCGATAAAGATTCGCTTTTTTTCTCTCTCCCTCTCCCACTCTTTCTGTATGTTGGTTTCGAGTGCCTTCCGTGAGGTCGAAGTTTTGCGGCTGGATGAATTCGTGAGTCGATTACGCGAGGGATATTTCGAAATGCGAGCATTTCGAACAGGAACAAATGTTTGAACTTAGCGATCGACTGTGTCGCTCGTTACTGGAACAGTATTTTCCACTTCCCGACGTTCTTTTCAAATCGGATGTATGTACGGCTGGCCACACTAATGTTCGAATACTATAACTACATTCGGTCCCTTCTACTTTTTTTGAAGTGGTTCCGTTCGACATCGCTTAGTATCAGCATGAGAGAGGGTATTACCATATTCTATGCTTTTCCAACGAAGGATATCGCTGCTTTTGGCCGACAACTTTATGGTCTGTCGGACTACTTTATGGGACCCATAAACTCTAGGCCCAATCAAGAATAAAATCAAGCTGAATATTTGACGGTACCTTGCTATCGTCTTATATCCGAATGAAACTGTATATTGTTTCACTTATTTCAGAAAAACCATAAGCGTCTTGCACTAGGGGAACTCCCTCTGTGCTTGCTATTATTCCTCACCAATATTATCTAGGAAATGGGGTCGTACAGCGCCATTATTAAACGTGACGCGGAATTTGAATTTCATTTTTGACAATATCGAGCACCGTTTTGCATTTACGATCCGTTTGGGAATCCGCGATAGATCGCATTCGCATTTGGTCTTCGCTTTATGCCGGTTTTATATGCGGCGATGTTTTTGCGTCGCCGTGGTCACGATAACGGGAAAAGAAGTCACTGTACGCCTACAACAGGGAAACTGCGACAACGGTACATGATGAATTATGATACGCGACACGATAGCACCTGTATGCCGTGTTTCCTCTTAAAATACCGTAAAGATTAACACGAAGAAACCAGCCAAATGCCAAAAATATTCGAAGATCAACGATTACGCTCGAAACTTGAATAACGTGTATGTACATACGTGCTGTGCGTGAATAACAACCGTAAATCATGGCAAATAAATACTCCCGGAATTTTCCATTCGTCTTCCTCAGATATTCGACCATCAAAAAGGTTTGGTGTTTTAGCAGTAATGTATCATTCTCGGTATGAGAGAAATTTCATTCCAGAAGAGAAATTTTCAACTTTATGAATTTTTTATATATATCCTTATATTATTTTAGATTTGTCAGAATTATCAAAAGTGGAAGTCTCTTACAGTTAACAATTTTCGAACAATTTTTATTTCGCGTAAAGATCAGACTACTAATTATTTTAGAAAATACTGTATCACATGAAGGGGGAATAATGGCTGAAAAAATATGAGGTAATTTACTATTTTCCCTCGGATTTATTAATTGTAATGTGACGCACTCTCGTAAGCAGCATCAAGCTCTGATAATGAGTTCACATTCAGCCATTCAAAGGTCGCGGGGACTCTATTCAGTCTGCTCCGGCCCCGAGGAAATGGTTAGCAGTTCCACATGGACATTTTTCTCCCCCTTTCGTTCGGAAAACAAGCCAGTGGGCAACTTAAAAAATTTATAGAACGGTGTCTCTGTGGGAAGCAATAACTCGTTAGGTCTTTAAGACCAAACCTTCTCATTAGGCGCTTCTTTTTATCTCATTTCTTTCCCCCGTGTTCACCCCTCCTTCCCGTAAAACGATAATGCATGAGCCACTACGGTTATTTGTAACAATCCGTCAGAATTTTAAATGGGCTCTGTTACGCAGAACTCAGACCAGACAAACCCAGATCTGGGCAAACTTGATTTGAATTCAGAAAAACAAACAGCTATTCGAAATAATTTATTTCGTACTGTAAGAAGATATAGGGTGAAAGACGAATACTTAATATTTTCTAGAAATGATTTTTAATGCAAGTAATCAACAAAAGATTCTCCATTTCAATTAATACATTTGCCTTAGCGATAGATACATAAGTGAAAGCGATACGAATTGAAGGAAATAAATTGCAACTGTTTTATCCTCAAATCAGGCACAAACTTTTGCACAGACTCCAATACATTAACTGAAGCATAAACGGCTGTATGGAAAGTTCTAACGAGCGTTCGGCTAACCTTGAAACGCGATACCGAAAGAAGACATTGGCGGTATGGTCGACGAAACGTAAAGACGGTTTTACATCTGGTAGAAGCGAGACGGCAGGCAATTAAATAACTGTATAACTTGTGCCGTACATTCTCCTTTGGCACGCGAGTTTGTCTCGTTCCTCCTGTTTTTCGTGCTCGCTTCCCCATTTCTTTCCCCCTTTCAAGGAGAACGCGTTCCTCCAGATCGTTCGTTCCGACGCGCAGCTATCGCGGTACCGTTAACCAAAATCGACAAATTCCGAACCGATCGGTCGGTCAAAGTGGTGGTATCAATCGAATAAATCGTTATCGTTATCATTTCTAATGCATTCAAGTAATTGAAGCCGACTCACGGTTATCGATTTAACCGAAACGTAGACAAAACTAAGAAAAGAAGATTTTCAGTTCATGGAATTAATAAAGTATTATTAACCTTTTGCACTCCATTAGCGCCACTATAGCGACAGTTATAATCTATAGACTGCAGTTTTTTAATGCATTTACAACAAAGTCAGTAAGGATAGTACCTTACATGTAATTGCAACGTAGTTACGTACAATATTAATTTAATATCCCGTTGATTATGAGAGTTTATCGTTAAATAAAGATGAAAGAATTAAAATCTAAGTTTTAAATTACCATGTTAGTAGTTACATATTAAAAAGTGGAATGCTTTTAGTACGTCGCCGACATGCAGATCGTGAAAGAAGTTTGGTATCTTTGAATTGACGTTATCTTTGAAAATCGATGAAACCACGTGCACGCACCAATCGTTTATTTCCCGACAGACTCCTCGTACGGAATCTATGAAACGTTCACACATTGAATGAATTTGAGAATGAAAGAGTCTCGTGAGTACTTACATATGCAACACACGCCGAAACCGAGCGCGCACGGTCCATGGGATTTGCCTCGTTGAATACGGCACTCATACGTGTTCATGCATACTCCTCGTCGTCGTTTGTCCTGCGATAGACACTCCTCCTCCACGGGAGTGGGAAAAAAGTTTAGAACTGCAAAGGGTTGCAAATGATAACTTGAAGATAACAGAATACGGTGGGGGCGAGATTCTCCAAAACTGCGGTAGAGCAAAAGAAACGCGAAACAGCAACGGCCGTAGCTTACCCCTTGAGATAGGATTTTTGTTGAAGTCGAACATGTCGGTCGGTTTCCTCACAGTCTGACTCGGCCACAGATTCAAGCCCAACAAGGACCATTGATGCGTGTTTACCGGAAAGATAATCAGAGCGCAAACATTGTTCGACATCCACGATAAAACACTCCACCGGACTTCCATGGAATAGGCGACGGTCGTGAGTGCAACGAATTGCACGAGAGTGATCGAAAGGTGCCACACGATCATGTTCGAGACGAGCCGAAGTCGGTCGATTCCGAGGATCACGCATCCGCGTCGTTCTCACGAATCTTTAACACACGAGCGAAAGACGACGACCGACTGATCACGAAACAGCAACGCGGGCTCAGCACATGTTGGCCCCCTACTGCTACAGTTACTTCTACCAGGTATTTACCGCTATTGCTGATGATTTGATTGCAATGATCCTCTTATAACATTCGGACCATGCTCTTGCAAGCATGATCGCAACCACCGAAACAAGGCTGCTTCGGTCAGAAACAAAAAGGCAGTAATCGGTAGAACTTTGGTTACGCTGTTCGACCACCTCAAATATTATCTCAAATAACACGTTACTTTATTTTATAATTACTTCCATGCCTGTGAACATTGTTAAAATAATATTTGCTTGAAATATCATTTCAAATAACATGTTATTTTATTTTATAATTATTTGGAAAATTATTTCTTTCGTCAAATTTGAAGTAAGGAAATAACGGAATAATATATCATTTGAAATTGCTATTATTTAAAATGAATTTGAAATTATTTCAAATAGCTATTTTTTATTTTCATTTCGAATTAAAATGACCCAGGTCTGCTTGGGCATTATTAATGTGATATTGTCAGCAGGGTAGGCCGTGGTTTTGTAATTTGAAATAAAATCTCAAATACCAGAGGTGGGCAATATATGACCAAATAAATATTTCAAGTACTATTTAATATTTATGAAAGCGCAGGGAGGATAAAAGAGGAGTTGTATGTATGTATAATCCAGGCCTGCGCAAATTTAATTTGAAATAAAAATAGAAGTTTTTATTACATATTTCATACTTATTGAATTTAAAAAAAAAAGTTAATTATTTTAATAATGAATATTTTTCTATTTCATAAACACTTTTTCGTTGACTGTAACTATTGTATGATTTATATCGTACACTAAAACTTATTTACTTGTAAATGTATTTTTATGATTTACGTCCCAGAAATGAACCGGTAAGAAAGACATCGGTAAGAAAGTTTCCTATCGCCAGCGAATTACCGACCATGACCATGCAGGTCAGTCATGCGCAGATCTGCAGTCGAATATTTCTCTTTCGATATGGCTACCGAAAGGTTTTGTCGAAAACAAAATTAAGAAATCAGAAATTTTCATCGCGGGATTTGCTGAGTGTAACCATCGCGTACTGGTAATTTGGTAAGTTAAAACCACCTTTCATATTTTTTATTTTCGAAGGTTACAATTTAAGCTTAAAGTGATTGGAAAGAATAAAAGACATTTGTAAAACTGGGAAAATTAATCGGACACCAAAGGATGGCCATTTGGCTAGAATCGCTTGGTTATTAAAAACTGGCGGTGCGCGTAAAAACAGTTTATACTGCATATATTATACAATTCCTGCGGATTTCAATCAATCGTATAACCTTTTGGTTGCGCGTATTGCAGGTCCTTCTGTAAATGCCACTATGATTTTGTTGTTCTGTTTGCAGTAAAATTTATTTAAGTAAGCACCGCTTAATAAACCCGACACACATCATTTATATGTCTTATTCATTCTCCTGCGTCAGAGTTCTAATACAGTACCTACTATGTTAGGTGTGTCAGTTTAAAGAAAAAAATGATTTTCTTTCAACGTAAACGGCTATATTTTTTCTCCTTTAAGTATAAATTGCAAAGTTATTCTAATTCTTAACTTTGCGTGACATTAGTGTCTTTATATAGTGCACTATGTTTAATGTTCTGTGGTATTTGTGCATCCTGGAAACGTTATTGGATATAGGAAGTTTCCTTTCTATCGGTAAGTAGCTGGGGATTGACTGTTATACTCCAGCAAATCTATCAATAATAGTTATAAGCAGTTTTTAAATTAAAAAAGTACAATTAATTATCAGTTAATGGTCTTAGGACATATTTATCTCATAAGCTAATGCATACCTCTAGAATTTCCTGGACGTGTAAGTATTTACATAAGAATTCAGTTATTTTATGAAATCTTTATTCAGAATATTTGTTAAAATACTGAATTTTCATATGTTGTTGATAACATACTTTCAGCAGTATTTTATATTGTATATTATAAATACACAACTGTTATTTTTTAAACACAAACTTATATTTTCATTTAATAAAACGTTGCAATATTTTGATAGGAACATCAGATGTAGGCATTATTATATGTGTATATATAAACTATTTAAGTATAATAGCATGTATAATTTTAAACTGGTAAGTATACTTTCATAAAATTCGTAGTTGTACTTACAATAAGCTTTATCAGAAAAATTTGAGGCAAGCATACATATGACTGCTGCTACAGGGTTGGCTTTTAAATTAATATTTAAAAATATTAGCATTAAAATAACTATGTTCTTTATAGTTCTATCATTTAAATCATTTAATAGTATAACATTTGTTTTTATTCAACAGTACTATCATATATATATCATTACCTTGATTGTATATTTTCATTTGATAATTTATATATTTTGCTGACCCTGATGCTGCATGGTTACTATCTTAAAATTTACAACAATTTTATATTTTCAGAAATCACGGTGAGAATTTTTCACAGACCTGGAGCAATCATGCAGAATTTTGACGATCTTGATATAGAAGGGCGTAATCCTTCTCACCTAGCGGAAGCAGGCAAGGAGAAGGTAATGCACACTGAAGCACGTGTACAATATCATTATATTTACAATTAGAATTTTAGAAAGCTTATAGATTAGGATTTTAAATAGATTGTAATATTCATTTATTTATTAACTTGAATATAACAAAATTATTGCGTTTATATCAATATTCTTGATACATTATTAAATAAGTTACACTTTTCGAACTTCTTTGTAAACGTTTGTTTGATGAAGTGTTATCTAATATTTTATTGATTATCAATATCTTTTTGTGTTCTGCAGTATACATATTATTAGAGCCACAACTACTTGTACACTTGACAAAGTACTTATATTTCACAGGAAGAATACGATCGAAAACGTTTAATGAGGAGCAGTGTCACTGCTGAAGATGGCACGCTCAGACCTGTGTATTCTGAAACAGAAGACGGCGATATATGGTGTCATATATGTAACATAGCTCTGTTCGGAGCTCATAAGTTACTGAATCACAATATGTGTAATCGTCATAAAATGAAGTTAGATGAATGGCCATATCCAGTTTTATTATGGTCCAAACGATCGGATATTGTGAAAACAACTCCGCCGACACAATCGGCTGCTATAGGCGATGGTTTGGCACCTGGAGAACCAGTACCACCTGGTATGGAGGACCAAATAACTAGAACAACAACAATTCAGATGAGTTTAGATCGCCATAGAAGTTCTCCTCTTGTTGGCCTTGAATATCTACTTGAACTGGTTGATAACGACTCTTGCGAACCCAGTTATACATGTGTTTTATGTGATAAAAGGGGCGACCCTCGTACTGTTATGGCTCATATTACCAGTTATAATCATAGAATAACATATCTAAATCGACATTTCCCTACAATTTCGCGTGCTATTACGGAACTACCGCGTACTCCTAATTATAAACGCGGAGCTAATGAAATATCGGTGTTAGTGGCTAAGAAGATTGAAGAACGGTTTGGAAGATTGCAACCACAGCTGGTGGATAAAAGTCAATTTGAAAAAAATAAAATGCAGTACATCAAGAGAGTCTATCAGGATTATCACTTTAGGTAAGTTATAATTTGGTTTCATTATATTAAGTTCTATACACTTGAGCGCTGTTATGAATTGAGTATTTCAATTCCGGTGTTTTACAAAAATGAATGGACATGATTAGACAAGGTGCGCGTCAGTCGTTTTCGTTATTTAACTTACGTTCCCTTAAAATCAATGGCTGTTTCCTACATGCAGGGAAACACCAGAATTAACATTTATGGATGTTTACGATGTGCGATGGGTAACAAACTTTGAAGAGAAGATGGCTGAAGTGGCTGGTAATAGTGGTATAAAAAAAGGTGAGTATATAAAAATTGATATTGTTAAAACAAAACACTTACACCTGAACTGTTCAATCGTGTAATGATAATCTTATATTAAGATCTTCAACCTGCCGATGACAAGCTGGATGATAAACATAAAAGTGAAGACAAGAAACATGAAAAGTCTCCACCAAAGAAAACAGATTCAAAATCAGATACTACAAAATCGTAAGTTAACGTTTATTTAATGTAACATTTTGAAGAGAATTCTTTTAATGA